>CM055117.1:393811072-394551072 GCA_029206835.1 Rana muscosa | reverse complement strand
GTGATCCTCTCTGCACTCCAGCAATCCTAGCTATTAGCAGGTGGACATGGGCGATATGATGTGATACCATGAAGAGCTTACTAACCTGGCCATTGGCAGGCAAGCGGCAATATGGCCAAACATCCCAGCTATTAGCGGGAGGCTTTGTAAACGCCCGATCGTGCGGTGGGTCGAGCGAACAGCTCCCCAGTCCCAGGTTCTGGTCCGGATCGTGCCGTGGTGGTGGTAATGTACAAAGATATTCCTTTTATATGGCAGCCGTATCTCTGTGTTTTGTGTGTCTCCTTATTTTCTATCAAGCTCCAGTGAGTGGCCACGGCGGCTGGAGCGCAGCTGCGTTCCAGCTCGCCGTTTCAGGAAGTCGCTGCGCATCCGCAAGCCGCGAACGAAGATTCTGTGCTTGGTTCGTGCAGGAGCAGTTTCGCCAAAATGGCGGCGGTCGCGAATGCGATTGGCCGCCACCGGATGGCAACCGCTATGGGGCGGTGACATCGTTAACGGTGGCAGATTTAAATAGCTGTCAAAGCAGCTATTACTTGGGATGACTTGCAGGCTTATGCGGTATTTACCCAGGCACTGGGCTCTGGTTTACAAGGTAAATTGTTTTCTGCAGGCTCCCTGGGTTTTGGCTATGTTTTGTTATGTGCTCTTTCATGCCTGTTGTCACTCCTGTTTCTCATAAAGCTTTAATGATTCATTTCACTTTCAAACTGCCTTGCCATGGATCTGTCACCGCCCTCTTGTGGCCAACCCTTGCGCTGCAGGTAGGATTTATTTATTTTCTACCTGTGATGCTTGGGTTCACTCTCTCAGGAGCTCTTAACCCTTTCTTTTTCACTCAGCTCTTCTAGGTCTGAACACCAAAGCACGGCAAAGACCGTCCTAGGTCTCAACGTTGTCACTCCTCTTCAAGGTCCAGACGTCAGATCTTCCTTTAGATCTAGGTACCACAGATAGGAGTCTAAAACCACCTCTGGGCGTCACTCTCACCGCCACTCCAGCCGCTCTGTAAGGAAAGCCTGCTGGGTATGCGGGGCCCAGGTTCCTGAAGGCAAATCGCTCTGCAAGCTATGCTTTTCTAAAGTCGCATAAGAAAGAGAGGGTGGAGACCAACAAGTGGAAGCACTGGTCAGAAAGGTGGTCCATGTGTCCCTGAGTAAAGGGGATTCTGGTCATACCCACAACCCTGCTGGCGACACTATGTCAGTCCCTATTAGGGATGATCTCAAGGCTCCAGGCCCTTCACAGCCAAGCCATTCCTCAATTGAAGCCTCAGACAGTGAGGTGGAGGTAGATGACGGTTACGGTTGAACTGGATGGACTTGTGTCTTTTTTCAACCTGACTAACTATGTAACTATGTAACTATGTAACTATGACCCTGGTGCAGGTTTTGAATTTGCCCTAGTACCACAGCTGGTCAAAAGCTGTCAAAGAAGCTTTGAGATGGAAGAGCCAGTGGAGGCACCCTCCAAACAGAGGAAATATTTTAAACACCTCAAAAAAGAACACCCTAATTTCTCCTTTTTGGGTGAACTCAGCGCAATAATTACCGACAAATGGGGTGGTGTTGAAAGAAAGAATTGCCTGTTAATGAAGGTATCAAAAATGTACCCATTTAAAAGCAAGGATGTAAAACACCTGGAGTCGGCTCCTCTCATTGACTCAGCCCTAATGAGGATGGTGAGGCATGTCACACTCCCATTGGAGGATACTGTTTCCTTTAGGGATTGCCTGGAGTGGAAAATTTATACCGACCTCAAGCAGATCTACATTACAGCGGGTATGACCTGCAAACCAGCTCTAGCTCTCGCAGCCCTTTCTAAAGCGATGGAAGTCTGGGCAGACGACGTAGATGCTTCTCTGAGGAGCATCTCGGAAGAACTGGCCAGGAGCTCACCTATTCATGGGCTAAGGTTGACGTTGGCTTTTCTCGTGGGGCTTCCCTAGACATAATTCGCCTGGTGGCTCGGATCATGCTGACATCTGTCACGGCTAAGCGTGCCTTGTGGCTGCGCCCATGGGTAGCTGACCCTGCCTCCAAGCAGGCATGGTGCAGGATTCTATTTGGGGGTTCGTCTCTCTTTGGGAACATATCGGACAGTGCCATCACCCGTGCCACAGGGGGCAAGTCGGGGTTCCTTCCCCAGGATCGCCGTCTGCTAAACCAGAAGAGAACACAGCCCAGGCAAAGTTCAGATCGAGCAAGGAATGCTCGCTACTATAGGCCTGGCCGTGAGTTCAAGAAGACCTGGAAGAAAAAACAGCCTTCAGGCCAGAAGTTTTCAAAAGGGGCATCTTCCGGTGGACAAGAATCCCCTAAGTCTTTATGATATCGCACCTGCCTAAAACAGAGCGAGTCGGCATCCTTGCCTCTCTCGGAAGAGAAAAAGGGATTTCTCCTGTCTCTCTTGTGGCTCAGGGCGCTGCAATTCCAGTTCCAGATGACAAAAGGTTTTAAGGGGTCTACTCGCCCCTCTTCATGGTGTTGCAGAAAAACGTCTCCTGGAGGCAAGTTATAGACCTAACCCACTTGAATTCTTTTATCTAGAAGGAGAAGTTCAAGATGGAGACACTACTCATGATCAGTCAAGCAATCCAACCAGGCGATTGGCTTGTCTCTATAGACCTGAAGGACGCCTACTTCCATGTTCCGATAGCGTCAGAATTCCAGAAATACCTTCGCTTTGCTGTCGATCAAATCCGTCTGCAGTTCAACTGTCTCCCCTTCGGGCTTACAACATCGCCTCGTGTGTTTTCAAAACTTGTTGGCTGTCGTGGCTCTGATCAGGACCAGAGGTATCCGTCTGTATCACTATCTAGACGACCTGCTGTTGTCTCGGGACAAGGAGCAGTTGCTAATCCACAGATCCCAGGTCATCTCCACTCTACTCGAGTTTGGTTGGCTTCTGAATCTGGAAAAGAGCCATCTGGATCCTACGCAGTCCCTGGTATTCCTCAGGGCACACTTCAACGCTATCAAGAGCACCATCTTGTTACCCCTGGAAAAATCCCAGTGATCCGGGACAGAGTTTGGCTTGCAATGTCGTCCTCATCTCCAAGCCTCTCAATGCCTAAAGATCATTGGCACCATGGTGGCAACAACACCCATGGTAAAGTGGGCTCAGTGGAAAATGCGGCCCTTCCAGAAGGGTTTCCTCCAGCAGTATAATCCAGGGCTTCGGGATCACTTTATCCAAATAACCTCATCCATGCGGGAGAGCTTTCCTTGGTGGCTACAACAGAGGAACCTCCTCAATTGTCACTCCATCGCACCTGTGTCTTGGGTCACCATCACTACAGATGCCAGCAACAGGGGCTGACAGAAGTAGCCCAAGGCATATGGAATTTTCCCTCTCACAGGATAGTCTCCAATGTTCTGGAACTCCGGGCAGCGTTCTGCGCTCTGCAGGCCTTTCACCACTTAACAGCAGGAGACTCAGTCCTCCTAAGACTGGACAACACAACGGCAGTCGCATACATCAAGAGACAGGGGGTACTCGCAGACTCTCCCTGTCAAAGGAAATAGAGCCCATCATGATCTGGGCCCAGAAAAACCTGGCCAACCTGACAGCTGTCTATCTCCCTGGAGTCCCGAACGTTCAGGCAGATTTTCTGTTGAGAGTTTCTCTGGACAACGAGTGGACTTCCCCCCGAAGTCTTCAGGTGGGTCCTGTCCCTGGGAGTCATTCCGGAAGTAGACTTGTTTGCCTCCCCATGCAACTTCAGACTAGAGAGATACTACACGAGGTCTTGGTATCCCCAGGCTTTTGGGTAGATGCTCTGACAGACCATTGGCGGTTCCACAGGGCCTATGCCTTTCCCCCGGTTCCTGTCATTCTCCGTTTTTTGTCGAGGCTCAGGATGGAAGAAGCAGAGATAGTGGCAATAGTCCCGTACTGGCCAAACAAGCCATGGTTTCTACTGCTGATGCAACTCAGCTTCCGGGACCTAGTTCCTCTACCCTCCAGACCAGATCTCCTATCACAAGGGGCATTTCTACATCCATGCCCGGCCCATCTACATCTGATGATCTGGTTCTTGAGAGGGGAAGGTTGGAGGCCCTAGGCTGTCCAAGTAGGGCCATCTCCACAATATTAAATGCCAGAAGAACAGGCACCAACAGGGTCTACCAGAGGATTTGGAAAAAGTTTTCAGACTACACCTCTTCCACTGCAGGTTCTTGCAATAACCCAAAGATACATGATATCCTGGGCTTCTTACAATCAGGATTGGATCTTTCATTGTCAGTCAGCTCGCTGCGAGTCCAAATCGCTGTAATCTCTGCCTTTATGGGTGTTTCCTGGGCTAGACACCCTCTTACTCAGTAGTTTTTCAGAGGAGCAATAAGGCTCAGACCTCAGAGCCAAGTTTTTCTAATTGGGATCTTCCCCTTGTCCTGGATTTTTTCTTAGGTAGAGAGTTGGAACATGAAGATCAATCTTCTGTCAAATGACTCTCTCTAATAGTTGTCTTCTTGGTGGCTATAACATCGGCCAAGAGGGTCTCTGAAATCAGCTCTCAGGGATGCAAGGAGCCATTTCTAAACCTTTTAATTCCTATGTTGGGTTCAAACCCCAAAGTGGCATCTGTGTTTCATGACAATCAGGAGATTGCTCTTCCAACGTTCAGATCTACCGAGGATTCCAGTGTTTATCCCTTAGATGTTGGAAAAGCTCTGAGTCAGTATCTTGAAGCTACAGCTTCTTTCCGTCAGACCGACCACCTGCTCGTTCTTTTCACAGGAAGTATAAGGGAATGCGTGCCTCTTCCAGATCTATCAGAGCATGGATTGTTCAGGCCATTCAGTGGGCCTATAAAGTCAAGGGCTTGGCGCCTCCAGAAGCGGTGTCTTCATCATGGGCGGCATCACGTCACGTGCCTCCAGAAGTTATTTGCAAGGTGGCCTTGTGGTCTTCAATTAACACATTCATGGCACACTACTGCGTAGTGGTTTACGTATCTTGTCTGTTGATGGTGCCAATTAAACCTTTTTTCTTTTGTCCAGCACTCTGCCCACCCGGGTGTGTATGGCTAGTTATTTCCCACACGTAGGCTGCCATGGAGTCTGTCAGGAAAACTGAAAATTTATATCAAATACTTACCGTAATTTTCCTTTCCTGATGGACTCCATGGCAGCAGGAGTTCCCTCCCAGTGGCTGGAGTAGGCTAAATTATGGAACACAGCCTCTGGCCCAGAGCAAAGATTTATGGGAGAAGGGTCCTATGAGGTATGAGGGGTGGGATTAACCCACACGTAGGCTGCCATGGAGTCCATCAGGAAAGGAAAATTACGGTAAGTATTTGATATAAATTTTCCGTTATAGCGAGGAGCCTCTCCCAGTTAACGTCTATTACGCGGAAACGCATCGGGTGGAGCCATTTCTGAAACATTATCCAGCACGAGCAGGCTGGAGCTAACTGCTGCTGTGCTGTATTATTATTAAATTTTCGCTGGTTTTTAACCTCATAATTGAAAGTACAACTTTGTTTTTAATAAATGTTTGCTTTTTAACTGGTTACCATTTAGCAAATACTCCCCACCTATAGAGAGAGAGGAAGACTTCATAGTGCAACTTGCTGGTCTGATATCCTTGGATTACTATGCACACCCTGCTTACAACGGAACAAGTCTCTATCGTTGCAGCTGCAATTTTGAGTTACATCTTCAGCGTGTATGATCTCGATAACTTGAGATCTCGGAATCTAATAAGAGACGTGACACGAGATATCCATTAAGATCCAGTGTGTTTTTACTTTGTTTGCAGTCTGGGAAGAGTTAAAGGACTAATTGACAATTTTCAAACTTTGCATGATCAGAGGAAAGGAATCTGGTTTGTTTATTTGCAATTGCAGAGTTTTTACTCCTCCTTGACTCCGAAATATTCTATCCACCGACCATTTACAGATTTTGAGCAGCTATGTACAGTATATCCCCAGAACCACCAGTACATACTATATCTAAGATATATACTGTATGTTATTATCTACTCTCAACTCACCTGGTTTACCATCATATACAACCAAATGGGATTTGGAATTAAACTGGTTAACACAAGAGGAAGATTGGGATCAAATTTTACTAATACTCAAATTCTCAATAGCTTGTGACACCCAAGAGCGTAATTTTAAATTGTTATCTAGATGGTACCGCACTCCAGTTATTTTAAACCAAATTTTTCCATTACAAACAGATAGATGTTGGCGTTGTAATGTTGCTATAGGTAACTTATCCCATCTCTGGTGGGCCTGTCCCTCTATTCACAAATGATGGGATCAAGTAATTAACTTATATAATACTGTTGTGGATGAATCAATTAATAACTCTGTCGAATTGGCTCTTTTTTCTTTTTTACCTCAACCATTGCTTAAAACCAAAAAATCTCTTCTCTGGTTTTTTTTGTCAACAATTAGACAATTGATACCAAGATATTGGAAATCTCCTATTGTTCCTACAATTTCGGAGTGGATTGAGACTCTTAATAGTATTATGCATATGGAGATACTGGTAGCTGAAAATAATGATACTATACAGAAGTTTAATAGGGTGTGGCAGACTTGGATAACATTTAAAAATTCATCAACATTTTTGGAATTTTTTAAATTTTTAAATTCTTAGCTGTTGGAGCAGATATATTCTATTCCGGTTGAAATAACCCTAAAGTTTGAAGAACGATTCTATGATTTTGTTAATGTGAGACACCACAATTACCCCTACTTCTTTTTTTTTTCTCCGCCCCCCCCCTTTTTTTAAATTATTTTTCCCTCCTTCTTCCCTTTTTTTTTGTTGTTTTTTCGTTTGTTGTTGGCGTTTAGAATATATAGAGGAGAGTTTTTTGAAGAAATGTATTATTGTGGAAGTTAAACGATTTACTAATTATAACTTTAAAGAACATCTCAATTGAATTTGTACTTAGGATAATTGTATTTGTTTGTGTATGTATATGTGTCTTGCTGTTTGTATAAAATTTAAGAAAATCAAAAAAAAAATATTGGAATGAAAGGACTAATTGTTTTTTTTCTATGATACCAAGGACTATGTTTATATTATAGTCACTTTTTGGTAACTACTTTCTGGTCACTGGGTTTATATTTGTGTTTTTTACCAATGTTTAAATTGGCACAGTGAATATTTTTTTACATACAGAGTATATATATATTTTTTTATTTACATGCATGATGGTAATATTGAGAGAAGCGCACTAGTTTCACTTTGTTTTATATATTATGTACACATAATATATACCTATAAACTATATACACTATTTTTTTTTCTTAAATTACACATTTAGATTAGCACTTCTGACTACATTTTAACTTTGGTGATTTGTATGTGACTTTTTTGCTTCACTTACCACAGAAAAACGGCCAACTTTTATCTTGATCATAAGTTACACAAACTGATATCGATTACCAGTTGATCTAATCTAGAATCAGTGCAATTTTGTAGCACATGACTATCTCTGCTGTTCTTGAGCTAGTCATATCTTCAATGTCAATCTCGCATTACGCTGTGTATGCAATGTTCTTTTATAAATGACATGCCCAATATCCAACTTTATTAAAGATACATATTATTATGTTTTATGTCTTACCACTATCCCATCGGTCATGAACAGGATCACTGCTGAACATATATGAATTGCTAAAAATGTGTATGGAGCATCCCGAAAGGTCTTACTCTGACAACAATAAAAATGACCTGAAAAAAATAAATAAAAAATATATAGTTGTTGTAATTATACTAAAAAGTAAACACAATAGATTTGTATAGTTTCATCACTTCACCAGTAGACAACAATGAGGGGAAGCTTGAGTCATTGAGCTTACAACACATTGGAGGGTTTTATTAGTACAAATACTTCTGAAAATGATTAGCATTGAACACAGCTATATTTATATTGGTGACTCTGGGGCAGCAGGGTTAGAAGGGGGAAAAAATATACTCACCTTTTCCTTGTTTCCCTCTTCCATCCTATATTTGTGAAATCTAGGGGCAGAACTTTAGGGGTAAGGGTGTGCACATAATGTTGTGAAGTTTTAGAACTGTTGGGGTGGAAACCCCCCTTCGACACCCACCCAAGTAACCTATATCCCCGAAAAATTACTCTTTAAGGATTCCCTGTGAAGCATCACCTAAACGCATCTTTATTGAACCCGAGATCTGTATACATTTACAAGCAAATCCACGAAAGGACCTACACATGACTTGAAGTTGGAGACTGGTAGTATAATCAATACCATCTACTTAATGCACTGCCGATGATCAACGTTTATATCATCAGGGATGTCCATACACTGATCGATCCCGTTTGGTGATCTCCGTGAAAACAGCCTCAACCATTGGAATATAGAGGATCTGACTATCCCTGAATATCATCAATTGGTGACTCTTACAGGATCCGTGAGTAAAAATACAACTCCACCGCTTGTATATATGTCGTTTTATTTAACTACGGCTTTACCTGCAGTCAGCAGGAATACTAAGTGCGGTTATAACAGAAGTTCCTTGTATCAATCACCAGGGCAGTCTAGCATTATATCTCTAACTTCTTATCAATGACTGGAGCCGACTTCTTGCATTTAGTCGGAAATACTATATACTTTATATTCATTACCACCAACCCTTTCTTTTATTTTTTGATATATATCCTTTTCTGGACTTTTTTTGGTTACTCATTTTTCAAGCATTTGAAGGACATTTCCCTTGAGACCGACTGATATGTGACTGATTAACGGGATTCAATCCTCTGATCCCCTCGGGTTGTGCTTTTCCAATCTGCAGCAGCGAGAAATACCTGTTACAGGTGCGCGCTGCTGCGGTTTAGGAAATATACATATGGGAGCCTTTCTTTGTTAGGGTAGATCTTGGGGTATATCAGGTGTATATAGGGGGTGTTGTTTCACACAGGAGGAGGGAGCGGGTCTGCTAGCCACCGGATAGCTGCCTTTCTTCCGTGTGGTTTGATTAGGCAATTATTTGGTGGTTTTACCAAATGGGTTTTGATCTGCATATTTTATGAACTGGGGTATTATAGCAATGTGTGTTTATTTATTAATTTGCCTATATATAGGCTAATAAATATTTGTAGTTTACTCATTTAGGTGTGTGGAGGTCTATTCTATTTTTTGTTTTTTCTTCTTCATACATGTTTAATTGACCACACCCCCGCTAATTATCGGTGAGTGCTACTGTTTCATTAGATAGGACTCCCACCTTTGCCCTCCCCTTTTTTGTATAAGTTTTAGAAAGCCCTTAAGGCCCAGTTCACACTATGATGCATAACGTCAAGCTTCATTCATATGTGCTTTTTTTTTTTGTGTTGTCATGCTACACACATTGAAATTAATGGGCTGCCCTGTGCAGATAGTGTCCTGTAAAAATACGACAAGTACAGTAGCTCATGCACCTTTTTGAGCTTCAGGCTTATTTTTTTAACCACACCTTTTGCCTTATTTGTTGCAGTATTTACATTGACAAAGCTTAGTAATGCTTACATTGCCATTCACTGTAATGGCAACAGTGCGGTTTGTTATACAAAGAAATGCACGTCAATCCAGACAACTCAAAATAAAAGGCATGAAGCTCAAATCTCAAAAAGGTGCATGAGTTAATTTGCTGCATTTGTTGCACATAGGGCAGCCCAATAAAATGAATGGGCTGCCCTAGTCATGTAGCATGACAACGCGCAAACAAAATGCATATGCGCGACACCTGATGGCATGCATCATAGTGTGAATGAGGCCATGGAGATCAACAAACATTACCTCTCCTTTCCCTTGTTTGCCTGTCTGCACAGTGGAAATGTACCGTAGTTATGCATGTAAAGCAGACAACATCCTACTTTAAATAAATAAAAAAGACCACTGCAAGCCTCATATCCGAATACTGAACATGTATAAAAAAAAATCCAAAATAGGTGCGCTGTCCCTTTAAATTCTAGACCATATAAAGGTGTTTGTAGTTCTCAATAACTAATCCGATCAAACATAAAGATAACCATATAACCTTATAACAATTCATGTAAAGAATACATATAAAAATCACGTGCAAAAGCAATTCATAAAAATCCATATGCTAAATTTCATAGAAAGTGCCCAAGTGCTAAAATAGAATTTAAATTAATTGGAATTTATATGAATTTATATGTACGCTGTGACGGTATGCGAGGTGAGATACATGACAATCACTACATTTCACCTCGCATTCGGTCCATTGTAAGGAACTGAACGGGAATCCGGTCCGGTTTTTCCAGCCTCTGTGGCAGGCTGGGTTCCGGTCCTGATGTTCTGGTCCACCTGAGTCCACACTCAGGTGGAAGTTAAAAGACCAGGAAGAGAACACAGCAGGGCTCTGGCCTGAGACTCAAAGGGGAACCTGAGTCAGAGGAGCTCTGTTTGTTGGATTGGAAAAGAAAGGTTTGCTTCACCTTGTGTTTTGTGGGTGACGGGGACCAGCCCCTCACCGTATAGAGAGCGGTTACTGTTTAGTTTAGCGCCGGAAGGCAAGGACTTTATTTACTGTTTTGTTTATTTTGTATGACTATTACAAACCACTTGTAAATAAAGCTGGCAATACGCCAGGTTTTAAAGAAACTGCCTGTACGCTAACCTTCATTCTGAGAAAAGGTGATCCCCACGAGCTAATCTCCCACACGTGGTGGATTCAGCAGGCACTTTTCTGAAGATGGAGGAAATGATAAAGGCCCTGCTACAAGCCAATGCAGCTCAGCGAAAAACCAACCGCCAAGTCGAAGAGGCCGCTGCAGCACAACAGGCGGCCCAGCAGGAGATGAACCAGCAATTCTCAGAGGCTCTGGTGGAACTTTAAAAGGGGTCTGCACCTCCTGTGCCAGTGGAAGCAAAGATGATACGTGCATCCTACCACCTACAAAAAATGACATCTGCTGATGATGTTGAGGCATACCTTGCAACTTTTGAGAGAGTTGCTGTCCGCGAAGGATGGCTAAAAGAGCAGTGGGCGGGTCTCTTGGCCCCATTTCTAACAGGAGAACCCCAAAAGGCCTATTTTGACCTAGAACCCGATAAGGCCCAGGACTATGAGACTCTAAAGACAGAGCTACTCGCACGCTTGGGTGTCACCATGGCAATCCGGGCCCAGTGGGTGCATCAGTGGTCCTACTCCAGCAACAAGCCACCCCGTTCACAAATGTTTGACCTGATCCACCTCACCAAGAAGTGGTTGTAGCCAGAGACCTTGACAGGCCCGCAGATCGTGGAGCGTATGGTAATGGACCGGTATCTGCGTGCTCTCCCTGCTGCTCTGAGGAAGTGGGTCGGACAGAGCGACCCCAAAACTGCAGCCCAACTGGTTGACCTAGTGGAGAGGTACAGTGCTACTGAGGACTTGGTGAATCCATCTACGCCCCACTTCGGTGTGTCTAGGGGTGCAAGATCTCCCGGCGGTTCGGGTAAGACTGTTCCGGGGTCCAAGAGCTTGGCGAGATTTGATAAGACTGTTGTTCCAACTGATGAGACTGTGGTTCCTAGACCTGGAGACTGGCCAAAGAAGCCAGGAAGGTATTTGGGACCGTTAAGAGGACTGGGGGTAGAGCATATAAGATGTTTTTGTTGCCATGCATTAGGGCATATTGCTGCGAACTGTCCTATAAATGATGAACCTATGCAGTGCGATTATGCTTATATGAAAAGACGCATTTCTTTGTTTGCACAGGTCGCATGTACTGCATCATGTCAGAGTCGCATTGAAAAACAGATGTGTGTTATTTCAGTGGATGGAAAGCCACTGACAGCCCTGCTAGACTCTGGTAGTGTGGTGACCCTAGTCAGGAGTGATTGTGTGAACCCCACAAAACTACACCCCAGTACTATTGGGGTAATTTGCATCCATGGGGACACTCGAGACTACCAGACAGCGGTAGTTGAGGTTGATACCCCTGGGGGAAGTTTAACACATTCAGTGGGGGTGGTACCTTCACTGCTTCACAAAGCTTTAGTGGGAAGAGATTTTCCCAATTTCTGGAATTTATGGGAGAGCAAAGGGAGGCTGGTAGATAGAGCTCCCCCTGCTGGGGAAGCACGGGAACTCTCACCAGACCCTTTTTGCCAAAGGGAAGGGGATGCTGTTGGTGGGATCAAGGAAGCCGGAGACCCTCTTCCTTTCCCTGTCATGGCTGGGAAGCCGGAGGACCTGGAAGTTAGCTCCCAGCCAGAGGGTAACGAACGGGAGAACCCCTCTGACTCTGACATTGAGAGTAGCCAAAATGTGGTAACCGATTTAGAGGTCAGGAGAGAGGATTTCTGTACCGAGCAACTACGAGAGGCCACCCTCATGAGAGCCAGGGAAAACGTTAAGATGTTGGATGGGGAACCTGGGGAATCCTAACTGGGTGGTGTCTTTCCCCTACATGGCAATTAAAAACAATTTATTGTATCATAGTTACATAGTTAGTCAGGTTGAAAAAAGACACAAATTTATCCAGTTCAACAATAAAATAAAAATATATATATATATATATATATATATATATATATATATATATATATATATATATATCGTACAATCCCATATACCCAATTCTATACCCACAGTTGATCCAGAGGAAGGCAAAAAACCCCAGCAGAGCATGATCCAATTTGCTACAGCAGGGGAAAAAATTCCTTCGTGATCCCCCGAGAGGCAATCGGATATTCCCCGGATCAACTTTACATATAAATGTCAGTACCCAGTTATATTATGTACATTTAAGAAAGAATCCAGGCCCTTCTTAAAGAAATCTACTGAGCTGGCCAGAACCACCTCTGCAGGGAGTCTATTCCACATTTTCACAGCTCTTATGCCGCGTACACACGATCATTATTCACGGCGGTTAAAAAACCGCCGTGAATAATGACATTTTAAACGAGGGAACAGCTTGTTCCCCACACACGGTCATTTTTCTCGTCTTTTTTTAAAAATGACGAGAAAAACGATCGTCTATTGGCTCCGCGGCAGTGTTTCCCTATGGGAAACACTGCCGCGGAAGAAATGTCAGGAAAAACGACGACTCGTCGTTTTTAATGCCGTTTTTCACATCGTGAAAAATGACAAAAAGACCACACACAGTCGTTTTTCTTGTTGAAAACAAAAAATTTCATTTTTCACAACGTGAAAAATGATCGTGTGTACGCGGCATTACTGTGAAGAAACCTTTCCGTATTTGGAGGTGAAATCTCTTTTCCTCTAGACGCAAAGAGTGCCCCCTTGTCCTTTGTGTTGACCGTAAAGTGAATAATTCAACACCAAGTTCACTATATGGACCCCTTATATATTTTTACATGTTGATCATATCCCCCCTTAATCTCCTCTTCTCAAGAGTGAATAAATTCAGTTCCTCTAATCTTTTTTATCTTTTCTTTATCGAGTGATAAAACATGGAGAGGACGAGGTAGAACAGCTACTAGTTCCCAAACCCTTCCGCAGGGTGGTGCTAGACCTGGCCCATGGTCATGTAATGGAAGGGCATCTTGGTGTTGAAAAAAAACAGGGAGAGAATCGCCCAGAGATTTTTCTGGCCCGGGTTGCATGCAGATGTCAAGGAGTACTGCGAATCGTGCCCCGAGTGCCAAATGTCGGCACCGTCACCCCATTTTCGCAGCCCCCTTGTTCCTCTGCTAATAATCGAGGTCCCCTCTGAGAGGATTGGCACGGACCTGGTGGGGCCGGTTGTAAAATCTGCCCGTGGTCACCAGCATATTCTGGTGATTCTGGACTATGCGACTCGCTATCCTGAGGCCATACCCTTGCGCAATACCTCTGCTAAGGCTATCGCCAAGGAATTGGTCCATGTCTTTAGTCGACTGGGGATCCCAAAAGAGATCTTAACCGATCAGGGCACCCCCTTTATGTCCAAAGTTACCGAGGAGCTTTGTAAGTTATACAAAATCTCCCATCTCCGTACCTCTGTCTACCACCCCCAAACGGATGGTCTGGTCGAAAGATTTAATAAAACTTTGAAAAGTATGCTGAAAAAGGTGGTTGACAAAGATGGGAGAAACTGGGATTTTTTGCTGCCATATCTAATGTTTGCAATACGTGAGGTTCCGCAGGCGTCCACAGGCTATTCCCCCTTTGAACTCTTGTATGGTAGGCATCCCAGGGGGCTGCTAGATGTTGCCAAAGAAACATGGGAAGGTGAGGCAACCCCATATAGAAGCATCATAGAGCATGTCTCCTTGATGCAGGATCGAATCGCAGCTGTCCTACCCCTGGTGCGAGAACATATGGAGCAAGCCCAGGAGGCCCAAAGGAGGGTCTATGACCGAAGTGCCAGGGTCTGTACTTTCAGCCCTGGGGACAGAGTGTTGGTATTTGTTCCCACGGTGGAAAGTAAGTTTTTAGCCAAGTGGCAGGGTCTCTTCGAGGTTGTCGAAAGGGTGGGGGAGGTAAACTACAAAGTCTACCAGCCAGAGAAAAGGAAACCACACCAAATTTACCATGTGAATCTCTTAAAACCCTGGAAGGACCGAGAGACTTTACTGGCCACGTCCCCGCCACCAACCGATTGGGTACCTGTGACACCTGACGTTCCTATCACAGATACCCTGTCCGTGGCACAACAAAGTGACGTTAGGGCGTTTGTGCATAAAAATAGAGACTTTTTCTCCCCCTTACCCGGACTGACCAACATGATCCAACATGACATAATGACGGAACCAGGGGTTCGGGTAAATGTGAAGCCGTATAGAATCCCAGAAACCAGGCGTGAGGCAGTCGCAAAAGAAATTAAAAACATTGTCATGGATATGCAGCAGTGTTTGTCTGTCAGCTTACCTTCCTTCCCATGTGTTCATCTTAGAGGCCTGAGCCCTTTCACCTGGCTTCCTTTATAATCTCCTCCCAGCCTGACTCCACCCCAGGCCCTATCACAGAACACTATATTAACCTGTGCACTGCAAGCCTGCTTTGCTGATCAACGTGTTTGTTAGGCATTGTGTGTTTGGGTTCCTGCCTGCCGTGTGCTACGTCTGTCTCTCTGTTACGTTATTGGCTTGTCCCCGACCATCCCTGTCTGCTCGTGACCCTTGACCTTCGGCTCGTTCTTCGTTATCCTTGTCTGCTTGTGGCCCCTGACCTTCGGCTTGTTATTCGGTTCTCTCTATCGTGTGCTGCTGCTTCCCCTTATCCTACGGGGCGTGAGCTAGGAAACTCCAGGGGCCGCGACCTGGTCCCAGCCTGCAGCGTAACATCCTCACCACTAGAGGCCCTGGAGAAGACCAGCTGGGTCTTAGACTCCGCGCCCTGGGGAATCTTGGCTCTCGCTTCCGTTGGGATCCCGGTTGTGCTCCTCTGGTCCCGCTTTCCACAACCACCCAGTTTCCTATCCACAGAAGCCAGCCATAGGGTTCACTACCTCGCGGTGCACTCCTGTCCCCCTACGGTGTGCATCTGTCACCTGGCCACAGGTGACCCTGACAGTTTGATCAGCCATGAACCCGGCTGACATCCCGCTACCCGCGGATGATCCATTGCAGGGCATAGTTTGCAGACTTGAAACCCAGGAATCGAATCAGACTCAGGTGATGCGATTCCTCCAGGATCTGGCTTCTCGCTTCGAGCAGCTTCAGGCCTCCTTGGGAACCCTGAATCCGCAACCTCAAATACAATCAGCGGCTGCACCTATTGCACCAGTCGCAGCCACACACTCACTACAACTGCCAGCTCCGTCCCGTTTCTCTGGGGACTCCAAGGCTTGCAGGGGGTTCCTTAGCCAATGCACGATTCATTTTGAGCTCCAGCCCCAAAACTTCCTGTCTGATCGGGCTAAGGTAGCCTATATCATTTCCCTCCTCTCTGGTGAAGCTTTAGCCTGGGCAGCCCCTCTGTGGGAACTGAATGATCCAGTGGTTTCTAGCCTGTCTGGCTTCTTGAAACTTTTTCGGAATATCTTCGAAGAACCGGCTCGTGTCTCTTCAGCGGCCAGCGCCCTTTTACGTCTCCGCCAAGAGTCTGCTTCTGTGGGACAGTATGCCCTTCATTTCCGCATACTGTCGGCTGAGTTGAGCTGGAACAATGAGGCCTTAGTCGCAACCTTTTTGCATGGCCTGTCTGATAGAGTGAAGGATGAATTAGCAGGAAGAACCATCCCCACTGATCTGGCCGGCGTTATCTCCTTGTGTAACCAGATCGATATTCGCTTTCAGGAGAGGACCTTAGAAAAGCAACGCCAGCAGTCCTTGGTTCTTAGTCAGCCTGAGCTCCCCTCTCTTCGACCCGTAGAGCATCTCCTACCAGCTGAGGAACCCATGCAGCTGGGTCGGACCAGGCTATCCCCCGAGGAACGTGCTAGGCGCAGAACTCTTGGTCTGTGTCTTTACTGTGGGGGCAAAGGTCATTTTCGTGACACTTGCTCTCTTTGTCCAGAAAAACGTTCGGGTCCACTTCATCTGGAAAGTGGAGTATTGGACCCAGAAATATCACCTTCCCCTTCTCGTCTTCTGCTTTCTGTGTTCCTTCATGTTGGTGCTTCTTCTCATTCGGTCTCAGCATATCTGGATTCCGGAGCCGCTGGTAATTTCATGGACTGGGAAATCGCATCGTCCATGAGACTTACTCTTTTGCCCCTCACCACGCCATTGGTGGTCTTGGCGATTGATGGTACTGTTCTCCCAGGGGGACCTATCCGCTTCCAGACCCTCCCTGTTAAGATGTCGGTAGGGACACTCCACCAGGAGTGGATATCCTTCCTTATCTTACCCAAGGCCTCAACGCCTATAATTTTGGGTCTCCCATGGTTACAGCTCCATTCTCCTCATGTGGACTGGACTACTGGACAGATCCTGGCTTGGGGTCCCTCCTGTTCCTCGTCCTGCCTACCCAAGGTTGCCCCCTGTGAATCTGAGCCGGTCATTCATTCCAGGTTGCATAACCATTTACATTTCTCTGTCCCTAACCACCCTTGGACGCACAGCCAGGCTAGCTTGTCTACAAGTCCTGCAGTCGCTACGTCTTGCGATGCGATTCAGGTAGTCGCTACACCTGACTCAGCTATTCACTCTGCCTCTGTACTAGTTATGCCAGTCCAGCCCATGCCCAGTGAGCCTCCTACTTTTTCTTGTTCGGGACATTCTGCTTGTCCTTCAGCTATTCAGCTTGACTCCTGCGACATGTCACCTTCTAACCAACCTGACTTCAGGGTTCCACTGACATCTGCCCAGTCTGATGGTCCTGTGCAAGATGACCAGTTCCCCTTTAAGGGTCTAGGGGACCCCCCTCAGATTCCTGTTGATCCTCTCATGCCCTTGCTTATTCCTAGAGAGCCTTTGGTCCTCAATAGATCTTCTTGTCATCTCCCTACCTCATTTTCGGTCTCTGAGGATAATCTTAAGTATGAGGTTAGACAAGTTCTGGATTCTCGGCTCTGCAGAGGCATTCTTCAGTACCTTGTGCATTGGAGAGGTTTTGGTCCTGAGGAGGCGTCTTGGATTGCTGCATCTGATGTCGCTGCACCTCATCTGTTGAGAAGGTTTCATCAGAGATTTCCCTTTAAGCCTGGGTCCAGGCGGGGGAGGGCCCATAAGAGGGAGGGTACTGTCATGGATATGCAGCAGTGTTTGTCTGTCAGCTTACCTTCCTTCCCATGTGTTCATCTTAGAGGCCTGAGCCCTTTCACCTGGCTTCCTTTATAATCTCCTCCCAGCCTGACTCCACCCCAGGCCCTATCACAGAACACTATATTAACCTGTGCACTGCAAGCCTGCTTTGCTGATCAACGTGTTTGTTAGGCATTGTGTGTTTGGGTTCCTGCCTGCCGTGTGCTACGTCTGTCTCTCTGTTACGTTATTGGCTTGTCCCCGACCATCCCTGTCTGCTCGTGACCCTTGACCTTCGGCTCGTTCTTCGTTATCCTTGTCTGCTTGTGGCCCCTGACCTTCGGCTTGTTATTCGGTTCTCTCTATCGTGTGCTGCTGCTTCCCCTTATCCTACGGGGCGTGAGCTAGGAAACTCCAGGGGCCGCGACCTGGTCCCAGCCTGCAGCGTAACATCCTCACCACTAGAGGCCCTGGAGAAGACCAGCTGGGTCTTAGACTCCGCGCCCTGGGGAATCTTGGCTCTCGCTTCCGTTGGGATCCCGGTTGTGCTCCTCTGGTCCCGCTTTCCACAACCACCCAGTTTCCTATCCACAGAAGCCAGCCATAGGGTTCACTACCTCGCGGTGCACTCCTGTCCCCCTACGGTGTGCATCTGTCACCTGGCCACAGGTGACCCTGACAAACATGTTGGAGTTAGATGTAATAGAAGAGTCCTACAGTGAGTGGTCAAGCCCCATAGTACTGGTCCCAAAACCTGATGGCACTATCAGGTTTTGTAATGACTTTCGGAAACTCAACAGTGTGTCCAAGTTCGATGCTTGTGGACAGGTTGGGACAGGCTCGCTATATAACGACCCTTTTCCACTCCTGAGGGCTTGTTTCAGTATAAGCGGATGCCTTTTGGTCTGCATGGGGCCCCTGCATCATTCCAATGAATGATGGACAAAACTTTGAGACCACATCGCTCGTATGCAGCTGCTTATTTGGACGATGTGGTCATCCACAGCCCAGATTGGGAATCGCACCTGCCACAGGTACAGGCGGTGGTAGATTCCCTTAGGGAAGCAGGCCTCACGGCTAACCCAAAGAAGTGTGCCATAGGCCTAGAGGAGGCCAAGTATCTTGGCTACGTTATTGGCCGGGGACTTGTCAAGCCTCAGACCAATAAGATTGAGGTAATTCAAAAATGGCCCCAACCCGTAAACAAGTAACAATTTCGGGCCTTCCTAGGCATAATGGGGTATTACCAACGGTTTATATCTGACTTTGCCACCATTGCTGTCCCTCTGACTGACCTGACCAAGGGCAGAGGGTCTGTCATGGTCCAATGGAACCCTGAGGCAGAGAAGGCGTTTTAGAAATGAAAACAGGCCCTTTGTGCACTACCGGTGCTGGTGACCCCGGACTTCACAAAGGAGTTTGTCGTACAGACAGACACCTCTGAGGTGGGCCTAGGGGCCGTACTGTCGCAGGACAGAAATGGTGAGGAGCACCCGGTTGTATACCTGAGCCGGAAGCTGAGCAAGCACGAAAGGAACTATGCTATTGTTGAAAAGAAGTGTCTCGCCATTAAATGGGCCTTAGACTCCCTGAGGTATTATCTACTCAGGAGGTCATTTAGGCTGGTCAATGACCATGCTCCCCTGAAGTGGATGTGTGACAACAGGGAGAAAAATGCCCGTGTGTCAAGGTGGTTCCTGGCTTTACAGCCCTTTAAATTCACGGTTGAGCACAGGCCAGGCAAACTCCAGGATAATGCCGATGCCCTCTCCCGCGTGCACTGTATGGCTGGGTCAAGTGCTCAGCCGCAGGGGCTTGAAAAGAGGGGGGGATATGTGACGGTATGCGAGGTGAGATACATGACAATCGCTACATTTCACCTCGCATTCGGTCCATTGTAAGGGACTGAACGGGAATCTGGTCCGGTTTTTCCAGCCTCTGTGGCAGGCTCGGTTCCGTCCCTGATGTTCTGGTCCACCTGAGTCCACACTCAGGTGGAAGTTAAAAGACCAGGATAAGAACACAGCAGGGCTCTGGCCTGAGACTCAGAGGGGAACCTGAGTCAGAGGAGCTCTGTTTGTTGGATTGGAAAATAAAGGTTTGCTTCACCTTGTGTTTTGTGGGTGACGGGGACCAGCCCCTCACCGTATAGAGAGCAGTTACTGTTTAGTTTAGCGACGGACGGCAAGGACTTTATTTACTGTTATGTTTATTTTGTATGACTATTGCAAACCACTTGTAAATAAAGCTGGTAATACGCCAGGTTTTAAAGAAACTGCCTGTACGCTGACCTTCATTCAGAGAAAAGGTGATCCCCATGAGCTAAACTCCCACAACGCCCAGTCCATATAAAGTTCATATGAAGTTCATACACAGTAATATATCAATAGTGCAGACCTTCAACTTTAAACTTGTGCTCCAGGTTCTGCAATACACTTGCCCAGTGTGACTTTACCACTCTTAGGCTATATTCACACTAATGCGTTTTTCGATGCATTTTACATTTTGCAGAAATGCAGGGAAATTTTTTAACATGGGTTCCTATGGAACATGTTCACATCAATGCATTTTTGTGCCTCTGCGTTTTTGGAAAGGATTGGGGACTTTTTCCCCGCAAAATGCAGAGTTTTGCATGTAATAGAATTCAATGGACCCGTATCCAAATGCAAGTACTGGGTTTTTACCGCGATTTTCCCCGATTTTGCCGCGATTTGCGTTTTCCGTCTTTTTTTTTTTTTTACACTGTATATAGCTGGTTGCTAAGGAGGAGCCCGGGAAGCCGGCCGCCGCATCCTTAACAACCGATGAGTCATCAGCTGTCAGCTGGCTTCCCGCTCAATGTAAAAAAAAAAATGCTGGCTAAAAAAAAACAGCGTGGGGTCCCCAGCCCCCCGGGTCCATACCAAAAAAAAAAAAACCAAATCGCGGCAAAATCTCGTGTCGAAAAAACGTGCCAAGCACCGCAAAAACCACTGCAGAAACGCTCAAAAGCAACATGCATAGGTGTGAATTGAGCCTGACACACTTCTTACCGGAATTAATAACCTTCATATTATAAAAGGTTAAGACAGCATGAGAAAGGAACACTCCTCATCCTCAGAAGTAATCTCTTGGCTGCACAATCCAAGTAGCCTGTTTCTCCCCTTGGTGGCATTCACAGTAGATTTACTAATTCACAGATGGCCATCAAAAGGTGCATGTTAGGCCTCGTACACACGGCCGAGATTCTCGTTGAAAAAAACATGTCGTTTTTTTCGACGAGATTCTTGGACAAGAAACTTGTCCCGGCCGAGTGTACACACGCTCGTTTCAAAGAACCCGCGGTTCTTTGAATGGAGCGTACGCGGTGACGTCATCGACTACGACGAGCATGCGCTCGTCACATTCGATGCCGTCGCCGCCATCTTGGTATACCCTACGTATGCCTAGGAAGCTACCGCGCATGCGTCAAATTCATTTCGAACATGCGCGGGCTTCCGGGAGGACAGGTAAGTGTACACACACTCACTTTTCTCGTCGAGAAACATGCCGAGGAGAATCTCGACGAGAAAATAGAGAGCAGGTTCTCTATTTTCTCGTCGAGGTTACTTGTCGGTTTTCTCTACGAGAAACCCGATAGCCGCGTACACACGACCGATTTACTCGGCAAGACCTCTCTGCCAGCAAGTTTCTTGCTGGTTCTTGCCGAGAAAATCGGTCGTGTGTACGAGGCCTTACACTCAAAAAGTGTAAAGTGGAAGTACAAAGCCAGATTACTTGCGCACCTAATTTGGAAGTTTTTTTTAAACATCCTAATTTAAATTGTGAATTCTAGCACAAGTTGTTACAAATTTAATCACATGACAACAGGGGCAAAGTTTGTTTAAAGGGGCATCATTCACATGGCAACTCATCTGGTCACAGGCCTCTAAAGCCCTGTACACACGATCGGTTTTACCGATGAAAACTGTCCGATGGACTTTTTTCTTCGGACAAACCGATCGTGTATGGGCCCCATCGGTCTTTTTTCCATTGGTGATTAAAAATAGAACATGGGAGAATATTGTTTGAACTAAAGATGGACTTTAAACGGCACATAGATAGATATTGTAAAAATTCTAAGGGTTTTATTGTTGGTAGAAAAATATAATTTAATTTAGGTAAAAAGTACGTTAATACAAAACAATGACATTATGTAACAGTCATCAATAATTAGTATAGGGTCCCATTTACAAGACTCAACACATCTCCCAGAAATTACATTAACATGTAAAATACACAAAGTAGTAAACAATCATGCGTGATTTAAGTAAAAGAGTAACTATGCACAGGCTACTGATAGGTAGGGAACGTAAATCCAGGTGTAACAAGCCAGACAATACTGTAGAGGAGTGTGTCAGTCAGAAACACTTGCTCGAGCCACACAGTGGTAGTCTGTTTGGGTGACCCCTAGTGATGGACTGACCCAGCTTATAGCTTGACAAGGATTATGTGCTGGTGGACCTGGATGGAACCTCTCCTGTGACTGACACACTCCTCTACAGTATTGTCTGGCTTGTTACACCTGGATTTACGTTCCCTACCTATCAGTAGCCTGTGCATAGTTACTCTTTTACTTAAATCACGCATGATTGTTTACCATGAATGTGTTTACATAATACTGGCACCCTGTGATACACGGACTGCCAGGTAAAAATACCTAGGCCGGTTTCACTACTTAACACGGCCTTGTTCAATACTATGCTCCCGACGAAGCGTTTTGGAACGCGAAACTAGTCGAGCGAAAGCAAGATCTTTATCTTTGAATTTACCGGACCTATCAATAAGACCAGTCATCTCTCGTGCATACCGTCCAACTCCTCATTTGTGTTTGTTGGCTATACATTATCCTATTCTACTTTGTGTATTTTACATGTTAATGTAATTTCTGGGAGATGTGTTGAGTCTTGTAAATGGGACCCTATACTAATTATTGATGACTGTTACATAATGTCATTGTTTTGTATTAACGTACTTTTTACGTAAATTCAATTATATTTTTCTACCAACAATAAAACCCTTAGAATTTTTACAATATCTATTTATGTGCCGTTTAAAGTCCATCTTTAGTTCAAACAATATTCTCCCATTGATTATCGGGACGTTGGCACATCTATACTAGGTGCATCCACAGTGTCACCCTGTGGTGATGCACAATTTAGCAATTTCCTTCTAAAAATAGAACATGTTTTAAATGTATCCGATGGGGGAAAAAAACGATAGCAAATTCTGATCGTCTGTGTGAAACTCCATCGGAGAAAAAACCCACGCATTCTCAGAATCAAGTCGACACATGCTCAGAAGCATTGAACTTAATTTTTCTTGGCTCGTCAGAGTATTTTATGTCACGGCGTTTGGGACGGTTGGATTTTCAACTGATGGTGTGTAGGCAAGACTGATGGAAGTCAGCTTCATTGGAAATCCGATCGTGTGTACAGGGCTTAAGAGTTCTATCTGTACGTTCTACAAAGAAAATCAATACAAAATTTAACTTCACTGGTACCAAACTCCTGACCTGCTCCATTCTATATACCCCTCTGCCGATCGTCGTTGTTGGCGCTGTTGTAAAGAGGTGGGGACGCTGTATCATACCTATGGAACATGCCCACTGATCGTCCCCTACTGGCAGACAGTGCACTCCCTTCTCCACTCCATCTTTGGTTCCTGGGTGCCATTCAACCCTAAAATGTTCCTTTTGGGCCTCCCACCCGCTTCCTTTTCCAAAACCTCAAAAAAACTCTTGGCCCAAGTGCTAACGGCTGGAAGATGCTTGGTAGCCCTGAAATGGAAAAGGAAGGAACCTTCCTTTACTCTTTCGTCCATGGACCGACACAGCTTCTCTATTGACAAAGTGGGTATAATCCGTTAATTAGGAGTGACTAGGCAGAAAAACTTGTAAAAAGTGTTGCATCACACCTTCTACAGTACCGCCCAGGGGGCGGACCCTCTGGGTATAACCTCTCAGTCTGCATCTCGCAGATCAGTTTTTTTCTGTCTAGCAAGGAGTAGGACATGGCTCCCTTCGGGCCCATTGGTCCGGGGGAAAAAATATATATATATATTTTTTTTCATTTGTTGTTTCCTGCGATCTTCGATCAACTGCCGACTGGGTGACAGGCTGGATCCTCGATCCTTGTAGTCTCCCCAGTTTCGGCCCTAGCTACGCGCTGGGTTTTCCACGACATGCCCGTCGCTCCACGAGTGGCCGGTGAGCCTACGCTCCAGGGCCTGCATCGGACCGCTCAGCTTCGGCTGACCTTACGGCCGAGTCGCAGCAGCCTGGCCGGTGAGCTTACGCTCCAAGGCTTGCATCGGACCGCTCAGCTTTGGCTGACCTTACGGCCGAGTCGCAGCAGCCTGTCCGGTGAGCGTCACGCTCCAGGGCATACATATGATCGTCCCTTTTGGGTCCAATCACAGCATGCCTGGCCAACAGTCACCTTCCGTGCGCGGACGATGATCTGTTTGGAATGTCTTCCAGCATAATACATGCAGGATAGGTAAGTAAAACTCCCCTGCCTCGGCTGGGTGATTCAGCTGGACATTCCTTGAGAGATCAAGTAAGTGGTTGTGGCCCCTTTCTTCCCTCTCTCCCTGCCTTTCCCTCCTCCCTGGGCTTCTAGCTAAAGGTTGCTGGGTACTGGGGGTCACCTAAGGGGTCCCACTGGAGCGGGGCTGGCTGTAACTAACATTTAAAAGAAATGTCATTTCTGCGTACCTGTGTGTGTGTCCTTCCTCCTCCATGCTGTCGGCGGCCATTTTGAGGTGGTCCGTGCCAAGTTTGGCCTCTTGTGACTGCCCGGCGGCCATCTTCCTGTGGTTCGGCCACACCCACTGGCCCCTATCAGGTGATCGGTGGCCATGTTTGTCCACCCTGTATGTATAGATTGCCATTCGACGGCCATCTTTTTGTGGGCTACGGCTGCTTGACCTCTATCTTCGGCTCCGCGGCCATTTTCTTGGAGCCCACATTATCTTCCATACAGAGGTTTTTGGCAGCCATTTTGCGAGAGCCTCCGGCCTCTAGGGTGCATTACACTGGCGCGAAAATTCCCACAGGAAGTGCTGATAAAAGAAGCAGACTGACACAGCAGCAGAGGGACAGCATCACAGACACAGCACATGGCAGCATAGCAGTACCTATCCAGGGTGATGAGTCCTCTGGGTGACCCAGCCTCTCTGCAACACAGGAGGGTGGCCTATTGATATCTTGCCTGGAGCCCTGTGGGTGTCAGCGTGTGGTCAGCATGGCATCTGAGCCAGATGTCTTCTCCCCTGAAACACCAGATTTAGCAGCTGGTGTCCCTGAGGTGTCTATGGACGCTATGACGGCAATCCTAGAGGCGTTTGCTGCCAGGGTGGAAGCAGCACACGGGAATACAGGGGGTAATAAACGCCCCCGTCCCCTGCAATCTTCTGGGGATATTTCTGATGCAGAACCAGGTCCAGCTACGGCTCATGGCCCAGATTCTGATGCAGCAGAGACTGCAGACCGTGACCGATCGGACAGTGAGGAGGACTCCAAGTCCAGGTCAGTGCGTGAGACGGCTTTGGTATCTGACCTTATTACTGCAGTGCGGGATACGCTAAAGTTGGAAAATACTGCAGAAGTAGCAGATACTCCAGTCCCCTTTGGGTTTCGTAAACCTGCCCGCACTGCTAAGGTGTTCCCTTGTGTGTCTTATTTTGACAAACTCTTATACAAGGAATGGGAGAACCCACTGAGGGTCTTTACAGCCCCAAAGAGGTTTGCAGTACGGTACCCCTTTGAGGAGAGTTTTCTGAAGATATGGACCTCTCCCCCTATAGTGGACCCTTCGGTGTCCAGACTTAATAGAGCCACCTATATTCCAGTAGAAGGGGCTCTGGTTTTCAAGGACCCTGTGGATAAGAAGGCTGAAGCACTCGCTCGCTACCTATACTCAGTGGTAGGCTCGGCAGTACGCCCGGCATTGGCGGGGGCCCTAGTGTCTCAGACACTTACTGAATGGGCAAAATTGCTACTCCAGGGGTTAAAGGAGCGAGATGCTCCTCCTAATGAGATAACTTTGGCCGACCAGTTGGTCCAGGGCCTTAAGTTTGTCTGCGAGTCAGACATGGATACTATTCCCCTGCTGCCAAGAGCTTCGGTTTATGCAGTAGCAATACGCCGCCTGATCTGGCTAAAGGGCTGGTCTGCGGACCAGACTACCAAGAAAGCCCTGTTGGATCTGCCTTTTAAGGGCGACAGACTTTTTGGGGCTTCTCTGGGTGACATAATCAAGGATGCCACAGGAGGTAAAAGCACTTTGCTTCCTCAAACTAGCAAGGGTAGGGGCCACGCCAAGGGCAAGGGCCCTCCTTTACTGCACGCAAGCGTTTTTTTCGCCCCCTTAAGGCGACAGGGAAAAGACCCCAGGCCGATAAAGCGCCTGCCCAAGGACAAAAGCGTCCTTGGTCCCGCAGACCCAACAAGCCTGCGGACAAATCTGCATCCACATGAAGGTCCGCCCCCACCCAGCTCTCGGGTGGGGGGACGTCTTCGCAAATTCGCGACTCAGTGGACTGCTCTAGTCTCCGACAGGTGGGTTTGCGGAGTAATCTCCTCAGGCTACAAGATAGAATTTCTCTCTTGTCCACCGGACAGATTCATCACCTCCAATCTCCAGCTACTACCGACCCGTCGGGAGGCCCTGTATGGGGCGGTCTAGGGTCTACTGGAACGCGGGGTAGTTATTCCAGTTCCAGAACAGGAACGGGGTCAGGGTTTTTACTCAAATCTGTTCATTGTGCCGAAGAAGGAGGGGGTTCGGCCAATCTTGGATCTCAGAGCCCTCAATTGCTTTGTGAATGTACAAAGATTTCGGATGGAGTCGGTTCGATCTGTAGTCACGGCTCTCCATCCGGGGGACTTTCTGGCCTCCTTGGACATCAAGGACGCATACCTGCATGTCCCCATATACTCCAGACACCAGAGGTTTCTGCGATTTGCTATCGGAAAGAACCACTACCAGTTTGTGGCCCTCCCGTTTGGCCTTGCCTCAGCACCCAGGACGTTCACCAAGGTGCTCGCTCTGATTCTGGCACTTCTAAGACAGCGGGGTATCGCTATCACAGGTTACTTGGACGACCTTCTGCTGAAGGCCCCTTCAAGCTCAGAATTAGAGGTAAGCGTGTCCATTACCTGTCAGACTCTTCGAGACTGTGGTTGGATACTAAACACGCAAAAGTCAGTATTGGTGCCCACTCAACGCCTAGTGTACCTGGGGTTGATTCTGGATTCCTCAGAGGCAAAGGTATTCCTCCCTGTGGAGAAGTTGCAGACCCTCCGGGCTGCAGTACGGAAGCTGACTTCCAGGAATTGGTCGTCACTCCGTTTTTGCATGCGAGTGTTGGGCCTCATGGTAGCCTCCTTCGAGGCGGTCCCATATGCTCAATACCACACTCGAGTGTTACAGAAGGAAGTTCTGTCCAGATGGAACAGATGCCCTTCATCTCTGGATTATCAAATCCGAGTGAGCCACCTAGTCAGGAGATCCCTGGTATGGTGGCTGACAGCACCGGCTCTAAGGGCCGGGAAGTAATTTCTTCTGATTTACTAGATAGTGATCACGACGGACGCCAGCCTTACAGGTTGGGGGGGAGTCTTGGGTGTCCAGTCAGCGCAAGGTCGCTGGACCCCAGAGGAAGCCCTCCTGCCGATCAATGTCCTGGAGATCCGGGCGATCAAGCTGTGCCTCTTCAAATGGTCTCAGAGACTGCAAGGGCGTCCAGTCAGGATCCAGTCAGACAATGCCACAGCGGTGGCATATGTCAATCATCAAAGAGGAACAAGAAGCTCAGCTGCAGCATCGGAGGTTGCTCGCATCCTGAAGTGGGCAGAGAAGAGCGTACCGGCACTATCGGCCGTGTACATTCCGGGTGTGGAAAACTGGCAGGCGGACTACCTGAGCCGCCAGATGCTGGACCAGGGAGAATGGTCCTTACACCCGGAGGTGTTCCAATTCCTCTGCCAATGATGGGGCACACCAGACGTAGATCTTCTGGCTTCCCGACTCAATCAGAAGGTATTGAGATTTGTGGCCCGGTCAAGAGACCCATGGGCAGACGCAACGGACGCGTTGGTAGCATCGTGGGGTCAGTATCGGCTAATCTATGCCTTCCCTCCCTTAAGGCTTCTTCCTCTTCTGCTCCGCAGAGTGGAGGCAGAGGGAATTCCAATGATCCTAATCGCTCCAGATTGGCCTCAGCATCCTTGGTACGCCGAGCTAGTACGTCTTGTAGCAGACGTCCCCTGGCGCCTACCACTACGGAAGGACCTGCTATCGCAAGGTCCCATATTCCATCCTGCTTTACAGTCATTGGCTTTAACGGCATGGCTGTTGAGAACCAGGTACTGAGAGACCGGGGCCTGTCAGACTCAGTAATCTCTACTATGAGAAGTGCTCGAAAACCGTCCTCTGGGAAGGTTTATCACCGCACTTGGAGGGCCTACATCTCCATGTGTGAGGAAATGAAATGTCATCCGCGTACCTATTTGGTTTCCAGAATCCTGCTGTTTTTACAGCATGGGGTGGACCAAAGGCTTGCCCTAAGTACGATTAAGGGTCAGATATCTGCCCTGGCTGTCTTTTTTTCAGCGACCCCTGGCGACTCACTCTCTCGTGAGTACATTTGTGCAGGGGGTTCGACATGTGGCCCCTCCGGTCCGTCCCCCGTTACCTCTGTGGGACTTGAACCTGGTCCTCTCGGTGCTTCAGAAGGCACCGTTTGAGAAGATTAGAGATATTCCCCTGTTGACACTTTCTCAGAAAGTGGTCTTTTTGGTGGCTGTTATGTCAGTTAGACGAGTCTCTGAGCTGGCAGCCTTGTCCTGCAAGGCTCCCTATTTGATTTTCCACAAGGATAAGGTGGTGCTGCGGCCGCAGCCTTCCTTTCTTCAGAAAGTCGTTTCGGCTTTTCATCTCAACGAAGACATTGTACTTCCATCCTTGTGTCCTCATCCGTCGAATCCTAAGGAGTCGGCGTTGCATTCCTTGGGCGTTGTCCGAGCTTTGAGAGTATACCTATCTGCTACTTCCCTGTTCCGGAAGTCAGACTCACTGTTTGTTTCGGTGGCTGGTCCCAAGAAGGGCCAAGCAGTCTCATCGGCCACCATCTCTAGGTGGATCCGACAGATAGTAATCCAGGCTTACGCCTTAAAGGGTCAGGCGCCCCCCTTTCCTGTCACGGCGCATTCGACCAGGGCAATAGGTGCCTCTTGGGCTTTCCGACATCAAGCGTCTGTTTCCCAACTATGTAAAGCGGCGACTTGGTCGTCCGCTCACACTTTCACAAAATTCTACAAAGTTGATGTAGGTGCATCTTCGGATGCCTCTTTCGGCCGCAAGGTTTTGCAAGCGGCTGTTTAGAGTTGCAACTCCTCCGTTGGAGGAGTGCTGTTTTTGTGTTTTGGGGGTGAAGTTTGTTTTTATGCTGTTACCACCCCTCGTTTTTTTCTCTGACACTGCTGTGGGACGTCACACTTTGTCAATAGAGAAGCTGTGTCGGTCCATGGACGAAAGAGTAAATAGGATTTTTTACTCACCGTAAAATCCTTTTCTCTGAGTCCATGGACCGACACAGCACCCACCCCTCCTTTTAAGTTTGTACTGCTTTTTGACGAACTGATCTGCGAAGATGCAGACTGAGAGGGTATACCCAGAGGGTCCGCCCCCTGGGCGGTACTGTAGAAGGTGTGATGCAACACTTTTTACAAGTTTTTCTGCCTAGTCACTCCTAATTAACGGATAATACCCACTTTGTCAATAGAGAAGCTGTGTCGGTCCATGGACTCAGAGAAAAGGATTTTACGGTGAGTAAAAAATCCTATTTTTTTTTTAATTGCTTTCCAGGATCAGAGATGTCAAGCGGATGGAATATCTGACAGCCTCCCTAAACAATACCCTTGATACACACAATTGAGTATGGGAACTGTGGGATATGCTGGAAGCCCCCAAAATTAGCTGACGCGCGGTTGATGTCCCCGGGCTAAGAGGAGGCCCAGGGCCGGGTGGTTGTCCTCTTCTCTCCTACCCTCCATTTCCCTCTAACCTATCCTCTTCTCTTTATTTCCATCCTCTTTAGCCTCCTTGGCTCTATCTAATCTTTTTAATTTCCTCTTTCTCCCCTTTTGTTACTGATATGTATTTGAATGAGTCCAAACTTAATGGTAATACAGAAGCACTGAATCACACTTCTCTGATTGGTTGTGGATGTGCACTGTTTTTTTTTTTCTCTTTTTATTTGTCTATCTGTTCTACATGCCTTAACTTTGTTTTTCTATGGGCAACAATGTATGTGGATAGTTCGCCTGGTGTTTGCCATTTATCACAATACGTGCCTTTTCCTTTTTTTTTTCTTTTTTGTGTTTTGTTTGTCTTTTTCTGTTGGAAAATATGGAAATTCAATAAAAAAAATTCAGTTAAAAAAAAAAAAGGGCATCATTCGGGTGTCCCTAGGACAGTATTATGTTTACATGCAGGCCTCACTATAGTTACTAATTATCCCCCCTCCCCCACACAGACATGCATTTCTTTTTACTGCAGAATTATTTTATGTGAAGACTAATTACAAGGTTATATAAGATGGCAGTGCTATAAGCATAGGCACACTGGCTGTGCTCAATGTTAGTTTTTTTACCCTTACCACTTTGCACTTCCTGTGTTCCTGTTATTTGGTCATCACTCCTCTCATTCCCCTTCTGAATTTCCATTGCTAGCTCATCTGCAGATAGTAAGGACCCTTTCCTGTGTCCACACCCAGGCAGCATACATTTGCTGTACATCAGAAGGAAAACTGCAAAAGGTACTGGAAGCTAGAGGAAAACCCAACAATATTTAGTTTGTCAGAAAAGTGTAGTTATTTATTATATATTGAAATAATCAATTAGGAAACACTTACAAACTAGTCTCACATTGGTAAATGACTCCTGACCGCAGATCTAAATTCATCATGCACTCCCAACATACTTTTGGAGGCCATAGAGAGCAGGGCACTCTTTTTCATATGTTGTGGTCCTGCCCCAAGGCTTCCCTATTTCATATATGTGTATGTAACGCGATTAGACCGATCATGAATGTTAATTTTACTCGTAACCAATGGGAAGCCCTATTACACAGGCCCATCTGAGTCCTAGGTAGAAATGAGAGAAAGTTGACAGGCTTCGTCTTCTTGATGACCACTCCCTACTCTTGGCCTGATAGAACACATTGATTCATGCAAATGTTGCTATTTGGTTGGGCTTCATGGGAACTTCCCTCCTCCCATAAGTCCCAACTTCCTCTTTTGTGAATGTTCTTTTTTCCTTTTTCTTCTTTTCCATCTATCTTTCTCTTTTTTTCTTCCTCCTCCCTTTAGCCTTTAAGAAACGTTTAAGTCATTAACAAATCCATCCATCCTTTTCTTTCTTACAGGGCAATTTATGACTTTGCTATCAAGGAATCCCCACAGAATTTTTATCTGTACTGCTTATCTTATTTTTGCACATGACTGCTTATTCTTTGGAGATGAGATCTAATTTGCTTCTGTATTTGTGTACTGGTACTGATGTTGGGTACTCTTTATGCCACACTCTGTTCAGTGTACTTGTATACCCATGTCTTTTGCTACTGATGTTTATTATTTGAAAAACTTAAAGTGGTTCTAAAGCCCAAATGTTTTTTACCTTCATGCATTCCCTGCATGAAGGTAAAAAAAACTTTTACAGATTTATGCTTTCCACCACCTCTCTAAATACTTACTGTACCTGAGTTTGATCCAGTACTGTACCTCAATTGATCCAGCGCTATGCACAGCTGCTCATCTTCGCTCCCCTCTCTTCCTTTTCACACAGGACTTCGGGTACCAGAAGGAGCCATTGGCCATTGCTGCTGTCACTTAACTGCTGCGAGAAGGAAGTGGGGGTGAAGCTAAGCTATGCTGTGTGTGTCTATGGCTCCATAGACATACACAGCTTGGGAGCGAGCACGCAGAGCAAGTGACTAGCATAGCATGGGGGCACACGGAGAAGAGGAGGAGCCAACATTGCTAGCGGGGGACCCCAGAAAAGAAAGTTTGGGACCACTCTGTGCAAAATCAGTGCACAGAGCAGGTGAGTCTAACATGTTTATTATTTTAATTAAAAACATTTGCCTTAAATGGGTGGGGGACATACCGGAGCTGGATGAGGATGACTGGAGGAAGATTTGGGACTTTCCTTTCTCCTCTCTGGTCTCAGCAAGGGACAAATTGGTCCAATACAGATTGGTCCGATACAGATGTTGCCGGCGCATTCTCCGGCGTGCTGGCGTTGCTCCTATCAACCGGGTGACTTTTTCCAAATTTTTGGGGTTTTCCCAGCAATAGAATACTATTGAAAAGAAGTACTCCAGGTGATTGCTAAGGTCACTAAGACTCGTGTTCCTTATGATCCTAAATATTGTCTGCTGGGACTGGTGGAACAAATGGCAATGATCAGAGCCAGGAAAATACTCATATCCCTGTTACTGTACTATGCTCGCAAGGCCATCACGATGACCTGGAAACAATCGCCCCCCCCCCTATCGGATTCTGGAAGGGCCTGGTGAATGCCAGTTTGCCCCTATATAAAGCTACCTACTCGGGCAGGGGTTGTCCACAAAAACTTGAGAAGGTATGGACCTGCTGTCTAGATGATAATACCACGGCAAATGATGCGGTAACCACTTCCTAGAATAACGATATATCTCTAATTTGTTTATATATTGACCCAATTATTTTCATGTTGCATTATCCTGTCAGTACCAATTTGAGCACAGATTCTCCTGAACTGAACCTCTCCCCTCATTGAGGTTATAGTGTAAGTCGGTTTGTTTATGTTGTTTATTGTGCCCTGTTGTGGTATGTTGTCGCAACAGAGGAACGGCCCCTGCGTGGGCAAATGTTTGGCCCCTGCGTGGGCTAGTTTTGTGTACTAATGAAAACTTCAATAAAAAAGATTTGCCTTTCTGTAACACTTTAATAAACCACTTTAATAAAACATTTCTGTGAATTATTGCATGCATGTTAATGTATAGTATTTTGTTCGTTAACATGTATAGCGTTAGGGCAAGTAATTCAGTTAGAATAAGCTGTAAACAAATGGCAAAAAAACAAAACCTGGACTTGCACTTTTTTTTGGGTAATTTTAACTAAATGCATTACAACACACAACATGTGCGTTGTGTTCCCCTGTAGTGCAGGTTTATCAGCACCTACTGTATTGTGCATTGGAGTGTCACTTTACATGAATGTCACCATATCACACCACATAGAGTGCAGTATGTTACTGCAAATTTTACAACATTACCACAATGAATGTGTATGAAGGGGGCCTAAAGGAATTTGGGGGTGAGCATGCTTCTGGTTATATTATGTGGTGTATTATGCCTACATGAAGAGAGAATTATTCACTCACATTGATGACAGCCATAATCCAAAATGCATAAGCCACATTAGTTAGTGCTGGCCCATCTTGTGGAAGAACATAATGCAACACATTCCTTGGATGATGAGGTACAATTGAGTTCCTAATGTGTTCGAGATTGCTGCTCCCATTCAGGGTCGAGTTGGACTGGATGCAGTTGGTGTCCGAAAGGAATGGATCTGCTATCAAAGGACTCAGAAGTGCTCCAAAACCAACAAAGAAATGAAGCACCTAAAAAAAAACAAAAAAAACACATATGTTTACTAAGTAATGCTGATTCTATTTTTTTAAGCATGACATGTTTCTACTGTTGATGTTTAATAAGGGACAGAAATGGCAAGGAAAAACCCTTATTGTTGTACTCAATGGAACTGGTTTGATCTTTGTGTTTCTGTGGTTGCAATTTAACAAAATGGGGCTTTTATTCTACACTATTTAGAGGATGAACATTTGTTTTCATTAGCCAAGCATACAAGCAGGAAGCAAAATGCATAAAGAACATAAACCAAATGTATGTTAAAGGATCAGTGTTCACCTACTATTTTTCACAAGAGACATAATTCATGACGTTACATGTAACTTCTGCAAGCTGTTATATTGTATCAATCATTCGAATGACATTAGTATACAGTAGTTAGTGTTCTCTGTGTAATTATGGAATCATATAATTGAAAGACATCTCTACCCAACATACGTAATTCTGTTTTACATACATGTTGGCAAGTTGATTCACATTCTGGCTTCTCTTAGCTCTTGAAAATGTAGTGTTACTAAACCCAGGACCCTGCACTCACTATATCTGGTCTCCCACAGTACACAGAACATGGAAATGCAATTATTCTAGCAAATATAAAAGGCTAAATACCTTTGTGAGTCTTTTTGACCCCAGATCTCTCTCCATAAAGAGGACCTGTCATCCTTATTTCTATTACAAGGGATGTTTACATTCCTTGTAATAGGAATAAAAGTTATTAAAAATAAATAAATTAAAGGGACAGTGTAAAAATAGAAACGTGTTGGAGTAATAAAGGTGATGATACAACAGATACTTAAGACTTCTGTTGGCATGTTTCCTAATTATGTAATAATTTTCATTATAAATTTTATATGTGGCTGTGAACTAAAGTGATTAACATTTGTTTTTTTCCTTTCTAAAACATAAGTGCTACCTGCATCAAACAACATAGAAAAAAAAATTGTTTGTTTTAATATTTTATTGTTTACAGATAGACTACACAACTCTTACCTGTAGGAAAACAGCTGAGTCCTGCTTGTATATTTTTACCAGTTGCATATTGGAGATTGTGTCAATGCACCCCATGGAAAGCCCAGCCACTGCCATTACCACTGCAAGCACACCAACATGTCGGCAAAATGGAATTATAACAAACACCATGGAGATGATCAAAGAAGATGTGAAAAGGACAGACAAACACAGCTTCAACCTGTGGATAGTAGAAGGGGTAAAAGTATTCAGAAGAAAAATAGGAGTAATTACAGATGTGTGTTTCGTTTATAAGGGTATCCATGGGTTAGCGCTATACCTCTCTTAAAAGTATACCTTCCAAATATTTGAACATTTCAAATTGAGCTTGTAACTTTAAAAAAACTCATACAAAAAAGTTGCCTTCTGTGAACACCAAATGTTGAAAATATCAGTAGCTTTTTTTAATTGGGTTGCTCATTATTATTAAACTATATACAGTGGTTTGTACAAATGTTTTCTTTGTCATGGTCAGGACAAAAATAAAGAAGATGGAAATTTTTTTTTTTAGTCATGGCATATTGAAGAATTTTTATTACGGTATGTTTTTTCTATCCAGGAAGCAGAGGGACTGCAGTTTCTTTGTCACATCTTTCGCACTGTATACATTTCAGGTATGCTGAAAGCTCATCAGATGGTTTAGACCAGGGGTCTCCAAACTATGGCCCTCCAGTTATCCAGGAACTACAATTCCCATTATGCCTAGTCATGTCTGTAAACGTCAGAATTTTACAATGCCACATGGGACGTGTAGTTCTGCAACAGCTGGAGGGCCGTAGTTTGGAGATCCCTGGTTTAGACCAAGGGTTTAATTAGACAAACATTGGGGAGAATTCACTAAAACTGGAGAGTGCAAAATCTCTGTATAGCTCTGTATAGAAACCAATCAGCTTCCAGGTTTTATTGTCAAAGTTTAATTGAACAAGCTGAAGTTAGAAGCTGATTGGCTACCATAAACAGCTGTACCAGATTCTGAGTGCTCCAGTTTTTGTAAATCTCCCCCATAGTGTCTAAGCTTTATTTGCTGCGTTTTTTTAAGCTAGCACAGTGCTCCGGGAATTCTTTGTCATATATTAAATGTTATTTGTAGAACAAATCATAAATCATATATACTGAATTTAGTAAACACAGAAAAAACATCAATTTACTAAGGAACAAAATCAATTCTGGAGCTGAAAGTACATAGAGTCATGTGAAAAAGTAAGAAAAAAAAAGGGAAATTGTTGACTTTTTAACCACTTCAGCCCCGGAAGGATTTACCCTCTTAATGACCAGGCCTTTTTTTGCGATATTGCACTGCGTTGCTTTTACTGACAATTGTGTGGTCATGCAACGTTGTACACAAACAAAATTTATGTCTTTTTTTCCTACAAATAGAGGTTTATTTTTGTGGTATTTGATCACCTCTGCGGTTTTTATTTTTTGCATAAACATTCTTCACATAAACAAAAAAAGACCGTAAATTTTGAAAAAAAACCTAACAATATTTTTTACATTTTGCTATAATAAATATCCCCAAATTTTTTTACGAATTAATTCATCAGTCTAGGCCAATATGTATTCTTATACATATTTTTGTTAAAAATAAAATTACGCAACAAGCATATAGTGATTGGTTTGCACAAAAGTTATAGTGTCTACAAAATAGAGGATATATTTATGGCATTTTTATTATAATTTTTTTTTTCTAGTAATGACGGTAATCAGCGTTTTTATTTTGTGGCGGGACTGCGACATTGCGGCGGACAGATTGGACACTTTTGACACTTTTTTGGGACCAGTGACATTTATACAGTGCTAAAAATAGCCACTGATTACTGTATAAATTACACTGGCAGGGAAGGGGTTAAGTGTTCCCTAGGGAGGTGTTTCTAACTGTGGGGGGAGTGGAATGACTGGCATTAGAGAGAGATCGCTGTTCCTGTTCACTAGGAACAGATGATCTCTCTACTGTCAGAATGGGGATCTGTTTGTTTACATTGACAGATCCCGTTCTGGCTCACTGTGGAGCGATCACGGGTTGCCTGTAGAAGGAGCAGGAGCTCCGAGCGCGTAGTCTGTACTGTTTCTCTGTCTCTTCCTGTATCTGCCAGTCCATCCGGACAGTGACAGACCAAAGTACCTTCTGGGAGAGAATCTCTCTCCCACTGCAATAATTTAAGCCTGATATTTACTTACTTGTGTAAGTGCATTTTAACTTTTAATTAAATGGAATGTTAAACCTCTACACTGAGCTGGCGCTTCCTTCTCTCTTCCCCTCCTTTCTCATTCAGAGCTGGCTTACTCTTAGGATTCCTGATGCTTTTACCTTACTTCTATCAACCTCATTCCACAAGAAGTTCAACCACTGGACAGCTTATGCATACAGTATACTTTATGTATAAACCATATGAACTGCCTGTCTTCATCATGTGTAAAAAAAAGTACATAAGTACATACCTACCAGTGGCGGCTGGTGCTTAAAATTTTTAGGGGGGCGCAAACAAACTGAAAAAAAAACACATCAATTGCAGCCACTGTGCCCATCAAAGGCAGCCACTCTGCCCATCAAACGCAGCCACTGTGCCCATCAAACGCAGCCACTGTGCCCATCAAACGCAGCCACTGTGCCCATCAAGCACAGCCACTTTGCCCATCAAGCGCAGCCACTGTGCCCATCAAATACAGCCACTGTGCCCATCAAGCGCAGCCACTGTGCCCATCAAGCGCAGCCACTGTGCCATCAAATGCAGCCACTGTGCCATCAAACGCAGCCACTGTACCCATAAATTCCTGCCGCGGTGCCATCAAACGCAGCTACTGTACCCATCAATTGCTGCTACTGTGCCCCATCAATTGCTGCAAGTGTGCCCATCAATTGCTGCCACTGTGCCCATCAATTGCTGCCATTGTTCCCCAATCAATTGCCGCTACTGTGCCCCATCAATTGCTGCCAGTGTGCCCATCAATTGCCGCTACTGTGCCCCATCAAATGCTGCCCCAGTGTGCATCCCCCGCCCGGCACTTACCTGTCTCGGGTCACAACGCTTTCCTCCACGCTCCGAGTCCTCGATGTCTTCTCCCGTCCTCTTCTCATCCTCTGCTATGATTGGACGCCTGATAGGCATCCAATCACAGCGCCTGTCGCTTCAGCCAATCAGGTGACAGGTAACCAGACCCAAGCACCTGATTGGCTGAGAGGCGGGTCAGTGTTAGGGAAGCGATTTATTCGCTTCCCTAACACAGCACTGAGTAAACAGCGAACACACAGCGTTGCGCCCGTTGTTTACCATTTTGGAAGCCTGATAGAGCCTATGGCTCTAATCAGGCCACCTATTAGAGCCCACGGCTCTAATCAGGTGCTTCCTAAAACACCCCCCCCCTGCTCTAATTCAGATGCCCGGTGCCCGACAAGGAGCCGGACACCTGAATAGGGGGCGGCAGCAGCGACCATAGATAGATTCATGCAATGCATGAATCTATCTATGGTGAAAGAGAGGTGACAGGAGAGAGGGGGCGGCCCTCCTGCGCCCTTTATGGCCACTGATTCCTACACTAACACCCCTTCAAATCCTTGAAATTAGAATCTTGAGTTTGCAGGTAGGATCTGTATTATTTAAACCTCAGATATCTAGGGTATTTTATTCTCTTGACATATGTGGTGTCATCAAATTAAGATCAATGGAGCTCTCTGAGATTCTCAAACAGAAAGTTGTGGATGCTTGTGAGTTTGGCAAGGGATTTAAAAAGATTGCCCAATTATTTGAAATTAACCATCCCACTGCAAGGAAAAAAAATCTACATGTGGTGTAGATTTCAACTGACTTCTAATTTGTTTAAGACTGGTCAGCCCAGAAAATTCAGCCCAAGAGCTGACCATTTAACCAGTTGCCGACCGCCTAACGACTATATACGTCGGCAGAATGGCTCGGCAAAGCAATATACCCGTACGTTGCTTTGAATTTCCCACTGTGAGGCCGATGTCCGCCAGTGTCCCACGATCGTGTCACGGAGCTGCAGAACAGGGAGATGCCTATGTAAACAAGGCATTTCCCTGTTCTGCCTAGTGACAGGACAGTGATCTACTGCTCCCTGTCATTGGGAGCAGTGATCACTGTTGTGTTACTTGTAGCCCAGCCCACCCACAGTTAGAATCACTCCCTAGGACACACTTACCCCTTCATCGCCCCCTGGTGTTTAACCCCTTCTCTGCCAGTGTCATTTACACAGTAATTAGTGCATTTTTATAGCACTGATCGCTGTATAAATGTTAATGGTTCCAAAATAGTGTCAAAAGTGTCTGATGTGTCATAATGTCGCAGTCATGATAAAAATCGCTCATCGCCGCCATTACTAATAAAAAAAAATAATAATAAAAATGCCATAACAACTATCTCCTATTTTGTAGACGCTATAACTTTTGCACAAACCAATCAATATATGCTTATTGCGATTTTTTTACCAAAAATATGTAGAAGAATACATATCGGCCTAAACTAAGAAAGATTTTTTTTTTTAAATATTTTTTGGGGATATTTATTATAGCAAAATGTTAAAAATATTGTTTTTTTTTTTCAAAATTGTCGCTCTTTTGTTTATAGAGCAAAAAAATTTAAACCGCAGAGGTTATCAACTACCACCAAAAGAAAGCTCTATTTGTGGGAAAAAAAGGACGTCAATTTTGTTAGGGTACAAAGTCGCACGACCGCGCAATTCTCAGTTAAAGGGACGCAGTGCCAAATCCCAAAAAGTGCTCTGGTCAGGAAGGGGGTAAATTCTTCCGGGGCTGAAGTGGTTAATGCAAAAAAAAAAGTCTCCAAGAACCCAAAAATTGTGGAATAGACTTCCTTAAGAACTAGTTCTGGCCAGCTCAGGAAATTGTTTTATAAAGGTGGATGCATACATAAATAGGGAGAAGGCTGGGTCTGAGAGAGATACCGGAGTGTCAGAGGAATCTGCCAGCTTTGAAGGACACCAGTCATGGACTACACCTGCCTGGGCAGCCTCAACTTAGTCAGTTAGGGTTGTTTTCAATAATTTTTATTCAATTATTATATGCATATAAAACTTTCATATAATTTCAAAGACACGTACATTAAATTTAAATAAACAACACATTTACACAAAAATGGATCTATCCTGTAGCACACTCCTCTTCCTTTTTCCTCTCCCTTTCTCCCCTACTTTCCTATCCCGTCTTTCCCCTCCCACTTTTCTTCCGCTCCTCCTCCCTCATCCCCTGTTCCTTACCGTGAAGAACGTACCCCCTAACCCTCAATCTTTTTAGCCTTAACAAATTATATATTAAAGTGGTTGTAAACCCTTTACAACCACTTTAACCTACAGGTAAGTCTAGATTAAGGCTTACCTGTAGGTGCTTGAAATATCTCCTAAACCTACACGGTCTAGGAGATATTTGCAAATCACTGTACGGCGATTTCTTCTGGGCATGCGCCGGAGTTAGAAAGGGCACGATTTGCCGTTTCTAGCTCGGGTCATGCTGTGAGTGGCGGCTCCCGCGTGCATGCGTGGGAGTGACGTCACACGACTCCGGCCAGTCACAGAGCCGGAGTTCGCGGCCCCGGAAGGAAGAGGGGTGAAGAATGGACGCTCACTGCTATCGAGGAAAACGGGGAAATCTTGGGCTTCTTGTGCAGGTAAGTGTCACATAATGGGCTACTATGCGATGCATAGTAGCCCATTATGCTTTACCTTTGCAGGGAAACAAAGAGGAAGTAAAACCCACCAGGGTTTACTTCCTCTTTAAGTGAATAACCCTTTTCCCTTCCCACTTTATTAATACATTTTTAAGAGATTTCTTGTTTAATTGGTGAATTCTGTGACCTGCCCCTTACCTTTTTATTGATTTATGAGGAGGAGAGGGTCTCGTCTCTCTACCTTCATTATAGTTTCCCACAAATCGTGCATCTCTCCTGAAAAAAAAGGGGGGCACCACCCGTTATCCCCCCTTCCGCCCCCCCTCATTGTTCCTTACCGTGAAAGACATCCCCCCTAACCCTCAATCTTTTCATTAGGGTTGTAACTGTATTACATGTGTATAGACATTGCCACAAGAGTTCTCAGTAAAGTTTCTAAAATGTTCTAAGCCTTATAAAGTTATTCAAGGGGTGAATAGTAAAATATGGCGTATCAGTAGAAAAGGGCCTATAAAGCACATATAGGGTATGAAACAAGGGCACTAACAAAGGGTTAACACAGCAGGAGAGTTGGAGAGTATTTGCCATGGGTAACCCAGAACTGGTGGAAAGTGTATAGCAGCCAGTCATAAAGCGTGGGCCACCTCCAGTAGCAAGGGCGTCAGTGATCTGGCTACATCCCTAATGGTAATTTCCCCAAAGTAACTGGGGCTGAACATGTGGTATGGAGACCACATGCACCTATCCACATGATACAGGAGAGAGAAGGGGTTAATTTTGAGCATGCATTAGGTCTAGTGCTCAGCAGCATTCTGTCACTGGGAGTGAGGTGGCAGAGGTACTCTGGACTGAAGGGCATGGGCTCAGCAATATCCCTCCTAAATGAAACATACTGTACATCGAAGAAGGTGTGTAGTAATTAGGAATGAGCTTCAAGTTCGAGTCAAACTCATGTTCGACTCGAACATTGTCTGTTCGACCGTTCGTCAAATTTCGAACATTTTGGGCCGTTCGCGCCAAATTCGAGTGGCACGTCATGGCCCATAATTCATAATTTACTGATGATTGGCCAAGCATGCACTATGACCCGCATGCTTTGGCCAATCACAGCACGGTAAGAACGGAGAGCCACAATTGGCCAAAGCCAGGGTGACTTTGGCCAATTATGTCTCAGGGGGTTTAGGACACGCCCCACACTATATGAGTTAGATAGAGCAGGCAGGCGAGTCAGTTAGCTGCAGTTACAGTGTGTGGAGGATATATACGCATCCTAGGTGTTGTGTATATATATATATATACACTGTATTCAGTTTAGCTAAATCCGTTCCTGTTATTCTCTTCCTAATATACTGACAGGCAGGCAGGTGATTGTGGTAGCTGCAGTATTTTCAGTTAGTGTATTGTGTCCTTTGCACAGTGTGCACCTAAAGCTACCTGAAGACAATTGCTGGTGTTCTCATACTAATAATACCACAGGCAGGAAGCTGCGGTATTTTCAGTTGGTGTACTGTGTCCTTTGCACAGAGTGCACCTAAAACTACCTGAAGACAATTGCTGGTGTTCTCATACTAATAATACCACAGGCAGGGAGCTGCAGTATTTTCAGTTAGTGTACTGTGTCCTCTGCACAGTGTGCACCTAAAGCTACCTGAAGACAATTGCTGGTGTTCTCATACTAATAATACCACAGGCAGGGAGCTTCAGTATTTTCAGTTAGTGTACTGTGTTCTCTGCACAGTGTGCACCTAAAGATAACCGAAGACAATTGCTGGTGTTCTCATACTAATAATACCACAGGCAGGGAGCTGCAATATTTTCAGTTAGTGTACTGTGTCCTCTGCACAGTGTGCACCTAAAGCTACCTGAAGACAATTGCCGGTGTTCTCATACTAATAATACCACAGGCAGGTAACTGCAGTATTTTCAGTTAGTTTAAAAATATTTATTTATTTTTATTTATTTTATTTATATTTATAATTAAAAATAGTGTTTTAAAAAAAAAAAAAATTGATCACTTTTATTGCTGTCACAAGGAATGTAAACATCCCTTGTGACAGTAATAAGTGGTGACAGGTACTCTTTATGGAGAGATAGGAGGTCTAAAAGACCTCCAATCCCTCCTTTGCACTTCAAAGTATTCAGATCGCCGAAAACGGCGATTCTGAATACTGTGTACTTTTTTAAATTCGGCGCCATTGGCAGCCGAGCAACCCGGACGTGACATCATGACGTCGCTTCCGTGGTTACAGTGAAGAGACTGAATCAAAGCCGTTCGCGGCTTCGATTCAGTCTGTCTCTAGCCACCCGAGGTGGCGGATCGGGTCTCCCGGTGGGACAGGAGGCCCGGTAAGAGCGGCGGAGGCGGCGGGAGGGGGGGGATGTCCCCTCCCGCTCCTCCAGTAAACCAACCGAGCGGCTTTTAGCCGCATCAGTTGTTATACCTGGAAAGCCAATCGCCGGCTCTAAACAATGGTACCGGGATGATGCCTGCAGCTGCAGGCATCATCCCGGTATAACCCCCGAAAGCCGAGTACGCATATGTGCGTACCCTCGGCGGGAAAGGTTTTTTAAATGTCTTTTTTTCCTTTAGAAATGTCATTTTGTGCAGGGACAGTTCTAAACACGGGAAACATGTGCCACTTCACAGGCATACTATAGAGACCCCCCAGGTACGATATTTAAAGGAATATTTCAAATTTTTTTCACTTTAAGCATCATTAACCAGGCTTTTTTTTACCACATCAATACCGGGCCTATTCTGGCACTTCTCTCCTACATGTACAAATCATCATTCTTTTGCTTGAAAATTACTCAGAACCCCCAAACATTATATATGTTTTTTTAGCAGACACCCTAGGGAATAAAATGACGGTCATTGCAGCTTTTTTTCTTGCACGGTATTTGCGCAATAAGTTTTCAAACGCCTTTTTTTTGGAAAGAAAATGGTTTCATGAATTAAAAAATAAGTTAGCCCAATTTTTGGGGAAAATATGAAAGATGATGTTACGCCGAGTAAATAGATACCTAACATGTCACGCTTTAAAATTGCGCACACTCATGGAATGGCGCCAAACTTCGGTACTTAAAAATCTCCATAGGCGACGCTTTAATTTTTTTTACAGGTTACCAGGTTAGAGTTACAGAGGAGGTCTAGTGCTAGAATTGTTGCACGCGCTCTAACGCATGTGGCGATACCTCACATATGTGGTTTGAACGGCGTTTACATATGTGGGCGGGACTTACGTGTGCGTTCGCTTCTGATCACGAGCTACCGGGGACAGGGGCGTTTTAATATTTTTTTTTAATTTTTATTTTTTTATTTTTTTTACACTTATTTTACTTTTTTTTATTATTTTTTTATCACTTTTATTCCTATTACAAGGAATGTAAACATCCCTTGTAATAGGAATGTGTGTGACAGGTCCTCTTTTTTGAGAGATGTGGGGTCAATAAGACCCCACATCTCTCCTCCAGGCTGGAAAGCATGAGATCGTGAATTTTTTTTCACTGATCTCATACTTACTAGCCGCAATGGCGGCTTTGTTTACATCTGAGGACCCGGGTGTGACGTCATCACATCGCGCCCGGGCCTCCGACGATCATAGAGATGACTGGTGACCATGCCAAAATAGCACAAAACCCCCCTAAATGACCCCATTTTGGAAAGTAGACACCCCAAGCTATTTACTGAGAGGCATGATTAGTCCATGGAATATTTTATATTTTGCCACAAGTTGCAGGAATATGACAAACTTTATTTTTTTTGCACAAAGTTGTCACTAAATGATATATTGCTCACACATGCCATGGGCATATGTGAAATTACACCCCAAAATACATTCTGCTGCTTCTCCTGAGTATGGGGATACCACATGTGTGGGACTTTTTGGGAGCCTAGTCGCGTACGGGACCCCAAAAACCAAGCACCGCCTTCAAGGTTTCTAAGGGCATAAATTTTTGATTTCACTCCTCACTACCTATCACTACCTATCACAGTTTTGAAGGCCATAAAATGCCAAGATGGCACAAAACCCCCCCAAATGACCCCATTTTGGAAAGTAGACACCCCAAGCTATTTGCTTAGAGGCATGTTGAGCCCATTGAATATTTTTTTTTTGTCCCAAATGATTGAATAATGACAAAAAGAAAAAAAAAAGAAAAAATGTACAAAAAGTTGTCACTAAATGATATATTGCTCACACATGCCATGGTTATATGTGGAATTGCACCCCAAAATACATTCTGCTGCTTCTCCTGAGTACAGGGATACCACATGTGTGGGACTTTTTGGGAGCCTAGCCGGGTACGGGGCCCCAAAAACCAAGCACCGCCTTCAGGCTTTCTAAGGGCGTAAATTTTTGATTTCACTCCTCACTACCTATCACAGTTTCGAAGGCCATAAAATGCCAAAATAGCACAAAATCCCCCCAAATGACCCCATTTTGGAAAGTAGACACCCCAAGCTATTTACTGAGAGGCATGTTCAGTCCATGGAATATTTTATATTTTGCCACAAGTTGTGGGAATATGACAAACTTTGTTTTTTTTTGCACAAAGTTGTCACTAAATGATATATTGCTCACACATGCCATGGTTATATGTGGAATTGCACCCCAAAATACATTCTGCTGCTTCTCCTGAGTACGGGGATACCACATGTGTGGGACTTTTTGGGAGCCTAGCCGCGTACGGGACCCCAAAAACCAAGCACAGCCTTCAAGGTTTCTAAGGGCATAAATTTTTGATTTCACTCCTCACTACCTATCACAGTTTTGAAGGCCATAAAATGCCAAGATAGCACAAAACCCCCCAAAATGACCCCATTTTGGAAAGTAGACACCCCAAGGAAATTGCTGAGAGGCATGTTGAGCCCATTGAATATTTTTTTTTTGTCCCAAGTGATTGAATAATGACAAAAAGAAAAAAAAAATGTACAAAAAGTTGTCGCTAAATGATATATTGCTCAAACATGCCATGGTTATATGCGGAATTGCACCCCAAAATACATTTGGTTGCTTCTCCTGAGTACGGGGATACCACATGTGTGGGACTTTTTGAGAGCCTAGCCGCGTACGGGCCCCCGAAAACCAAGCACCGCTTTCAGGATTTCTAAGGGCACAAATTTTTGATTTCACTCCTCACTACCTATCACAGTTTTGAAGGCCATAAAATGCCAAGATAGCCCAAAACCCCCACAAATGACCCCATTTTGGAAAGTAGACACCCCAAGCTATTTGCCGAGAGGCATGGTGAGTATTTTACAGCTCTCATTTGTTTTTGAAAATGAAGAAAGACATATTTTTTTTTTTTCTTTTTTCAATTTTTAAAACTTTGTGACAAAAAGCGAGATCTGCAAAATACTCAACATACCTCTCAGCAAATAGCTTGGGGTGTCTACTTTCCAAAATGGGGTCATTTGGGGGGGGGGGGTTTGTGCCATCTGGGCATTCCATGGCCTCCGAAACTGTGATAGGCAGTGAGGAGTAAAATCAAAAATTTACACCCATAGAAATCCTGAAGGCGGTGCTTGGTTTTCGGGGTCCTGTACGCGGCTAGGCTCCCAAAATGTCTCACACATGTGGTATCCCCGTACTCAGGAGAAGCAACAGAATGTATTTTGGGGTGCAATTCCACATATAACCATGGCATGTTTGAGCAATATATAATTTAGTGACAACTTTTTGTAAATTTTTATTTTTTTTTGTCATTATTCAATCACTTGGGGCAAAAAAAAAAAATATTCAATGGGCTCGACATGCCTCTCAGCAAATAGCTTGAGGTGTCTACTTTCCAAAATGGGGTCATTTGGGGGGGTTTTGAACTGTTCTGGCATTATATGCACAACATTAGGAAGCTTATGTCACACATCATCCACTCTTCTAACCACTTGAAGACAAAGCCCTTTCTGACACTTTTTGTTTACATGAAAACATTTTTTTTTTGCAAGAAAATTATGTTGAACCCCCAAACATTATATATATTTTTAAAGCAAAGGCCCTACAGATTAAAATAGTGGGTGTTGCATTTTTTTTTTCCACACAGTATTTGCGCAGCGATTTTTCAAACGCATTTTTTGGGGGAAAAACACACTTTTTTATTTTTAATGCACTAAAAAACACTATATTGCCCAAATGTTTGATGAAATAAAAAAGATGATCTTAGGCCGAGTACATGGATACCAAACACGACATGCTTTAAAATTGCGCACAAACGCGCAGCGGCGAGAAACTACATTCATTTTTAAAAGCATTTAAAAGCCTTTACAGGTTACCACGTTGGATTTACAGAGGAGGTCTACTGCTAAAATTACTGCCCTCGATCTGACCTTCGCGGTGATACCTCACATGCATGATGCAATTGCTATTTACATATGACGCTAGACCGACGCTTGCGTTCGCCTTTGCGCAAGAGCAGGGGGGGGACAGCGGTGCTTTTTTTTTTTTTTTTTTTTTTTTTTATTATTATTTATTTTGCTTTTTTATTTTATTTTTAAATTGTTCCTTCCATATTTATTTATTTTTAATCATTTTTATTGTTATCTCAGGGAATGTAAATATTCCCTATGATAGCAATAAGTAGTGACAGGTACTCTTTTTTTGAAAAAAAATGGGGGGTTAGACCTTAGATCTTTCCTCTGCCCTCAAAGCATCTGACCACACCAAGATCGGTGTGATAAAATGCTTTCCCAATGGCGCTGTTTATATCCGGGGGGGGGGCATTCCCTTCCGCTGCTTATAAAAGCAGTCCAGAGGCTAATTAGCCACTAGGATTGCTTTTACATGAAAGCCGGCCGCTGGCTGAAAAGAATGATACCCGCAGGCATCAATCTGGTATAACCATTCAAAGTCCAGCAACATACCAGTACGTTGCTGGTCCTTGTTGGACATGTATTGTAATTTTTTTTTCATGCAGCCTGTTGGCTGAACGAAAAAAAAAGATTGATCGATGGGTATGCCCACCATTAGAATACCTCCCTTCATCCACCCACTTCAAATGATGGGCATATATGCCGAAGCATGGGGGCATCCTCCCGCAAAAAAGTTATGCCGCGTACACACGGTCGGACTTTTCCACGGGCAAGCCTTCGTCGGAATTTCGACCATATGTACGCGGCATAAAAGGTTATGCCGCGTACACACGGTCGAACTTTTCCACGGGCAAGCCTCCGTCGGAATTTCGACCGTATATACGCGGCATTAGGAGCAAAATCGCTCCTCCGCCCCTGCTGCCCCCATGCTTCGGCATATATGCTCTTTTTTTAACTGTGGTGGTGAAATCACCTCCTACAGCGTTGGAGTCACGGCTTTATGTATCGTGGGAGCAAACGCTGTTGCTGTCAAGATAAATAAATCCGCGATGCAACTGAATGGCGTACCTGCTAAGCAAATGATGGTTAACATTAAAACAAAGTAACATTACAGTACAACAGTAAGACCTTACCATACCATACCTGCAAAGCAAATACCAAAACAAAACCTAGTAAAAAATAAAACATTTTTTTAACGCAACCTGTGCTTAAAATATATATATGCCGAAGCATGGGGGCATCCTCCCGCAAAAAAAGTTATGCCGCGTACACACGGTCAGACTTTTCCACGGGCAAGCCTTTGTCGAAATTTCGACCGTATGTACGCGGCATAAAAGGTTATGCCGCCTACACACGGTCGAACTTTTCCACGGGCAAGCCTCCGTCGGAATTTCGACCGTATATACGCGGCATTAGGAGCAAAATCGCTCCTCCGCCCCTGCTGCCCCCATGCTTCGGCATATATGCTCTTTTTTTTTAACTGTGGTGGTGAAATCACCTCCTACAGCACTGGAGTCACGGCTGTCAAGATAAATAATTCCGCGCTGCAGTTGAATGGCGCACCTGAAAACAAAAAATTACATACCTGAAAAGCAAGCATGATAAAACATTGCAGAATGGAATACAGTAAAAAAGAGCAGAACAATAGAGAGAAAATAGAGAGAGAGAGAGAGAGAGAACAATAAAACTACAACTATTTTTTTTTTTTTTTGTGTTTTTGTTTTTTACGTTTTTTTTTTCTTTTTTACACTTTTTTTTTAAACTTTAACAACTGATGGTTCGGGTCTCTCAAAATGTAATGGCATCTTGGGAGACCCTGTGTAAGTGTGTCCTAGTCTGTGAAATGCTGTACCCTACGCTAAAACTTCACTTTTGAGTGGTAGCGTTCAAAACATTCACCAACGCAAAGACCAGGTTTGTCAGGACAGAGTGGACAATAATAACGGGTGTCACGCCTAAATCCGCGCTTGCTACAGACACTACATCTTTTTTGGGGGGTTCGTTGGGTAGGGGTACTCGGGAGGAGATGCGTATAATGCCTCTCATGCAGCCGGCTTACTGCATTTGGTAGGGGATGGTGAGGTGCAGAACCGCCTGGATACAGGAGTTCTGTGACTATCTCATTCTGGAATTTTAGAAGAGATAAAGTCCCGCCTGAAGCTCTGTATAGCACATGAGCGTTCAGCAAAGCCAATTGAAATAAGGATAGAGACACTTTTTTGTACCAGCGTCTCGCCTTACGGTCAATTAGATACGGCGCCATCAACTGGTCGTTGAGGTCCACCCCTCCCATATTTTTGTTATATTCGTGGACACAGAGGGGTTTCTCCACAACACCAGTCGCCGTACGAATTTGGACTGTCGTGTCTGCATGAAGGGAGGTAAGAAGGAAAACATTCTTATTGTCCCTCCACTTCATAGCGAGCAAGTTATTACACTTTACGCAGGCTCTCTCCCCCAGCCTAAGACGGGCATCTACAAGCCGCTGGGGAAAGCCCCGGCGATTAGGTCGCACGGTGCCACATGCTCCAATCTGATGATCAAACAAGTGACTAAACAGTGGCACGCTCGTGTAATAATTGTCCACATACAAGTGGTACCCCTTTCCGAATAAGGGTGACACCAAGTTCCACACTATCTTGCCAGCGCTCCCTATGTAATCCGGGCAGTTGACCGGCTCAACCTGACTGTCTTTTCCCTCATAAACCATAAAGCTCCATACATAGCCTGTTGCCCTGTCACAGCACTTATAGAGCTTGACCCCGTATCTGGCATGCTTGCTGGGAAGGTACTGCTTGAAAGCCAAGCGGCCAGAAAATTTAATCAGGGACTCATCAACGCAGACAACTTGATCGGGAATAAACAAGGCTGCAAAACGTTCGTTGAAGTGGTTTATGAGGGGCCGAATTTTATAGAGCCGGTCGTATTCAGGGTCCCCACGTGGACGACAAAGTTCATTGTCGTTGAAGTGCATGAACCGCAAAATCTGCTCGTATCGTTTCCTGGGCATGGAGGCAGAGAACACGGGCATGTGGTCAATTGGGTGCGTGGACCAATAAGCACGCAATGACGGGAATTTATGTGTGCCCATGTTGAGGGAAAGGCCCAGAAAGGTCTTAAATTCGGAAACCGTAATTGGTTTCCAATCTTTGGCAATGGAAGGCAACTGGGGATTAGCGGCGATGAATTGACCAGCATATAAATTACTCTGGTCCACAATAGATCTATAGAGATCTTCCGTGAAAAACAGCGAATAATAATCGATTGGCATAAAATCAGCTGTTTCCACCTGAATACCGGGTTGGGCAGTGAATGGGGGAAGTACGGGTTCTGCAGAAGTGGTGGGAACCCAATCAGGATAGGCGAATTCTGCAGGAAGCTTACAATGGGCACGACGGGCCTGTCTTTGTCTTCTTATTGGTGGCAGCGGGACACTACTTGTGCTTGCCACCTCGCCAGCTTGAACTGCACTTATGGGACTCACCACGTCACCACGTGATACTGCAGTGCTGGATGTACGCCCAGGCTGTACTAGGCCGCTGGTGCTTGCCAATTCACCAGAAGGAATAGCGGCGCTAGTACTCCTCTGCTCCATGATACGAGAGCCCTGCGGTTCTTGCTCCTCAACAACCTCAGAAGATCGGGAGCGGGTACGCCTGACCTTAGCAGGGACCTCAACTTCGTCATCAGAGCTATCTGACGTGGGGCTGCTGACGTCACTGTCTTCTACGGGAAGATATTCTGAGCCTGAATCTGACAGATACGTGACCTCCTCTTCACTATCTGTCATGCTCAGAATCTCGTAGGCCTCTTTACTAGTGTACCTTCGACTTGCCATTTTGGGCTCTAAATTTAGGGGTACACTAGTAAGATTCACAGGAAAAAAAAGCACCCGACTGTCGTCAGCAAATATATCAAACGCTACAAAAAAAACTGTTAGCGGTCGCAGGGATCAGGACTGTCTCTGCGAACGCTGCAGTTATGTGTTTTGTGTTTGGTAAGTGACAGTGATCGATCGATACTGCACTTGGGTGGGCTGGGCGGAGGGGCTAAACGCAGGTGCTAGCAGGTATCTGGGCTGATCCCGCTAACACTGCGTTTTTGGGAACCCTAAACCGCTGGGGACGCTAGTATAGATCTGATCAGATACTATACCACTAAGGGAGGTGTATGCTTTGCGCGTGGGTGTTAGCGTTACTGGCACTAACCTAACGCTGCCTGGGGCGACGCAGACCCTCTCTGGCGCTAAAACCTAATTGATCTCACCCGCCGGGCGATCAGGGGGTTAAACCTTTATTGGGTTATATACGGCGGGTGCCCTGATGCTATAAAAAGCAAACTAACCAACCAGCGTCACCCGTAACCTTTATATGGTGATCACTGGTGAAAGGGTTAACTAGGGGCAATCAGGGGGTTAAAACCTTTATTAGGTTAAATATGGGGGTAACCGACGCTATATAAAAACCTGACGGGTTACCTAAATAACTAAATAACTAACTGGGTAACCAGTGTCACCATTGACGCTTATACGGTGATCACTGGTGAAAGGGTTAACTCTAGGGGCAATCAGGGGGTTAAAATAATATATGGGGGTATCTGACGCTAATAAAAACCTGCGGCGAACCTAAAAATAATTAACTGGCTATCTAGGGCACCACCGGCACTAAATACAGCGATCGAAAATACGACGCTGGCGTTAGGGGGTGAAAGGGTTACCTGGGGGGCGATCAAGGGGTTAAACCTTTATTAGGGGGGTTAGGGGGCTACCCTGGACCTAAAGGGGCCTAATCCTAACTGCCCTGCAACTTTTTACTATCACAGATGACACTAAAAGCAGTGATCAGTAAAATAAATGTTCACTGCAATCAGTGAATGGGGGCTGGGGGGTGACCTGGGGGGTGATCTGGGGGTGACTGGGGGGTGAAATGTGTGCCTATGTGTACCTACGTGTCAGTGGACTGTTGGTGCACTAACCTGCTTCCTCTCTCCTCGGCGCCGGAATCGAAAAGACCGCCGCGAGGGAGATGACATCACTTCCTTCTGCCTGTGTTTACATCACATGGCAGAGGAAGCATTTTCATTGGCCAGGAGCGATCGCGAGGGGGTGGCCGAAATTGAATGGTCACCCCCTCATCTCTGAACGCTCCCCAATGATTAACGGCCGCTCACTGTATAGGAGGGGGGTCCGATCGGACCCCCCAACTGTACAAAGGCGATCACGTATGCTCTACGTGATTGTGCCTGTCGGTGCCATTCTGCTGACGTATATATACAGTGAGCGGTCGTTAAGTGGTTAAACTAGGCGACGGGGGGGAGGGTCCAGAGATAGAGATAGTCAGCGTGGAACATATTCCAGAGGGTAGTGTTAGGGACATTTGTGGTAGGGTAACCAAAGCACATAAACCCAAGGTAAGTATAGTAGCAAGTCCTAGTTGCAATCTCGGAACACCCAAGAGGATAGTATGTGACCGGTCAAAATGTATTAATGCATTAAAGTGTTTGTTCACCAATGTCAGAAGTCTGACAACCAAAATAGGTGAGTTGGAAGCTCTGGTGCATCAGGAGAGCTATGATGAAATCGGTATTGCTGAAACTTGGCTTTATTCCTCACATGACTGGGCTAATAATATTCCTGGCTATGCACTCTTTCGGAAAGACAGGGTAAAAAGGAAAGGTGGAGGGGTCTGTCTCTATGTGAGAAGTGATCTCAAAGTGAGTGTGAAAGAGGACCTGGTGGATGGAGAGTGTGATGAGTCTGAAGCATTATGGGTGGAACTGCATACAGATGTGCGTAGTTCAAAGTTAATCATTGGAGTTTGTTATAGACCACCCAATGTTAATGAGGAGGTGGAGACTCAGCTCCTTGCACAGATGGAAAGGGCTGCAAGGGCTGGGATGGTGATAATAATGGGGGATTTTAACTACCCAGAAATTGACTGGAGTAATGGCACTGCTGGGACAGTTAAAGTGCAACATTTTTTAAACCTATTGCAGGACAATTTTATGGTCCAGTTTATTGAGGCCCCAGCTAGGATTGATGCTCTGTTGGACCTGGTAATCTCAAACCATGCAGAGCGTATTACTAATGTTCAGATAAAGGAACACTTGGGTAGCAGTGACCATAACATGATTTCATTTGATGTTGGCTGTAAGCAAAAATCACATACGGGAAAGATAAAAACACTTAATTTCAAGAGAGCAAATTTTCCAAGGATGAGGGCTGCTCTCCAGGACTTAGACTGGGAGAAAATATTGGCATCAATGGGCACAGAACAGAAATGGTAATTCCTCAAAAAGACTGTATGTGAACTCACTGCAAAGTATATTCCCATGGGCGATATGTTTAAAAGGCTAAAAATAGGGGGCGTGGCCAAGCTATGGTGGAGTGAGGACGTGTGTGCTCTCAGCTCCGCTCACGCCGCAGCATTCTTCAGCTTTCCCCGGGGGATATTCGACGGGAAACTTACCAGAGCATGTCCCAGCGAACAAGGGCGTCCTCCCAGCCTCCGAAGGCAGACCGGGCGGCACAGGGAACGATGGATTCGTTCTGCACGGAGCCGCGGCGGACCGGGAGAGCAGACTCCAAGATGGCGACGGAGAGGAAAGGCCCCAAACAGCATGAGGATGCAGCTTCTGGCTCGGCGGACTCTCTTACTCCATCTGCTCAGCTGGTGAGTGACACAGCCCCCCCCGCATCCCCAGGCTCCCCTTCCCCGCAGGGATCAGGCCCGGATCCTATGGACTTGCTGGGTGATGAAAACCTGAAGAGACACATATGGTCTCTCCCTACCAGGGAGGACCTGGAGCGTTTCACTGCCAGGATTGAGAAGGCTTTCACCCAGGACATAGCCCAGCTTAAGACTGACACTGCACACTTGGGAGGCAGGCTGGAGACTTTAGAGCAGCGCTTTGAGGACTCTCTCCCTAGCATAGCCTTACTGCAAGAAACCTGTAATGCACAGAGCCACAAGATGGAGACCTTAATATCCCAATTGGATGATTTTGAGAACCGCAGCAGGCGAGCTAACATACGCATCAGAGGTATGCCGGAAGCCACTGGGCCGCGGGATATAATCCCTTCTTTGGAGGGGGTGTTCAGGGAAATACTGGGACTTCCAGACACCACTCCGATAGAGATTGATTGGGCTCACAGAGCTCTGAAGCCACCTTCCCAGGACCCTGAATCCCCACGGGACATTATTTGTAAACTTCATAAGTACACTTTAAAGGATTGCATAATGCAGAAAATGAGGAACAAGCCTTATTTTGACTTTGATGGAGCTAAACTTTTCTTCTACCAAGATCTCTCCCGGCGCACTCTTATGCAACGCAGGGCTCTGCGACCCCTGTTGTCAGCTCTTCAGACTGCAGGCCTCTCCTACCGTTGGGGTTTTCCCTTTAGTCTCCAAGTAATGCATGAGGGGCGTCAGGAGACGCTGCGTACTAAAGATGATCTGCCACACTTCCTCAGGGCCCTGCACCTCGGGGATGTGGACTTTCCGGATTGGAGAGGAGCTCCAGTCTCAACGGCTATCCCTCCCTCGCAGCCCTGGCAAACTGCACCAGGTCGGGGACGCAGGAGGAATAACAGCCGCCGCAATGTCAGCACCTCTTCTGGCCCTGCATCCCCAAGAGACTGAGGTGTCTTTGCCCCTTGCTCTTCTATATTTGATGATCCATCTGCACCTTCTTCCTTAATTGGGGTCGACGGACCCTGGGATAGTTTTGTTTCCATTACAGGAACTTTTTGTCTCGTTTGGTTTTGGGTGGTCCTGGCCTCCATAGACTGCACCGTGGGCTGTCGGACTCCCATTTTTTTATTTTTATTTTTTAAGGGGGGTTGGGGGTGGGGTTTTGTTTGGTGCTTTGTAGCCCCCTGTCATCTGCAGTATCACCTCTTCCTGTCTAGGAGATTTGGCTTGGGACATGCACCGAGAGTGCCCCCGGATAGTAATTTGCTGCTTCATATGAGGCGGCGTGGGGGGAGTGAGGTTCTTATCTCCCTCATGTTGGTCTATGTTCCCCCAGTAGGCCTACCCACAGTGGGTGTTTTCCCTTTAAGGGTTGGTGGGCTGCGGCCAGGGGCCTTCCTTGTGGTGGGAGGGCACACCTGGTCGGGTTCGCTTCAAGTGTCTTTCTTGGATGGGTTGGCTAGACATGGCTCGCTTAGGCGGGCTATGCCTCCTGACCCGCTTAACAATGTTCTTTTTTTTGCTCTCAAGTTGTTGCTTATTGTGTGTCTTTGTGTTGTCTCCCCTACCTGCCCTAATCTTTTCCTCTCTTCTTCCCACTTCCTCCTTTCTTTTCGTCTGAAGTTCTCTCAGGTACTCCTTCCACGGATCTGCTCCTGTTGGGTTCAACGGCTATTCCTTGGCTCTAGCGGACATCCTCGGTCCCCATGGCTTCTGTTAAGGTAGTGTCTTATAATGTTCGGGGTCTTTGCTCTCCACACAAAAGGGGCAGGCTGTGGCTGGAATTGAAACGCTTAGGGGCGCAGATAGTATTTCTGCAGGAGACCCACTTTACAGTCCAATCCACCCCGAAACTCCCGACTCATTTATTCAACCAATGGTTCCTTAGCGCGTCCACGGTTCCTAAGGCCAAGGGAACGGCCATAGCCGTCCACAAGTCCTGCCCCTTCCGCCTTAAAGCACATTTCTCTGATCCTATGGGTAGTGTGACAGCAGGAAGGTAAAGTCACCTGGTTGCATCCAGGGGGGGTAGATATATTTCTCCCAGATTCAGGCTTTATGCCGACTTATACAACTAGGGAGAGAGTTGATGAAGCCCAGCTGAGGCTAGTGGGCTCATGGATGAGTCATACCTCTAGGGAGAGGGCTGGGCGTCGTGCAGGCAGGGAGTTGATGAGACCAGCTGAAGCTTGTCAGCCCGTTTAAGGCCTCTATAAAAACTCCCAGGTTCATTAGGTGTTTGCTCATGCCTGGACCCAGACCTGTGTGGACTGTCTAGGGAGAGTGAACCCCTGTGCGGTGAGACAAAGCCTGTGTGGCTATTTGTTTGGACATTGACTAAACCAGGGACTTAGGGACTAGGACAGCACCAGGCTGATCCCAGTTGTTAGTTAGGAAACCTGCATGTTTAGTCAGAGGTCAAGCTGACCAGGATTTATTTTGTTTATGTTTCTTTTTGGCTTTGCTGTGTTTTTGTCACTGTACATAGAGAAATAAACCGCACCTTTTGATTTTGAAAACCACAACCTCCGTCTGCTGGGCCTGTTTTTGTGTGGGGAGCCCAACCAGGGGGTCACACACACCCGCTACCGAGTTAACCCCCTCACAGTTGGTGGAGAACCAGTGGCAGTTTTTTTTAAGCCAGCATGGAGGAGATACTGAAACAGCTGGCTCTAGCAAATGCCAATCAACAGCAGACAAATGCAGGTTTGCAAAGGAGCCTTGCAGCCCAGCAGCAAGCTCACCAACAGAGTCTGGAAGCTCAGCAACAAGCCCAGCAGCAATCTGAGGCCCGCTTCATAGACCTGTTACAGAAGCAAGAGCAGAGACTACAACAAATGGAAGCAGTAGTGCAGCAACGTCCGCAGACCAGTGAGGAAAGCCGTCCCACTAATACCGCGTCCTTTGGGGTGAGTCGTTTATTGACAAAAATGACTGGAGAGGATGATCCAGAGGTATTTTTGACCACATTTGAAAGGACTGCTGAAAGAGAAAAGTGGCCTGAGGAGCAGTGGGCTGGACTGGTGGCTCCTCTGTTAACTGGTGAATCGCAGAAGGCTTACTATGACCTAGAGCCTGACCAAGCAAAAGACTATGTGATGCTAAAAGCTGAAATATTGGCAAGGCTGGGTGTCACAATGGCTGTCCGGGCTCAGCGTGTGCATAACTGGACTTTCCAGCTTGGAAAACCCCCCAGGTCTCAAATGTATGATCTCATTCACCTGAGCAGGAAGTGGCTACAGCCAGAGACTTTGTCCGCACCAGAGATTGTGGAACGTGTTGTAATGGATCGGTTTTTGAGAGCTCTTCCTACTGCCATCCAAAAGTGGGTAAGCCATGGAGACCCAGAGACGGCCGGTGGTCTTGTGGATCGTGTAGAGAAATACTTGGCTACAGAGAACCTGACGGCCTCTTCCAGAGACTCTCTGACTTTCCACCCTAAGACCAGACCATCCCCAGGGGCGGATAAGAGGATTCCAAGGGGTGAGGGTGGAGAGAGTGAGAGGGTGGGAGCTCTACCCAAAGTTTGGCGAGAACAGCCTGGGAAGTCAGGGGCTCAAGAGGCAGCCAAATGGATTGTTTGCTACCGCTGCCGGCAAGCGGGACATATTGCAGCAAATTGCCCGGTTGTGGAGGAACCCATGCACTGTGACTTTCTGACGGACAGACGTCAGTCGCTGTGTGCGACAGTCGCATGCACTGCCATTCGGGGAACTGAGAAACATTTATGCAAAATGTGTATTAATGGTAGAAATGTTGTGGTATTACTGGATTCAGGTAGCCTTGTGACCCTGATAAAGGCTGAATTAGTTAAAACAGAGGTCTCTGGGAATAGCAAGGTAGCTGTTATTTGTGTGCATGGGGACACCCGAGAGTATCCAGTGACTACAGTGTGTTTCAAGACCCCCAAAGGTACCCTCTCTCATCCAGTGGGGTTAGTATCTCAATTACCGCATGATGCCATTGTGGGAAGGGATTTTCCGAAGTTCTGGGAACTGTGGGATGATCCTGAGCCCCCCACTGGTGCCCCTATGTACCAGGAATGTGATAGCCAGAACTCCTCTGAGAGTGGTGAGGACTCTCCAGAATTTCCCTTGTCAGTATTGGCAGGGGAGACTCAAGAAACTGGAGAGGAGCCCACCTCCTCAGACGAAAACCTACCGTCTGTGGAGTTTTCTGATCTGGAGGTTCACAGGGAAAATTTTGCCACAGAACAGTTAAAAGACCCCGCCCTAATAAAGGCACGGGAAAACGTAGTGGAAATAGATGGCGAGTTAGTGAACCCAGATAGTACCTGCACTTACCCATACTTCAGCGTAGAGAAGGACCTACTGTATCGGGTGGCAAAAAGGGCAGAAGAAACCGTTGAGCAGCTTGTGGTGCCCAAACCTTACAGGAAGTTGGTGTTGGAGTTGGCCCATGGGCACATTCTTGGAGGTCATCTGGGGACAGAGAAAACCCGAGAGAGGGTATTACAGAGATTCTATTGGCCTGGGGTGATGAAGGACATAGAAAATTATTGTTCCTCCTGCCCTGTGTGTCAGAGGTCGGCCCCGATGCCACATTTCCGTAGCCCGCTGGTCCCTCTACCCATCATTGAGGTCCCGTTTGAGAGAATCGCAATGGATTTGGTAGGTCCTATAATCAAGTCCGCTAGGGGGCACCAGTACATATTGGTTATAATGGACTATGCCACCCGTTATCCAGAAGCGATCCCTCTCAGAAATACCTCGGCCAAAACCATAGCCAAAGAGCTATCTCTTGTTTTTAGCCGGGTGGGTATTTGTAAAGAACTGCTTACGGACCAAGGTACACCCTTTATGTCCCGGGTTATGAAAGAGCTGTGTAAATTGTTCAAAGTGACGCAATTGCGTACATCTGTGTATCACCCCCAAACCGATGGGCTGGTTGAAAGATTCAACAAAACCCTAAAACAAATGTTGAAGAAAGTGGTGGATAGAGATGGAAAGGATTTGGGACTGTCTACTTCCTTATTTGATGTTTGCTATTAGGGAGGTGCCCCAATCCTCTACGGGATTCTCCCCCTTTGAGTTACTGTATAGGAGACACCCAAGAGGGCTGTTGGATATTGCCAAGGAAACTTGGGAAAGTGAGAGTTCTCCCCACAGGAGTGTGATTGAGCATGTCGCCCTGATGCAAGATCGAATTGCACAGGTAATGCCCATCGTGAAGGAACATTTGGCCCAAGCGCAGTTGGCACAGCAGAGAGTGTACAACCGTGGAGCCAAGACCCGTACCTTTTCCCCGGGGGATAGGATATTGGTACTTGTCCCTACGGTTGAAAGTAAATTCCTTGCCAAATGGCAAGGCCCCTACGAGATAATGGAAAAAGTGAGCGAAGTGAATTACAAGGTCAGACAACCAGGAAGGCGAAAGCCCGAACAGATATATCACGTTAATCTGTTGAAAGCCTGGAGGGATAGAGAGTCCCTAGTCGCAGAAACTTGGTCACCAGCTCAAACTGGTTGCGTGATTCCGGAGGTTGGAATAGCAGCCACCTTGTCACAACCCCAACAACAGGAGGTTAAGGAGTTTGTGCTTCGCAACAAGGAGGTGTTCTCTGAGCTGCCGGGACAAACATCTGGGGTAGAGCATGATATTATTACCCCGCCCGGTGAAAGGGTGAAGTTAAAACCCTATCGGATCCCAGAGGCCCGACGGGAGGCAATACGGGAGGAAGTACAGAAAATGCTGAACTTAGGGGTGATAGAGGAGTCCCAAAGTGATTGGTCTAGTCCCATTGTGTTGGTGCCTAAACCGGATGGGAGCTGGCGATTTTGTAACGATTTTCGTCAGTTGAACAAAGTTACAAAATTTGACACCTACCCCATGCCACGTATAGATGAGTTGATCGACCGGCTGGGAACAGCCCGATACATGACGACTCTTGACCTCACAAAAGGGTATTGGCAAATTCCCCTGGCCAAGTCGGCCAAAGAGAAAACCGCATTTGTAACCCCAGACGGGGCGTTCCAATATAAGAGAATGCCGTTCGGGTTACAGAATGCGCCGGCCACATTCCAGCGGAAAATGGACCAGATACTGAGGCCCCATCGGAAGTATGCTGCGGCTTACCTGGATGACGTAATTGTCCATAGCACAGATTGGGCCTCACATCTGCCAAAAGTGCAAGCAGTCCTAGACTCTATCCGGGAAGCGGGGTTTACGGCTAACCCCAAGAAGTGTACCATTGGGCAGGAGGAGGCCAAATATCTTGGGTACACCATTGGCAGGGGAGTGATAAAACCCCAACTCAACAAAGTCGAGGCCATCCAGAGTTGGCCACGTCCCAACAGCAAGAAGCAGGTACGGGCCTTTCTGGGAATCGCGGGTTATTATCGGCGCTTCATTCCCCACTTTGCTTCTAAGGCTGTGCCCCTAACCAACCTGACGAAAGGGAAAGGGTCGGTCATGATTAAATGGACCCCCGAGGCTGAGGCAGCATTCCAATTCTTGAAACAAGCCTTATGTAGCCAGCCAGTGTTGTACTCACCCGACTTCTCTAAAGACTTTGTCGTACAAAGTGATGCGTCAGATGTGGGGTTAGGAGCAGTATTGTCCCAGGTCTGGAACGGGGAAGAGCACCCAGTCATTTACCTCAGCAGGAAGTTGAAGTCCCATGAGGTAAATTACGCCACGGTTGAAAAGGAGTGTTTAGCGGTGAAGTGGGCTCTAGATTCCCTTCGGTACTATCTGCTAGGTAGGCACTTTGACATGGTTACGGATCACGCTCCGTTAAAGTGGATGGCTCAAAACAAGGAGACAAATAGAAGAGTGAATAGGTGGTTCCTGGCCCTACAGGAATTCAACTTCACAGTAAAGCATCGCCCTGGCGTTCAAATGGGGAATGTGGATGCTTTGTCTCGAGTACATGAATGCCTGATTGCTGGTGTTCCAACCCCAAGGTTAAAACAAGAGGGGGGGGGGTATGTGACAGCAGGAAGGTAAAGTCACCTGGTTGCATCCAGGGGGGTAGATATATTTCTCCCAGATTCAGGCTTTATGCCGACTTATACAACTAGGGAGAGAGTTGATGAAGCCCAGCTGAGGCTAGTGGGCTCATGGATGAGTCATACCTCTAGGGAGAGGGCTGGGCGTCGTGCAGGCAGGGAGTTGATGAGACCAGCTGAAGCTTGTCAGCCCGTTTAAGGCCTCTATAAAAACTCCCAGGTTCATTAGGTGTTTGCTCATGCCTGGACCCAGACCTGTGTGGACTGTCTAGGGAGAGTGAACCCCTGTGCGGTGAGACAAAGCCTGTGTGGCTATTTGTTTGGACATTGACTAAACCAGGGACTTAGGGACTAGGACAGCACCAGGCTGATCCCAGTTGTTAGTTAGGAAACCTGCATGTTTAGTCAGAGGTCAAGCTGACCAGGATTTATTTTGTTTATGTTTCTTTTTGGCTTTGCTGTGTTTTTGTCACTGTACATAGAGAAATAAACCGCACCTTTTGATTTTGAAAACCACAACCTCCGTCTGCTGGGCCTGTTTTTGTGTGGGGAGCCCAACCAGGGGGTCACACACACCCGCTACCGAGTTAACCCCCTCACAGTAGGTTCGTCCTTTTGAAAGGGGAGATAGCTGGGACTCTTTACACCTTTGCTAACGTATATGCCCCTAACGCCAACCAGTTGGCCTTTGTGGATGCCGTACTGGATCGCCTTACTGATTTCCGGGAGGGCCGTCTGATCTTGGGGGGGGGGACTTTAATATCAGCCCAGATCCTTTATTCGACACTTCTCATAGTCGCTCAGCTCATTCTCATGCGTTCCTAAAAAGGTTTAAGAAAACTATACAATCCCATTTCCTGTTCGATAGCTGGCGGGTGCTCCACCCTTCAGCGAGAGATTATAGCTATTATTCTAGTGTGCATGACGTGTACACTCGTGTAGACCTCATTTTTGTGGATCAGCACACCCTTGAGCTACTGCAGGCGGCATCCATAGAGAACATAACTATTTCTGACCATGCTGCGATCACAATCACCTTTGAGGTGTCTCAGGGCGCGCAGCGCCCATGGTCATGGCGCCTGAACGAGAATCTATTGGATGACACTGTAGTAGTGGCGGAGGTCTTGGAAGTCATGTCGCACTATTTTCAGGAAAACACTACGGATGGTGTACGTGAGGGGATGGTCTGGGAGGGCCACAAAGCTGTCATGAGGGGGGAGCTGATTTCACAAGGGGCTAGATGCAAGAGGGCGCGACAAGCAGATTTTCAGAGGATCTTGACCAATCTCCAACAGGCAGAGCTTCGTCATAAGCGTTATGGGGACCCGGAGGCTTTGGAGAGACTGCTGGAGCTTCGGGGACTTTTTTCTCAATACTTGGACCGTAGGGCTTGCAGACAGCTCCGTTACCTTTCTCATAAGTATTATGAGCATGGTAACAAATGCAGTAGGATGCTTGCTAGGGCCCTCAGAAAACGCAGGGCCCAGACTTATATCCACAGACTTCAATCCGCTTCAGGTGGAGTTGTTTGTCAATCCTCCAAGATTGCCTCTCTGTTCCGGGACTACTATGCGAAGCTCTACTCTTTGGATTCGGATGCTACACCGGAGTCCGCGGCCTCTAGATACAGTGCTGTTAAGGAATATTTGGTAACTTCGGGGCTCCCCTCCTTGTCGGAGGTGCAGCAGGCGGAATTGGAGTCCCCTGTGCAGCCCTCCGACATCGAGGCGATTGTTAAATCCTTGCCGAATGGGAAAAGCCCGGGGCCAGATGGATACTCAAAGGCGTACTACAGTACATTTCTCCCGATTTTAGTCGGGCCCATGTGTAGATATTTTAACTCGATTGCAGGGGGAGACCCGATCCCTCCTGAGGCCTTGCTGGCTCATATATCGGTTCTCCCCAAAGAGGGCAAGGACCCTTCTCTGGCACAGAGTTATAGACCAATATCGCTACTGAACCTGGATGTTAAAATCCTTGCTAAAATATTGGCTAATCGCCTTAAACATCTAGTTCCAAATTTAGTACACCCAGACCAAACAGGGTTTGTCACGGGGCGCGAGGCCCGAGACAACTCGCTGCGAGCTATACACCTGATTCATTGGGCGCGCTCTAATCCAAAACAGTCCCCATACCTGGTCCTCTCAACGGATGCAGAGAAGGCTTTTGACCGGGTTGACTGGTCCTTTCTGCGTGCGGTCCTGGAGTCTGTGGGTCTGGGCCCATTCATGTTGACTTGGATCATGGCCTTTTACGCTACCCCAAGCGCCCAAGTCAGGGTGAATGGCATCCTCTCCTCGCGGTTTCCGATTAAAAATGGTACGAGACAGGGCTTCCCCCTCTCGCCCCTCCTGTTTGCCCTTACCCTGGAGCCTCTGTTGCGCAGGGTGAGGGCCAACCAGGACATTAAGGGATTGACAGTGGGGAGCATGGAGCATAAGCTATCGGCTTATGCAGATGACGTCCTGTTTCATCTCACTGAACCCCTTATCTCGTTGCCGAACCTCATGAAAGAACTCCATGAGTTTGGAGCATTGTCCAATTTTAAAATCAACTACTCAAAGTCTGAGATTCTGCTGATAGTGCTTCCCCTGTCACTCAAAGAAAGCTTGAAAGCGGCGTTCCCTTTCAAGTGGGCTAGGTCCTCCATAAGGTACCTGGGTATCCAGCTGACCGACCGGTTTGAGACCCTGTATCAGGCCAATTATCCCTCCCTATTGACGACCATCAAAACCGACCTATCTCATTGGACTAAAACAGCCTTTACGTGGCTCGGGCGGGTTAACATTGTTAAGATGAATGTGCTCCCCCGGGTCCTTTTCTACTTGCAGATGTTGCCGGTCCCTCTGCCGAGCACCTTCTTCACTTCAATTAATAGCGTGCTCATAGATTTTGTGTGGAGTGCAAAGAAGCCTAGAATAGCCATGCGGGTGCTTAAGCGCTCTAAGAGGGCTGGGGGTCTGGGGATCCCAGACATTCGACGGTATTACAGGGCCATTGTCCTTCAAAGGATTCTGAACTGGAGGTTCCACACCCGTACTAGACTTTGGGTTCCCCTGGAGAAGAGCATGGCGGGAAGAGATTTGGCCTATGCCCCATGGCTAGCGAAGGAGCATAGGGGGCTGTCTGATTTGTCATCCCCCCTAACGAGACAGGCCCTTAGGGTTTGGGACAGGATTAACACGCTATATTCTTTAGCTCCTCCTGGGTCCCCATTGGCCCCACTAGGGGGCTTTTGTTGGTTCCCCCCGGGGGAGCAGAGAGCCTTTTTTAGGAACTGGTTGGATGACCCTAATGCTCCCTGTGGCAAACTTTTGGAGGGTGGGAGACTCCCCCCGTTGGATTCGTTTAGGGCACGCCATGGGACTTTTCCAATGGATTTCTGGCGATACGCGCAGCTTAGCCATTTTTTTGCAACGCAGGTCACCCCTATTCGTACCCCATCTCAACTCTCGCCCTTTGAGCTTCTCTTTGTTGCGGAGGAGCCCATCTCCCACATGATATCTGAGCTCTATCAGCTACTCGGTTCATCCGTGACGGAGACTAAGCCGGCCTACATCAGGGAATGGGAGCGTGATCTGGGGACAGAGTTCACGGACGCGCAGCTGGCTCCCCTGTACGACTAACCCACTCTAGCTCCATAGAGTCTAGAACGCAAGAAACAAATTACAAGTTACTGACAAGGTGGTACAGGGTGCCTGCTGTGCTCTCACGCATATACCCCACTGTATCTGATCAATGCTGGAGAGGCTGTGGCCTCCGTGGCACTTTGATTCATATATGGTGGGAATGCCCGAAAATTCAGCCCTTTTGGGAAACAATTCAGCAACAAATCAAGGCCATACTGGATATAGATGTCCCACTTTTGCCCATACATTTCCTTCTCCATGTGCCGTCTGTGTCGACCAGTAGTTACAGGGGATGCATACTGCCACATCTCCTGAACCCCGCTAGGCGTTTGATCCCTATTTACTGGAAGCGGGCTCATGTTCCGGGGCTCGAGGATTGGTCCAAGAGGGTACGGGAAATTAAGGAAGCTGAAGAATGGGTGGCGAACTGTAGTAGCAAGAGTGAGCGCTTTCAGGTCATCTGGGCTGCCTGGTTGCAGCACACTTCAGGTGAGGAGTGGGTTCCATCTAATCTGGATACTGCCCTGTTGGAACTTGCAGAGCCCTCCCTTCGGGGACGTAGCGTTGTAGTGGCGCAGGCCCCGGAGACGGAGTCTGATGATGTGGGAGCCCGGCTAGTGGGATAAGCACTGCCAGCCTTTTCTGGGCTGGCGGAGTCACATGACACAGGGGGAGCATGTCTGATGGAAGAGGTCCTATTTCCCTATACTTCTCTCTTCTATTCCCCTTTTCTGGCTTTCTTACCCTGCTGTTTCCCGTTTATGTTTGTTTGTCTTGTCTGTGCTTTTATTTTTATTTTTATTATTAACTCAATATGTGGATCCTCACTTATTTGTTCAGCTCAGGTTGTTTACTGGCTGCAGGGGTCGGCCCCATGCTCGGGTCAACTCTTATTAAGCAGGGGGAGTCTCCTCTCCTTCTGCTTGGGAGGGGAGGCTCCTAGACGAGCAGGGTTCCCCCACCTCTTTGTGTCCAAGGGCCGGTTTTGGCCCGGGGAGGGTTTGATGGAGGCTACTTGGGCCCCCTCTCCCCATATGGGGCACGGGGATGTGGGATCCCCTTGATAAGCTCAGTCCATGACCCCGGTAATTGTTAGCGGACTGGTAAGCAAGTTACGGGGGTGAGGTTCCCGCCGATGGTTTCATTACATTGTCTGGAAAATGGTACCTGTCTCTTTTGATGCCGAGTTATACCTTTTGCACCATACAGGATTGTATGCTTGATGTGGACCATGTATGCCATAAGTTGCACTTTTGTTTATGTGTATATGTTTTTGCTCAATAAATACAGATTATACAAAAAAAAAAAAAGGCTAAAAATAAAACCTATGTGGCTCACGACCAAAGTTAAAAAAGCTATAAACTATAAGAAAAGAGCTTTTAAAAAATATAAAAATGAAGGAACACTAGTGTCATTTAAATGTTACAAAGAATATAACAGGATATGTAAAAAGGAAATCAAGGATGCAAAAACTCAAAATGAACGACAGATTGCAAAAGATAGTAGGACAAACCCCCAAAAATTCTTCAAATATATTAATAGTAAAAAGGTCAGGTCTGACTGGTGACTGGGGACAAAGAGAAGGCTAATTTATTAAATACTTTCTTCAGCTCTGTGTATACAAAGGAGCATGGGGGAGCTCCTGTCCAAAATGGGGGTGGAGTTGAGTGACACAGCCCCAAATCCACAATGGCTCAAAAGTGATATGGTCCAGAAATATTTAGACAGAATAAAGGTGGATAAAGCACCTGGACCAGATGGCATACACCCACGGATCCTAAAAGAATTGAGCTCTGTAATTTCAAAGCCATTGTATCTAATTTTTAGGGACTCATTAATGACAGGAATAGTACCACTGGATTGGCGCAGGGCCAATGTGGTGCCTATATTTAAAAAGGGAACAAAGTCTTTACCAAGTAACTATAGACCTGTTAGTTTAACTTCTATTGTTGGGAAGATACTGGAGAGATTAATAAAAGACCACATAGATGAGTTCTTGCTGGAAAAAAATATTTTAAGCAACAGACAGCATGGATTCATGAAAGACAGAAGTTGTCAGACAAACCTGATTTCTTTTTACGAAGAGGTAAGTAAAACCTTGGACAGAGGCGTGGCTGTGGACGTGGTATACTTGGATTTTGCAAAAGCGTTCGATACAGTTCCACACGGCTCATGTGTAAGGTAAAGTCTACAGCATTGGAAATATCAGTTTGTAAATGGATACAAAACTGGCTAAAAGACAGAATTCAGAGAGTAGTGGTTAATGATTCTTACTCTGAATGATCTAAGGTTATCAGTGGTGTACCCCAAGGTTCAGTGTTGGGACCCTTACTTTTTAATATATTTATAAACGATATTGTGTCTGAGATCAAAAGTAACATTTCTGTCTTTGCAGGTGACACCAAGCTATGCATTTGAATAACGTCCTTACAGGATGTCTCCAATTTACAAGCCGACCTCAATGCTCTGTCTAATTGGGCGACTATGTGGCAGATGAGGTTTTATGTTGATAAATGTAAAGTTATGCACTTGGGGGCTAAGAATAGGCATGCATCATACTTCCGAGGGGGAGTACAACTGGGGGGATCCATGGTGGAGAAGGATCTGGGGGCTTTGGTAGATCATAAGCTCAATAATGGCATGCAATGCCAAGCTGTGGTTTCCAAAGCAAGCAAAGTCCTTTCTTGTATTAAGAGAGGGATGGACTCCAGAGAGAGAGAGAGAGAGATAGTAAGACCTCATCTGGAATATGCAGTTCAGTTTTGGGCCCCAGTTCTCAAAAAGGATATTGGGGAACTGGAGAAAGTGCAGAGAAGGGCAACCAAACTGATAAGAGGCATGGAGGAGCTCAGCTATGAGGAAAGATTAGAGGAACTGAATTTATTCACTCTTGAGAAGAGGAGATTAAGGGGGGATATGATCAACATGTACAAAAATATAAGAGGTCCATATAGTGAACTTGGTGTTGAGTTATTCACTTTACGGTCAACACAAAGGACAAGGGGGCACTCTTTGCGTCTAGAGGAAAAGAGATTTCACCACCAAATATGGAAAGGTTTCTTCACAGTAAGAGCTGTGAAAATGTGGAATAGACTCCCTGCAGAGGTGGTTCTGGCCAGTTCAGTAGATTGCTTTAAGAAAGGCCTGGATTCTTTCCTAAATGTACATAATATACAGTCAAACAAGATGTACTTTAACTGCAGACTTTCAGCTTTTATTTGAGGGTATTTACATCCAAATCAGGTGAACGGTGTAGGAATTACAACAGTTTGTATATGTGCCTCCCACTTTTTAAGGGACCAAAAGTAATGGGACAATTGGCTGCTTAGCTGTTCCATGGCCAGATGTGTGTTATTCCCTCATTATCCCTATTAAAAAGAAGCAGATAAAAGGTCCAGAGTTCATTTAAAGTGTGCTATTTGCATTTGGAATCTGTTGCTGTCAACTCTCAATATGAGTTCCAAAGACCTGTCACTATCAGTGAAGCAAGCCATCATTAGGCTGAAAAAACAAAACAAACCCATCAGAGAGATAGCAAAAACATTAGGTGTGGCTAAATCAACTGTTTGGAACATCCTTAAAAAGAAAGAACGCGGGGGCGTGTCCGGATGTGAGGAAGAGAGGACGTGTGTGAGAGAGCTCCGGCTCCTGGGTTCAGAATCCTGTGAATTTCTCCTGCGCTGAGCGGCATCCGGGCCGGTGGACAGCTGCTCCGTGTTCGGGGTCACCTCCGGAGTACACCGATGCCATCCAGGAGGAAATCGACCAAGAAACAGCCGCCTCCTAAGACGCAGGGCTCCCCAGCGGTGACACGTGCGGCGGCCATCTTGCCCTCCGGAGCGGAGCGTGCAGTAGCCATACAGACAGCCCTGCAGCTTCTGAGGGACATGGAGCAGATGGATGGTGACCCGCAGCAGCCCCAAGGTATGGAGAAATCTGAGGGCACTGCCTCCACGGCAGTCATTTTGGCGGCCATTGAGGAGAGCAAAACCCTGGTTATGGGGAAAATAGACACACTGGCCATGGAGTGTGGCCTCATCAGGCAAGATATGGACAAGTTTAGAGGCCGTGTAGCTGCTGCTGAGACTCGTATCTCAGTTATTGAGGATACCGCGGCTATAACATCCCAGAATGTCACTGATCTGCAACGCACGGTTAAAACCTTGATGGCGCGGTCTGAGGACGCCGAAAATAGGCTGCGCCGCAATAATGTGCGCGTGGTGGGCCTGCCTGAGGGTGCGGAGGGCTCGCAGCCAGCCAGCTTTGCTGAAACCTTTTTCAAGGATATCCTGGCGTTACAGCATGTCTCCTCTGCATATATTGTGGAGCGGGCTCATAGGGTCCCCACAGGCCCGAGACCACGGGGCGCATTGCCCAGACCATTCCTCGTGCGGTTTCTAAATTACCGCGACAGAGATCTCATTCTGGCGGAAGCCCGGAAGTCACCACAGCTCCGGTTTGAAAATACCAATGTGCACTTCTTCCCGGATTTCTCCCCGGAGTTGCAGAGGCGCCGTCGCACGTTCGTGGATGTTCGGAAGAGGCTCCGGGACAAGGGCCTCAAATACAGCATGCTATACCCCAGCAAGCTCCGTGTTGAATACCAGGGCTCTGTGAAATTGTTTGAGGTCCCCTCGGATGTCTCGGATTGGTTGGAGACTCTGGCTTAATGTACAGCATTTATTTTACTTTGATTAATTTTTTTTCTATTTGTGGCATACTCTGTTTGGCCACCCTTACATCTGCTTCTGCTTGAGTGCACGCTGGTAGACACATATACTTTGACTTTCATCCTACCCCATGTTACCCCCTCCAGTGAGCTTAGTATGGGTGTGCCTGGATGGTGGAAGTGATCTGGACTGTCCTTGTTTTTCCTGTACAAAATGTTACTTTCAGGGGGCTGCGGGGTGCATTTGGCTGCTTAGTGCTGCATGACCAATGGAGCCGGATGCTCTCTCTGCTGCGCTGAGTAGTCGTAAAAGGCGTACGGTGTCAGCACTCACCTGGTTGACACTTTAGTCCCCTCTAAAGGGGCATATGGAATAACTCTATAGAACACTTTTCCATTTTTTGTTTTTGGTTTGGGGGATTAAGTCTGCTGGCGCTAGTTGTTTCCCTTTTTTTTTGTTTTTTGTGTTTTTTTGTTTTTGTTTTTGTTGCTGGCTAGACAGGGGATTACTAAGATGGGTCTGTTTATGAGTAAATGTTTTGGTCTTGTTTTTTTTTTTAATGTTTTGTCTGTTTGTCTCTGCTCCATTTTATTTGGGGCTGCTTGTTTGTGGTGTCATCCTCGGTGTTCCACAATTGGTGGGCCAGGGGACACTCAGAAACGGGCTCAGGCACAAAGTACTGTCTGTAGAGATGTTATAGTTATTCTTCAGCTTGTTGTATGGCTCTGTGTACTTCTGGACCTCTCCTGTGCTCCTAGGCCCCCATCTTGTGGCAAATTTCGGAATTACAGTCATGTCTTTAAAAGTTAAAATCATCTCTTGGAATGTCAGGGGATTGAATTCTAAATACAAGAGAGCTTTGGTGTTGAAATTTTTGCAGGCCCAACATCCTCACATAATGTTTTTACAGGAAACGCATTTATTAGGCAACAAAATTCTGGCCATGAAGCGTCCCTGGATGCACAGAGCCATACATGCCACCTATTCGTCATATGCTAGGGGTGTATCTATTTTGTTAAACAAGTCCTTACCTTGCTCCATAAATACAGTGATCACTGATCCTGGAGGAAGGTATTTAGTGGTCATAATTGAAGTTTACTCTAGGAAGTTGGCCCTGGTAAATGTATATATTCCCCCTCCTTTTACAGGCAATATCCTGTATGAGGTGTTGGAGAAATTGGCACCTCACGCTCCATTTCAGTTATTGATGGCTGGTGATTTTAATAATGTTCTCAATTATACGTTGGACGCGTCCAACCCACATAGGGCTCCGAACCGTGAATTGTCGCAGTGGGCGGATGCTGCGGGTCTTACTGAAATCTGGCGGTGGAAGCATCCTATGGACAGATGCTATTCATATCTGTCCTCGGTACATGCTTCGTCCTCCAGAATAGACCTGGCGTTTGCTAATGGAGCAATGTTGCCTCTGGTGGCTGAGACGTCCTACCTTCCGGGGGGTGTCTCGGATCACACTCCTCTCCAGATCACTTTGCAAGTGGGTTCCCAGAATTCAAGGAGAGTCTGGCGTTTATCACCTAGTTGGGTGGGGGAGCCCTCTGTGGAGGAGATGCTGCAACCACACATTGACACATTTTGGCAGGTTAACGAGGGATCGGCCACATTACATATGGAATGGGAGGCCTTCAAGGCCACTACTAGGGGGGAATACATATCAGCCATAAAAGCCCTGAGAATTGAGCGGAATAGTGTAGAAAAACAACTCCATGACAGGGAGCGGGAGTGCGCTAAGGCTCATGCGGACTCACCTTCTCCTGACTCGTTGGCTCGGTTGCGGTTTGCAAGGAGGAACGTTTCTCTCCATTACCGAGAGGCGACTACTTGTCATCTGCAAAGGAGTGCGGTGCGTGTTTTTGAACAGGGGGATAAAAACGGTAAACTATTGGCTTTTTTGACGGTTGGGGACACGTCCCCAACGGTAGTGCCTTGCGTAATGTCCCAGTCTGGACACCTGTTGAGAGACAGGGAGGACGTAGTACGGGAGTTTGTATCGTTCTATAAGTCTCTGTACTCGCCTATAGATCCCTATGACGGGGGTGACCTTGGGGTCACATTGGGGGCCCTGCGGTTGCCTGAGCTGCCAGAGGAATCTCGTAATTTGCTTGATGCCGAGTTCGGGGAGGAGGAGGTGGTCTCCGCAGTTGGGTCGTTTCCTGGTGGCAGGGCTCCGGGTCCTGATGGTCTGCCTATTGACTGGTACCGTCGTTACTCGGAGATCCTGGTGCCTAGACTACTGCAATTGTATGCCGACTGTTTTCAGAAGGGGGGCCTCCCCCCCTCCTTCTATGAGGCTCATATTGTACTGTTGGCCAAGCCGGACAAAGACCCAATGCTATGTTCTTCATATAGGCCCATTTCTTTACTGAATATGGACTTCAAAATACTTACTAAGATGTTGGCTACTAGACTTATGTCGGTCTTGCACCATGTTATTTCCCCTGACCAAACAGGTTTCATGCCCAGGAAAGCCACGGATATCAATCTGCGTAGGGTGTTCACCCACACGCAGTTGGGCCCGGACAGTTCCAGCGGCGGGATACTGGTCTTTTTGGATTTGGAGAAGGCCTTTGATTCCGTTGACTGGAATTACATGAGGGTGGTGCTGGAGGTATTCGGTTTCGGGCCTCATTTCAGGAAGTGGATCGACATTCTATATCATTCCCCTACAGCGGCCATTAAGTTAAACAATATGTTGTCGGAATTTTTTTCAGTGCGGAGGGGCACTCGCCAGGGTTGCCCTTTGTCCCCGGGTCTATTTTCCATCATGATTGAACCCGTGGCTGCGGCCTTGCGGGCCTCTGAGGAGGTGCGGGGGATCATGGTGGGAGACTTGAACGAAAAGACGGCACTTTATGCGGACGACATGGTTCTTTTTCTGCGGGACTCCGGAAATTCATTGTCGGCAGCACTAGATATCCTGAATTCTTTTGCACGTTTTTCGGGTCTGAAAGTCAACTGGGGAAAATCCCAAATTCTATCACTCAGGACGCCATCCCCCAGGTGCGAGATTCCTGTTGATTGTCCTTTACAGCGGGTGGAGGTGCTCAAATTTCTGGGGTTAAACATTTCTAATTCCGTGTCCGATTTTATTGCCTTAAATGTCGATCCACTTTTGACTAAACTGAAATCCAGGCTACAGGCATGGCAAAACTTACCTTTGACGCTCATTGGTAGGGTGAATTTAGTGAAAATGAAATTTTTACCTTTGTTTTTGTATATATTTCGGAATTCCCCTGTTTGGATACCGGGATATGTTTTTAAGAAAATAGATAATCTCATAACAACTTTCTTATGGCAGGGACGACGCCCTCTAATTAAATTCCGGGTGTTACAACTGCCGTGGAAACAAGGGGGACTGGCGGTCCCGGACTTCCACAGGTATTTCTTAGCTGGTCAGCTGGTATTTGTCCACAGGTGGTTCACTCTACCTGAGGACGACACTGCTAATACGCTGGAGGCGGCTGTTGTGGGTTCGTATGAGGCACTGAAGCATCTCCCGCTTCGGGGAATCAGGGCTCCGTATAGGCTCACGATATCCATGCGTGCCGCCTGTAGGGCATGGGTGGCAGTGAATAAGATGGGTGGCGCCTCTGAAATTTCTCCTTACACACCGCTTTGGAAGAATCCTCAGCTACCACACTTTTGTGAGTACCCCGATCCAGTCACCTGGACTAAGTATAGCATTAAGACTCTGAGGGACATAGTGGGGGTGGGAAACTCTTACAGTTTGACGCCCTTAAAGCCAAGTTTGATCTGCCCAATACGCACTTGTTTCGTTTTCTTCAGCTCAGACATGCATTTAAGGCCCAATTTGGAGATATTGGTATCACCATGCAAACTAGTGATATGGAGTCTTTACTGAGAGTGGACACTTTAGACAAGGCCTTGTCTACAATATATAAACAGCTGTTGAGTGAGGGAGGGGATCTCCTGGCAAAGTGTAGGGCGGCGTGGGGTGAGGTGTTCCCCCAGATGGACAGGGATGACTGGGATGATGTATGGGACATTAATTTTACCAGATTGGTCTCTGCCAGGGACCATCTCATCCAATTTAAATTTCTGCATCGCATCTATCTTACGCCGGCTGGACTGGCCAAGATATTCCCTACACCGTCTCCTTGTTGCTGGTGGTGTAGTTCCCTCACGGCCGATTTCATGCATGTATTTTGGAATTGCTCATTCATCCAAGGGTTCTGGAGAGGGGTTGCCGACTGCATAGCTGGGGTGACCACCATCCAGTTACAGCCTTCAATTGAGGTATGCCTCTTGGGTCTGGTAGACAATCTAGCCCCAAGGAGAGCGACTCGGGCTCTGTTGACGATTCTCATATATTACGCCAGGAAACTGATAGTGTTATCATGGAAAAAGCCCAATCCGCCCACTGTGTCAGCATGGAAGGGGGTGGTGAATAGAGCTGTACCGCTGTACAAAGCTACGTATGATAGTAGGGGCGCACCTCAGAAGTTTGATAAAGTATGGGGTGGTTGGATGAATAGTGAACTTACGGTGGCGGATTGAGTGGCACCCATTATAAATGCACTTGCAGTAAGAGTTGATTATGGTTGTGATTATGTGACATTTCCAAACATCATATGACTGTGATTGAGTTAAAGTGACTTTCTAACTGTATTATTCCTGTTGATGGGTGGGGGTCTGGAGGGAGGGAGGGAGAGGGAGCCAATGCTGAAGATTTGTATTTAGTTTGTGTTTGGCCCATTGGGTCTGTTTGTTTTGTTAAAACTATAAATAAAACTAAAAAAAAAAAAAGAAAGAACGCACCGGTGAGCTCAGCAACACCAAAAGACCCGGAAAACCACGGAAAACAACTGTGGTGGGTGAGCGAAGAATTCTTTCCCTGGTGAAGAAAACACCCTTCACAACAGTTGGCCAGATGAAGAACACTCGCCAGGAGGTAGGTGTATGTGTGTCAAAGTCAACAATCAAGAGAAGACTTCACCAGAGTGAATACAGAGGGTTCACCACAAGATGTAAACCATTGGTGAGCCTCAAAAACAGGAAGGCCAGATTAGAGTTTGCCAAACAACATCTAAAAAAGCCTTCACAGTTCTGGAACAACATCCTATGGACAGATGAGACCAAGATCAACTTGTACCAGAGTGATGGGAAGAGAAGAGTATGGAGAAGGAAAGGAACTGCTCCTGATCCAAAGCATACCACCTCATCAGTGAAGCATGGTGGTGGTAGTGTAATGGCGTGAGCATGTATGGCTGCCAATGGAACTGGTTCACTTGTATTTATTGATGATGTGACTGCTGACAAAAAGCAGCAGGATGAATTCTGAAGTGTTTTGGCAATATTATCTGCTTCAGAACTCATTGGACGATGCTTCACAGTGCAGATGGACAATGACCCAAAGCATACTGCAAAGGCAACCAAAGAGTTTTTTAGGGGAAAGAAGTGGAATGTTATGCAATGGCCAAGTTAATCATCTGACCTAAATCCGATTGAGCATGCATTTCACTTGCTGAAGACAAAACTGAAGGGAAAATGCCCCAAGAACAAGCAGGAACTGAAGACAGTTGCAGTAGAGGCCTGGCAGAGCATCACCAGGGATGAAACCCAGCATCTGGTGATGTCTATGCGTTCCAGACTTCAGGCTGTAATTGACTGCAAAGGATTTGCAAACAAGTATTAAAAAGTGAAAGTTTGATTTATGATTGTTAATCTGTCCCATTACTTTTGGTCCCTTAAAAAGTGGGAGGCACCTATACAAACTGTTGTAATTCCTACACCGTTCACCTGATTTGGATGTAAATCCCCTCAAATTAAATCTGAAAGTCTGCAGTTAAAACACATCTTGTTCGTTTCATTTCAAATCCATTGTGGTGGTGTATAGAGCCAAAAAGGTTAGAATTGTGTCAATGTCCCAATATTTATGGACCTGACTGTAACTGGTGTGAGGGGGTTAGCTCGGCAGCGGGTGTGTGTGACCCCCGGGATGGGCTCCCCACACAAAAACAGGCCCAGCAGACGGAGCTTGTGGTTTTCAAAATCAAAAAGGTGCGGTTTATTTTCTATTTACAGTGACAAAACACAGCAAAGCAAAAGAAACATAAACAAAATAAATCCTGGTCAACTTGACCTCTGACTAAACATACAGGTTTCCTAACTAACAACTGGGATCAGCCTAGTGCTGTCCTAGTCCCTAAGTCCCTGGTTTTAAATGTCCAAGCAAATAGCCACACAGGCTTTGTCTCACCGCACAAGGGTTCACTCTCTCCAGGAAGTCCACACAGGTCTGCTTCCAGGCATGAGCTAACATCTAATGAAGCTGGGAGTTCTTATAGAGGCCTAAATGAGCTGACAAGCTTCAGCTGGTCTCATCAACTCCCTGTCTGCACGACGCCCCACACTCTCCCTAGAGGTATGAGTCATCCATGAGCCCACTAGCCTCAGCTGGGCTTATACAACACTCCACCTAGTTGTACAAGTCGGCGTAAAGCCTGAATCTGGGCGAAATATATCTACCCCCCTGGATGCAACCAGGTGACTTTACCTTCCTGCTGTCACATACCCCCCCCTCTTGTTTTAACCTCGGGGTTGGAACACCAGCAATCAGGCATTCATGTACTCGAGACAAAGCATCCACATTCCCCATTTGAACGCCAGGGCGATGCTTTACTGTGAAGTTGAATTCCTGGAGGGCCAGGAACCACCTATTCACTCTTCTATTTGTTTCCTTGTTTTGAGCCATCCACTTTAACGGAGCGTGATCCGTAACCATGTCAAAGTGCCTACCTAGCAGGTAGTACCGAAGGGAATCTAGAGCCCACTTCACCGCTAAACACTCCTTTTCAACGGTGGCGTAATTTACCTCATGGGACTTCAACTTCCTGCTGAGGTAAATGACTGGGTGCTCTTCCCCGTTCCAGACCTGGGACAATACTGCTCCTAACCCCACATCTGACGCATCACTTTGTACGACAAAGTCTTTAGAGAAGTCGGGTGAGTACAACACTGGCTGGCTACATAAGGCTTGTTTCAAGAATTGGAATGCTGCCTCAGCCTCGGGGGTCCATTTAATCATGACCGACCCTTTCCCCTTCGTCAGGTTGGTTAGGGGCACAGCCTTAGAAGCAAAGTGGGGAATGAATCGCCGATAATACCCAGCGATTCCCAGAAAGGCTCGTACCTGCTTCTTGCTGTTGGGACGTGGCCAACTCTGGATGGCCTCGACTTTGTTGAGTTGGGGTTTTATTACTCCCCTCCCAATGGTGTACCCAAGATATTTGGCCTCCTCCTGCCCAATGGTACACTTCTTGGGGTTAGCCGTAAACCCCGCTTCCCGAACAGAGTCCAGGACTGCTTGCACTTTTGGCAGATGTGAGGCCCAATCTGTGCTATGGACAATTACGTCATCCAGGTAAGCCGCAGCATACTTCCGATGGGGCCTCAGCATCTGGTCCATTTTCCGCTGGAATGTGGCCGGCGCATTCTGTAACCCGAACGGCATTCTTTTATATTGGAACGCCCCGTCTGGGGTTACAAATGCGGTTTTCTCTTTGGCCGACTTGGCCAGGGGGATTTGCCAATACCCTTTTGTGAGGTCAAGAGTCGTCATGTATCGGGCTGTTCCCAGCCGGTCGATCAACTCATCTATACGTGGCATGGGGTAGGTGTCAAATTTTGTAACTTTGTTCAACTGACGAAAATCGTTACAAAATCGCCAGCTCCCATCCGGTTTAGGCACCAACACAATGGGACTAGACCAATCACTTTGGGACTCCTCTATCACCCCTAAGTTCAGCATTTTCTGTACTTCCTCCCGTATTGCCTCCCGTCGGGCCTCTGGGATCCGATAGGGTTTTAACTTCACCCTTTCACCGGGCGGGGTAATGATGTCATGCTCTACCCCAGATGTTTGTCCCGGCAGCTCAGAGAATACCTCCTTGTTGCGAAGCACAAACTCCTTAACCTCCTGTTGTTGGGGTTGTGACAAGGTGGCTGCTATTCCAACCTCAGGAATCACGCACCCAGTTTGAGCTGGTGACCAAGTGTCTGCGATTAGGGACTCTCTATCCCTCCAGGCTTTCAACAGATTAACGTGATAGATCTGTTCGGGCTTTCGCCTTCCTGGTTGTCTGACCTTGTAATTCACTTCGCTCACTTTTTCCATTATCTCATAGGGGCCTTGCCATTTGGCAAGGAATTTACTTTCAACCGTAGGGACAAGTACCAGTATCCTATCCCCCGGGGAAAAGGTACGGGTCTTGGCTCCACGGTTGTACACTCTCTGCTGTGCTAACTGCGCTTGGGCCAAATGTTCCTTCACGATGGGCATTACCTGTGCAATTCGGTCTTGCATCAGGGCGACATGCTCAATCACACTCCTGTGGGGAGAACTCTCACTTTCCCAAGTTTCCTTGGCAATATCCAACAGCCCTCTTGGGTGTCTCCCATACAGTAACTCAAAGGGGGAGAATCCCGTAGAGGATTGGGGCACCTCCCTAATAGCAAACATCAGATAAGGAAGTAGACAGTCCCAATCCTTTCCATCTCTATCCACCACTTTCTTCAACATTTGTTTTAGGGTTTTGTTGAATCTTTCAACCAGCCCATCGGTTTGGGGGTGATACACAGATGTACGTAATTGCGTCACTTTGAACAATTTACACAGCTCCTTCATAACCCGGGACATAAAGGGTGTACCTTGGTCCGTAAGCAGTTCTTTACAAATACCCACCCGGCTAAACACAAGAGATAGCTCTTTGGCTATGGTTTTGGCCGAGGTATTTCGGAGAGGGATCGCTTCTGGATAACGGGTGGCATAGTCCATTATAACTAATATGTACTGGTGCCCCCTAGCGGACTTGATTATAGGACCTACCAAATCCATGGCGATCCTCTCAAACGGGACCTCAATGATGGGTAGAGGGACCAGCGGGCTACGGAAATGTGGCATCGGGGCCGACCTCTGACACACAGGGCAGGAGGAACAATAATTTTCTATGTCCTTCATCACCCCGGCCAATAGAATCTCTGTAATACCCTCTCTCGGGTTTTCTCTGTCCCCAGATGACCTCCAAGAATGTGCCCATGGGCCAACTCCAACACCAACTTCCTGTAAGGTTTGGGCACCACAAGCTGCTCAACGGTTTCTTCTGCCCTTTTTTCCACCCGATACAGTAGGTCCTTCTCTACGCTGAAGTATGGGTAAGTGCAGGTATTATCTGGGTTCACTAACTCGCCATCTATTTTCACTACGTTTTCCCGTGCCTTTATTAGGGCGGGGTCTTTCAACTGTTCTGTGGCAAAGTTTTCCCTGTGAACCTCAAGATCAGAAAACTCCACAGATGGTAGGTTTTCGTCTGAGGAGGTGGGCTCCTCTCCAGTTTCTTGAGTCTCCCCTGCCAATACTGATAAGGGAAATTCCGGAGAGTCCTCACCACTCTCAGGGGAGTTCTGGCTATCACATTCCTGGTACATAGGGGCACCAGTGAGGGGCTCAGGATCATCCCACAGTTCCCAGAACTTCGGAAAATCCCTTCCCACAATGGCGTCATGCGGTAACTGAGATACTAAGCCCACTGGATGAGAGAGGGTACCTTTGGGGGTCTCGAAACACACTGTAGTCACTGGATATTCTCGGGTGTCCCCATGCACACAAATAACAGCTACCTTGCTATTCCCAGAGACCTCTGTTTTAACTAACTCAGCCTTTATCAGGGTCACAAGGCTACCTGAATCCAGCAATACCACAACATTTCTACCATTAACACACATTTTGCATAAATGTTTCTCAGTTCCTCGAATGGCAGTGCATGCGACTGTCGCACACAGCGACTGACGTCTGCCCGTCAGAAAGTCACACTGCATGGGTTCCTCCACAACCGGGCAATTGGCTGCAATATGTCCCGCTTGCCGGCAGCGGTAGCAAACGATCCTTCTTGCCGCCTCTTGAGCCGCTGATTTCCCAGGCTGTTCTCGCCAAACTTGGGGTAGAGCTCCCACCCTCTCACTCTCTCCACCCTCACCCCTTGGAATCCTCTTATCCGCCCCTGGGGATGGTCTGGTCTTAGGGTGGAAAGTCCGAGTGTCTCTGGAAGAGGCCGTCAGGTTCTCTGTAGCCAAGTATTTCTCCACACGATCCACAAGACCATCGGCCGTCTCTGGGTCTCCATGGCTTACCCACTTTTGGGTGGCAGTAGGAAGAGCTCTCAAAAACCGATCCATTACAACACGTTCCACAATCTTTGGTGCGGACAAAGTCTCTGGCTGTAGCCACTTTCTGCTCAGGTGAATGAGATCATACATTTGAGACCTGGGGGGTTTTCCAAGCTGGAAAGTCCAGTTATGCACACGCTGAGCCCGGACAGCCTGGGTGACACCCAGCCTTGCCAATATTTCAGCTTTTAGCATCACATAGTCTTTTGCTTGGTTAGGCTCTAGGTCATAGTAAGCTTTCTGCGATTCACCAGTTAACAGAGGAGCCACCAGTCCAGCCCACTGCTCCTCAGGCCACTTTTCTCTTTCAGCGGTCCTTTCAAATGTGGTCAAAAATACCTCTGGATCATCCTCTCCAGTCATTTTTGTCAATAAACGACTCACCCCAAAGGACGCGGTATTAGTGGGACGGCTTTCCTCACTGGTCTGCGGACGTTGCTGCATTACTGCTTCCATCTGTTGTTGTAGTCTCTGCTCTTGCTTCTGCAACAGGTCTATGAAGCGGGCCTCAGATTGCTGCTGGGCTCGTTGCTGAGCCTCCAGACTCTGTTGCAAAGTTGCGTTTGTCTGCTGCTGGGCTGCAAGGCTCTGTTGATGAGCTTGCTGCTGGGCTGCGAAGTTCTGTTGTTGAGCTGCAAGGCTCTGTTGATGAGCTGCAAGGCTCTTTTGCAAACCTGCATTTGTCTGCTGTTGATTGGCATTTGCTAGAGCCAGCTGCTTCAGTATCTCCTCCATGCTGGCTTAAAAAAAAACTGCCACTGGTTCTCCACCAACTGTGAGGGGGTTAGCTCGGCAGCGGGTGTGTGTGACCCCCGGGATGGGCTCCCCACACAAAAACAGGCCCAGCAGACGGAGCTTGTGGTTTTCAAAATCAAAAAGGTGCGGTTTATTTTCTATTTACAGTGACAAAACACAGCAAAGCAAAAGAAACATAAACAAAATAAATCCTGGTCAACTTGACCTCTGACTAAACATACAGGTTTCCTAACTAACAACTGGGATCAGCCTAGTGCTGTCCTAGTCCCTAAGTCCCTGGTTTTAAATGTCCAAGCAAATAGCCACACAGGCTTTGTCTCTCCGCACAAGGGTTCACTCTCTCCAGGAAGTCCACACAGGTCTGCTTCCAGGCATGAGCTAACATCTAATGAAGCTGGGAGTTCTTATAGAGGCCTAAATGAGCTGACAAGCTTCAGCTGGTCTCATCAACTCCCTGTCTGCACGACGCCCCACACTCTCCCTAGAGGTATGAGTCATCCATGAGCCCACTAGCCTCAGCTGGGCTTATACAACACTCCACCTAGTTGTACAAGTCGGCGTAAAGCCTGAATCTGGGCGAAATATATCTACCCCCCTGGATGCAACCAGGTGACTTTACCTTCCTGCTGTCACACTGGGTACTAACATTTATAGGTAAAGTTGATTTAGGGAATATCCAATTGCCTCTCGGGGGATCAGGAAGGAATTTTTTCCCCTGCTGTATCAAATTGGATCGTGCTCTGCTGGTTTCTTTTCACCTTCCTCTGGATCAACTGTGGGTATAGAATTGGGTATATGGGATTGTATGATATTATTATTATTATTTATTTTATGGTTGAACTAAGTGGACTTGTGTCTTTTTTCAACCTGACTATGTAACTACTGTGACTTAAGACAGTACTTCACAGATGGAAACTTTCCAGTGATTCCACATACGTGTCGTCCCCCCCCCCCCCCCAAATATTGAACAATCCCAATCCGGCAGGTGTATTGTTATGCCTCTAGTCACTTCGCTGTTAATCAGGAGGACGGGTCAGGGGGCTTTTCTTGTGCTGGGGCAGCTTTTTTGCCACCCTCAGAAAAGTGCCGCCCTAGGCCTGGGCCTTGTCGGCCTAGGCTAAGAGACAGCACCGCCTGCGTCCCAGAACAAGGGGTGTAGGCTTATCCTGATGCCAATCTAGAGAGCTAGTAAGTGTAAAAAAGACCCTACAACTAGGTCTCTGTGGGCAAAATGCATCAGGGTGTGTGGTGGAGGTGGATGCAGGGTGTATAGTATGGTAGTGTAGGCTGAGACCGCTCCTTATCGTTTATTCACCTGGGCTGGTTGGGGGTGCGGTTATTCTTTCTTTGTGAGTACACCCCTCCCATTTTTGGAAATATTTTATTAAATCTTTTCATGTGACAACACTGAAGAAATGACACTTTGGTACAACGTTATGTAGTGAGTGTACAGCTTGTAAAACAGTGTAAATTTGCTGTCCCCTCAAAATATCTCAACAAAAAGCCATTAATGTCTAAATCGCTGGCAACAAAAGTGAGTACACCCCTAAGTGAAAAAGCCCAAATTGGGCCCAATTAGCCATTTTCCCTCCCCGACGAGATGTGACTTGTTAGTGTTACAAGGTCTCAGGTGTGAATGGGGAGCAGGTGTGTTCAATTTGGTGTTATCGCTCTCACTCTCTCATACTGGTCACTGGAAGTTCAACATGGCACCACATGGCAAAGAACTCTCCGGGGAGCTGAAAAAAAAATTGTTGCTCTACATAAAGATGGCATAGGCTTTAAGAAGATTGCCAAGACCCTGAAACTGAGCTGCAGCATGGTGGCTAAGACCATACAGGGGTTTAACAGGACAGGTTCCAATCAGAACAGGCCTTGCCATGGTCACCCAAAGAAGTTGAGTACACATGCTCAGCATCATGTCCAGAGGTTGTTTTTGGGCAATAGACGTATGGGTGCTGCCAGCATTGCTGCAGAGGTTAAAGGGGTGGGGGGTGTGTCAGCCTGTCAGTGCTCAGACCATACGCCGCAAGCTTCATCAAATTGGTCTGCATGGCTGTTATCCCAAAAGTAAGTCTCTTCTAAAGATGATGCACAAGAAAGCCCATAAACAGTTTGCTGAAGACAAGCAGACTAAGGAAGGACGTGGATTACTGGAACCATGTCCTGTGGTCTGATGAGACCGAGATAAACTTTTCTTTCTCGTACATCACGGGACACAGAGCGACATAATCATTACTAATGGGTTATATAGATACCGTCAGGTGCTGGCACTGGCAACTTCCAAAACCGGAAGTACCCTCCCCTATATAAGCCCCTCCCATCCGGGAGCACCTCAGTTTTTTGCCAGTGTCTAAGGTGTTGGCCAAGAAGAAACATGTGTTTTTCACTGAGCTTGCGTACAGGTTCTTTTGGGCCTCAGTAAGCTATTCCGGATCCAACCAAAAAAGCTTCATAGCTAAACGGTCGGTACCCGGGCCTTGCAGAGAAGAGCAAGGTTTTGCCTGTAATGCTTCTCTTAGGAGAGCTGGACCCTGGGATCCAGAGCTCTGGTCATACCCACGACCAAGATGTTTTCTGTGCAGGGTGCTATACAGGTCCAGGGGAGTGGAATCCTTGGGAACCCGGTCCCTGAAGGTTTGATTACAATGCCTGCCGTGATAGGTGAAGTTTGGGCTTTTGTGGACCAAACAAACTCCTGCGGCGGGGAACAGGTAAGTGGGGGCTCCCAGGAACTTGGTTCTATTGGGGGACCCCCAAGCCTAATTTGTCTTTCTGTCTGTTACCTAATGGTATTCCCGCAAAATTCTGTGCATGCCTGTAACTACTAAAAAAAATGTAATAATTTTTAATGGTGGTCAAGAAAAAAAAAAAAATGTTATATATATATTTAATATATTAGACTGCGGTACCTGTGTTTGTCCACTAGAGGCCGCTGTGGAATGTTTTCTTGTCATGTGGACTAGCTTCTTCTCAGCAGAGCAAAGTCCAGGCAGATGGTGAGTTCTCTTATAGGAAACTGCTTCCTCTGCCATGTTGCAGTGCTCGTCCATCCCCCGGCCTGCGGCAAAGAGGGGCCCTGGCTCCTGTCCCTTGTTACCATTTTTTGAAATTAGCGCCGAAGGCGCACGTGGCCGCGCGCGTGCGCGTGCACGCGCCTCTATATATAGAGGTGAGCCGGGAAAGGGGGCGGAGCCTGGGGGATGATGCTCTGTGCGCGCCGCAGCGCTTCTGCGCATGTGCGGGCGTCCCAGCAGTTTAAAAAAACCACAATATTGTAGTGAGCTGGCTATGAAGTACAGAGACAGAGCTGGCAACATTTAAAGGCATACAGCAAGCGGTTGATACAGGCATCCCCTAGAAAGGCACATTAGTAGACACCAACTGTTTCTTATAGCAGCATTTATGCTAGACTATTATCAGTAACTGGTGTATTTCGGCTGGAATACCTCAGCTTTGTGGCTTAGGAATATGCCGTCTAAAAACTCCGGGACTAGAAATTCCAGGAGGAATAGGGGGTCTCCATCGGGCTCTGAGGATCTTGGGCATGTTTTGGCTGCACCAGTCTCCCCTGAAGAATCAGAGGTTAGTGACCGTAGAGCACCCTCAGGAGTACCTGGTACTGTGGCTGTCCTCAGTTCACCTGCTCCTGTGTATGTAACAGAGGAGGTTTTTTCCTCAGCTCTGGGAGGGCTGGAAGAGAGATTGTCAGCATTGATCGCGGCTTCCCTGTCACAGGAGAAAAGCGCCCGATCTCCGTCTCCTCCCTCAGAGTGCCTGTTAACAGAGCAACAGTCCCATACAGGGATCGACCTACCTGAAGGGGATCAGGATGAGGTCGATTCGGTTGTAGAGGAATCAACAGTGGAAGAGCCATTCTCAGCATCACATGCTGAAAGGTTATGGGTTCAGTCCCTGACTAATATGGTCCGATCAGCATTTAAAATGCCACTTGCGGAGCCATCATCCACTTCTGTCTCCTCGTTGGGGTCGCTAAAAGCTCCCCAGACTGTTTGTTCCTTTCCGATCCATCCTTTACTGGAAGGGCTCATTTACCAGGATTGGGAGCATCCTGACAAAATATTTACTCCCCCTAAGAGATTTCCGGTGGTCTATCCCATGGAGGATAAGTTCATCAGAAAATGGAAGGTCCCTACAGTGGACGCAGCCATCTCTTGTGTGAATAAATCACTGACATGTCCGGTGGATAATGTCCAAATGTTCAAGGACCCAATAGATAAAAAATTGGAGTCCTTATTAAAATCTGCTTTTTCTACAGCAGGATTGGTGACACAACCAGCAGTGGCAGCTATTGGGGTCTGCCAAGCAGTGAAGGATCAGTTGAAACAGGTCTTAAGGGACTTGCCAGATCAGCAGGCTCTTGCCCTAGCTGATCTACCTAGAGCCTTATGCTTTGCGGTGGACGCCATAAAGGATTCAATCCATCAGGCCTCCCGCCTTACGCTGTCTGTAGTACATATGCGCAGGCTTCTATGGCTCAAAAACTGGTCTGCTGAAGCTCCCTGTAAAAAATTGCTGGTCAGCTTCCCATTTCATGGTGAGCGCTTATTCGGGGAAGACCTGGACAAGTATATCCAGAGAATTTCCAGCGGTAAAAGTACACTTTTGCCGGTTAAAAATAGAGTTAGAGGTCCCTCTTTTAAGAGGCCGGCTTCTCCAGTCCCTAGGACATCGGCTGTGAAACAGTTCCGACGGCCTCCTCGGTCAAATCCCGGAGGTAAAAATCAGGGACAGTTGCAGGGTAACAAGAAGCCCTGGAGCAGGAGAGGTACAAAACCTCCCCCAAAGTCAAATGCATGAAGGGTTGCCCCCACTCAATCGGGTGGGGGGAAAACTTCAGTTGTTCACAGAGACCTGGCGGGACACGATCCGAGACAGATGGGTGCTCTCCGCAGTAAATCTGGGATACAAATTGGAGTTAAAAAACTCCCCTCCTTCCCGCTTTATAAGGTCAAACGTGCCAAGGGATCCCCAGAAGAGAGGATCCCTCCTGTTGGCACTGGAACAATTATTGCTCCAAGCAGTAATTATAGAGGTTCCCCTGGAAGAATGGGGGTTCGGGTTTTACTCAAACCTCTTTACAGTTCCGAAGCCAAACGGGGACGTGAGGCCCATATTAAATCTAAAAGGGCTAAACAAATTCCTACATATCAGGACTTTCCGGATGGAGTCAATCCGATCGGTAGCCACTGCCCTACAAGGGGAGGAATGGTTAGCCTCGATCGACATCAAAGATGCTTATTTGCACATTCCCATCTTTCCAGCCCACCAAAAATTTCTACGCTTTGCGGTAGAAGGGCGCCATTTTCAGTTCAGAGCCTTACCCTTCGGTCTGGCCACAGCACCAAGAGTGTTCACAAAAATTCTGGCCCCATTATTGGCCAATCTAAGGACACGAGGTGTAACGATAATGGCATATCTAGACGACTTGTTGCTGATAGACCACTCAGTGGAAAAACTAGAAGTGGTTGTTCACGAGACAATCAAGTTTCTGGAATATCACGGTTGGATTATCAACCGAGACAAGTCAGCCCTAAAACCAGTCAAAAGTCTGGAATACTTGGGGCTAAGGCTGGATTCAGACCAGAGAAAATTTTTCTTGCCTCAAGAAAAGGGGCCGTCTTTGAGAGATTTGATCCACTTAGTGGGTTCAAAAAGACAGCCATCCATACGCCTGTGCATGAGGCTGCTGGGAAAAATGGTGGCATCATTCGAAGCAGTACCCTACGGTCAATTCCATTCAAGGAACTTGCAAAGGGCCATACTGTCAGCCTGGAACAAAAAAGTTCAGGCTCTGGACTTACCAATGTCCTTGTCCCCTTCCGTTCGCAAGAGCCTCCGCTGGTGGTTGGTTCCCCAGAATCTGGAAGGAGGGAAATCCTTCAGTCCGATTTCCTGGAAGGTGGTCACTACAGATGCCAGCCTTATAGGCTGGGGAGCAGTACTGGAGCAATGGTCTCTCCAGGGCAAGTGGTCAGAAGCAGAAAAGGCCCTGCCCATCAATCTCTTAGAGATACGAGCAGCCCGGTATGCCCTAGTAGCATGGACATCCAAACTCCAAGGGTCCCCTGTCAGAGTTCAATCAGACAATGCCACAGCAGTGGCATATATCAATCGTCAGGGGGGCACCAGGAGTCGTGCAGCCCAAAGGGAAGTAAATTACATCCTGAGATGGGCAGAAAGATATGTCCCAGCCATATCTGCGGTATTCATTCCAGGAGTGGAGAATTGGAAGGCGGACTTTCTAAGTCGCCAACAATTATGCCCAGGGGAATGGTCCCTTCATCCCGAGGTTTTCCGGACAATATGTCAGCGGTGGGGAACACCGGATGTAGATCTGCTAGCATCCAGATTCAACACAAAAGTGGACAGGTTTGTCTCTTGGACAAGGGATCCCCTAGCGTGCGGCTCGGATGCCCTAGTGTTCCCTTGGGATCAGTTCAAGCTGATATATGCATTCCCACCGCCACAATTGTTACCTCGATTACTCCGCAGAATCAGGGTAGAAAAGAAACCAGTGATTCTGGTGGCTCCAGCGTGGCCCCGAAGAGCATGGTACGCGGAGATTGTAAAAATGTCTGTGGGGAGTCCTTGGACCCTCCCACATCGTCCGGACCTGCTTTCGCAAGGACCGATATACCACCCTTCCTTACCAGCCCTAGGTTTGACGGCCTGGCTATTGAAGCCCACATTCTAAAAAAGAGAGGGCTCTCTAATGCTGTGGTATCTACCATGATCAATGCCAGGAAGCCGGTATCCAGGCAGATCTACTATAGAATCTGGAAGGCGTACATCGCCTGGTGTGAGGCCAAGAAATGGCATCCACGTAAATACGTAATAGGTAGGATTCTGGACTTCCTACAATGGGCTGTAGATAGGAAGCTTGCCTTGAGTACTATCAAGGGTCAGATTTCGGCCTTGTCAATATTTTTTCAAAGGCCCTTGGCTTCGCATTCACTAGTCAAAGCCTTTATACAAGGAGTGATGCGTATTAGTCCTCCGGTTAATATTCCCATATGTCCATGGGATCTAAACTTGGTTCTGTCGGTTCTACAGAAACAACCATTTGAACCATTACAGCATATTTCCTTGGTGCTTCTCACCAGGAAATTGATTTTTCTAGTAGCCATTTGTTCGGCTAAAAGAGTATCGGAATTAGCAGCTATGTCCTGTAAGGAGCCATATCTGGTTATCCATAAGGACAGAGTAGTGTTACGTCCTCATCCAGCCTTTCTTCCTAAGGTGGTATCGAGGTTTCATTTGAACCAAGATGTGGTTCTTCCTTCTTTTTTCCCCAAACCTACTTCGGTAGAGGAAAAGTTATTGCATTCTTTGGATGTAGTAAGAGCAGTTAAAGCTTATCTAAAAGCCACTGCTCAGATTCGCAGAACGGATACTTTGTTTATTCTGCCGGAAGGCCCCAGAAAGGGTCAGGCAGCGTCAAAATCTACTTTAGCCAAGTGGATTCGACAGGTCATAATACAAGCCTATGGCTTGAGAAGGAGACCGCTTCCGTTCAAAGTTAGAGCGCACTCCACGAGAGCAGTTGGAACTTCATGGGCAGTGCATCACCAGGCCTCCCTGGCTCAAATCTGTAAGGCCGCAACATGGTCTTCAGTACACACGTTTACTAGGTTCTACCAGGTGGACGTTAGAAGTCAGGAGGATGTCGCCTTTGGGCGCAGTGTGTTGCAGGCCGCAAAAGATCCTCATGTCTGATAGCGCTCAGCTTATATATGGTGTATCCCCCCCTCCTCATTTGGCATTGCTTTAGGACATCCCATTAGTAATGACTATGTCGCTCTGTGTCCCGTGATGTACGAGAAAGAAAATAGGATTTTTATAACAGCTTACCTGTAAAATCCTTTTCTTGGAGTACATCACGGGACACAAAGCTCCCGCCCCTCTTTGGGGACACTTATTGCTTTGCTACAAAACTGAGGTGCTCCCGGATGGGAGGGGCTTATATAGGGGAGGGTACTTCCGGTTTTGGAAGTTGCCAGTGCCAGCACCTGACGGTATCTATATAACCCATTAGTAATGACTATGTCGCTCTGTGTCCCGTGATGTACTCCAAGAAAAGGATTTTACAGGTAAGCTGTTATAAAAATCCTATTATTTGGTTCAGATGGTGTCAAGCGTGTGTGGCGGCAACCAGGTGAGGAGTACAAAGACAAGTGTGTCTTGCCTACAGTCAAGCATGGTGGTGGGAGTGTCATGGTCTGGGGCTGCATGAGTGCTGCCGGCACTGGGGAGCTATAGTTCATTGAGGGAACCATGAATATAAACAAAAAAAGATGCGCAAAAAATGTAGGTGATTAAATGGCCAATAGCCAATAGCTAATAGCCAATAGGGGATTGTTTAACTCGCATCAGTGTATAAACTGATTATTTATAATTCGGTAATTATCTTTCCATCTAAGAAATTATATTCCAAACTTGGTGAAAAAATGTGAAAAAAATGTGCAAAAATAAGTGTGGAATGTCCCAAAGATCAGTGACTAAAACCCATCAAATAGTTGAAAAAAAGCACATATGAGTCTCAAAGGAACATCCAAAAAACAGCAGAAAAACAGTAAAAAATCTTCAAAGCGCAGTGCTGATCACCCTCTAGGGAACCTGCTGTTATTGGATAGTCCACTCAATCCAAATAAAGACGAGACAGCCAGATGGCCTCTTACCAGATATGATGGACTCCTGTCATGGAAGTCAAACTAGCCTAAAGAGTCAGCTTCGGACATTCACTCCGTCCATCTCACACCCGATGTTCAGACGCTTACGCGTGGTATTGCCTGGACCGTATAGCCTTATAGCAAGTATCTGGTTACTGACTTCACCTCTGACCGGCTGCTCTGGTGCTTCGGTAAAAAAAAAAATTGATTTGCTGCTCCACGAGCATTCGGCTCAATATTCCGTTGAGTGGAAGATGTAATATTTAAAAAGAGAAAGAGGAGAACTTCATGGTGCAGTAAGAAGTTTGTGCTTTATTCCCAAAAATTATCTTTCAAAGCACAGCAAAAGAAACAAGCATGTAAAACACCTAGCTGCTCACTTTCAGGTAGCCTGCTGGTGTGTGGTGATGTCACACACGTTTCCCTGTAACAAGCATCGACTGGGAACGGAGATACCCGGGACGCAAAAGATGCAAAATGTGTAAAATATCAAGAACAAATAAAACTTTGTCTTTTACATCTAACATTACGACCAAGGAGTATGAAATTGATGAATTTATCTCCTGTGGGATGGTAGGGGTCATTTACTTATTAATTTGCCCATGCAGACTTCAGTATGTGGGGAGAACCACACGAGCCCTCAAAATTAGGATTGGTGAGCATTTGGCAAATATCCATAAAGAATTTATTGGTCACAGCGTGTGTAGACATTTTCACAAATGTCATGACAGAGACCACTCTGAATTGAAGATTATAGCCATCGAGAAATATTCTGCTCATTGCAGGGGTAGCAATATGAAGAGACAGATATCCAGAAGGGAAACCAGATGGATTTTTGACTTGTGCTCATACCAACCAATGAGGTTAAACATCGAATGGAATATTAACTGCTACATCAATATCAGTTGAATCCTTTATAGGGGAAAATGGAAATATTTCTGAAATATAGTTTTTGAAATCATTTTTTTTTAAATAAATTGATGTTGAGTACATGTATATGTGGAGGTGATCCTGCCCCCTAGGGGCTGCACAGAAGAAAAACACCACGTTTACATGGTTTATTTTTTCTCCTTACATACATGTAATTTTTAACTTATCATGGCATATTGTTTCCCTTATGCATTGGAAGATATGTACAGATAGAATATTTGCCCCTATTATTCACGGATAGAGAGTCATTTTTTATGTTGTTTTAGATTAGTCTTTTTTCTCTCTGGCTCCCCCCCCCCCTCTTTGGGGGTCTGAGAGAGAAAGGACCCTTTTGCAACATTCAATTTGGCTGGTGTGCTGAGCACGCTGCTATATTTCTTCAGACCATTTATTTTAGGGGGGGGGGGAGAATTACCATCCCCGGGTGCCAAATACGGCAAGTACACCACTGGGACATGCACCATTATTTTGCGGTGCAGTGAACCATAACACAATGTGCGTTGCATGTGCTGCAGCACAAGTACGTTTCTTTAGTGCATTGGGGTGCCCTTTAAAATTAACGGCAACACAACACGCTTAACCCAAAGCAATAGTGTGAATGGACCCATAAGGTAAGCTCCAAAGCCTATTTCAGTATATCTTCATCTGAAAATATATATACATATACAGTGGGTACGGAAAGTATTCAGACCCCTTACATTTTTCACTCTTTGTTATTTTGCAGCCATTTGCTAAGTTTTTTTTCCTTCATTAATGTATACACAGCAACCCATATTGACAGAAAAACACAGAATTGTTGACATTTTTGCAGATTTATTAAAAAAGAAAAACTGGAATATCACATGATCCTAAGTATTCAGACCCTTTGCTCAGTATTTAGTAGAAGCACCCTTTTGATCTAATACAGCCATGAGTCTTTTTGGGAAAGATGCAACAAGGTTTTCACACCTGGATTTGGGGATCCTCTGCCATTCCTCCTTGCAGATCCTCTCCAGTTCTGTCAGGGTGGATGGTAAACGTTGGTGGACAGCCATTTTTAGGTCTCTCCAGAGATGCTCAATTGGGTTTAAGTCAGGGCTCTGGCTGGGCCATTCAAGGACAGTCACGGAGTTGTTGTGAAGCCACTCCTTCGTTATTTTAGCTGTGTGCTTAGGGTCATTGTCTTGTTGGAAGGTAAACCTTCGGCCCAGTCTGAGGTCCTGAGCACTCTGGAGAAGGTTTTCGTCCAGGATATCCCTGTACTTGGCCGCATTCATCTTTCCCTCGAATGCAACCAGTCGTCCTGTCTCTGCAGCTAAAAAACACCCCCACAGAATGATGCTGCCACCACCATGCTTCACTGTTGGGACTGTATTGGACAGGTGATGAGCAGTGCCTGGTTTTCTCCACACATACCGCTTAGAATTAAGGCCAAAAAGTTCTATCTTGGTCTCATCAGACCAGAGAATCTTATTTCTCACCATCTTGGAGTCCTTCAGGTGTTTTTTAGCAAACTCCATGCGGGCTTTCACGTGTCTTGCACTGAGGAGAGGCTTCCGTTGGGCCACTCTGCCATAAAGCCCCGACTGGTGGAGGGCTGCAGTGATGGTTGACTTTCTACAACTTTCTCCCATCTCCTGACTGCATCTCTGGAGCTCAGCCACAGTGATCTTTGGGTTCTTCTTTACCTCTATCACCAAGGCTCTTCTCCCCCGATAGCTCAGTTTGGCTGGACAGCCAGCTCTAGGAAGGGTTCCGGTTGTCCCAAACGTCTTCCATTTAAGGATTATGGAGGCCACTGTGCTCTTAGGAACCTTAAGTGCAGCAGATTTTTTTTGTAACCTTGGCCAGATCTGTGCCTTGCCACAATTCTATCTCTGAGCTCTTCAGGCAGTTCCTTTGACCTCATGATTCTCATTTGCTCTGACATGCACTGTGAGCTGTAAGGTCTTATATAGACAGGTGTGTGGCTTTCCTAATCAAGTCCAATCAAACACAGCTGGACTCAAATGAAGGTGTAGAACCATCTCAAGGATGATCAGAAGAAATGGACAGCACCTGAGTAAAATATATGAGTGTCACAGCAAAGGGTCTGAATACTTAGGAACATGTGATATTTCAGTTTTTCTTTTTTAATAAATCTGCAAAAATGTCAACAATTCTGTGTTTTTCTGTCAATATGGGGTGCTGTGTGTACATTAATGAGGAAAAACAATGAACTTAAATGATTTTAGTGTAGCGGGATCTAATGCCGCGTACACACGATCGATTTTCTCGACGGTGAAAACACCGTCGAGAAAATAGACGGGAAAAACGAGGAACGGCTTGTTCCCCTACACACGGCCGTTTTTCCCGACATTTTTTCTCTTGGTCGAGAAAAACGACCGTGTGTAGGCTCCCTGGTAGTGTTTCCCTATGGGAAGACTGCCGCAGAAAAAAATGCCGTGAATCACGACGAGAAAAATTAGAGCATGTTCTCATTTTTCTGGTCGTGATTAATGCCGTTTTTCTCGTTGGGAAAAATGATCAAAAGACCACACACGGTCGTTTTTCTCGTCAAAGAGAAAAAATGTAATTTTTCCCGATGAGAAAAATGGTCGTGTGTACGCGGCATTACAGTTGTGGATTATTGCTGTGGGTACATACCCCAAAACCCTTTCTTTGGAGTTCTAGTTGTTATATTTTGGATTGTTATTGTGATGTTTAGTGATGCAGGTGAAACTTGGAGTACAGGGAGAGAGAGACTCCGTTGCCGTGGATACCTTGTGGACTAGGGTACACACAGGGCAGCTGTACTCCCAGAATGCATCACAACCCCCGCACTGCCTGTTGCACTGCCTGTTGGGGGAGGCTGCTTAAAGGAGAGGTGGGGCCGCGCTCGGTCTCTCTGAACTCCGCTCTCAACTGAGGAGGAAGTGTGTGAGGCCTGCTGCCAGAGTGACTAGGCCCAAAGCCTGGGCTTACCACCTCACGGAGGATGTTGAGCCAGAGAGGAACCTCATCCAGCGTGACCAGTAGAAGTTGTCCTGCCCACCGGCATCTACAGTTGCTGTGAGAGGAATCAGAGACGGTGAACCGCGGAGAGGTCGGTGATCGAGGTACCGATTGCGAAGTGTGTCAGGCGGACTAGGCCTGATTGGGTGAGCGGGCACCGGCCCAGAATCTACCACATTCTGATAGGCCTGTGACTCTAGAAGGCACACCGCCACCCTCAGTAGTGACATTACACATACATTCGGGACAAAGTGCAGCGGATACTAACTACGCAGTTACATTTACTTTGGATTCAGCCCTGTGACATTGCGGGAGTCAGTTTATGTGTTCATCCATGTTGGATTACAGTTAACAAAGTGCACCAACGTTGCTAGCGAAGATTTTCACCTTGAACAAACTTTTAGTATATTTAAATTACTTTAAAAGGACACAGGGTGGTATTGTCCACTAGGGGGAGCTCGCTTGCTGAGACTTATTTACTTATTCATGTAGGAGATAGATTTTGTCAGTCTTGGTACTTAAACTTCATTACTGTCTCTTGCAGGGCCCTGCAGAGTCATTAGGAAACAATAGCGTTGTGTATTTGATTTCATATGCTTTAATCACTTTTAATGACAGTAAATGATAATTGTTTACGTATATACCTGTTGCAGTATTCTTTATTACCCTGAAGGATCCATTAGCAGGTAAAGGTAATACTTCCAGTATATGTGTGTTTATTGTGGTATATCTGCATGCAGAATTGTGTTCCCGCATAGCCATTGGGTCCCACAATTCTTTTCACCACCAGCTGTGTGACAGGGCGGGGTCGAGCTAGTTAAGGGGTTGAACATCAGAGGGCAGGCCCAATAAATACCAGCAGCAGGTCATTCGGGGGTAGTGCTACATTAGCAAATGGCTGCAATATAATAAAAAGTGAAAAATTTAAGGGGGTCTGAATACTTTCCGTACCCATTGTATATATATATATATATATATATATATATATATATATATATACTGTGCATATACAGTATCTCACAAAAGTGAGTACACCCCTCACATTTTTGTAAATATTTTATTATATCTTTTCATGTGACAACACTGAAGAAATTACACTTTGCTACAATGTAAAGTAGTAAGTGTACAGCATGTATAAAAGTCCCCTCAAAATAACTCAACACACAGCCATTAATGTCTAAACTGCTGGCAACAAAAGTGAGTACACCCCTAAGTGAAAATGTCCAAATTGGGCCCAAAGTGTCAATATTTTGTGTGGCCACCATTATTTTCCAGCACTGCCTTAACCCCCTTAGGTATGCAGTTCACCAGAGCTTCACAGGTTGTCACTGAAGTCCTCTTTCACGCCTCCATGAGGACATCACGGAGCTGGTGGAGATTAGAGACCTTGCGCTCCTCCACCTTCTGTTTGAGGATGACACACAGATGCTCAATAGGGTTTAGGTCTGGAGACATGCTTGGCCAGTCCAGTCCTTTACCCTCAGCTTCTTTGGCAAGGCAGTGGTCGTCTTGGAGGTGTGTTTAGGTCGTTATTGTGTTGGAATACTGCCCTGCGGCCCAGTCTCCGAAGGGAGGGGAATATGCTCTGCTTCACTATGTCACAGTATATGTTGGCATTCATGGTTCCCTGTAATGGGTAAATTCTGCGCTCACCCAGTTAACTAATTAAACCATGTGATGTAAACTAAACCTGTGCAATGTGAACCAACAAAAATTGCTGCAATGTTAGAGAATTAAATACTTAATCCATAAACAACACATATAAACAAAAAAATATGCGCAAAAAATGTAGGTGATTAAATGGCCAATAGCCAATAGGTGATTGTTTAACTCGCATCAGTGTATAAACCGATTATTTATAATTCGGTAATTAAACGTGAATTATCTTTCCATCTAAGAAATTATATTCCAAACTTGGTAAAAAAAATGTCAAAATAATGTGAAAATATTTGTGTAATGTCCCAAAAATCAGTGACTAAAACACATCAAATAGTTGAAAAAAAGCACATATGAGTCCCAAAATCTTCAAAGCGCAGTGCTAATCACCCTCTAGGGAACGTGCTGGTAATGGGTAGTCCACTGAATCCAAATAAAGACAAATCGAGTGTTGCACACCGATCAGAAAAAAGTAACTGAGACAGCCAGATGCCCTCTTACCAGATATGATGGACTGTCACGGGAGTCAAACTCGCCTTGTATTATAAAGAGTCAGCTTCAGACATTCATTCCGTCCATCTCACACCCGATGTTCAGACACTTACGTGTTGTATTGTCCAGACCATATAGCCTTATAGCAAGTATCTGGTTACTGACTTCACCTCTGAAGGTTATCTTTCAAAGCACAGCATAAGAAACAAGCATGTAAAACATCCAGCTGCTGACTTTCAGGTAGCCTGCTGGTGTGTGGTGACGTCACAGGACTATCTCCAACCGACGCGTTTCCCTGTAACAAGTGTAGCGCTACCCCCAGTTAAGAGAGCCGCTGGTTTGATTTCGGGCCCTGAGTACAGCTCCACCAACCCCCGGCAATCTTGTCTAGCCTCCTATGGCACAGTTAGTCTAGGGATGGTATCTATTACAATATATACCTGATTATACACACACCCCAACTTCTCAGGAGATATAAGCACTATGTGCAATGATAACACAGTGATAACAAGTGGCAAAGTATAACGGTTTTACTTTAGTTTAAAAGGCACAGGTTAAAACATAACAGGTAACTTGCTTACAGAGCCCTGCAGCAATAGATATAGCATACACTAATAGCACAGCGCGGTAGTCCACCACGCGCAGCTATTAGTATCTACGCGCCCTGTGGCGCACTAAACAATATTCTATCTCCCCTCCCTGGTCAGGCCTGACGCAGAATTAAACTCAGTCTTTTGAATTAGGATTTCTTTGCATGCAAACTTGAAATGGTGGTGCACGTTCAGGAACAGTTTTGTAATCCACAAAGTAGGTAACCACAAGGAACACTATGCTGGAGACCCTTTAACTCTGTCCTGCTACCGGTCTCCAGCGGAACAGCAAACAAATGATTGGTGGGCCAAGGCAGTCTATAGGCCTAAACACAGTACAGCCTATTGAATTGAGCAGGTGCTCGCTCACCACTCCGGACGCGATCCCAGTCCGGGACTTCCACCTGCTGTGTCTCCGCACACAGCGTCTGCAACGATCGGGTCCCCGATCCAACTGATGACCGCAGCAAACAAAGTCAGATGCCACCCAGGATATGCAGTGGGGTGGAAGGCTCTTCGGAAGTTGCGCAAGGCCCCAGGCTTCAGGCCCTGCACTCCAGCAGATCCGCACAGGAAGACCAGTCAGCAGCCGCGCGGTGTCCAAAAAAAGCCGAGCTCTCCACGCCTCCTCCTTTTATCTCCCTCCCTCAAGTCTCTGCGGTGGCAACATTGCACCCTGGGTGCCGAACGAGACTCTGGGAAATGCAGTCCTGGGAGTCTTAAAGGAGACCCCGCTACACACTCCCCCCACTTGAACTCTTTGGTCCCCAAAGATAACTTTTAACATACACTACGTACAATTCTAGACAATGTTGTGTATGATGTCGGCAAAGGGAACTCCCACCAAAACTGAGGGGTTGAATTCCCTTGCCCACAGGTCACACTATCATGAGTGGCCTGCCTAACTGTGCCAGAGGACGAGTTGGGGTTGCCCTCCACCAAATGAACAGTGGAGGGAACTGGATGCTCTGTACTCCTCCTTGCAGTCACCACTGTTTCTTCTGAACTCTTCCCCATTTGTGAGTAAGTCAGCTTCTTAGCAGGCCTTATAACTCTTCTAGCTCTTTGCTCTCTTGGGACTTCTGGCTGGGACACTGCAGGCTCCTCTTCTGGAGCAGACTTGAGGGATTCTGCTGGCTCTGAAACATTTGGTTCAGGATCCTGAAGGTACATAGAGTCCCTTGGGTCCTCCTCTGAGTATGTGTCACAGGCATCTTCCCAGTAATCTGACAAAGGACTGGATGGAACGAACTCAGTAGCTTCTGCATTCAGTGTTCTGTCTATAGTGTCTCTGGTAGGGGGAAGATCTATAGCAGAAGTTCCTGGAGTTGGGGAAGGACATAACCAATCAAGTTCCTGTCTCTCATTTCACTTTGTTCAGAGGACTCTACATCTTTATTTTGAGAGGACTGAGACCGAGTGTTTGGCCTAGAGGTATCCAGAATGGAGTCTGGGCTTGGGGAGCCCCTCGCAGGAGGTATCCGAACTGCTTCAGCAAGTGGGAGTAAGTGGTTCCGGTGCCAGGTCTTCAGTGGGCCCACCTTCCCTTCTGGCTTCAACTTATAGACAGGTAGGCCTGGCAGCTTCTTACAAATGACATAGGGTTCAGGTGTCCATCTGTCTGCAAGCTTGTGTTTTCCAGGGACTCCCAGGTTTCGTAGCAGAACTCGGTCTCCAGGTTGCAGGTCCTGGATCCGAACCTTCAGGTCAAAGTTCCTCTTGTTGTGGGCCCCCCTTTGGTCTGAAGCCGCTTGGGCCTGTTCATAAGCCAACTTCAAGCTGTGTCTAAATCTGTCCACATATCCCTTGTGAGAGGTGGCTGAGGAATGATCTATGGAGGTGCCAAAGGCCAGGTCCACAGGTAACCTTGCTTCTCTTCCGAACATGAGACGGTAGGGGGAGTAGCCTGTAGCATCGCTGGTGGTACTATTGTAAGCATGTACTATAGCCGCTATGTGCTTGCTCCAATGCTGTTTCTTCTCGCTACTCAGGGTCCCCAACATATTGAGCAGAGTTCGGTTGAACCTCTCCGGTTGAGCATCCCCTTGTGGGTGGTAAGGAGAGGTTCGGGTCTTCTTGATCCCTAAGGAATCCAGGAGCTTCCGGATCAGCCGACTCTCAAAAATCCCTCCCTTGGTCTGAGTGAAGTCACTGTGGTAGCCCGTAATGGACGAAATACTTCTCCATAAGTACCTTGGCCACCGTGGAGGCCTTCTGATCTTTGGTTGGGAAAGCCTGGGCATACCGGGTGAAATGATCGGTTATCACCAGAACATTTCCTAGTTCACTCAGGTCGGGTTCGAGGCAGAGAAAATCAATGCATACCAAATCCAGTGGGCCTTGACTTTGCAGATGGCCCATTGGGGCAGCTTGATGGTGTAAAGACTTTCGCTGGATGCAGCGTGCACATGAATGGCAGTACTCCTCTACTTCAGCCCTCATGCAGGGCCAATAGAACCGACTCCTAACAAGTTGGAAGGTTCTTTCAGCCCCTAGGTGTCCATGATTGTCATGCAGGGCAACCAAGACGGTCTCTCTGTGTTTCTCGGGAAGAAACAGTTGCCATTTGTCTTCCAGGTCATCAGAGGGGCCCCTTCGGTAGACCACTCCCTGATGCACCTGCAACCGGTCCCACTCTTTCCTTAACAGGCGAGCTTCCTTTGAAGGGTGGCGCAGGAGTCTACTTGGATCCTGATTCTCCAGGGCCTCCAGGACCAATCTCCCCATGGGGTCTTCCAATTGGTCACATCTCAGCTCCTTCTTTGACAGTTTTGGCAGATTATCTTCTTCCAACTGGGTTACCCCACAGTATTGCTTGGGAACTCCTACCATGGTAACTCCTATCTCTTCTGCCCTTGAGCCTCCTCTGGCTTGAAGTTCAGCCCCTTGGCAAAGGATCCGCACCCCGTCAGGTGCCACTTGGGTCCAGTCTTCTGTATCACCGGTAGGGGCGTGAGATCTTCTAGATAGGGCGTCTGCGTCTCGATTCCCAGCCCCAGGCCTGTATTTCAGTCTGAAATTGAACCCAGACAGTGCAGCCAACCATCTATGTCCTGTGGCATCCAGCTTTGCTGTGGTAAAGAGATAAGTAAGGGGGTTGTTGTCGGTTTTCACAGTGAATTCTGCCCCATACAGGTAGTCTTTAAGTTTGTCAACTACCGCCCACTTGAGGACCAGGAACTCCAACTTATGAGTGGGGTAGTTCTTTTCAGAGGGGGTCAGATTTCTGCTCACATAGGCAACGGGTCGCAGTTGTCCTTCATGCTCCTGATAGAGCACTCCTCCCAGACCGCCATGACTGGCATCTACGTGGAGTTCATAAGGTCTCTTTGGGTCTGCATAGGCCAAGACAGGGGCGGTGGTTAGGCTTTTTTTTAACATCTGAAAGGCCTCTTCACACTTTTGGTTCCACTGGTCTTGGACTGACTCTCCCGGCTTCCTGGGACCCGAGTCATCCTCTTCCCCTTCCGTCTTGAGTAGCTCATTCAGGGGTCTGGCAATTCGGGCAAACCCCTCCACGAACCTTCTATAATAGGAACAGAACCCCAGGAAGGATCTGAGTTCTGTTACCGTGGTAGGCCGTGGCCAGGAAGTAACTGCCTCCAACTTCTTGGGGTCTGTGGCCACCCCTTCTTCAGACACTATGTGTCCCAGATAGTTAACGGAAGATTGGTAGAACCTACACTTCTCTGGCGAAAGCTTGAGTCCCTCCTCACTGAGTCTTCTCAAAACCTTCTCCAGTCTCTCTTCGTGTTCTTCCAAGGTCCTCCCGAAGACAATGACATTGTCTAAGTACACAAGGACCTCGATAGGGTTCATGTCTCCTACAGTCTTTTCCATGAGACGCTGGAAGGTGGCTGGGGCTCCTGACAGTCCCTGAGGCATTCGGTCGAATTCAAAGAACCCCACTGGGGTTATGAAGGCTGTCTTCTCCTTGTCTTCCGGATGCATAGGGATCTGATAGTATCCACTCTTGAGGTCCATCACGCTGAACCACTTGGCTCCAGACAAGCTCTGTAGGGCATCCTCTATCCTCGGGGTGGTGTACTGGTCAGGGATGGTTCTCCTGTTGAGGGTCCTGTAGTCTATACACAACCTCAACGATCCATTCTTCTTTCTGACTACTACTATCGGAGAGGCATAGGGACTTCTAGACTACCGGATCACACCGGTCCTCTTGAGTTCTCCGAGTTGTTCCCTCAGATCTTCCAGGTCTGCTAGTGGGACTCGCCTGACTCTCTCCCTGAAGGTTTTGTCTTCCTGGAGGTGGATTCGATGGGTGGCACTCCTCGCACACCCCACATCGAACTCATCTTGAGAGAAGATCTTCTTCCACCTGATCAACTGGACCTTGGCTCTCTCTTTCCAAGCCCTGGGCAGGTTTGGGTTCTCCATGGAGAGTTTCTCCCAAACATTCCCTCCTTCACCCGTCTTCTCCACATCCGACAGAGCAACTGGGGTAGCCGGGCTCTCCTGGCCCAGCAACATCCTGGCTGGGATCTCCATGGGGCCATCCGTGGTATTCCTGACACTCACAGGTACCTTAAAGTGGGTCTTCTTCAGAGCCCTCAGGGGGACCACTTCTGGGATTACTTCTAAACCCAAGTGTTCTTCCCTTGGATCGGGTTCCAACATGACAAAAGGTCCCGGTTGCTCCCAAGTAAGCTTCACAGTGGTTCTGAGACAGGTTACTTCGCCGGGCTGCAACACCACTCCCTTCTTTCCAAGTCTCCAGACCTTCCCCACTCCCTCTTCCGGGGCCTGTTGCTCCAAGACCAACCGCTGGTAGGCTGTCTTCAACATGGGGTGGATCTTGGTGGACGTGGGGGCTTTCCTGCATGCAAGAGGGGTCAGGAGCCTCCGGACCAGGTCCGTGTTCATCCCTATTATTAAGGAACTCTTGCTGGTTCCAGGCGGCCGAGGGCACACAACTGCCAGAGTGTCAAACACTTCAGCCTTCCCGGCCACAGATGGGTCGAAGGTCAGTTTTATGGGCAGATAGCCATCATAGGGGAAGCTCTGGGTCCCGATACCCCATATTTCTAGTTCCTATATCTTCTTGATGGGCAGGTGGCCTAAGTGTTTGTCATAAAAGTCCCGGTACAACAGGGTCACCTGCGCCCCAGTATCCAATATGGCTCTTGTGTAGACTCCCTCCACTTGGACAGGTACTATCGGGGAGGGACCCACCAGCTTCTCTGGATATCGCTTCGAAGGGGTCTCCTTCCTTGGATCTTTGCGTTTCCCTTTTGGACTTTCTTCCTTCCATTTCTCTTTGGACTTAAGTCTCTCTTGGGCCTGGTATGCATTGATTTCCCTCCTTTTAATGGGTGTACAGACCCGCTGAGGGACACTATGCTTTTTTTCTGGGGTGTATTCCCGCTGTGGAATACTGTGCTTCATCTGAGGAGTTCTGTCCTCTCTTTTCTTGGGCTTCTCAGTCAGTTTGGAGCTCACTGAAGATGATGGGCACCCGGTTGACTCCTTCACCGGGGCCCTCTGGAGTTTCCCGCCGGCTTGCGGTTATCTGCTTTCTTTTTCTTGGGACTGGAACATACAGCTGCAATATGGCCAATCTCTCCACAGTTAAAACAGATCACATCCCCCCAATCTTGTAGGGGAATGGGCACTGAAGCGTCTGAGAACAACTCCTTCCTTGGTCTTTCTCTCTCAGGAACCTTTGAATCTTTTGCAATCAGGGAGGTCAGCGTCTCTAACTTCTGAGACATCTGTGATTTTAAAGCGTCTACTTCTGGGTCTCTTTCTTTTGTCATCACTGAGTTGACTATCACTGGTGCAGCAGAGGTATGTGTCTTGATCACTTGTTGATCCATCTGTAGTATATTGTAAAGGGATATACTGCGCTAGACTACAATAGTGTATATAACAAAAGAAGCTGCCAACACTGCTAGTAGAAAAAAGCTGGTAGTAAGTGGAAATAAAAGTGTAGCGCTACCTAAGCAAAATTAAATATGTGGGCAAATGAATACACAACATAAACGTATTAGTAATCATAAAATGATATAGTGAACACGTGTACCACCCAAAAGTAACGTGCTGAGTGTCTCTATTACTAGAGTATTCAAACAATAATAAAATAACCCATAATACTGTGCACAAAATCAAATCTAATCAAATGAAGTCCATAGAGAGAAAATCATTAAAGTGTCCAATTAGTGAAAATTCAATCCAGAAAAACGTGTTCAATCAAGGTCTGAGCTTGCGATTCAAAATTTGCAGTGTATGAGAGTGATGTGAAAACCGCCACCAAGGATAAGTTGAAGGAGGCTTACCAGAAGTCTCGGACTTGGAGAGGCATACGCCACCCAAATCGGAGAAAGCTTGAGGGTTAATGGAACCCAATATGGATGGTCTTAAGTTGGAGGGTGGTCTGGAGTCAAAGAGGTTGATCCACTTCAATCAGACAGGACATCCAACACGCAGATCACCAATGCATATATGAGCTTGGTATCCAAAATGCATACGTGTAAGGATAGAAAAACTCACATAGCATGATACCGTTTGGAAAGGGTTTAATGGCAAAACATAACAATGTAACACTCACATTTAAGATGGTTTTGAAAGCATAGATTCAGGTACAGGAGCGATGTGTACGGACAAGTCCACCCGACTAGTTTCGACTAAATAGTCATCATCTGGGGTAACTGTGAAGCTTACTTGGGAGCAACCGGGACCTTTTGTCATGTTGGAACCCGATCCAAGGGAAGAACACTTGGGTTTAGAAGTAATCCCAGAAGTGGTCCCCCTGAGGGCTCTGAAGAAGACCCACTTTAAGGTACCTGTGAGTGTCAGGAACACCACGGATGGCCCCATGGAGATCCCAGCCATGATGTTGCTGGGCCAGGAGAGCCCGGCTACCCCAGTTGCTCTGTCGGATGTGGAGAAGACGGGTGAAGGAGGGAATGTTTGGGAGAAACTCTCCATGGAGAACCCAAACCTGCCCAGGGCTTGGAAAGAGAGAGCCAAGGTCCAGTTGACCAGGTGGAAGAAGACCTTCTCTCAAGATGAGTTCGATGTGGGGTGTGCGAGGAGTGCCACCCATCGAATCCACCTCCAGGAAGACAAACCCTTCAGGGAGAGAGTCAGGCGAGTCCCACGTGGTAGGCCGTGGCCAGGAAGTAACTGCCTCCAACTTCTTGGGGTCTGTGGCCACCCCTTCTTCAGACACTATGTGTCCCAGATAGTTAACGGAAGATTGGTAGAACCTACACTTCTCTGGCGAAAGCTTGAGTCCCTCCTCACTGAGTCTTCTCAAAACCTTCTCCAGTCTCTCTTTGTGTTCTTCCAAGGTCCTCCCGAAGACAATGACATTGTCTAAGTACACAAGGACCTCGATAGGGTTCATGTCTCCTACAGTCTTTTCCATGAGACGCTGGAAGGTGGCTGGGGCTCCTGACAGTCCCTGAGGCATTCGGTCGAATTCAAAGAACCCCACTGGGGTTATGAAGGCTGTCTTCTCCTTGTCTTCCGGATGCATAGGGATCTGATAGTATCCACTCTTGAGGTCCATCACGCTGAACCACTTGGCTCCAGACAAGCTCTGTAGGGCATCCTCTATCCTCGGGGTGGTGTACTGGTCAGGGATGGTTCTCCTGTTGAGGGTCCTGTAGTCTATACACAACCTCAACGATCCATTCTTCTTTCTGACTACTACTATCGGAGAGGCATAGGGACTTCTAGACTCCCAGATCACACCGGTCCTCTTGAGTTCTCCGAGTTGTTCCCTCAGATCTTCCAGGTCTGCTAGTGGGACTCGCCTGACGGGTTTGTCTTCCTGGAGGTGGATTCGATGGGTGGCACTCCTCGCACACCCCACATCGAACTCATCTTGAGAGAAGATCTTCTTCCACCTGGTCAACTGGACCTTGGCTCTCTCTTTCCAAGCCCTGGGCAGGTTTGGGTTCTCCATGGAGAGTTTCTCCCAAATATTCCCTCCTTCACCCGTCTTCTCCACATCCGACAGAGCAACTGGGGTAGCCGGGCTCTCCTGGCCCAGCAACATCCTGGCTGGGATCTCCATGGGGCCATCCGTGGTATTCATGACACTCACAGGTACCTTAAAGTGGGTCTTCTTCAGAGCCCTCAGGGGGACCACTTCTGGGATTACTTCTAAACCCAAGTGTTCTTCCCTTGGATCGGGTTCCAACATGACAAAAGGTCCCGGTTGCTCCCAAGTAAGCTTCACAGTGGCTCTGAGACAGGTTACTTCGCCGAGCTGCAACACCACTCCCTTCTTTCCAAGTCTCCAGACCTTCCCCACTCCCTCTTCCGGGGCCTGTTGCTCCAAGACCAACCGCTGGTAGGCTGTCTTCAACATGGGGTGGATCTTGGTGGACGTGGGGGCTTTCCTGCATGCAAGAGGGGTCAGGAGCCTCCGGACCAGGTCCGTGTTCGTCCTTATTATTAAGGAACTCTTGCTGGCTCCAGGCGGCCGAGGGCACACAACTGCCAGAGTGTCAAACACTTCAGCCTTCCCGGCCACAGATGGGTCGAAGGTCAGTTTTATGGGCAGATAGCCATCATAGGGGAAGCTCTGGGTCCCGATACCCCATATTTCTAGTTCCTCTATCTTCTTGATGGGCAGGTGGCCTAAGTGTTTGTCATAAAAGTCCCGGTACAACAGGGTCACCTGCGCCCCAGTATCCAATATGGCTCTTGTGTAGACTCCCTCCACTTGGACAGGTACTATCGGGGAGGGACCCACCAGCTTCTCTGGATATCGCTTCGAAGGGGTCTCCTTCCTTGGATCTTTGCGTTTCCCTTTTGGACTTTCTTCCTTCCATTTCTCTTTGGACTTAAGTCTCTCTTGGGCCTGGTATGCATTGATTTCCCTCCTTTTAATGGGTGTACAGACCCGCTGAGGGACACTATGCTTTTTTTCTGGGGTGTATTCCCGCTGTGGAATACTGTGCTTCTTCTGAGGAGTTCTGTCCTCTCTTTTCTTGGGCTTCTCAGTCAGTTTGGAGCTCACTGAAGATGATGGGCACCCGGTTGACTCCTTCACCGGGGCCCTCTGGAGTTTCCCGCCGGCTTGCGGTTATCTGCTTTCTTTTTCTTGGGACTGGAACATACAGCTGCAATATGACCAATCCCTCCACAGTTAAAACAGATCACATCCCCCCAATCTTGTAGGGGAATGGGCACTGAAGCGTCTGAGAACAACTCCTTCCTTGGTCTTTCTCTCTCAGGAACCTTTGAATCTTTTGCAATCAGGGAGGTCAGCGTCTCTAACATCTGAGACATCTGTGATTTTAAAGCGTCTACTTCTGGGTCTCTTTCTTTTGTCATCACTGAGTTGACTATCACTGGTGCAGCAGAGGTATGTGTCTTGATCACTTGTTGATCCATCTGTAGTATATTGTAAAGGGATATACTGCGCTAGACTACAATAGTGTATATAACAAAAGAAGCTGCCAACACTGCTAGTAGAAAAAAGCTGGTAGTAAGTGGAAATAAAAGTGTAGCGCTACCTAAGCAAAATTAAATATGTGGGCAAATGAATACACAACATAAACGTATTAGTAATCATAAAATGATATAGTGAACACGTGTACCACCCAAAAGTAACGTGCTGAGTGTCTCTATTACTAGAGTATTCAAACAATAATAAAATAACCCATAATACTGTGCACAAAATCAAATCTAATCAAATGAAGTCCATAGAGAGAAAATCATTAAAGTGTCCAATTAGTGAAAATTCAATCCAGAAAAACGTGTTCAATCAAGGTCTGAGCTTGCGATTCAAAATTTGCAGTGTATGAGAGTGATGTGAAAACCGCCACCAAGGATAAGTTGAAGGAGGCTTACCAGAAGTCTCGGACTTGGAGAGGCATACGCCACCCAAATCGGAGAAAGCTTGAGGGTTAATGGAACCCAATATGGATGGTCTTAAGTTGGAGGGTGGTCTGGAGTCAAAGAGGTTGATCCACTTCAATCAGACAGGACATCCAACACGCAGATCACCAATGCATATATGAGCTTGGTATCCAAAATGCATACGTGTAAGGATAGAAAAACTCACATAGCATGATACCGTTTGGAAAGGGTTTAATGGCAAAACATAACAATGTAACACTCACATTTAAGATGGTTTTGAAAGCATAGATTCAGGTACAGGAGCGATCTGTACGGACAAGTCCACCCGACTAGTTTCAACTAAATAGTCATCATCTGGGGTAACTCCAGATAATGACTATTTAGTTGAAACTAGTCGGGTGGACTTGTCCGTACAGATCGCTCCTGTACCTGAATCTATGCTTTCAAAACCATCTTAAATGTGAGTGTTACATTGTTATGTTTTGCCATTAAACCCTTTCCAAACGGTATCATGCTATGTGAGTTTTTCTATCCTTACACGTATGCATTTTGGATACCGAGCTCATATATGCATTGGTGATCTGCGTGTTGGATGTCCTGTCTGATTGAAGTGGATCAACCTCTTTGACTCCAGACCACCCTCCAACTTAAGACCATCCATATTGGGTTCCATTAACCCTCAAGCTTTCTCCGATTTGGGTGGCGTATGCCTCTCCAAGTCCGAGACTTCTGGGAAGCCTCCTTCAACTTATCCTTGGTGGCGGTTTTCACATCACTCTCATACACTGCAAATTTTGAATCGCAAGCTCAGACCTTGATTGAACACGTTTTTCTGGATTGAATTTTCACTAATTGGACACTTTAATGATTTTCTCTCTATGGACTTCATTTGATTAGATTTGATTTTGTGCACAGTATTATGGGTTATTTTATTATTGTTTGAATACTCTAGTAATAGAGACACTCAGCACGTTACTTTTGGGTGGTACACGTGTTCACTATATCATTTTATGATCCATCTGTAGTGACTCCTCATCCCTAATAATTTTTATCAGATCAGAGTAAGTCAGTGACATTCCCCCTCCAGAGGTTTTCAGGTGAAGCCAGACTGGATCCGAGCGTAACGCTCCCTTTAACACTTGCTTCATTTTTGCCGCATCTGTGTCTTGGGGCAACATCCCTTTCTTTAACACGATCTTGCAAAGCATCTTGTTTAGTCTTCTCACATACTCTGAAAGCTTCTCATTCGGCTGTTGGAAAGTATGTTCGAATTGGTACACTAGTTTTTAGCTGACCGAACTCCTCTTGTAACATGGCTAAACAGTCCTGAGCTGTACAATCAGCATTGCCAAACCGGAAGCTTTTCACCGCTTCTGCTGCCGCGCCTTTCAAACTTTCTATCACGCGCTGTCTTTTCTGCGCTTCAGGCACCTCCCATGCCTCTACTGCTAGTAGTGCCTGCTCAACCCAGGTATCAAAATCTTCTTCCCCTACAGGGACAGGAAGCTTTCCTGATAATGTCTTTAGTCTGCGGTAGCTAGCCTCTACATGTACCGTTATTGTCCTCTGGCACTTTGTCAGCAGATCAGAAAGGGCGTTTATTAATTCTGGTGCTATGGTAGTGACCGGTGCCGCCGGGGGCGTCGCCCTTTCTCTTCTTTCAGGTGAGACACGGGGTGTCCCTTGTGGTGATCCCGTTGGGGATGACTCTGTCTTAACGGTTATTGCGTGCGCCAACTTATAAGTTCTATTGTCTGGCGTGCGCACACATTTGCGCTTAAAGGTTTCCGGCATTCCGTCCCACCACTCTATCAGCGCATACTGATATGAGATGTTTGGGTCTGACTTCATGTCCATCACCCACGGTGTATGATCTGGGGACAGTGACACCACAAGTTTCTCTACCGTCTCTGTTGACCATTCCTCCCCTGGGAGGCTGATTACCACTGACTGATCTGGTTCTGTCTTAGCTGCTTCGCACCACACTTTAACCTCTGACGGGTCCATGCCGGTACTTTTGGCGTGTTCACCTGCTGTATCAGGATCCCGGACTCAGAGCCCCCACGTGTAGCGCTACCCCCAGTTAAGAGAGCCGCTGGTTTGATTTCGGGCCCTGAGTACAGCTCCACCAACCCCCGGCAATCTTGTCTAGCTTCCTATGGCACAGTTAGTCTAGGGATGGTATCTATTACAATCTATACCTGATTATACACACACCCCAACTTCTCAGGAGATATAAGCACTATATGCAATGATAACACAGTGATAACAAGTGGCAAAGTATGACAGTTTTACTTTAGTTTAAAAGGCACAGGTTAAAACATAACAGGTAACTTGCTTACAGAGCCCTGCAGCAATAGATATAGCATACACTAATAGCACAGCGCGGTAATCCACCACGCGCAGCTATTAGTATCTACGCGCCCTGTGGCGCACTAAACAATATTCTATCTCCCCTCCCTAGTCAGGCCTGACACAGAATTAAACTCAGTCTTTTGAATTAGGATTTCTTTGCATGCAAACTTGAAATGGTGGTGCACAATCAGGAACAGTTTTGTAATCCACAAAGTAGGTAACCACAAGGAACACTATGCTGGAGACCCTTTAACTCTGTCCTGCTACCGGTCTCCAGTGGAACAGCAAACAAATGATCGGTGGGCCAAGGCAGTCTATAGGCCTAAACACAGTACAGCCTATTGAATTGAGTAGGTGCTCGCTCACCACTCCGGACGCGATCCCAGTCCGGGACTTCCACCTGCTGTGTCTCCGCAAACACAGCGTCTGCAACGATTGGGTCCCCGATCCAACTGATGTCCGCAGCAAACAAAGTCAGATGCCACCCAGGATATGCAGTGGGGTGGAAGGCTCTTCAGAAGTTTCGCAAGGCCCCAGGCTTCAGGCCCTGCACTCCAGCAGATCCACACAGGAAGACCAGTCAGCAGCCGCGCGGTGTCCAAAAAAAGCCGAGCTCTCCACGCCTCCTCCTTTTGTCTCCCTCCCACAAGTCTCTGCGGTGGCAACATTGCACCCTGGGTGCCGAACGGGACTCTGGGAAATGCAGTCCCGGGAGTCTTAAAGGAGACCCCGCTACACAAGCATCGACTGGGAACGGAGATACCCGGGACGCAAAAGATGTAAAATGTGTAAAATATCAAGAACAATTAAAACTTTGGGGCTGATTTACAGAACGTTTGCGCCATGAGTATCGGCGCATCTGCGTGCACAACGGCAGTTTTGGTATTTACAAAACATTTGCGCTGGTAACGCAGCGCTATTCCCTATTTACTATAGTGTTCTCGGCGCACGGGAGGAGGCGCTCAGTGCGCTACTATGGACCTGGCGCACGGCATCTTCAAATTAAAATATAAAGAAGCTGGAAGTGCCAATATAATGGGGTGATGTGCGGTGATGTGAGGAAGTTTAGTGACAACTGCCCAAGTAAGAAATATGCCCAAAATGCGCCGGCAATTACGTTTATAACTGCAAGGGTTTTTTCGTGCTCTGCGCGGCAATTTCACTCGTTCAAATGCGCTGGTTCACTGTGCCGGCAAAATCTTAGTAAATGTCAAGTCACGTAAATCAATTTGCATAAGTTGAACAGGCGCACCTCCTAAACTTGCCATTATATAACAGTCCGACAGCAAAATGACATTTCTAAAGGGAAAAAAAAGGCATTTAAAAGCACTCGCACCAGGCCCTTCAGCACTCGCAGCTGAAGGGCCTGGTAATGGAATTTGGGGGGACCCCCAAGTATTTTTTTTTCAAAGACTTTCAATGACTTTTCTCTATATTGACGGGAGTCAATATAGAGAAAAGTCATTGAAAGTCTTTGAAAAAAAAAATGCGTGGGGGTCCCCCCCAAATTCCATTACCAGGACCTTCAGGTCTGGTATGGATATTAAGGGGAACTCCGCGCCAATTAAAAAAAAAAAAAAAAAAAAGCAGGTCCCCTCAAAATCCGTACAAGATGGAGGAAGAAACCCGAATGGAGAAAAGAAGAAGGTGGAAGAAGAAGAAGGAAGAAGATGGAAGAAACGAGAAGACATTAATAAAGGAATTGTAAAAAAAACGGCTATTGTCATTTTTAAAAATTTTGACACTTTTTTGGGTGAAATGGTAGGGGTACATTTGTACCCCATTACCATTTCACACAGGGGGGGCGGGATCTGGGGGTCCCCTTTGTTAAAGGGGGCTTCCAGATTCCGATAAGCCCCCCGCCCACAGACCCCCACAACCACCGGGCAAGGGTTGTGGGGATGAGGCCCTTGTCCCCATCAACATGGAGACATGGTGCTTTGAGGGGTCACAGACCCCCAAAGCATCCTTCCCATGTTGAGGGCATGTGGCCTGGTATGGTTCAGGAGGGTGGGGGTGCTCTCTCGTCCCCCCCTCTTTTCCTGCGGCCTGCCAGGTTGCGTGCTCAGATAAGGGTCTGGTGTGGATTTTTAGGGGGACCCCCACGCCATTTTTTTTTAAGTTTGGCGCGGGGGTCCCCTTAAAATCCATACCAGACCTGAAGGGCCTGGTACCGATTTTGAGGGGAACCCCCACGCCATTTTTTTTTTAAATTTGGCGCAGAGTTGCCCTTAATATCCATACCAGACCTAAAGGTCCTGGTAATGGGATTCGGGGGAACCCCCACGCATTTTTTTTTCAAAGACTTTCAATGACTTTTATCTGTATTGACGGGAACCCTCAATTCATTACAGCCACGAGTACTTTTAAATGACTATTATTTTACTTTAGAAATGTAATTTTGCTCTCGTACTGTTATAAACATGGAAAACATGCGCTACTTTACAGGCATACTATAGACACCCCCAGGTATGATATTTGGGGCCAGTTCACACCGGATGCAGTGCAGTGCGTTTTTTTGATGCTTGAAAAACGCAAAGAAAGTTGATCACATTAATGCCAATGGCATAGTTCACACCACTGCAGTCCGTTCCAGTGTGTTTCAGAAAGGAAAAAAAAAATCGGTCATGCTGCATTTTTTATGTACAGTACTGGACCGCAGTAAAACACATCAAAAACGCTTCGGAACGTACCAAAAACGCACTGGAACGCACCTAAATGCACAAAAGACGCACTGCAGCGCACTTGTCCTAAGTGAAAAGAGGGGGAAAAAAGCACTGGACTGCATCAAAAATGCACCTGTAACGCATCAAAAATGCACTGGAACGCATCAAAAACGCGCATGCAGAAAAGCACCTGGAACCCAGTGCATTTTTGGTACGTTTTTGATGCAGTCCAGTGCTTTTTTTTCACACCTCTTTTTATTAACCATAGATAAGGACAAGTGTGTTCCAGTGCATTTTTTTTTTTTTTTTTTTAAACTTGTTTTTATTATAGATTTTCAAATAGACAGAGACACAAAAAACAAAGAAAAGAAAAACAAAAACATTGCTCAGGCACATACAACATCCTCCTAGAACAGGTGTATATCATAAATTATAGCAATATAGGCAGGGCTTCACATTGTATAGTATAACAAGTGCAAATCAGCTAGGCCTCAAATCCAAGCTAAACTCATCCTGCCTCACATATCAGCCAGCAGTTTCCGGTCCTGCCAACCATGCGTGCCATATCTTATCGTATTTCAGAAAACACCCCCTATTGGCATATGTGTCTTTATAAAGGGGAAGGCTGGCGTTCACCAAGCGTTTCCACTGTAGCACTGACGGGGGGGGGGGGGGGGGTAGGCTTTTTCCAATGCATGGCAATATTTTTCCTAGCATAAAAGAGCAGAAGGCTTACTAGAATATATCCAGCAGAGGACGGGACAATAGGTTCAATGATTCCCAAGAGACAAACCTCCATCTTCAATGGAATGGAGGCCGAGGCCACCTTATTAATTAGGTCTAATACCATGACCCAGTGTTGTTGGATCCCGGGGCACTGCCAGAAAATGTGCGAGAAGTCGCCTGGGGAGGCGCTGCATCTCCAACACTCTGACGAGTGCGCAGGGTCTATCTTGTTGAGCCTATGTGGGGTGAAATATGCCCTATGTACAATTTTGTACTGTACCACCCTATCACGGATGGATACCAGGGATCTGAAAGGTAGGTCCCAAACATCGCCCCAATCATCTGAGTCTAGAGTAGGGATGTCTCGCATCCAGCTGGACCGCAGCCTGTCAAGGGGCGGGAGAGACACACGGAGCAAATATGAGTACAAATGTGACGTGGGCTTTTCTGCACAGTTAGACCGCAGTGTTCTCTCCAGCTCCAACTGGGCCATGATACAGGAGGAGTGCGGGAATTGTTCCGCAAATGCATGGGACAGCTGACCGTATCTAAAGAGGTAATAGTCAGGCAGATTGAAATTGGATGAAAGGCCAGAAAAGGGAAGTAGGGCATTATGTGCTACTATGTGTGATAGAGTTTTAACACCATATTTTGTCCACGCATAGGGGTCTGGGAGATTGTAAAGATGTGACAAGCTGGGATTTAACCAGATTGGGGCATTAGGGGAAACTTCTTGTGGTTTACATTTTTCAATGGCCAGGCTGGCCTTCCACGCCCGCAGGGTGGTGAGCATGGACGGGGTCAACAAATAAGGAGCGCAGGGGCCCCGAAAAAGCAGAAATTGGAGAGCTTCCAGCGAACCCACCACTGTGGCTTCAAGCACCGTGGATGGGTTCGTCTTGTCCGGCTGTAACCACCACGCCGCAGTTACCAGCTGTGCGGCGAGGAAGTATTTATAGCAGTCCGGAAATGCCATGCCATCCTGCGTTCGTGGTCTCATCAGTGTCGTAAGCTTGTATCTAGGCGGCGACGGCCCCCAGATAAAGGCAGAAAAAATTTGGTTCAGTTTCTGAAAGAAGGATTTTGGAATCCATTGTGGGGATTGACGGAATAGGTATGCAAGCTTAGGGACAATTTTCATTTTTAGTAAGTTTATTCGCCCCCAGACGGAGAGGGGTAGGTTACTCCAAGATTTAAATCTGGATTGGGCCTCCAGGAGCACCGGGGTCAGATTCAGCGAGACATAGTCAGAAGTCCTAATGGAGACATGGACTCCCAAATATTTAAATGAATCAACCCATCGTAGGGGAGTCCCGGGTAAAGAGGTGGAAGTGGCCTCACGGTCGATCGGAAATAGGAGGGACTTGGACCAGTTAACCCTGAGCCCAGTGACCGCTGCAAAAGTGTCAAGGACTGATAAAGCCCCTTGTAATGATGGACCTGCATCATTGAGAAAAAGGAGCATGTCGTCTGCGTACAAGGCTACCCTCTCCTCCAGCTGACCTACACGGAGACCTTTGATGTGCGGCGAGGTGCGTAGGGCCTCAGCCACCGGTTCTATAGCTAGGGCGAATAAAGCCGGGGAGAGAGGGCAGCCCTGTCTGGTTCCTCTAAAAAGCCTGAATGGGACAGACAACCCTCCACCCAGACGCACCGAGGAGGTGGGACATTTATAAATTATCTGAAGCCAATTAATGAATACTAAAGGAAAGCCCATTCTACACAGGGTTTCCCACAGGAAGGGCCATTCGACCGTGTCGAAGGCCTTTTCCACATCTAACGATGCCACCGCCCGGGACCCCATGTTAAAATGTTGGGTATGTATGTTGGTGAATAGGCGTCGCAAATTAACATCGGTGGATCTCCTGGGCATGAAACCCGTCTGGTCCGGGTCTATCACCGAGGGTAACATGGGATACAACCTAAGGGCCAAGAGCTTAGTCAGAATCTTTAAATCTGTGTTTAGGAGCGCTATGGGTCTGTACGAGGCACACGAGGTGGGATCCTTAGGGGGCTTGTAAATCAACGTCAAATGAGCATGATACATAGAGGTGGGTAGGCTGCCACTAGACAAACAGTCAGTGTAGAGCTGTGCCAGTAGGGGGGCCAATAGGTTCAGATGTGCTTTGTAGAAGTCTATCGGGAGCCCATCCGGCCCAGGGGCCTTGCCAGGAGGAAAGGAACGGATGGCGTTTTGAACCTCTAGCGCTGTGAAAGGTTGGACCAAAGTCTCCCTTTCGCTGTCGGAGAGCCAGCCAAGAGCCAACGGGTCCAAGAGGGACCGCAGCATCTCCGGCTGGAAATCCGAGGGCAAACCAGAGGAGTATAGACTGGTGTAAAAGTCATTAAAGGTCTGCAGAATGTCCGATGGGGAGGAGACCGATCCACCCCCCGCGACCTGTAAAGAGGACACCAAAGTGAGAGGCTGGTCGTGCTAGGGCCATCATGGCCAGAAGACGGCCATTCCGATCACCCTGTTCAAATGCACTCTGTTTGCCTTTGTATGTCTCGAGTCTCGTGACCTCTGCCAAATGTAACTGCAGGTCCCTCTGAGCCGCCATAAGCAGGTCAAAGTGAGCTGGGGTGGGGTCCCTGCTATATATGTCAGTATGGTCTTTAACGTTTTGTTCCAAATTCAGAGTTGCAGCTGAATGCTGCCTCTTTATACTCGCAATGGACGATATGTATTGACCCCTAGTATAAGCTTTGAAGGCATCCCAGGTAACATCCGGAGGGGAGGACCCGGCATTGTGGTCCCAGAACTCCGTCAGTAAGGGGGGTAAACTCTCCGAGAGATCCGGGTGGGAGACCCACTGAGCACCCAACCTCCAGAATGCAGCATTCCGGGGAGCGGAGAACCACTGCCAAGGGGCTGTGATCGGACAGACCGCTCGGCAGATAGGCAGCCTCCAACACATCCGCTAACAGTGCGGGGTTGGAGAAAGCCAGATCTATCCGCGATGCGGTCTTGTACGATGCTGAATAACACGAGTATGTCCTTGTAGCAGGGTGCTTCCGCCTCTAGATCTCCTCCAGACCCACCGCCTGAGCCCAGGCTGACAGGTCTAGACAGTGCCTCTTGGAAGGCGTGGGTCTATCTAGGTCTGGTGACAGAGTGGCATTAAAGTCGCCCATCACCAGAACTTTACCCGGGCAAAACGGGGTTACCTTTTCTAGCACATCATAGAGTAGACCTGGTGAAAAGGGGGGAGGAATGTATACATTGACAACAATATACCTTTGCGACCATAGTGTGAACACCAATATAACATATTTGCCCTGAGGGTCAGTGCGGACCTCTTCAATCACACAAGGAAAATTTTTGTGAATAAGTATCGATACACCTCTAGCATATGTGGAGTACGTGGCATGTACTGCCCTCTGAATCCATGTTTTTTTCAAAGTCAGGATTTTGCCGCCCACAAGGTGGGTTTCCTGGAGGAGTATAAGTTGGGGGGATTGGGACTTTAAGTACTGGAAAAGAAGGACACGTTTGAACTTAGAATTAAGGCCCCTGACATTCCAAGAAAGGATGGTAAAGGAAGGAGGCGGGCGATCAGCCATTGGGCATGTACGGCATAAAACAAAGCGGGCGAGATATACTCACCCTAATGGACCTTAGGGGTGGCAAAACCTCTGTTGCATTGCATAGAACATCGACAGCACCCGAGCATTGTACAAAAACAAAACAGAAAAAAGAAAGTAAACCAAAAACAGACACATAAATCACCATTATCCGTGAACTTCCCAGGCACCAAGTGCCCATCCTACTATGTCCCTTCCCTCCACTAAACATGTGGGGGGGCTGGGGCGTGGCCGGAATGTGAGAGAGAGAAGACGTGTGACTGCTGAGCTCCGCTCCTGCCTGAATCCTTACCGTCTTCCAGCGCAATTCTTTCACACAGCACCCACTCACCTATCATTCTGAGGCAAAGGAAGGGGACTGGCACCCCGAGGCCGCCACAGTTGACTCCGGGTAAGCTCCGCTCGTCCTCAGCGACAGCCGTCCGGTCCGCGGCCACCATCTTGCCCACGAGGCCTGGAGCTTCAGCCATGGCTACCAGCCCAGCATCTCCTCCTAATCCGTCCCCATCGCCAGCCGAGTCCCACACCGAGCTCCTGGCAGCCATCAGAGAGGGGCGGGACTCGGTGATGGTAAAGATCGACCACCTTGTGGCAGATGTCAGCTTAATCCGTCATGATATGGACAAATTTAGGGCCCGGTTCTCTGAGGTGGAAGGCCGCATCTCTCAGTTGGAGGATGACACCAGGGCAGACTCCAGGGAGCTCCGTGCCTTACAGCTACAGGTTAAGGCACTGCAGGACAAGTCCATCGATACCGAGAACAGACTGAGGAGGAACAACATACGTGTCCTCGGCCTCCCTGAAAAGGCAGAGGGCTTGAGGCCTGCGGAATTTACGGAAGCCTTCCTGATCACACTCTTGGACCTGCCTGCCATGCCTCCCACATTCGTAGTAGAAAGAGCTCATCGAGTCCCCCTGGCTCCTCTGCCCCTGGATAGCCCACCGAGGCCCTTCCTGCTGCGGCTGCTGAACTACAGGGACAGGGATCGGATCCTGTCGGCCGCCAGGGAAAAGAGTGACCTGGACTACAATGGCGCCCGCATAATTCTTTTTCCTGATTATTCTCCCGAGGTTCAACATCGTCGCCGTACCTTCACAGAGGTGAGAAAACGCCTGAGAGACAAAGGCCTCAAGTTCAGCCTACTGTATCCCAGCAAACTTCGTATCATTGATGGCGACCGAACGCGATTTTTCACAGACCCGGAGGCAGCGATGTCCTGGTTGGATGCCCATCCATAAACCCTTCAGCCGCAAGTATTAAGAAATCACCCACCGACCGCTTTCAGCTGTTTCCCCCCCCCCTTGTTTTGCCCACTGACTTGAGAACCTTTTACATCGTATATTATACTATATTTTATATTTTTATATTTTTCTCTTTCGGGAAGGGGGGTATCCACTCCCTCTTGGTCTGCTAACCTTCCCTCTGTTCGTTGCTAATCAGACCGTGTGAGATGCCCCTGTGGAATGTATCCTAGGCCTCGGTAGCTGGCCCCCCCTTCTTTTCCCCTTTTTCCATTTAATTTTGCCCCTCCTGCTATGGGAGGGTGAACATTACCTAGTGAGTGGACATGATCCAGAGCTACGCTGCTACCTATTACTCTTATTTTGCAGGAGCTACGGTGCCCGGGGCTCCAAGCGGGACACACCACAGGTCACCGCGTAAGTTTTTTTTTTTTTTTCAACCTGCCACCCCCCCCCCCCCCATAGCGAGTGACCAGGATTCACACCAGCCACAACGCTTCCTGTCTCTGGACTTGGACTGTTGGTCCTAAATCACAAACTACTGTCCGTGGCAGTGTGAGTGCCCTGGCACGTGCCGTGTAGGGCCCCTAGTTCGGGGCTCATTTACACCACCTAGTTTATAGGTTTCTGTTCGGGGTTAAGACTATTCCCGTCCCCCCGCATGTTTGGCGGAGGGCCGGGACATAGTAGGATAGGCACCTGGTGCCTGGGAAGTTCACTATGGATGTGTTTGTCATGTTATATATGACTGTTGTTGTTTTTCTCTCTTTTCTTTTCTCTGCTTCTTTCTTCTATATCTCCCTTTCTCTATGGTTAGTCTTTCTAATATGCTCAGATGCTGTCAATGTCAAATGAGAGGCAACAGAGGTTTCGCTGCTCCCAAGGTCCTATGGGGTGAGTCTATTATATCCGTTCTTTTTTAACTCCTTTTTGCCCTATGGCTGACCGCACGCCACCCTCCTTTACTATACTCTCCTGGAATGTTAGAGGTCTCAACTCTAAATTTAAACGTGCCCTCCTTTTTCAATATTTGAAATCCCACTCCCCCTAGCTCATACTCCTCCAAGAAACTCACCTTGTGGGCAGCAAAATCCTGACTCTCAAAAAACCGTGGGTTCAGAGAGCGATTCACTCTACCTACTCCACGTATGCTAGAGGGGTGTCGATTCTTGTTCACAAAAACTTCCCCTGTGTCATTGACGAGGTCCACACTGACCCCCAGGGCAAATATGTGATTTTGGTGTTTACATTGTGGTCGCAAAGGTACATTGTAATTAATATGTATATACCTCCCCCCTTCACACCAGGTCTGCTGTATGATGTGCTAGAAAAAGTGGCGCCCTTTTGCCCAGGCAAGGTTTTAGTGATGGGTGACTTCAACGCCACTCTATCGCCGGACTTGGATAGGCCTGCGCCTCCAAAAAGACACTCTTCAGACTTATCAGCCTGGGCCCAGGCGGTGGGTCTGGTAGAGGTCTGGAGGTGGAGGCACCCCGCCATGAGGGCATATTCGTGTTTTTCTGCTTCATACAAGACCGCATCAAGGATTGATCTGGCGTTCTCTAATCCCGCACTGTTAGCGGATGTGTTGGAGGCGACGTATCTTCCTAGCGGTCTATCTGATCATAGCCCTCTGGCGGTGGTCCTGCGCTCCCCGGCGTCCCAGAGTGCAGCACTGTGGAGGCTGGGTGCGCAGTGGGTCTCACACCCGGACCTCTCTGACACGCTCCCCCCCCCTACTGACCGAATATTGGAAAAATAATGCAGGTGCCTCCTCCCCGGACATCACATGGGATGCCTTCAAGCCTTACACGAGGGGGCAATACAGTGCATCAATTGCTTATGTAAAGAAGCAGCACGCGGCCGTGACCCTGTCACTGGAGAAATAGGTAACGGACTGCACGGACGTTTACAGTAATGACCCCACTCCAGCCCACTTTGATCTGCTCATGGCGGCTCAGAGAGAGCTGCAGCTGCACCTGACAGAAGTCACACGACTTGAGACGCACAGAGGCAAGCAGAGAGTTTTCGAACAGGGCGACCGGAATGGTCGTCTTTTGGCCATGATGGCCCAACACGACCAACCTATTACCCTGGTATCGTCTCTGCAGACCCCGGGGGGTGGGATGGCTTCCACACCGACTGACATCCTCCAGACCTTTAACGAATTTTACCATGGTTTATACTCCACTGGTTTACCGTCGGATTTCCGGCCGGAGATGCTACAGGCCCTATTGGACCCCTTAGCGCTTGGCTGGCTCTCCGACGACGAGAGGGAGTTGCTGGTCCGACCATTCACGGAACTGGAGGTTCTGAATGCCATCCACTCCTTCCCCCCTGGCAAGGCCCCCGGGCCCGATGAGCTCCCGATAGATTTCTACAGGGCGCACTCGGGTCTGCTGACCCCCTTGCTGGCTCAACTCTACACTACATGCTTGACTGACGGCAGCCTACCCGCCTCTATGTACCATGCCCATCTGACACTGATCTATAAGCCCCCGAAGGACCCCACTTTATGTGCCTCATACAGACCTATCGCACTCCTCAACACTGACTTCAAAATTCTAACTAAGTTACTGGCCCTCAGATTATACCCCATGCTGCCCTCAGTGATAGATCCCGATCAAACAGGTTTTATGCCCCGTAGGTCCACGGATGTTAATTTACGATGCCTTTTCACAAACATACACACCCAACATATTAACATGGGCTCATGGGCGGTGGCATCCCTAGACGTTAAAAAGGCCTTCGACACGGTTGAGTGGCCTTTTCTATGGGAAACATTACGCAGAATGGGCTTTCCTCTGCTGTTTATTAAATGGCTTCAGGTGCTATACAAATCCCCTCCTTCTTTGGTACGTCTGGGTGGAGGGTTGTCGATTCCATTTAGACTCTTTAGGGGAACTAGGCAGGGCTGCCCCCTCTCTCCAGCCCTATTCGCTCTCGCTATTGAACCGGTGGCGGAGGCGCTGCGCACCCCGCCACATATTAAAGGTCTCCGGGTGGGGCAGTTGGAGGAGAGGGTGGCCCTGTACGCAGACGATATGCTGCTCTTCCTAAATGATGCAGGCCCATCGCTGCAGGGGGCACTATCGATTCTAGATACCTTTGCTGCGGTCACCGGGCTCCGGGTGAATTGGTCCAAGTCCTTGCTTTTCCCGATTGACTGTGGGGCCCCTTCCACTGCTCCACCTGGGAACCTCCTCCGTTGGGTGGACTCTTTCAAATACCTGGGAGTACAAGTCTCCATCCGGGTCTCTGACTATATTCCAATCAACCTGACCCCGGTCCTCCTGGAGGCCCAATCCAGATTTAAATCCTGGAGCAACTTACCCCTCTCCGTGTGGGGACGTGTGAACCTCATTAAAATGAAGATAGTCCCCAAGCTCACATACCTTTTCCGTCACTCTCCGCAATGGGTTCCCAGATCCTTTTTTCAGAAACTAAACCAAATCTTCTCCTCCTTCATATGGGGGCCATCGCCACCCAGATACAAGCTTACCACGTTGATGAGACCACGAACACAGGGGGGCATGGCTTTCCCGGATTGTCACAAATATTACCTGGCAGCGCAGTTGGTGACTGTGGCATGGTGGTTGCTGCCGGATAAGACAAACCCATCCACTGTGCTTGAAGCTACAGTGGTGGGTTCGCTGGAAGCCCTCCAACTGCTAGTATACCGGGGCCCTCACGCCCCATATCCCCTGACCCCCTCTATGCTCACCACTTTGCGGGCATGGAGGGTCGGACTGACTATTGAAAAGTGCAAACCACAGGAGATCTCCCCCAATGCCCCAATCTGGCTAAACCCCAACCTCCCACATCTACATAAACTTCTAGATCCCTATGCGTGGACGAAATATGGCGTCAAGCTTATTTCGCACATAACATTAAACAATGCCCTGCTCACCTTCTCAGACCTTTCCTCCTCTTTTAACCTACCTGACCACTACATATTTAGATATCATCAGCTGTCTCATGCGTTTGGGGCGCAGTTTCCTCTCTCCTCCTGCATTGTGGTCCAGTCGGAGCTAGAGAGGATGCTGCGATTCCATTGCACAGAGAAGCCCACCTCTCATCTATACTCCTACCTGCTTCGTGTGTCTCTCCCGCCCCTTGACAGGCTGTGGTCCAGTTGGTTGAGAGACATCCCCACTCTAGACACTGATGATTGGGATGATATCTGGGACCTGCCTTTTAGATCTCTGGTCTCCATCCGAGACAGGGTAGTGCAGTTTAAAATTGTACACAGGGCCTACTTTACACCCCATAGGCTTCACAAGATGGACCCGGCCCATTCACGGGAGTGTTGGAGGTGTGGTGCCTCCCCAGGCGACTTCTCCCACATTTTCTGGTGGTGTCCTGGGATCCAACAATACTGGTTGGGGGTGCTGGGTGTCATAAACAAGGTGGCCTCGGCCACTATTCCGCTGAAGATGGAGATATGCCTGTTGGGCATCATTGAGCCCGTAGTTCAGTCGGCCGTGAGACGCGTCCTGGTCAGCTTGCTGCTGTTCTATGCCCGCAAAACCATTGCCATGCATTGGAAGAAGCCCACCCCCCCATCCGAGATGCAGTGGAAACGCCTGGTCAATGCCAGCCTTCCCCTCTATAAAGACACATAGGCTAACAGAGGATGCTTTCAAAAATATGATAGGGCTGGCGCCCCTGGCTAGAAGAGCCTGAGACCGCTGGCTAGCATGACATGTATGGGATGTACTTCTGAGCCTCAGCCTATGGTGGACGTACTATTTTTCAGTTATAATATATGAGACCATGCTGTATTGCCGTTTACGATATAACATATGACTATCTGATGATATTGTAGGTGCCTGACCTCTGTTTTCTGATGTCTCTGTATTGTTCATATGTGTTTCTGTCTTCAAAACCAATAAAAAACAAGTTTAAAAAAAAAAAAAAAACATGTGGGGGGGCGGGAATAGTCTAGACCCCTAACAAAAAAACAAAAAACCTATAGATTAGGCGGTGTGAATGAGCCCCGAACTAGGGGCCCCACACAACCGGAGCCAGCGAACTCACTCCGCTTCTAGGCAATGTCCCAGGGAGTGGTGATATGTGACACCAGCACTGGCCACCAGCTAAGGGAGGGGGGGGGAGCAGTCTCTAACTTGGTGAGGAAAGTAGTGTGTGTCCAGTTCAGAGCTCTGAGCAAACCGACTCCTGCATAGGTGAGAAAAAACAGAAACCAGGCAATGTTCCATAGTGCAGACATGTTTTGATCCATAAGAGCAGTGGAGGCCACGGAGATCAAACCCAGGGCCAGGGATCTTCCCCCCTGGAAATCACGAGCAGCAATCAATGGCAGTTCAGCAGCAGGGGGGGGGGGAGGATAGCAACCGTGACCCCCCCGGGAGGGAAGGGAGAGAGAGAGAAAAAAAAAAAAGAGAAGTCAAACAGTGCATCTCACCCCGTGAATAAAAACAGAAAAACAAAAAACAGGGGTACAAAATATGGGGGGGAACAGGAGGCAACTTGCAGAGTGTCAAATACTTGCTGCTGGGGGAGTCATCTACCGGCCATCCAACCAGGACATCGCCGCCTCCGGATCCGTGAAGAATCTTGTGCGGTCACCATCAATTACGCGAAGTTTGCTGGGATAAAGCAGGCTGAACTTGAGGCCTTTATCTCTCAGGCGCTTCCTAACCTTGGTGAAGCCGCGGCGGCGGTGTTGGACCTCTGGAGAGTAATCAGGAAAGAGCATGATGCGGGCACCATTATAGTCCAGGTCCCGTTTCTCCCTGGCAGCTGTCAGGATCCGATCCATGTCCCTATAATTAAGCAGCCGGAGCAAGAAGGGTCTAGGAGGGTTACCAGGGGGCGGAGGGGTAGGGGGAACTCTGTGTGCTCTTTCCACCACAAATGTGGGAGGCATGGCAGGCAAATCCAGGAGCGAGATCAGGAAGGCCTCAGTAAACTCCGCAAGCCTCACGCCCTCCGCCTTCTCAGGGAGGCCTAGGACATGGATGTTATTCCTCCTGAGCCTATTCTCAGTATCAATGGACTTGTCCTGTAAGGCTTTAACCTGTAGCTGTAAGGCATGGAGTTCCCTAGAGTCCGCCCTGGTAGAATCCTCTAATTGGGAGATGCGGCCCTCTGCTTCAGTGAACCGGGCCCTGAATTTGTCCATGTCATGGCGGATCAGGCTGACATCCGCCACTAGGTGGTCTATTTTGACCATCACTGAGTCCCGACCTCCCTGATCGCTGCAAGGAGCTCGGCATGAGAGGTGGCCTGGGATGGGGATGGATCGAGATGGGAAGGAGAGCCGGCTGACATGGTCAGATCCCAGGGCCTTGTGGGCAAGATGGCGGCCGCGGACCGGTCGGCTGGCGCCGAGGACGAGCGGAGCTTACCCGGAGACAGCTGAGAGAGCCTCGGGGTGGTGGATGCCTTCTTCCGCCCCAGGGTGTCAGGTAAGTGGCTGCTGGAAGGAGGAATCTGCGCTGGAAAACGGTAAGGATTCGGGCAGGAGCGGAGCTCAGCGGTCACACGTCCTCTCCTGTTTACATCCCGGCCATGCCCCCTTGTTCCAGTGCATTTTTGGTGCATTTAGGTGTGTTCCGGTGTGTTCCAGTGCGTTTTTGATGCGTTTTGCAGCGTTCCAGTACAGTCCAGTGCAGGTAAAATGCAGCATGTTCTACTTTTTTTGTGGAACTGGAACGCACTGGAACAAACACTGCCATTTAGAACCATATAACCAACTTTCCATGCATTTTTTGATGCATAAAAAACGCAATGCACTGCATGTGGTGTGAAATGGCCCTTAAGCAATTTGGCATATTTAAAGGCACTTCTCCTTGTTTTGTTTTTGGTGTTGTCCAAATTGGTGACATTGATATATGTCCCTTAGGGTGGGACCTGGGCCCCCATTTTAAGGCCAATAACTAGAAGAAAAGCCAGCCAAGTGGGGACTAGCAAAATTAGTCAGTTCCCATAGACTGCAATGGTATTTGTTGTATAACTTTTGCCCATGTTAGGCTCTTTGTTTGCCCCCCGGACCGGGGGGTGTTTGTCCCGTCTCTAATTTTGTAGCATGCTGGATGATGTGCTTAATTTTGGACAGGGGGGGCTTATTTTCTGCTAGCTGCATTTGTGTTGGTCTGAGCATGCTCAGGAACTTAGTTTTTTTTTGGTGCTGTTTGTGTGTGAACAGCACCTGGATATTTCTGGGCATGCTCAGAGAGAGTGTGTTTTTTGGGTTAGTAATTGAAGGACATTCTTAACAGGTGTACACACTTTGAAGTTCAGTCTCTACATTGGGTGAACTTGCATTTTGGGTGTTTCATGGACTGTGCATGTGTTTTCAATTGCCTCATTAGCAATTATGTTATATAAAGCTTGCAGATAGCATTCTCTCCCTTGCCCTGAAAAGAGGCAAGATTGTGTGTGTGGCGCTGGCTGGCAAAATGTATATTTTGGTGTCCTTATCGAGTTTGTAACACATGCATTTTATTTGTTATGCCTTTGAAAAACAGATGTTTGTTTTACTTTTATTGATTGTTTTTTTTGTGTGGGGGATATGTTCCCCTGAAATATTTTTGATGTTGTTAATGTGTGTCGTTTGTTCACTTTGATTTAATTGTCTGTGCTGCATTATTTTGCTAAATCTTTCTCATGATGTGACTAATGTTTCAAATTTACCTTCATGTCTTTTTTATTTATTTATTTTTTTGCTTCCTTTTGTGTTTTCCAAGTCCTGTTTTGTTGACCAATAAAATTTGATGCAAAGTTTGATGTTTGTTTTTTTTGTTTTCTATGCAACAAATGTGACAGCTGTAGCTTAACTATGCTTATTGGCATAACAAAACAGTTTTGATTTGTCTAACCTGGTGCCTTCATGGTAGCATATGCATGTATTATGTGCTGCCATGGATAGTCACCAGGAAATAAAAAATACAGAGCGGTAAGTATTCAATTTTCCTTTTTACTGCAGTGGTTCTCAGCCTCAGTCCTCAAGTACCCCCAACAGGACATGTTTTGTGAATTTATCCTATCGAGAATTGCTGTCCAAAATACCAAACCATTGACTGTGATTTAAAGCACATGTGCAAGATGAAGGAAAACCTGCAAACATGGCCTGTTGGGGGTACCTGAGAAGCACTGATTTAGAGCACTGCACTTAAAAATAGCTCAAGGCAATACGATTCTAATTGTGGGCATTTTGAGGGAAACCAAGTAAATGTTAGAACCCCTGCTTGTTTTTGTTTTTTTTAGGTTGGGCTTTGTGTCCCTTTTTAGTAAAATTGGCTTCACTTCCTGTCACAGAGCTAAAGAGGAAGTGAAGGTAAAACCCTACCAATGTCTTTTCTTGGGGACACACAGATCAATCTAACTAGTGTCCCCATTTAGAAAATTGCACTCTAGCACTTTGTTGTGTACACCCCAAATCATTGGGTAGTTTGGGGTTTAGTAAAGGCAAATCCACTCTGCAGTACAAGTGTAGTTGCTGAAAATCTGAGGGGAAGCACTGGTGATTTTAACATCCAATCATGTAAAAGCAAAGATGGTGTTTTTTTGTTTCCTTGCATGTCCCCCTTGGATATTCAGCAAGTGCACTTGTAGTACAAAGTGGATTTGCCTTTAGTAAATAAACCCCAAAGTCCAAAATACCTAATAATTTGGGGTGTACCCAGAAAAATGCTGGAGTGCAATGTACATAATAAGGGAAAGTATTTAGAGTGACCTGTGTGTCCCCAAGGAAAGACATTGGTAGGGATTTACCCTCACTTCCTGTGTTGCTATGTGACAGGAAGTGAATCATTTGGAAGGATAAAGTGGCCGAATTTGGGAGTTGTCTTCACCCTATCAGGGGTGCAGACATCCCCAAAAACTGTCTAGACTTCTAATCCCTCTGCACTCTATCCCTAAGCAAAAATAAGAAAAAGGATTTCATTTAGTTTAACTTTGCAAAGACACATTCCTGAGTTTAATTGTGATGCATATCAATGGCCCATTTAGACCCTCTTTAATCACTTGAGATCAGTGCTATAGCTGATCGACGGCCACAGCACGGTCCTCAATTGCCGGGAGTCCGTCAATAGACGTCCTCCCCTTCGCGCACGCTGTGGTCACCGAGTCACTGAGACTCGGGTGATGACAAATCCGAGTAAGGGGCCGATCCCTGCCCCTTACCACGTGATCAGCTGTCAGCCAATGACAGCTGATCACGTGATGTAAACAAAAGCTCGGTAATGGTTTTTGTTTTCTCCTTGTGCTGACAGCGTGAGCGTAAAAAAGGCAATCACCGTCTTATGTGCAAGGGACATCGGGCCTGAAGAGGAAGAGGCAATTCTGCATCATCTGTGACAATCAGTAGCCCCTGCCAGTGCCACCTATCAATGCCCACCACTGGTGCCAATCAGTGCCACCTAGCAGTGCCACTTCTCAATGCCCACCAGTGGCAACTAGCAATGTCACCTCTCAGTGCTCACCCTTGCCACCTTATCGGTGCCCATCAGTGCAGCCTCATCAGTGTACATCAATGACGGAGAAAATTTTTCGAACTAAATATTAACCACTTCCCTACCGCCCACCATCAAATGACGTCCTTGACTTTGTGCAGTGACATCTGAATGATGCCTGCAGTTGCAGGCATCATTCAGATATCATTCTTTTCAGCCGGCGATTCTGTGCACGATAAAAACGATCATAGCGGCAGTTCCGATCTCATGCTTTCCAGCCTGGAGGAGAGATGTGGGGTCTTATTGACCCTGCATCTATCCATAAAGAGGACCTGTCACAATAGATTCCTATTACAAGGGATGTAAAAGGGATAAAAAGTGATCAAAAAAACGAAAAAGTAAAAAAAAGGGTAAAAAATAAAAAAAAAGTAAAAAACAAAAAATAATAATAATAAAAAAAAAATTAAACGCCCCTGTCCCCGGTAGCTCGCGCTCAGAACCCAACACACACGTAAGTCCTGCCCACATATGTAAACGCTGTTCAAACCATACATGTGAGGTATTGCTGCGCGCGTTAGAACGAGTGCAACAATTCTAGCACTAGACCTCCTCTGTAATGCGAAATGGTAACGTGTAAAAAAATTTAAAGCATTGCCTATGGAGATTTTTAAGTACTGAAGTTTGGTGTCATTCCATGAGTGTGTGCAATTTTAAAGCGTGACATGTTAGGTGTCTATTTACTCAGCACAACAACATCTTTCACATTATACAAAACAATTGGGCTAACTTTACTATTTTGTAATTTTTTAATTCATGAAACCATTTTTTTCTGCTAAAAAAACATATATAATGTTTGGGGGTTCTAAGTAATTTTATAGGCAAAAAATTTTATAGGCAAAAAAATTATGATTTTTACATGAAGGAGAGAAGTGCCAGAATAGGCCCGGTGCTAAAGTGGTTAAAATATCCCAATTTTTTTTTTTTTAGTCGGTCTTTTGTATTTATATATAAAAAAAAAAAATGCAGAGGTGATCAAATAGCACCAAAAGAAAGCTCTAATTGTGTGCAAAAAATAATTACCTTTTCTTTGGGTTACAGTGTTGTATGACCGCGCAATTGTCATTCAAAGTGCATCAGCGCTGAAAGTTGAAAATTGGTCTGGGCAGGAAGGGGGTTTAAGTGGCCAGTAAGCAAGCGGTTAAAATAAGGCTACATGCACACGGACGTTTGTTTGAGTGTTTTTTGCATCTTAAAAACGCCTCTCCATGTTAGCCTATGGCCTCATGGCCACCATGGCATTTTTGAGCTGTAAATGGCATAGCTATTTTTAGGCCCCATGTACACGGGACGCTGGTGCAAAGTCTTCAGAACTAAGGTTGAAAGCGGCGTTTCTAAACGTGCGTTTTGTCGCGTTTGCATGTAATGTTTTACCGCATTTGCGTCTATAAGCGTTTAGTTCGGTAATCATTCCCCGGGACTGTGACGTCATACGGTGGCGGGGTAACCGGGTGGCATCACCCGGTGACCACGCTCCATGCCAATATAAGTCGTTGCGCTCCGCGCACACAGCATTGTAGCGGCAGACAGCGACGAGGTAACATCGGGCAGAGAGAAGAGGGAAGAAGACGACGATGAAGACCGGGACCCCGCTAGCAAAAGAGCTGGAAGAAGATAGCGGGGTGCCCGGCAGAGGGCAGAAAGAACCGGAGATCGTGGAGAAGGCATCGGAGAGCGGGAGAAGAACCAGAGAGCGCGGAGACGACACCGGAGAGCAGAAGAAGAGACCCCCAAAGTCAGAAGAAGACCCCCGAAGTTGGAAGAAGACCCCCAAAGTCGGAAGAAGACCCCCAGAGCTGCCTAATAAATGACTTTAAAAACCTGTGTTGTGTTTTTTTATTGACATTTTTTTGCCACCAGGTGAATGGGTAGGGGTACGATGGGTGGGGGGGCCGGGATCTGGGGGCCCCCTTATTAAAGGGGGCTCCCGGATTCCGATAAGCCCCCCGCCCGCAGACCCCAACAACCAATGGCCAGGGTTGTCGGGAAGAGGCCCTTGTCCCCATCAACATGGGGCATGGTGCTTTGGAGTGGGGGGGCGCAGGGCGCACCCTTCCCCAAAGCACCCACCCCCCATGTTGAGGGCATGCGGCCTGGTACGGTTCAGGAGGGGGGGGCGCTCGCTCGCCCCCCCCTTTCCTGACCTGCCGGGCTGCGTGCTTGGATAAGGGTCTGGTATGGATTTTGGGGGAACCCCCACGCCGTTTTTTTGGCGTAGGGGGGTCCCCCTTAAAATCCATACCAGACCTAAGGGCCTGGTATGCTCTTGGTATGCTCCTGGTATGCTCCTGGAGGGGAACCCATGCCAGTTTTTTATTTAAAATTTGGCATGAAGTTCCCCTTCATGATTCATACCAAACACAGGGGACAGCGAGCAGGAGGCTTGCAGTACCCTGTTGCCGAGAACATTCTCGGGCAGGTACTTAAAGTCGTCTCCAGGACACGACTTGAGCGTCTGCTTCACGCTCAAGTCATGTCCAAGTTGCCTTGTCAACCGGCACACGAGTCGCCCCGCAAGTCGGATCGTCTTGATCCGACTTCCCGTGCGACCTCTATTCAAATCAATGGGCTCCCATAGGGAACCATTCATTTTGAATAGAGATAGAGATACAAGCGCCGCTGACATTTTTAATTACTATAGCAGTGCGCCGCCGGTTCATGCGCCCAATTAAGGATTCATCCAGCGCACCAATTAAGGTATGAACCGGCGCAGCGCACTGTTGTTAGTAAATCACCCCCTCTTTTACATCTAACATTACGACCGAGGAGTACGAAATCAACAAATTTATCTCCTGTGGGATGGTAGGGGTCATTTACTTATTAATTTGCCCATGCAGGCTTCAGTATGTTGGGAGAACCACACGAGCCCTCAAAATTAGGATTGGTGAGCATTTGGCAAATATCCGTAAAGGATTTATTGGTCACAGCATGTCTACACATTTTCACGAATGTCATGACAGAGACCTGAATTGAAGATTATAGCCATCGAGAAATATTCTGCTCATTTGAGGGGTAGCAATATGAAGAGACAGATATCCAGAAGGGAAACCAGATGGATTTTTGACTTGTGCTCATACCAACCAATGGGGTTAAACATCGAATGGAATGTTAACTGCTACATCAATAACAGTTGAATCCTTTATAGGGGAAAATGGAAATATTTCTGAAGAATAGTTTTTGATATAATTTTTTTTAAATAAATTGATGTTGAGTACATGTATATGTGGAGGTGATCCTGTCCCCTAGGGGCTGCACAGAAGAAAAACACCACGTTTACATGGTTTATTTTTTCTCCTTACATACATGTAAATTTTAACTTATCATGGCATATTGTTTCCCTTATGCATTGGAAGATATGCACAGGTAGAATATTTGCCCCTATTATTCACGGATAGAGAGTAATTTTTTATGTTGTTTTAGATGAGTCTTTTTTCTCTCTGGCTCCCCCCCTCCCCCCTTCGGGGGGTCTGAGAGAGAAGGGACCCTTTTGCAACATTCAATTTATGAAATTATATGTTGGTTGGAATGATTTGGGAACTATATTTTGATCTCTTGAATATTAGGCCTTCAGTACATTGCGCCAGTACCTGGAGCCTGAATCAGAGGTGCTTGGGGTATTGGCTTAATGGAATTTTTTTATATTATGTATTTTTATAAAGCTATGAATTTTAAAATTTATTTTTGTATTTTTTAAAATATTGTTTTATGAGATGATAATAGCATTTATATGTTATGCCCCTTTGGGTAATTGGAGCTAGAGCTGCATATTACATTCAAATGTTAAGCTTTTTTAATATAATATTGTGTAATGTGTGTGACACCGTTTGTGGATTGCGGAATTTCCTCATCCGGTGTCACTGCTGCCTGAGTATAAAATAACGTGGTGGCTGACGTCCCGGGTATCTCCGTTCCCAGTCAATGCTTGTTACAGGGAAACACGTCGGTTAGAGATAGTCCTGTGACGTCACCACGCACCAGCAGGCTACCTGAAAGTCAGCAGCTGGGTGTTTTACATGCTTCTTTCTTTTGCTGTGCTTTGAAAGATCATTTTTGGGAATAAAGCACCAATAAAGCACCAAGTAGTAGTTGGAACAATCATCAATTCCTGACTCGACTACGCAAACTTCCTCTACATAGGACTACCTAAATCCCAGATTTTGCGCCTACAAGTCGTCCAGAACACGGCAGCCAGACTGGTAACGGAGAAAAAAACCCTGGGAATCCATCACCCCTTACCTGAGGACCCTTCATTGGCTAACCGTAAAGGAACGGGTCACATTCAAGACCCTCTGTCTCACCCACAAGTGCACACAAGGAAACGCTCCTCGATACTTGTGCGAGAAAATAAAACACTACACCCCCAATCGCATTCTCCGATCAACCAATCAAAACCTCCTCCACATCCCCAAGTCCCGCTACAAATCGAAGGGAGAACGAAGATTTGCAGTCAAAGGACCACGGCTATGGAACACTCTACCCATAAACATCCGCATGGAAGAAAACCATCGGGCCTTCAGGAAAAAACTTAAGACCCACCTCTTCTGAAGGATCAGGATGACACTGGATGGAAATAAGCGCCTTGAGGCGATTAAGTTTGCATTTGCAGTGCTATACAAGTTATTCACTCACTCACTCACTTACTGCATCATGAAGTTCTCCTCTTTCTCTTTTTAAATATTACATCTTCCACTCAACGGAATATTGAGCCGAATGCTCGTGGAGCAGCAAATCAATTAGTTTTTTATGGAAGCACCGGTGCAGCCGGTCAGAGGTGAAGTTACTGTAGTAACCAGATACTTGCTATAAGGGTATATGGTCCGGGCAATGCCACACGTAAGCGTCTGAACATCGGGTGTGAGATGGACGGAATGAATGTCCGAAGCTGACTCTTTATAATACAAGGCGAGTTTGACTCCCGTGACAGTCCATCATATCTGGTAAGAGGCCATCTGGCTGTCTCAGTTACTTTCTTCTGATCGGTGTGCAACACTCAATTTGTCTTTATTTGGATTAAGTGGACTATCCAATACCAGTAGGTTCCCTAGAGGGTGATTAGCACTGCACTTTGAAGATTGTTTCATTTTTTGCATTTTTTTTGCTGTTTTTTTGATGTTCCTTTGGGGCTCATATGTGCTTTTTTTCAACTATTTGATGTGTTTTAGTCATTGATCTTTGGGACATTACACACATTTTTTCAAATTTTTTTCACATTTTTTCACCAAGTTTGGAATATAATTTCTTAGATGGAAAGATAATTCACGTTTAATTACCGAATTATAAATAATCGGTTTATACACTGATGCGAGTTAAACAATCACCTATTGGCTATTGGCCATTGGCCATTTAATCACCTACATTTTTTGCGCATCTTTTTTGTTTATATGTGTAGCGGAGCCTCACTCTCCCTCTCTGGTTTTCTCGTTTGATTGGCTTGTGTCTAGGGGTACTTGGGAGAGGAGAGTGCAGGAACACTACGCCAAGCTCTCCCCTCGTATGTGTATGAGGGTTGAGCAGAGTTACTTGAATTACCTCTGGGTCTGTTCACTGCATACGAAGCCTCCAGCTGTTCCGTGGAGATGTGTCTGCCAATAACATAGAGCCCCACACTCCTTTATTTCTCTACTTTCAGGGTGAACACAATCAGTTGAACCTTCAGTAACAGACAGACAGGGGTGTGGGTACGAGTAGGCCCAGGCACAACTGAGCTTTCCTATTCCTTTGCTAGCGAATAGGCCTGGCGCACGGTCTCTGCTACCGACCGTGAGTTTTAGTCGCTGCCACCGACCGGATGAACCGTTGAGGCCCCTGCCACAGGCCTAATAGCAGGTCTCTGCCACTGACCTGAGTTGAATAGTTGGACCGCTACCATCGGTCATTGAACATGAACCAACTTCCTCTCTGAACTTGGCCCCTGTTCGGGAAAGATATCCCTCCGGGCGGTCTCCAGAGGTTCCCCCGACACTGGCAATCTGCTGCACCAGGTCTTCAGGATGAGTCCCTCCTCCGGTCCCTTACGCCTCTGGATTTGGGTGCCCCACTCCCGGGGCCCCCTAGGACAATCCTTCCCTCGCGGGACCCAGCGGAAGGTACTGGACCCCAGGCCTCCAGCTGAGTACCTCACCCCAGACTGAAGGTGTCTGGGATGGAACACGAACTCCAGGTGTCCAGGCCTAGGCCGCCTGGACACCGACCGCGAACAGCAGCCCTCAGGCTGAAGGTGCCAGGGACTCGAACCTCGTGACAAAGATGTCCGCCCCCTTTATACCCTCTCCCAGCAAGCACGGCGGGTTCCCTGCCCCGCCGTACAACCGCTGCGAGAGGTCACAAAGGGTACGGCACTGCAGCGATGGTTCAACCCCGGCCCAAAGTGACAGCGCCACCTGCTGGGCCGCAGGGAACTATGCATCACTGGTGTCTTCACCAGTTTTAAAAGTATATACCCGCTACACTCTCCCCCGGTTATTGGACACTGGTCCCCAGTGTCTGGAGCAACCCATGCCCAAAGGGGCCATCATAGCCTGATCCAGAAACCGACTAACAATTTAAAAAAAAATACAAAAGTTTTGAAAACTAACCAAACAGTTGTGCCTGAACCTGACATGAAAGGGGAGGGAAGGAAAACAAACAACACATAACAACATTATTTGAAACACATGTTCACATTAACATTCCTTCCCACCCATCCTGACTAAGACCCACCCCATTCTCAGTGGTCTTGATGAGATGTTCTCCTGCAGAGGGGAAAAGAAATGTTAAACACACATATCCCTGACACATATGTTTGTGTAAGAACGAAAGAACCTCTCCGCAGAGAAACCCTTTCATTCTATAAGTGTGTGAGTGAACAGTGAATATCGGTGCGCAACACTGCCACCTGGTGACAGTGCAGCGGTAACTGCACTGGTTGAAGATCTTCTCTTTTTTTTTTCTCTTGCGGCTCTAACTACCCCAAAGTCCATAATCACATTGTGGGATGGAAGAATGAAGAACAAACAACGGCAACAGTCCTTCAATTCCTCCAGAGAGCACAAACACCCATCAACACGGGCACAGTCACTGGGTTTTCCCGGGAAACAACCCCGGAAAGTTCAGCAGCAAAAAGGCAAAGCAAGAACGGAGTCCTTTTTTTCTCCTACAAATAGAACTTTGGGTGCGGCAAGACAAGGGGTTTCAAGTGCTGGTCCATTGTCTCTACATGGTATTCGACATCCTCCCCCTCTTTGCGCCGAATTAACACCTTGTCTGCGTGGATGTGCCGACCCAGCATCCATTCTGACTTGCAGCCCTTGAACCGTTGAGAGGCTTTAGGGGAACACGCGAGGAACCTGCGGGCATGTGGGACCTGAAGGTGCGTTCACACAAAATCGTTGTACCAGCGTTCCCGGCAGACTTCCACTTCATATAGAAGCTCCTTAGGTAAGTACGGGTACTCCCACCCGTACTCGTTTGCAACCTTTTGGCCAAAGAGGCGCTGTACTCTCGCCAGCGGAGGCATAGTGGCCCGGTCTCCCTCACCCGGTTGGACGATGGCGTCCGGGTGACGAGGTCACCTCCATTCTAGGCATAGGCGCATAGGCATAGGCGCCCGCAGCAACAGTCTCTTTTCCCCGGTGCCAGATGCAGGAGGCACCGGAGGTAGAAGGGCAGACTGGGGACGGGATTCCTCCTCAGGCGCTGGTGCCTCCACCCGGGGTGTACTATCCCCTGTAGACATGGGTGGATCCCTGACTCTGCGGGACAAGGAGAGAGGCATCTTGTCCCAGCCCTTCTTCGCGAAAAGTTCATCTATGATGACGTTGTCTCCCGGATCGGAGAGTGACTCTAGGTCGGAGGTGTCACACTCCTCTGCGGGCTGGTAGCCTGTAGTAGAGGCTGAATTGCTACCCCCTGTGGGCACACAGAGCCATGAATCCCCGAACCCCTCCGCCCCAACACCAAGTCCCTCCGCCCGGCTTACCTCGGCCCAAAGTAGAGAAGGGATGTCCGGGACTCTTCCAACAGGATCCATCCGGGGCGGGCATAGGCGAGGAGGGTGATCCACCGCAACCGCTGGACGGGGCAACCAAGCCGGTCTTCCTCTTTGGCGGTGGACGCTGGGAAACAGTGGTGACCGAGTCAGCATCCTCGGATTTCTCCCGTACCTCAGTGATTGCGACCTCCCCTGCGGTCGCTGCAGTGCGCACAGGGATGGCTGTAAAAGCAGCGATTCCTCCTTCTTGAGTGGTGTGGCCTGTTGCGCAGTTGAGGTGAATGGTTCTGGGTTTCTCAATAGGTGGTTCCACCTCACATAGGAACTCTCCGCAGGCCTTGCAGCGCCCGAACGGCTTCAGCTGACACACCAGTCCCGAACAGCCGGGACAAATCAAACCCAGGACCTCAACGTCCATGCATGAGTACAGGGCGAATCGTCCCCGGGGCTTTAGCCGAATCCCCATATCCGTTATCGGAGCAGCAGTAGTCAGACTCGTGGTAGTAGGATGAATAGGAATCCACGATGCATTGGTGAACATGGCGACTCTCTGCTGATCCATTGCGCACTGCATTGTTGGCGCCAAAGTCCCCACGTGTAGTCCTTCACATGATTGGACTCCTCCCCTCTTGCACTCCAGTTCGCAGGCTTTCTCCTTCCCTGGGTCACGCCCACGAACAGAGCAGGGAGGGTGCGCCTCGTGGCGCAGTGGCCAATATGGCCGACCTACTCGGAACTCTTTCAGGCAGACACTTTCAAATTCCAACAACTCCAGCTCCATTGTAGCACGAACACATCCCGGACCAGAGCCCCCACGTGTAGCGGAGCCTCACTCTCCCACTCTCCCTCTCGGATTTTCTCGTTTGATTGGCTTGTGTCTAGGGGTACCTGGGAGAGGAGAGTGCAGGAACACTACGCCAAGCTCTCCCCTCGTATGTGTATGAGGGTTGAGCAGAGTTACTTGAATTTGTTCCGTGGAGATGTGTCTGCCAATAACATAGAGCCCCACACCAATCGAAAGTCCAACACTCCTTTATTTCTCTACTTTCAAGGTGAACACAATTAGTTGAACCTTCAGTAACAGACAGACAGGGGTGTGGGTACGAGAAGGCCCAGGCACAACTGAGCTCTCCTATTTCTTTGCTAGCGAATAGGCCTGGCGCACGGTCTCTGCCACCGACCGTGAGTTTTGGTCGCTGCCACCGACCGGATGAACCGTTGAGGCCCCTGCCACAGGCCTAATAGCAGGTCTCTGCCACTGACCTGAGTTGAATAGTTGGACCGCTGCCACCGGTCATTGAACATGAACCACCTTCCTCTCTGAACTTGACCCCTGTTCGGGAAAGATATCCCTCCGGGCGGTCTCCAGAGGTTCACCCGGCACTGGCAATCTGCTGCACCAGGTCTTCGGATAAGTCCCTCCTCCAGTCCCTTACGCCTCTGGATTCAGGTGCCCCACTCCCGGGGCCCCCTAGGACAATCCCTCCCTCGCGGGACCCAGCGGAAGGTACTGGGCCCCAAGCCTCCAGCTGAGTACCTCACCCCAGAGTGAATGTGTCTGGGATGGAACACGAACTCCAGGTGTCCAGGCCTAGGCCGCCTGGACACCGACCGCGAACAGCAGCCCTCAGGCTAAAGGTGCCTGGGACTCGAACCTCGTGGCGAAAATGTCCGCCCCCTTTATACCCTCTCCCAGCAAGCACGGCGGGTTCCCCGCCCCGCCGTACAACCGCTGCGAGAGGTCACAAAGGGTACAGCACTGCAGCGATGGTTCAACCCCGGCCCAAAGTGACAGCGCCACCTGCTGGGCCGTAGGGAACTATGCATCACTGGTGTCTTCACCAGTTTTAAAAGTATATACTCGCTACATATGTATTGTTTATGGATTAAGTATTTAATTCTCTAAGATTGCGGCAATTTTTGTTGGTTCACATTGCACAGGTTTAGTTTACATCACATTTTACTCAGGTGCTGTCCATTTCTTCTGATCATCCTTGAAATGGTTCTACACCTTCATTTGAGTCCAGCTGTGTTTGATTATACTGATTGGATTTGATTAGGAAAGCCACACACCTGTCTATATAAGACCTTACAGCTCACAGTGCATGTCAGAGCAAATGAGAATCATGAGGTCAAAGGAACTGCCTGAAGATCTCAGAGATAGAATTGTGGCAAGGCACAGATCTGGCCAAGGTTACAAAAAAAATCTGCTGCACTTAAGGTTCCTAAGAGCACAGTGGCCTCCATAATCCTTAAATGGAAGACGTTTGGGATGACCGGACCCCTTCCTAGAGCTGGCCGTCCAGCCAAACTGAGCTATCGGAGGAGAAGAGCCTTGGTGATAGAGGTAAAGAAGAACCCAAAGATCACTGTGGCTGAGCTCCAGAGATGCAGTCGGGAGATGGGAGAAAGTTGTAGAAAGTCAACCATCACTGCAGCCCTCCACCAGTCGGGGCTTTATGGCAGAGTGGCCCAACGGAAGCCTCTCCTCAGTGCAAGACACGTGAAAGCCTGCATGGAGTTTGCTAAAAAACACCTGAAGGACTCCAAGATGGTGAGAAATAAGATTCTCTGGTCTGATGAGACCAAGATAGAACTTTTTGGCCTTAATTATAAGCGGTATGTGTGGAGAAAATCAGGCACTGCTCATCACCTGTCCAATATAGTCCCAACAGTGAAGCATGGTGGTGGCAGCATCATGCTGTGGGGGTGTTTTTCAGCTGCAGAGACAGGACGACTGGTTGCATTCAAGGGAAAGATGAATGTGGCCAAGTACAGGGATATCCTGGACGAAAACCTTCTCCAGAGTGCTCAGGACCTCAGACTGGGCCAAAGGTTTACCTTCCAACAAGACAATGACCCTAAGCACACAGCTAAAATAAAGAAGGAGTGGCTTCACAATAACTCTGTAACTGTTCTTGAATGGCCCAGCCAGAGCCCTGACTTAAACCCAATTGAGCATCTCTGGGGAGACCTAAAAATTGCTCTCCACCAACGTTTACCATCCACCCTAACAGAACTGGAAAGATAATTCACGTTTAATTACCGAATTATAAATAATCGGTTTATACACTGATGCGAGTTAAACAATCACCTATTGGCTATTGGCCATTTAATCACCTACATTTTTTGCGCATCTTTTTTTGTTTATATGTATAGCGGGTATGTAATTTCCCGGGTGTAAATTTGAACTTGGCAGAGACATCAGTGATGTGTAATTCCCTGCAGCCCAGCAGGTGGCGCTGTCGCCCTGGGCTGGGGTTGAATCATTGCTGTGTGCCGGGCTTCCTTTTTTTCCTCCCTCGGCAGCGGTATAGTGGGGCGGGGAACCCACCGTGCTTGCTGGGAGAGGGTATAAAGGGGCCGGCCATCTTTGTCACGGGGTCGAGTCCCAGGCACCTTCAGCCTGTGGGCGGTGGTTCGGGTCGGTTCTCTAGGCGGGCCTAGGCCTAGAGGACAGCCGGAGGTCGTGTTCCATCCCAGGCACCTTTAGCCTGGGGTGAGGTACTCGGATGGAGGTCTGGAGCTCAGTGCCCAACACTGAGTTCCGCGAGGTAAGGAGATCCTAGGGTACCCAGGGATTGGGTACCCGAATCCGGAAGGTGTAATGGACCAGGGGGAGCTCCTCACTCGAAGACCTGGTGCAGCATACTGCCAGTGACGGGTGAGTCTCTCATCGGAGACCGCCTGGAGGGAAATTCCCCCTCGCTCGGGGACTGCAAATCACTTTCAGGAAGGAAAGTGGAGAACACATTGTGTCTGGGCCTACTCGCATCCACACCTCCTTTTCTGTTCTGTTTCTACCAAGGGAGTTCAACTGATTGTGTTCACTCGAGAAGAATAAAGGAGTGTTGAACTTTAATGGTGTGGGGCTCATTTCCTGACAGACATTGTTCAAGGTAACTCTCGGTGGAGGCTCCAGGTGCGCAACACTGACCCGAAGGCAAAATAACTTTGCTTACACCACTCTGACACCTGTGGTGAAGGCAAGGCGTGGTGTCCCCGCTCCCTTCCCCTCCGGAGGTACCCCAAGAGACAGACGAGCTGAGAGAGAAGAAAGAGGAGAGTGAGGGGGCCGCTACACGTGGGGGCTCGGTTTCGGCATAGTGTTTGTGCACCACAGTGTTGAACGTGTCTGCTGGAAGAGTTACGAGTAGGCAGGCCTTCATTGGCCGAAGTGCATCCCTGCTCGAAGTCGTGGACATGACCCAATGAAGGGAAAGGCCCGCGCAGAAGAGTGGAAAAAGGGGGAAGCTCAGCCGTGTGAAGTAGTACACGTGGGGGCTTCTATTGCACTGTGCCACCAGGCACACCCCCATCGTTTAGTTTGTGGGCGTGACTCAGAAACAGAAAAGAAGAAAAGCCCGCGAACTGGAGCAAAGGGGAGGAGTCCAATACGTGTGAAGGACTACACGTGGGACGTTGGCGCAAAAACTTTGCAGTGTGCGATGGATCAGCAACAGGTCGCCATGTTCGGACATACATCGTGGATTCCAGTTCACCCTTCCACCACGACATTGACTGCTGCTGCTCCGGTAACAGATACGGGGATCCGGCTAAAGCCAAGGGGTCGATTTGCCCTGTATTCGTGCATGGACGTTGAGGCCCTGGGTGTGATTTGTCCCAGCTGTTCGGGACTGGTGTGCCAACTGAAGCCATTCGGGCGATGTGAGGCCTGTGGGGAGTTCCTGTTCGAAGTGGATCCGGCGGTTAAGAAGCCGAGAACCATCTACCCTGGCCGTGCTACCACTCAGAGAGGAGGAATCACTGCTGTGACAGCCATCCCTGCGCACACTGCAGTGACCGCGGAGGAGGTCGTAAAAACTCAACGGGAGAAATCCGAGGATGCTGACTCGGTCACCACTGTCTCGCAGCGTCCACCACCGAAGAGAAAGACCGGCATGGTAGCCCCGACCAGCGGTTGTGGTGGACCGTCTCGCCCGCTTACGCCCGGCCCGGATGGATCCGTCGACAAGAGTTCCGGACGTCCTGTTTCAAGTAAAGGCCGAGGTAAAGGCCGAGGTAAGCCTGGCGGAGAGATTTGGTGTGTGGGAAGAGGTGAAAGCTCGGTCTCCACTACAGGGTACCTGCCTGCGGAGGAGTGTGACACCTCTGACCTAGAGTCGCTCTCGGACATGGGAGATGATGTTGCAATAGATGAACTGTTTGCAGAAAAGGGCTGGGACAAAGTACCTCTCGCTTCATCCCGGAGGACCAGGGATCCACCCATTTCTACAGGGGAAAGTACACCCCGGGTGGAGGCACCAGCGCCTGAAGAGAGGTCCTGTCCTCAGCCTGCCTCTACATCTCCGGTACCATCTGTACCGAAGACCGGAGAAAAGACACTGTTACTGCGGGCACCAATGCCCAGATCAGATGTGATCAAGGTCCCTCGTCACCCGGACTCAATAGTTTTGCCTGGCGAAGGGGACAAAGCTACCATGCCTCCTTTGGCGAGACTGCAACGCCTATTTGGCCAGAAGGTTGCTGCAGAGTACGGATGAGAGTATCCGTACTTGTCGAAGGAACTGCTCTATGAGGTGGAAGTGTGCCGGGAGCGCTGGTACAATGACTTTGTGTGGACCCACCTTCAGGTTCCGCACGCCTGCAGGTACCTGGCATGCTCTCCCAAGGCTTCTCAACATTTTAAAGACTGCAAGGCAGAGTGGATGTTGGGACGGCACATCCATGCAGACAAGGTGTTGATCCGGCGCAAGGAGGGAGAGGATGTGGAGTATCACCTGGAGACCATGGATCAACACTTGAAGCCACTTGTTCTGCCGCATCCCCGTTTTTACCTTTAGGAGAGAAGAGACTCCGTTCTTGTTATGCTGCTGAACTTTCTGGGGCCCGTTGCTTTTGTGCCCAGAGGAATGAAGGACTGTTCCTGTTGTTCTTCACCTTTCCTACAAGAGATCATGGACTCTGGGTAGATAGGGCCAAAGAGAAGAGGAAAGTTTCATGAGTGCAGTTACCGCGGTGCTGTCACCAGGTGGCAGTGTTGCGCAACGTTAAACACTTTTCACGCACTCACTCTTTGGAGAAAAGGGATTTCTTCCCGGAGAAGTTTCTTTTCTCTCACACGAATACATGTGTCAGGGTTATGTGTGTTGATTTCTTTATTTTTCCTCTGCAGGAGAACATCCCATCAAGACCACTGAGTATGGGGTGGGTCTTAGTCAGGATGGGGGGAAAAGTAAAATGTGAATATGTGATTCTAAGTTGAGGTTTAATGCTGTTGTTTTCTCTTCTTTCTTTCTTCCCTTTTTATTACAGGGCTCAGACACAGTGTTTTAGTTGGGTAGTTTTTTCTAAAAGTTTTATTTTTCTGCAATTGTTAGTTGGTCTCTGGATTGGATTATGTCAGCCGTTGAGTGCATGATTTACTCCAGACACTGGGGACCAGTGTCAAACCACCAGGGGGAGAGTGTAGCAGGTATGTACTTTCCTGGGTGTAAATTTGAACTTGGCAGAGACATCAGTGATGTGTAATTCCCTGCAGCCCAGCAGGTGGCGCTGTCGCCCTGGGCTGGGGTTGAATCATTGCTGTGTGCCGGGCTTCCTTTTTGTCCTCCCTCGGCAGCGGTATGGTTGGGCGGGGAACCCGCCGTGCTTGCTGGGAGAGGGTATAAAGGGGCCGGCCATCTTTGTCACGGGGTCGAGTCCCAGGCACCTTTAGCCTGTGGGCGGTGGTTCGTGTCGGTTCTCTAGGCAGGCCTAGAGGACAGCCGGAGGTCTTGTTCCATCCCAGGCACCTTTAGCCTGGGGTGAGGTACTCGGCTAGAGGTCTGGAGCTCAGTGCCCAACACTGAGTTCCGCGAGAGAAGGAGATCCTAGGGTACCCAGGGATTGGGTACCCGAATCCGGAAGGCGTAATGGACCGGGGGGAGCTCCTCACTGAGAAGACCTGGTGCAGCATACTGTCAGTGATGGGTGAGTCTCTCATCGTAGAGCCTGGAGGGAAATTCCCCCTCGCTCGGGGACCGCAACCAACTTTCAGGAAGGAAAGTGGAGAACACATTGTGTCTGGGCCTACTCGCATCCACACCTCCTTTTCTGTTCTGTTTCTACCAAGGGAGTTCAACTGATTGTGTTCACTCGAGAAGAATAAAGGAGTGTTGAACTTTAATGGTGTGGGGCTCATTTCCTGACAGACATTGTTCAAGGTAACTCTCGGTGGAGGCTCTAGGTGCGCAACACTGACCCGAAGGTAAAAGAACTTTGCTTACACCACTCTGACACCTGTGGTGAAGGCCAGGCGTGGTGTCCCCGCTCCCTTCCCCTCCGGAGGTACCCCTAGACAAGAGACAGACGAGCTGAGAGAGAAGAAAGAGGGGAGTGAGGGGGCCGCTACATATGTATTGTTTATGGATTAAGTATTTAATTCTCTAAGATTGCGGCAATTTTTGTTGGTTCACATTGCACAGGTTTAGTTTACATCACATGGTTTAATTAGTTAACTGGGTGAGCGCAGAATTTACCCATTACAGGGAACCATGAATGCCAACATATACTGTGACATACTGAAGCAGAGCATATTCCCCTTCCTTCGGAGACTGGGCCACAGGGCAGTATTCCAACACAATAACAACCCAAACACACCTCCAAGATGACCACTGCCTTGCTAAAGAAGCTGACTGGCCAAGCATGTCTCCAGACCTAAACCCTATTAAGCATCTGTGTGTCATCCTCAAACAGAAGGTGGAGGAGCGCAAGGTCTCTAATCTCCACCAGCTCCGTGATGTCCTCATGGAGGCGTGAAAGAGGACTTCGGTGACAACCTGTGAAGCTCTGGTGAACTGCATACCCAAGAGGGTTAAGGCAGTGCTGGAAAATAATGGTGGCCACACAAAATATTGACACTTTGAGCCCAATTTGGACATTTTCACTTAGGGGTGTACTCACTTTTGTTGCCAGCAGTTTAGACATTAATGGCTGTGTGTTGAGTTATTTTGAGGGGACAGCAATTGTACACTGTTATACAAGCTGTACACTCACTACTTTACATTGTAGCAAAGTGTAATTTTTTTCAGTGTTGTCACATGAAAATATACAATAAAATATTTACAAAAATGTGAGGGGTGTACTCACTTTTGCGAGATACTGTATATACACAGTATATATATATATATATATATATATATATATATATTGTAACAGCAGGCAGGTAAAATCACCACTATTAGAGGGGATAAATTTGCAACTTCCACGTTCTTTAAAGAAACGGACAGGAACTCCTTTATTCCCGTCGGGAGTTGCCATCACCCCTCATGGCTCAGAGCGGTTCCAAAGAGCCAATATTTAAGGCTCCGTAGAAACTGCTCTGACGACCAAGAATTTTTAAAGCAGGCTGAGGTTTTGACAGGCCGGTTTCTAGAAAAGGGGTATGAGGTGGATGCCCTACAAGAATCTTTGGATTCGGTTAAGAATACCAGAAGGGATAACTTGTTGGTGGAAAGAGGACCACGAGAGGGCGGACAATTTCCACCTGGAGTACCCTTTATCACCACCTATTCCATCCAGCATAAGGCTATAAAACAGCTAATAGGAAAACATTGGCACATTGTGGCCAATGATAATGTGCTGAAAGATGTACTTCCGGATAGGCCTAGGGTGATTTTTAGAGGAGTACAATCTTTAAAAAATCGCATTGCTCCTGGGGTTATAAACCCCCCTAGTAATGGGAGGGGCTTTTTTGATCAACTCACAGGGTACTATCAATGTAGGAGATGCAGAGTGTGTGCCTTGAATTCCAACCGTGTTAGGCGAACGACCACATTTATTTCCACCGCTACAAGGCTACAGCATGTCATTAAACCCTGTATCACATGTGCCTCCACCGGTGTTGTGTATTTACTGCAGTGCCCATGTGGCCTGCAGTATGTGGGACGGACAAAACGCCCACTTCAGGTGCGACTCAATGAGCACATAACAAATATTCTAACAGGGTTTAAGAACCACTCTGTGTCAAAACATTATTTGCTCAAGCACGACAGAAACCCCTCAAATACCCTTTTCTTGGGGATAGATAAATTCAAACCTAACTGGAGGGGGAGTAATCTTGTTAGGGAAATTTCTAGACTAGAAATGGCCTGGATCCACCGTTTGAAGACTTACTCGCCCTATGGGCTAAACATAGATACTGATGTGAATGCGTTTATTAATAATGCCTAGAAATATCTACTATGTAAACCCAATGTGTGATATACGGTGGAAGCCTTGTAACATTTGGGGTAATGTTCACCATTGGTGTACATAAATTTTATTAATTTTTATTAACTTTTATTATTTAAATGTAATTATCATCACACACTGATAGTTATCTTGCACTTAAATTTGATTATAAACTCATCAAATATATTTAAATAATTCCCCTTTTTTCTCATTCTTCTTGAGATCAAATAGGGGTCTTTCTTCCTTTTGGGATTCTAATTTATGCGTTTTGGGGGAGTGGGGTTGAACATAAAATAAATGTTTAATTATTTATATGGTAATGACATTATGGGTTTTGCCATTGGATGTCTTTTTCCTTCTTTTTCTTTCTTCACATTAGTTTACACAGAATATTGCCAATATTCTTGTTCAAATAGCAATTAAAAATTAAAAATGTACAGATTAATTTCAGGTTAATGTCACTTTCTGGTTTCGCCACTAGAGGTCACCCTCAAGTTGATTTTCCAAATGTGTGTAAAAATAATATTTATGCGCACTAATGTGTATATTTTTACATTTTTACATTATACACAATTTACAACTAGTAATTATCTTTCCTTAAATTAGATATCTGTTTAATTACCGTGAGCTTACCCGTATGGGTATCTACTTCCGGGATTAATCACGGCCCAGGCCAAAAAACTAAACCATTTTCTGCCCGCAGGATAAGTCCTGTGTTTTCGTCTAGATGAGCGTTTTAGCTGCAAATAGTCCCCCTTATATGTAGGTTTGTGAAGTGGGGCAACCAGCTTTAAATATATGGGCATATTTGCCCACAACTAAGATGGCCGAACCGTGTACTTCACATTGTGGTCCGGCCTCTCTTAAGCGTGGTGCGTCTCTGTAGCGCCCACTCCTATTGAAAACGTCCATTGAATGACGAAACGCGTCTAGGAGGACGCTCAGTGACGTCACCACGTTCGAGGAGTGAGGTTTCCGACATGCCGGCCAGCATTTTACTGTTTACATGCTGATTTTACTTTGTAAGTATGACCTATATTTTTTAATAAATCTAATACCATAAGGAATTACGCTATTGGCCTGCCCTTTTCTATTCCATGCTGGGTGTATGATTTGGATACTGTGTGTACGGACCATCCGAATGAGACTATTGGCTGAGGAAGGGACGTTTTGCATCACCAAAGGCTGCAGCTGGGTCAAAGGTCCAATGCCATTAACCGCTTGGCTTCTGGTAAGCTGCTCCCCCTCTCTTTGGTGGTGGATTCTTCACGGCTTGCTTTGAGTAATCACGGTGGTGTGAAGTTTGGGGTCACCCTTAATGACCTATGGACTAATTTAGATGATTGGTTAAATGCCACTGGACTATTTTGGTGTGATGCCTGATAGATTTCCATATACATTTAAATAAGCTCCGAATTCCTAATAGACTTTGGTTAAAAGTGGCGCAGTTTTTTCTTTGTTTATTGTTTGAGGTGTTGTCACACTATTTCTGCTGCCTAATGTTCAGAAGTTTTTTAACTGTTTGCTAGCGCAGTTGTTACCTTTTATATAGGTAAAATCACCAAGTTGCATCCAGGATGGGAGATATATATGTCCTAGATTCAGGCTTTATGCCAGTTTATACCACTAGGGGGAGTGCTGGGAGTCTTGCAGGGGAAGAGTTAACGAGCCCAGCTGAAGCAAGTGGGCTCATTAGGGCCTCTACAAGAACTCCCAACATGCTAAGGGAGATGCTCCAACCTGGAACCAGATCTGTGTGGATAGTCTGGCGAGTGTGATCTCTGTGCGGTGAGCCAAAGCCTGTGTGGTTATTGCTAAGAACTTCAAAAAGCGGGGAGCTAGGGACTGGGACAGCACAAGGCTGTACCCAGTTGTTAGTTAGGGACACCAACGTGTGTAGTGAGCGGTCAAGTTGACCAGGATTTATTTTCCTGTTTCTTTTGTTTTTGCTGTATTTTGTTGTCTGTATATAGTTTAAATAAAACCACACCCTTTTGTTTTCTCCTACCACTGTCTGCTGTGCCTGTTTTTGTGTGGTGAACCCATCCAGGGGGTCACACACACCCGCTGCTGAGTTAACCCCCTCACAATATATATATATATATATATATATATATATATATATATATATATATTCAGATAAAGATATACTGAAATAGGCTTTGGAGCTTACCTTATGTGTCCATTCACACTATTGCTTTGGGTTAAGCGTGTTGTGTTGCCTTTAATTTTAAAGGGCACCCCAATGCACTAAAGAAACGTACTTGTGCTGCAGCACATGCAACGCACTTTGTGTTATGGTTCACTGCACCGCAAATTAATGGTGCATTTCCAGTGGCGGTGCGTCCATAGAGGGCGCCGGAGCGCCGCCCCCTCTCGCTCCCGCGCCGCCACTGAAAGACAATACACAGATTCATGCATTGCATGAATCTGTGTATTGTCACCGCTGCCGCGCTGCCCACTATTCATATGGCCGGCCTCCTGGTGAGCGCCGGCCATATGAATTAGAGCGCTGGCCGGCAGTGGGTGTGACTTGGAAGTGCCTATCAGAGCCAGCGGCTCTGATAGGCTTTCTGAATACAGCTCTCATGCTGTATTCGGCTTCCAAAAACTCCTCCCAGGTACGCACGGGGGTGCGTTCCTGGAAGAAGACTGTGTGGAGGTTTCAGCCAATCAGGTTCACCGGATCTGGTTACCGGTAACCTGATTGGCTGAAGCGACATCGAGGGCGGGAGAACACATCGAGGACGGCGCGGACCGAGGAAGGTAAGTGCAGGGCTGGGGGGGGGGACAGGCTGCATTTGGGGGACAAACTGGCTGAATATGGGGCACAAACTGGCTGAATATGAGGCACAAACTGGCTGAATATGGGGGACAAACTGGCTGCATTTGGGGGGAACTGGCTGCATTTGGGGGGAACTGGCTGAATATGGGGGACAAACTGGCTGAATATGGGGGGAACTGGCTGAATATGGGGGACAAACTGGCTGAATATGGGGGGAACTGGCTGTATATGGGGGACAAACTGGCTGAATATGGGGGGAACTGGCTGTATATGGGGGACACGCTGGCTGTATATGGGGGGAACTGGCTGTATATGGGGGACACACTGGCTGCATTTGGGGGACAAACTGGCTGTATATGGGGGACACGCTGGCTGTATATGGGGGACACGCTGGCTGTATATGGGGGACAAACTGACTGTATATGGGGACAAACTGGCTGTATATGGGGGCACACTGGCTATATATATATGGGGACACACTGGCTGTATATGGGGGCACACTGGCTATATATATGGGGACAAACTGGCTGTATATGGGGGCACACTGACTATATATATATATGGGGGCACACTGGCTGTATATGGGGGCACACTGGCTATATATATATGGGGACACACTGGCTGTATATGGGGGCACACTGGCTATATATATGGGGACAAACTGGCTGTATATGGGGGCACACTGGCTATATATATATATGGGGGCACACTGGCTGTATATGGGGGCACACTGGCTGTATATGGGGGCACACTGGCTGTATATATATCGGGGCACACTGGCTGTATATGGAAACAAACTGGCTGTATTTGAGGGGGCAAACTGGTGGCGTTTGGGCACAGTGGCTGCGTTTAATGGGCACAGTGGCGGCAATTGATTTTTTTTTTTTTAGTTTGTTTGCGCCCCCCCTAAAAATTTTGAGCACCAGCCGCCACTGTGCATGTCCCAGTGGTGTACTTGGCGTATTTGGCACCTGGTGATGGTAATTCCCCCCCCCCCCCCAAATAAATGGTCTGAAGAAATATAGCAGAAATTTACCATCCAACCTGACAGAACTGGAGAGGATCTGCAAGGAGGAATGGCAGAGGATCCCCAAATCCAGGTGTGAAAAACTTGTTGCATCTTTCCCAAAAAGACTCATGGCTGTATTAGATCAAAAGGGTGCTTCTACTAAATACTGAGCAAAGGGTCTGAATACTTAGGACCATGTGATATTTCAGTTTTTCTTTTTTAATAAATCTTCAAAAATGTCAACAATTCTGTGTTTTTCTGTCAATATGGGGTGATGTGTGTACATTAATGAGGGAAAAAATGAAATTAAATGATTTTAGCAAATGGCTGCAATATAACAAAGAGTGAAAAATTTAAGGGGGTCTGAATACTTTCCGTACCCACTGTATGTGCGCACATCCCAGCCCATGTGTCAAATGTTGCTATCAATGCAGCCATTGTAGCCACTCCGCTGCCTGTGTGTAGTTGTGAGGTGGATGCAGATGCAGCTAAAAGCGGTAGTGCACAGAGAACTCAGTGCCCATTTTGAATGAACCCCTATGTGTCTATAGTGCAGGGTTTAGGAGTATGTAATGCACAGGCTACTTTTCAAAGTACAACCCCCTCTTTCCAGTACAAACCCAACCCCTCCCAACCCTATACTCCCCACAGTACATATCCTCCATAACATCTTTAAATCCCTTCTCCCAGCCTACCCCCTCAGTACAGACTCCACTTGACAGGCCATTCCCCAGCACAGAACCCTCAGTATAGACGGACCCCCAGGCCCTATCCCCAACACGTTTTGCTCCTCCCCCCCCCGAGCTTAGTCATGGAGATGGAGATCCCATGCATATGGGGAGTATTTAAACATCATCGGCAATCACTCAGATATGTAAAGGTGTAACAGGTGTGTGCAATAGTTTATTCATGCTATGTGATTGAAAGTGGATAAAGTGAAAAAATATATTGCGTAAAATAAAATAAAAAGTGAAAAAATTTTAAGTAATAAAATGGTGTGATGAAAATTTTAAATATAAAAAAGTGTGAATAAATGCAAAATAATAATAAAAAATATAAAGGCAAATAATAAAACTAAATATGTAATATATGTGTAGCGGGTATGTACTTTCCCGGGTGTAAATTTGAACTTGGCAGAGACATCAGTGGTGTGTAATTCCCTGCAGCCCAGTGGGTGGCGCTGTCACCCTGGGCTGGGGTTGAATCATTGCTGTGCCTCCTTTTTGTCCTCCCTCGGCAGTGGTATGGTGGGGCGGGGAACCCGCCGTGCTTGCTGGGAGAGGGTATAAAGGGGCTGGCCATCTTTGTCACGGGGTCAGAGTCGCAAGCACCTTCAGCTTGTGGACGGGGGTTCGTGTCGGTCCTCTAGGTGGCCCAGGCCTAGAGGACAATCGGAGGTCGTGTTCCATCCCAGGCACCTTAGGCCTGGGGTGAGGTACTTGGATGGAGGTCCGGAGCTCAGTGCCCAAAACTGAGTTCCGCGAGGGAAGGAGATCCTAGGGAACCCCGGGAGTGGGTACCCAAATCCGGATGGTGCAATGGACCGGGGGGGAGCTCCTCACTTGAAGACCCGGTGCAGCATATTGCCGGTGACAGGTGAGCCTCTCGTCGGAGACCGCCTGGAAGGAAATCCCCCCCCCCCCGTGCGGAGACCGTAACCCACTTTCAGGAAGGAAAGTGGAGAACTACATTGTGTCTGGGCCTATTCGCATCCACACCTCCTTTCCTGTTCTGTTTCTACCAAGGGAATTCAACTGATTGTGTTCATTCAAGAAGAATAAAGGAGTGTTGAACTTTTATGGTGTGGGGCACATTTCCTGACAGACATTGGTCAAGGTGTCTCTTGGAGGGAGGATCCAGGTGCACAGCACTGACCCGAAGGTAATACAAGAACGTTGCTTATACCGCACTGACACATGTGGTGGAAGCCAGGCGTGGTGTGCCCGCTCACTCCCCTCTAAGATACCCCTAGACAAGAGAAAGACGAGACGAGAGAAAGAGGGGAGTGAGGAGGGCACTACACGTGGGGGCTCGTCCAGGATAGTGTTTGTGCACCACAGTATTGAACGTGTCTGTTGGAAGAGTTAAGCGAATAGGCAGGCCTTCATTGGCCGAAGTGCATCCCTGCTCGAAGTCGTGGACATGACCCAGTGAAGGGAAAGGCCCGCGCAGAAGAGTGGAAAGAGGGGGAAGTTCAGCCGTGTGAAGTACTACACGTGGGGGCTTCTATTGCACTGCGCCACCAGACACACCCCCATCGCTTAGTTCGTGGGCGTGACTCAGAAACAGAAAAGAAGAAAAGCCTGTGAACTGGAGCAAAGGGGAGGAGTCCAATACGTGTGAAGGACTACACGTGGGACATTGGCGCAAAAAACTTTGTAGTGTGCGATGGATCAGCAACAGGTCGCCATGTTCGGACATACATCGTGGATTCCAGTTCACCCTTCCACCACGACATTGACTGCTGCTGCTCCGGTAACAGATACGGGGATCCAGCTAAAGCCAAGGGGTCAATTCGCCCTGCACTCGTGCATGGACGTTGAGGCCCTGGTTGTGATTTGTCCCGGCTGTTTGGGACTGGTGTGCCAGCTGAAGCCATTCGGGCGATGTGAGGCCTGTGGGGAGTTCCTGTTCGAAGTGGATCCAGCGGTTGAGAGGCCGAGAACCATTTACCCCGGCTGTGCTGCGGGCAACACCACTCAGAGAGGAGGAATCACTGCTGTGAGAGCCATCCCTACGCACACTGCAGCGACCGCGGAGGAGGTCGTAAAACCCCAACGGGAGAAATCCGAGGATGCTGACTCGGTCACCACTGTCTCGCAGCATCCACCACCCAAGAGAAAGACCGGCATGGTAGCCCCGACCAGCGGTTGTGGTGGACCGTCTCGCCCGCTTACGCCAGGCCTGGATGGATCCGTCGACAAGAGTTCCAGGACGTCACATTTCAAGTAAAGGCCGAGGTAAGCCAGGCGGAGAGATTTGGTGTGTGGGCGGAGGTGTCGGGAAGTCATGGCCTAGCGAATCCGCGGGAGGTGGTGGCACCGTTTCTACAACCGGCTACATACCCGCGGAGGAGTGTGACACCTCTGACCTGGAGTCGCTCTCGGACATGGGAGACGACGTTGCAATAGACGATTTGTTTGCCGAGAAGGGCTGGGACAAAATACCTCTCGCTTCATCTCGGAGGATCAGAGATCCACCCATGTCAACAGGGGAAAGTACACCCCGGGTGAAGGCACCAGCGCCTGAAGAGAGGTCCTGTCCCCAGCCTGCTTCTACATCCCCGGTGCCATCTGTACCGAAGGCCGGGGAAAAGAGACTGTTGCTGCGGGCGCCTATGCCCAGATCAGATGTGATCAAGGTCCCTCGCCACCCGGAGTCGATAGTTTTGCCTGGCGAAGGGGACAGAGCTACCATGCCTCCTTTGGCGAGATTGCAACGGCTATTTGGCCAGAAGGTTGCTGCAGACTATGGATGGGAGTATCCATACTTGTCGAAGGAACTGCTGTATGAGGTGGAAGTGTGCCGGGAGCGCAGGTACAATGACTTTGTGTGGACCCACCTTCAGGTTCCCCACGCCCGCAGGTACCTGGCATGCTCTCCAAAGGCCTCTCAACGTTTTAAAGACTGCAAGGCAGAATGGATGTTGGGACGACACATCCATGCAGATAAAGTGTTAGAAGGAGAAGATGTGGAGTATCATCTGGAGACCATGGATCAGCACTTGAAACCACTTGTTCTGCCGCATCCCCGCTTTTACCTGTAGGAGAAAAGAGTTTTCGTTCTTATCATGCTGCTGAACTTTCTGGGGCTCGTTGCTTTTGTGCCCAGAGGAATGATGAACTGTTCCTGTTTGTTCTTCACTTTTCCTGCAAGAGATTATGGACTCTGGGGTAGATAGGGCCAAAGGAAAAGAGGAAAGTTCCACAAGTGCAGTTACCGCGGTGCTGTCACCAGGTGGCAGTGTTGCGCAACGTTAAGACACTTTTCACGCACCCACTCTTTGGAGAAAAGGGATTTCTTCTCGGAGAAGTTTATTTTCCATTACACGAATACAGGTGTCAGGGTTATATGTGTTAATCCTTTCTTTTCCCTCTGCAGGAGAACATCCCATCAAGTCCACTGAGAATGGGGTGGGTCTTAGTCAGGATGGGGGGGGGGAAGTCAAATGTGAATATGTAATTCAAAGTTATGAATCAGTGCTGTTGTTTTCTCTTGTCTTTATTCCCTTTTCTTTACAGGGCTCAGACACAATGTTTCAGTTGGATAGTTTTTCTAAAGTTTTACATTTTTGTACAATTGTTAGTCGGTTTCTGGATTGGATTATGTCAGCCGTTGAGGGCATGATTTACTCCAGACACTGGGGACCAGTGTCAAATGACCAGGGGGAGAGTGTAGCGGGTATGTACTTTCCCGGGTGTAAATTTGAACTTGACAGAGACATCAGTGGTGTGTAATTCCCTGCAGCCCAGTGGGTGGCGCTGTCGCCCTGGGCTGGGGATGAATCATTGCTGTGTGCTGTGCCTCCTTTTTGTCCTCCCACGGCAGTGGTATGGTGGGGCGGGGAACCCGCCGTGCTTGCTGGGAGAGGGTATAAAGGGGCCGGCCATCTTTGTCACGGGGTCGGAGTCGCAAGCACCTTCAGCTTGTGGACGGTGGTTCGTGTCGGTCCTCTGGGTGGCCTAGGCCTAGAGGACAATCGGAGGTCGTGTTCCATCCCAGGCACCTTTAGCCTGGGGTGAGGTACTCGGATGGAGGTGCGGAGCTCAGTGCCCAACACTGAGTTCCGCGAGGGAAGGAGATCCTAGGGAACCCCGGGAGTGGGTACCCGAATCCGGAAGGCGCAATGGACCGGGGGGAGCTCCTCACTTGAAGACCCGGTGCAGCATATTGCTGGTGACAGGTGAGCCTCTCGTCGGAGACCGCCTGGAAGGAAATCCCCCCCGTGCGGAGACCGTAACCCACTTTCAGGAAGGAAAGTGGAGAACTACATTGTGTCTGGGCCTATTCGCATCCACACCTCCTTTCCTGTTCTGTTTCTACCAAGGGAATTCAACTGATTGTGTTCATTCGAGAAGAATAAAGGAGTGTTGAACTTTTATGGTGTGGGGCTCATTTCCTGACAGACATTGTTCAAGGTGACTCTTGGAGGGAGGATCCAGGTGCACAGCACTGACCCGAAGGTAATACAAGAACGTTGCTTATATCGCACTGACACATGTGGTGGAAGCCAGGCGTGGTGTCCCCGCTCACTCCCCTCTAAGATACCCCTAGACAAGAGAAAGACGAGACGAGAGAAAGAGGGGAGTGGGGAGGGCGCTACATATGTACTGTATATACACTGGCGGCATTCGATGGCGCAGTGGCAGTATTTAATGGGCACACTGGCAGCATTTAATTGGCACACTGTCAGCGTTTGATGGCACAGTGGCAGCGTTTAAAGGCACAGTGGCTGCATTTGATAGAACAGTGGCAGCGTTTGATGGCACAGTGGCAGCGTTTGATGGCACAGTGGCTGCAATTGATGGCACAGTGGCTGCAATTGATGGCACAGTGGCTGCAATTGATGAAAATTTGATCACCAGCAACCACTGGTCCCAACATTGAACTTTGGGGTACACCACTAATAACCTTAGACCATTCAGAGTATGAATCACTAATCACTACTCTCTAAATATGGTATTTTAGCCAGTTTTATACCCGTTTATCAAAGGTATCAAGGAGACGGACTGATGGGGTAAGGCAGGCCACCATTCTTTATAAGGAGATATATGTATATTGGTATAGAAGGTCACTGAAACACATCCATTAGTAGTAATAGCATAAATTCCTTCCCCAATTTTCAAAAGACACACATGTCTCCAAGATACTGTATATGCAAATAATAATCTAATATAGGCTCCACAATATTCTACAATTGAAATACTGCACCAGGCAAATTTCAACTGCATCTATATATAAAAAAAACAAAGTGGAGGACCCACCTATAATAAAGACCATGATATACAGTGGGGCAAAAAAGTATTTAGTCAGCTACCAATTGTGCAAGTTCTCCCACTTAAAAAGATGAGAGAGGCCTGTAATTGTCATCATAGGTATACCTCAACTATGAGAGACAAAATGTGGAAACAAATCCAGACAATCACATTGTCTGATTTGGAAAGGATTTATTTGCAAATTATGGTGGAAAATAAGTATTTGGTCAATATCAAATGTTCATCTCAATACTTTGTTATATATCCTTTGTTGGCAATGACAGAGGTCAAACGTTTTCTGTAAGTCTTCACAAGGTTGTCACACACTGTTGCTGGTATTTTGGCCCATTCCTCCATGCAGATCTCCTCTAGAGCAGTGATGTTATGGGGCTGTCGCTGGGCAACATGGACTTTCAACTCCCTCCAAAGCTTTTCTATGGGGTTGAGACCTGGAGACTGGCTAGGCCACTCCAGGACCTTGAAATGCTTCTTACGAAGCCACTCCTTCATTGCCCGGGCGGTGTATTTGGGATCATTGTCATGCTGAAAGACCCAGCCATGTTTCATCTTCAATGCCCTTGCTGATTGGAGGAGGTTTGCACTCAAAATCTCACGATACATAGCCCCATTCATTCTTTCATGTACACGGATCAGTCGCCCTGTTCCCTTTGCAGAGAAACAGCCCAAAAGCATGATGTTGCCACCCCCATGCTTCACAGTAGGTATGGTGTTCTTTGGTTGCAACTCAGCATTCTCTCTCCTCCAAACACGACGAGTTGTGTTTCTACCAAACAGTTCTACTTTGGTTTCATCTGATCACATGACATTCTCCCAATCCTCTTCTGGATCATCCAAATGCTCTCTAGCAAACCTCAGACAGGCCCGGACATGTACTGGCTTAAGCAGGGGGACACGTCTGGCACTGCAGGATCTGAGTCCCTGGCGGCGTAGTGTGCTACTGATGGTAGCCTTTGTTACGTTGGTCCCTGCTCTCTGCAGGTCATTCACTAGGTCCCCCCTCCGTGGTTCTGGGATTTTTGCTCACCGTTCTTGTGATCATTTTGACCGAGGGAGATTATCAGTGGTCTTGTATGTCTTCCATTTTCTAATTATTGCTCCCACAGTTGATTTCTTCACACCAAGCTGCTTGCCTATTGCAGATTCAGTCTTCCCAGCCTGGTGCAGGTCTACAATTTTGTTTCTGGTGTCCTTCGACAGCTCTTTGGTCTTCACCATAGTGTAGTTTGGAGTGTGACTGTTTGAGGTTGTGGACAGGTGTCTTTTATACTGATAACAAGTTCAAACAGGTGCCATTAATACAGGTTATGAGTGGAGGACAGAGGAGCCTCTTAAATAAGAAGATACAGGTCTTTTTAAGTGGGAGAACTTGCACAATTGGTGGCTGACTAAATACTTTTTTGCCCCACTGTATATATATATATATATATCGTGAATAAAATGATATGGAAAGATATTGAAAAAGTGAGACGGAATGAACTAATTAACCTCCCTGGTGGTATGATTCCATCAGATTTTAGGTGCTGAAAGCGGTACAATTATTTTGCATGGAAATTTGGCATTTTATATTGTAGGCCTGCAATTCTTAGGAATAACTCACTTAAATCTGTCCAAACCAGAGTCTAGTAGACATCCCGGGTATGATAAAGTTTGAAACACAAAATCAGAAATTATAATGTAGCACACAGACCTTTTTCCTGCCTTTGGCTCCCTTGCAGGTCAAGGCACACCGCGCTATATGCCCGTACCCTCTTGTTTGAAGAGGTTGAGCGGTGTTAACAATTTTGGGTCCTGCAGCAAGTTATCTGATTAGACTGGTTCTCGTCTCCTAGATTGTGGGGACAAGTCTCTATTTCTCCCCAGGAAGGCCATTGTCCACACCACTTTAACTCCAACGCTGAGTTTATTTTATAAGCAAAGTTCAAGTTCAGCAGACAGGAAAGGTGGATGAGAGAAAGGACAGTAAGGTTTGGGAGATAGGTCCAGGCACAAACTGGTACGATAGTCACTACTCCATCCTGAGTAGGTTTAGCTCACCCGGATAGTCCCCTGTAAGAGCGGATCCTAGCAGCCGGAGTGATGCTCGAACGTTCACTTTAGGTTTCCTAGAGATACGATTGGGAGATCTTCTGCCACAGGATCTTTAAGTCCCAAACTTCTCAGCAATTGCAACACAAGGACAGGTGCCAGCGATTGCATGTTGCAAGGCCTGTGATGGATCTTTGAATCCCTCCAGAAGGTAACCAGGCCTCTCTTTCACCGTGAACTCTCACTCTCACTCTCAGAAAGGTCCTCCCCCGGTCTCCTCGTCTTAGAGCGGGTCCACCCTTTCCCGGGCACCTTGGGATTCTCCTTTTGGAGATAGGCCCCAGCTAAAGGTGCTGGGCCTACTAGTGGAATTGCAGCCCCAGGCTAAAGGTGCCTGAGACTGATACACGCGCGCACCCCTGGCCTGGAGGGCCGGGTGGCGTGAACCGCTCACACTCCAGACTCCCGACTTGACCCACGAAAAGATGGCATCTGCCCCTTATGTATCCTCTCCCAGCATGCACAGCAGGCTAACCACGCCCACCGCACCACTGCCGAGAGAGGACACCCTAAGGCATAGCAATGCCACCCAAGGTTCAACCCTGACCTGATATGGCAGTGCCACCTACAGGCCACAGGGAACTGCACATCAGGTTACATCACATAGGCAGAAGCGAGTACTAACAAATCAAAGTGGTCTGAGCCTGGCTACTAGCTCAGACCAACCCCTAAATTTAAGTACATAGCACCCCTGAAAAGTAAAGGGGCGCTACATACACCCCCCTCTGAAATAGACACTGTCCCCAGTGTATGAAATAAATTCACGCCCCTCAAACCTGAGCAAGCGCAGATTTATTTCCGAACTATGTACAAAATTTAAAAATTTTGTGCCGGAACTAATATAATGGGAAAGGGCAGGAATAAAAGAGAGGAAGGGATAGATAACATAGAGTACAAACATTGACATCCCATTCTCAATGTCACATTTTACATGGCATAATATACATGTTCCACCCCCTTCTAGACTACCACTCCACCCATCCTCCGGCAGAATTGCTAGTAGTTCACCTGCAGAGGCAGAGAAAAAAAACAGCACACAAAACAAACATCCTATCTAACCGCTATACAAAAGAAGTGAGCTGTCTCCCCGAAAAAAGACAACTCCCTTCACTAAGTGCTCAAATTTTTGCTAATCCTAATATGTGTTATTCTTTACTGAAAGTTCTGCAAATCACCGCCATCTGGTGGTACTGCAACCGTCATCACATCTGGCACTAACTCGCATGGAAATGTATCACTGTTATAAAACATTCCCCATCTTGAACACGGCGACTTCCAACCTTGACCCTAGCTAAATCTATCCCAAAGTTCAGTTCTTTAAAAAAAAAAACTTTCTTTCCATTGGCTGAGGAGGAGAGAAAAAAACACAGAACAGCTCTCCAATCCTCAACAGAGTAGATTCCCTGGCAGGGACAAAGTTACATGTTCGGGCAGTTTGGTTTCTAGAGTGAGTAATAATAAAAAAAAAAAAACAAGTTCTCACTCTAGAGGTAATAGTGTGAGTGTGGGAGGACAAGAGTTTTCCATTCTTTATCAAGCGTCTCTATGGAATACACAGCATCGTCTCTGTCCTTATTACAGATCACCACCCTGTCCGCATGAATGAGCCGACCCAGAGTCCAGTCCTCCCGGCATCCTTTGAAGCGATCTGCCATGACAGTAGAACATCTAAAGTACCAGTGGCCTCTCTGTACTTTCAGGAAGTCCCAAACAAAGTCAGAGTACCACCGGTCCCTGTAGGCCTCAATCTCAAAGAGCAGTTCTTTGGGAACGTATGGGTATTCCCACCCGTACTCAATGGCAATCTTTTTGTTGAGGAGCCGCTGCAACCGGGCTAAAGGCGGCATGGTGGCCCGATCCCCCGCTCCAGGAAGAACAATGGCATCCGGAGACCTCTTTAATAGCATGGGCTCTAGCTGAGGCATAGGTGGCCGCAAAGGTGAACGAGTCTCCGCAATAGAAGACTTAGAGGGCTCCGGAGCAGGCAAAGCGGGCAGGGAGACAAGGCCCTCTACTGGAGTAAGGGCTTCCAGCCGGGGTGTAGTTTCCCCAGAGTCCATGGGCGATTCCTCCTGAAAGCTACGGGGAGAAGTCACCGGTATTCCATCCCAGCCCTTCTTAATAAACACCTCATCGATGGCAAAGTCATCTCCCACATCAGATGATGAGTCTATATCAGAGGTGTCATATATCTCTGCGGGAAGGCAATTTCTGGCAGACACGGACACACTGCCTCCTGAGGGCAAAAGTTCCCGTGGGCTGGCTGTCCGCACATCCCCAATGGAACGGGGCGCAGGCTTCTTTCCCTTCCCCGGCAAACTTTGTACTGCATTGTCCCCAGCCTCCTTACCATCCCCTGACGTGGATCTCCTGGAGGTCCCTCCTGTTCGAAGCTCCGTTCGGGTAGGCGCTGGGGTGGGCCTCGACCGCGGCCGCAGGAGGCTTTAACATAGCCCACCTTCCGCTTGGGAGGTGGAAGAGAGGTCTCGGTTGTTACGGAGGCAGCATCCACTGGGTTCTCCGTCTCAGGCTCCGTGGTGACCGGAACCTCCTCCTTGACTTCCTTTGTAGTCACGGTGGTGCGTGTGGGCATGGTTGTGGGAGCACAGGTTTCCTCTTCCAGAGTGGTAGTGCCTGTTAGGCAGTTTATCCGTTAGACCCGAGGCTTTTCCATGGGTTAATCCACCTCGAAAAGGAACTCTCCACACTGGGGACATCTTCCAAAGGGCCGAAGCTGTACCACCAGTCCCTGGCACTTAGGACAGATCATGCCCAAGGCTTCTGCATCTCTGCACGTGTAAAGCGCAAAGCGGCCTTGAGACTTTAGCCGGATCCCTGTATCCGTCAGGGGGGCAGTTAGCGGAGCAACGTCCAGGGATAAAACAGGTGGGAACACACGAGGTCCCGATGAAACAGGAATCCATGGGGTGGCAGACATGTTGCTTACTCACTAGTCCAATCTGTACTGTCCTTTAGCGCCAAAGACACCACGTGCAACACACACTTGGTGGGGGCTCCTCCCCCTTCTTCTTCCCACTGCACATAACTCGCGGGCTTTTCTATTTTTGAGACACGCCCACGAACTACGCAGTTAGAAATACATTTAGGCCTGTACCTCCATTTCTCTCACAAGTGGCGTAGTTCAAATTCTCCAAAATGGCCGACCTCCACGGAACCACACGGGAAAATAAAGTCCAACTTCTGGGGGGTATAGCTGCAGAATTACGGACGAGCCCCCACGTGTAGCACACGGACCTTTTTCCTGCCTTTGGCTCCCTTGCAGGTCAAGGCACACCGCGCTATATGCCCGTACCCTCTTGTTTGAAGAGGTTGAGCGGTGTTAACAATTTTGGGTCCTGCAGCAAGTTATCCCATTAGACTGGTTCTCGTCTCCTAGATTGTGGGGACAAGTCTCTATTTCTCCCCAGGAAGGCCAATGTCCACACCACTTTAACTCCAACGCTGAGTTTATTTTATAAGTTCAAGTTCAGCAGACAGGAAAGGTGGATGAGAGAAAGGACAGTAAGGTTTGGGAGATAGGTCCAGGCACAAACTGGTACGATAGTCACTACTCGATCCCGAGTAGGTTTAGCTCACCCGGATAGTCCCCTGTAAGTGCGGATTCTAGCAGCCGGATTGATGCTCGAACGTTCACTTTAGGTTTCCTAGAGATACGATCGGGAGATCCTCTGCCACAGAATCTTTAATCCCAAACTTCTCAGCCATTGCAACACAAGGACTGGTGCCAGCGATAGCACGTTGCAAGGCCTGTGATGGATCTTTGAATCCCTCCAGAAGGTAACCAGTCCTCTCTTTCACCGTGAACTCTCACCTGTACATCAGAAAGGTCCTCCCCCGGCCTCCTCTTCTTAGAGCGGGTCCACCCTTTCTCGAGCACCCTGGGATTCTCCTTTTGGAGATAGGCTCCAGCTAAAGGTGCTGGGCCTACTAGTGGAATTGCAGCCCCAGGCTAAAGGTGCCTGAGACTGATACACGTGCGCACCCCTGGCCTGGAGGGCTGGGTGGCGCGAACCGCTCACACTCCAGACTCCCGACTCGACCCCCGAAAAAATGGCGTCTGCCCTTATGTATCCTCTCCCAGCATGCACAGCAGGCTAACCACACCCACCGCACCACTGCCAAGAGAGGACACCCTAAGGCATAGCAATGTCAGGCCACAGGGAACTGCACATCAGGGTCCATCACATAGGCAGAAGCGAGTACTAATAAATCAAAGTGGTCTGAGCCTGGCTACTAGCTCAGATCAACCCCTAAATTTAAGTACATAGTACCCCTGAAAAGTAAAGGGACGCTACAACAATATAATAAATAACTATAAATAATTATAACAAATAATAATATAATAATAATAAAAATGATTCAATAATGTAATCAAATCAAAAACACTGAAATTTGTTCAGTTGCAGAATTGTCGCTGTCATTAGATTTAGTGTTTGATGACGAATTTCCCCACAAATCACTATCTCTCAATTCTGCAAGTGATTCTAATTTATTATCGCTGTTTTGTAGCTGGTCTAAATCCACTTTTGATGTAAAGGAACACTTTTTGGTTGCTATGGACAATCTCCAGTTTCCAGGCAGAAAGAAAAGTATTTATAATATAAAAGTGCATGCAGGACACTGGACAGACCACTAGGGACAAAGGGTGTGTGTACTTATTTGATACAGTACTGTAATCAGTAAGATTACAGTATACTGTATCTATACTGTGTTTTTCACTTTTTGAATTTGGCGCCGAACTCCGTCCCTGTGCGTCGCAACGTCGCATGGAGCGGAGCTTGGCACTCGGCAGTGTGAATCGAGCGAGACACGGCTCGCACACACTGCGGGGAGACATCGCAGGATCCAGGGAACAAGGTAAGTAACTCTCCATGGATACTGCGATGCAGCCCGAGTCTGGCTCGAGGTTACCGCTTTTGGTAGTAAAAACTCACCCCGAGCCTGACTCGGGATTACCGCCAGGGAGGTTAAAAATAAAAATACCCGAACCATTTGCAATAAAAATTCCAAAATTCTCGCTTCCCAATACAAATTTCTCGATGAAGAAAGACCCCTGGGATAGACACCCCTCCCCCAAGTACACACCCCACAGTACACATCTTTTCCCCAGTACAGACATCTTACCCAGGGGAACCCTCAGTGCAGCCACCACACTCTCACTCAGCCAGGGCCGGACTGGGAATAAAAACCAGCCCTGCAAACAATTTCATACCAGCCCCATAACATTATTATACCAGCCCAACATCATAACGTCATTATTTTCTTGTGCATAAAAGGGAAAACCATGCATTTTAAAGCACATTTAAAGGGTGTAATATATATAGATAAGAGACGTGGAATTTACAATTAGCACAAATTTTATCATTTACTGGCACAGACACATTTGCAAAAAAAAGTTGCCTAAAATGGCAGTTTTCAGTGCAAATATCAATATTTAAACTATAAACATGTAGCTAAAGCTATTAGCAATGTGTTTAAGTTAAACAAAAGTCAAAAACCATATTTATCCATTTACATGAAGGTCAGATTAATATAACCCAGCCAGCACAGAGTTCCCCCATATATCAGAGTCTGAAGGATTCCCCTTTACAGTGCAAGGGAACTCTGACACAAAAGGGAACATTGCAGATCATGATCTAAGTGGGAAGGCCCCTTTCACACTGGGGCAGTGGGTGCGTCGGCGATAAAGCAACGCTAATTTTAGCGGCGCTTTACCATCAATTTTGCGGCATTATACGTCCGCTAGCGGGGTGCTTTTAATCCCTGCTAACGGCCGATAAAGGGTTAAAAGCACCAGCAAAGCGCCAGCAAAATGTGCTTTTCCGGCGGTATAGCCGCGGTGCCCATTCATATCAAAAGGCAGGAGCGGTATACACACACCGCTCCTCCACCGCTCCAAAGATGCTGCTAGCAGGACATTTTTTAGCGTCCTGCCAGCGCAGCGCTCCAGTGTGAAGGCCCTCGGACTTTCACACTGGAGTGTGCGGAGTGGCTCTTTCAGGGCGCTTTGTAGGCGCTATTTTTAGCGTTATAGCGCCTGCAAAGCGCCTCAGTGTGAAAGGGGTCGAACGCTGAAATAAAGGGGGCACTGGTGACCAGAGACCCCACTTAAATCAGAGTCCACTGCATTCCCCTTTACTTCATCCCCCTTTACATCAGAGTGCCCCCTTGCACTGAAGGGTGGAATCCTGCAGACTATGATGTAAAGGGGAACTCTGGGAATGTGGGGAGGACTCTGGTGACCAGTGACCACCTTCTGCAAAAAGAAAACACTATGGTAAGGGGGGGTTTACTGATATAAGGGGAAAACTTTAGATCAGTGCCCCCTTACAATATTGTATTGACTCCCCCCTGGCGGCGCTGTCACTGACCTCCTCTCAGGTGCACGGTGCAGGGCTCAGTCACTCGGCTCCAGGTTGGTGGCTCTGGTTTTATCCCATAGTTTCCTCTCCATAGTCCAAACATGTCTGACTTCTCCCATGACCTCCATCCTGGCGGCACTCCCACTCTTGACTCCTCTCCAGACAGGATATAAGACAAGAGATGGTCAGAGGCTGCGGATGGTACAGGAGAGGTCAGAGGCTGCGGATGGTACAGGAGAGGTCAGAGGCTTCGGATGGTACAGGAGAGGTCAGAGGCTGCGGATGGTACAGGAGAGGTCAGAGGCTGCGGATGGCACAGGGGAGGTCAGAGGCTGCAGATGGTACAGGAGAGGTCAGAGGCTGCAGATGGTACAAGAGATGGTCAGAGGCTGCAGATGGTACAGGAGAGGTCAGAGGCTGCAGATGGTACAGGAGAGGTCAGAGGCTGCAGATGGTACAGGAGAGGTCAGAGGCTGCAGATGGTACAGGAGAAGTCAGAGGCTGCGGATGGTAAAGGAGAGGTCAGAGGCTGCAGATGGTACAGGAGAGGTCAGAGGCTGCAGATGGTACAGGAGAGGTCAGAGGCTGCAGATGGTACAGGGGAGGTCAGAGGCTGCAGATGGTACAGGAGAGGTCAGAGGCTGCGGATGGTACAGGGGAGGTCAGAGGCTGCGGATGGTACAGGGGAGGTCAGAGGCTGCAGATGGTACAGCGGAGGTCAGAGGCTGCGGATGGTACAGGGGAGGTCAGAGGCTGCGGATGGTAAAGGGGAGGTCAGAGGCTGCGGATGGTACAGGGGAGGTCAGAGGCTGCAGATGGTACAGGGGAGGTCAGAGGCTGCGGATGGTACAGGGGAGGTCAGAGGCTGCGGATGGTACAGGGGGGTAAGAGGCTGCGGAGGGGGGACAGGAGGTCAGAAGCTGCAGAGGGGGGGACAGGAGGTCAGAGGCTGCGGAGGGGGGGACAGGAGGTCAGAGGCTGCGGAGGGGGGGACAGGAGGTCAGAGGCTGCGGGGGGACAGGAGATCAGAGGCTGCAGAGGGGGGGACAGGAGGTCAGAGGCTGCGGAGGGGGACAAGAGGTCAGAGGCTGCGGAGGGGGACAAGAGGTCAGAGGCTGCGGGGGGACAGGAGGTCAGAGGCTGCGGGGGGACAGGAGGTCAGAGGCTGCAGAGGGGGGACAGGAGGTCAGAGGCTGCGGAGGGGGACAAGAGGTCAGAGGCTGCGGAGGGGGACAAGAGGTCAGAGGCTGCAAGGGGGAACAGGAGGTCAGAGGCTGCAGGGGGGGACAGGAGGTCAGAGGCTGCGGAGGGGGGGACAGGAGGTCAGAGGCTGCGGAGGGGGGACAGGAGGTCAGAGGCTGTGGAGGGGGGGACAGGAGGTCAGAGGCTGCGGGGGGGGACAGGAGGTCAGAGGCTGCAGGGGGAACAGGAGGTCAGTGGCTGCGTGGGGGGGGACAGGAGGTCAGAGGCTGCATGGGGAACAGGAGGTCAGTGGCTGCGGGGGGGGGGCGGGTGTTCAGAGGCTGCAGGGGGACGTAGGAAGAGGCAGATGAGAACTCACTGAGCGGCGCCGGCGCGCTACGGCTTAACTTTTAAAAATGGCGCCGCCCGGCGCCATCGTGTCACTGCGCATGCACCCGCCTTTCCGGAACTTGCCGAGCTTGGATGGGCTTTCCCGAGCACGGCTAGTTTCGGAGCTGCGCTGGCGCATGTGCAGTTGCATGTCGGCCCGGCCCCGCAGCCATTTTTTTCAGTCATCGCTGCCCTCACAGCGGCCCCAGAAGCACTCAGGCAGCCGGCCCACCGGGAGTTTTCCTGGTCTCCCGGTGGGCCAGTCCGGCCGTGCACTCAGCAGATGATATGCGGAAGCTCAGTGTGAAAGGAAGTCTTCTCAGCTCTGTCACATGGTCAGAGCAGGGGAGGGGACTTCTTTCCACACTGAGCTCCACTGTAGCTGTAAATGATATTTTCTGCTACATCAACAAAAGTACAGGGTGCGGATTCACTGGGGGGGTTTCACAGCCGCCTGACATTTTCCTTCTTGTTTGTTGCATGGGCAGTACCCTGCAACACAAGAAAATTAAGGCCAGTGAGTACACACCCAGTGTGGACTGCACCCCACCCCATCCCCATTAGTATGCCACTGACATGTCCCATTTTTTTATATGGTTTGGTACATTGACAGCCGATTCATTTAAATGGGTTGCCCGAAAACAACACAAATTAATGTGTGTGCATTAATGCAAAACCAGTGTAAGAATGGGCCCTTAAAGTTATAAAATAAACTATTTTACCATAGAAAATAAAACAGAATCTACCTTGCATCTGTAGAAGCAGGGCTTTTTTTCAGCTGGAACTTGGTGGAACTTAGTTCCACCACCTCTGGCTCATGCTCTCTGCCTACCACTATCACCTGTAAACACAGAAGTCACCTACAGTGGAGGTACTAGAGCCGGCTGGGTGCTTTAGCTTAATACAGCAACAAAAGTAAGATATGTGGACAATGGTGGAGCTTTTAAGGAAGGTGGGGTTGCATGGAGAGGTCAGAGCTGAAGATGGGTGAAAGTAGTATGTGGATGGCGGATGCAGAGGTAAGCGGCTGTGGAAGAAGGCTGAACTCCGCACTCTCTTTGTAGTGCACCCCCAAACTCTGTATGTAATGCACTCCTGGTGTTTAATGCCCCTCAAGACCAGCGGCGGTGCATCCATAAAGGGCGCAGGAGCGCCGCTCCCCCCCCCCCTCTCCTGTCACTCTCTAATTACCATAGATAGATTCATGCATTGCAAGTCTATATATTGGCCTAAACTGAAGAAATTTTTTTTTTTTCAAAAAAACATTTCCGGGGATATTTATAATAGCAAAAAGTAAAAAATATAGTTTTTTTGCGCTTTTTTGGTTTATAGCGCAAAAAATAAAAACCACAGAGGTAATCAAACAGCACCAGAAGAAAGCTCTATTTGTGGGAAAAAAAGGACGCAAATTTCATTACCACGCAATTACCAGTTAAAGTGACGCAGTGCCAAATTGTAAAAAGTGTCAGGAAGGGGGTAAAACCTTCCGGGGCTGAAGTGGTTAAAGTGTTACTAAACCCAGGACCCTGCATCCACTAAATCTGGTCTCCAACAGTCCACAGAACATGGAAATGCAATTATATTATTTGTAGCGGGTATGTAAATTTGAACTTGGCAGAGACATCAGTGATGTGTAATTCCCTGCAGCCCAGTAGGTGGCGCTGTCGCCCTGGGCTGGGGTTGAATCATTGCTGTGTGCTGTGCCTCCTTTTTGTCCTCCCTCGGCAGCGGTATGGTGGGGCAAGGAACCCGCCATGCTTGCTGGGAGAGGGTATAAAGGGGCCGGCCATCTTTGTCACGGGTCGGAGTCCCAAGCACCTTCAGCTTGTGGACGGTGGTTCGTGTCGGTCCTCTGGGTGGCCTAGGCCTAGAGGACAATCGGAGGTCGTGTACCATCCCAGGCACCTTTAGCCTGGGGTGAGGTACTCGGATGGAGGTCCGGAGCTCAGTGCCCAACACTGAGCTCCGCGAGGGAAGGAGATCCTAGGGAACCCCGGGAGTGGGTACCCGAATCCGGAAGGCGCAATGGACCGGGGGGAGCTCCTCACTTGAAGACCTGGTGCAGCATATTGCCGGTGACAAGGAAATTCCCCCTCGTGCGGAGACAGTAACCCATACCTCCCAACTTTGTAAAGTCCCCTCTCCCCTGAGGGGGGGGTGCGGGACATTGCCAAAAAAAAACGGGAATTGCCACAGAAGTTGTTGAGCGGGGGGGGGGGGGGGGTGGGGGGGTTTGGGGCCGCCAATCGGGGGGGGGGGCATACTAGTGCGCCGATCGCGGGGGGGGGGCCTCTTACCTGCTGCTGCTGCTCCTCTTCTTCTGTTCATGTTTCCTGCTGTGCGGGAAACATGATAGTCTCGCGGGAGTGCGGGAAGGAGGAGCTTCTGCGGGTAAAACCCGCACAATCCGTGCCAGTTGGGAGGTATGCGTAACCCACTTTCAGGAAGGAAAGTGGAGAACACATTGTGTCTGGGCCTATTCGCATCCACACCCCCTTTCCTGTTCTGTTTCTAGTTCAACTGATTGTGTTCATTCAAGAAGAATAAAGGAGTGTTGAACTTTAATGGTGTGGGGCTCATTTCCTGACAGACATTGTTCAAGGTGACTCTTGGAGGGAGGATCCAGGTGCACAACACTGACCCGAAGGTAATACAAGAACGTTGCTTATACTGCACTGACACATGTGGTGGAAGCCAGGCGTGGTGTCCCCGCTCCCTCCCCTCTAAGATACCCCTAGACAAGAGAAAGATGAGACGAGAGAAAGAGGGGAGTGAGGAGGGCGCTACATATTATTATTATTATTATTATACAGTATTTTTATAGCACCAACAGTTTGTGCAGCGCTTAGTAAATATAAACTACTAAATACCTTTTCTCATCAGCAGTATGTAGCAGTCTTGTGACTTCTATTTGTGTGTGGTTAAAGCTTGTAGGAGGAGTTTTAATTTTCCTCTGACTGTCCTATAAGGCTGCAGGACCCCTGACCCTCTGTCTGGACAGTGCTGATTGGCCCTGTGCTGATCATATACACTCTCCCAAGAAAATAAAAAACTGTTTAGCTATAACATGAAACGGAGCATGTGCAGAGTGCCCCTTAGTCTCTGTACTATTAGGAGATGGATTGGGGACAGTAACAGAAGGGGAGGATCAGAGAAGACAGGATCAAACAACCTTTTTACACAATGCACAGGATTAACCCCTTAGGTTCCACAGTAAATATAACAAGCATGCTTTACAGCATATACAGACTGATTTTACTGTTGTGGGTTTAGTAACACTTTAGTTGAACTCCAGGCACAAAATTCTTCTACAATAGCTACTAAGGAAAACAAAAAAAGTTGCGATGACATCATTACTATGCTGCTCATGGATCATTCTCAGAACACAAGGATGGGAGGGGCCTAGCAGGTCCTGCGGGATACTAAAGGGGGTAGGTTTCATGCTGGATTACTGCACAAATTTTGAAGAAATACACATAGGATGCTACAATCCAGGTAAGAATACACAGAGTTATTGTATTTAGACAATATTTATTTAGGCTTACGTATGACTGACAATTTTTTCCCCATTTGTAATATGACACTAGAATAAAATCTAAAAAATAAATAAAGACTCAAGATTTTCCATCATGTCAGAACTCATGTCTCTGTATGCAGCAATTTCGACCATAAACAATATTAGTTTACCAAATGTTCATTGTATATCATATTCTCTCTGTTTGCATGACATACTGAGTTATGTCTAATGTGTGCAAATATACCTAAAACACAAAGACACCATAACAAGTACACTTTCCCAAAAAGAGTTGCATTTGTCAGGTATATCGTGTTGCCATCCTAAAACAACCTCAAACTGGATAACAAACGTGGCTTTTGCTTTCAGTTTTCTGATATTGTACTAATCTCTGACAGTTTTTTTTTCTCTACCTGCTGTTTAAATAAGAGGTCACCTTGTGCTTAATGCTGAAGGCATTTATGATAACTAGTTAATTTACTATGAGCAGTAAGTCATTTACAGACTGGCGGAGCCCCAGTCAATAGAGGTCAACACTCTTACCGCCACAGGAAAAGCACGCTATGCCCTGAGCAAGTTTAATGCTGTAGCTGTAAACTAATCTTTCAAAATCTAAAAAATTTGAGGTCACCATGCAAGTAGTCTTAAAGTAGTCTTAAAGCTGAAGTTTAGCTAAAAGAAATCATTTTATTTTCTACAGCTTTAGTTACCAGTAATAAAGTATTTCCCACAATGTGCAGGCTGCTGGAACCCATAGTAATCCCCTTTCTGCTGCTGAACGTCTGGAGCTGTGGGGGTCAACAACTTTGGTTCTTTGGGCTCAGCTGTGCTAAATCTGATGCAATGGGAACACGCCTGCACTATGAAGTTGGATGAAAAGCCATTCAATCTTAAACAGCATAAGGGGTTCTTTACTGTAAAGCCTGGTACACACGATCGGATTTTTCGCAGACAAAGCATAGGACTTTTGTCCGAAGGGCGTTGGCCGTGAACTTGTATTGCATACAAACGGCAAATAATTGTCGGCCAACAAACATGAAATTACATGGTTTTTCAGCTCTTTAGCGCCACCTTTTGGTCAACTTCTGCTAATGTTGTGTTATGGTGAGCGTTACTTCTGAGCATGCGTGTTTGTACTTTGGACTTGTGTACACACGATCGGGAAATTCGACAAGATACATTTGTTGTCGGAAAATTTTAAAGCATGCTATCCAACATTTGTCCAATGGAGCATTCAAATGGTCAGATTTTCCGACAACAGCCTGCCATCACACTTTTCCCGTCGGAAAATCCGATCGTATGTGCTTTCCTTAAGAGTGTTAAGATTGTGCTACTCCCTTCCACTGGTTTAAGCCAGGAGAGTAAATAAATAAAAAAACGCTTAAGCCTCGTACACACGGTCGGACTTCCATCGGACTTTTCTGTGGTTTTTTGTCCGAATGGAGTTGGTTGGGAACACCCATAGCATACACACGCTCTGACTTTTCTGCAAACTTTCTTAAAACTTCTTACAACATCGCAGGTTTTTTTCTGCTCTTTTCTGCTCTTTACTGCCACCCTTTAGTCAACTTCTGCTATTGTTGGTTGATTTTAACATTAGTTGTTTTGTCCATCGGACTAAAGTCCGATGGTTATCTGTACACACGGTCGGACTTTGCTCCATCTGACTTTTGTTGGGCAAAAGTTTGTCCGTTTACAGACCCAACTTTTGTCCGATGAAATCCAAAACCAAACGAAAAAAGTTTGTCCGATGGAGCGTACACACGGTCGGATTGTTGGTCCAACTTGCTTAAAACAAAGTTTGTTGGGCAAAAGTCCGACCGTGTGTACGGGGCTTTAGATGTGTTTCTTAGTGAACACAATGTACAGAGATATGGAAAATGGTAGTAAAAATAAGCACACATACAGTGCCAATTTCTTTGCCAATGGGTTTCTTCCTTCTCTATATTAAACTTATATTATTGAGATTGTATGGATGCAAGGGTTCTGGGGGGCTCACATATAGGGAAGCACTTGTGGTCGCCTTTTTGTAGGAGGAGGTGGACACGCATACAGGGATGCTGTTAAAGTATTTTGTCTACACAGAGAGTGGGTTCACTGACTTCTGTCAACAAAATTTGCACCATTTGGGCCACTGTTCAACATTAGTACAGTGGGTCAAAAAAGTATTTAGTCAGCCACCAATTGTGCAAGTTCTCATACTTAAAAAGATGAGAGAAGCCTGTAATTGTCATCATAGGTATACCTCAACTATGAGAGACAAAATGTGGAAACAAATCCAGACAATCACATTGTCTGATTTGGAAATAATTATTTTTGCAAATTATGGTGGAAAATAAATATTTGGTCACCTACAAACATGCAAGATTTCTGGCTCTCACAGACCTGTATCTTCTTCTTTAAGAGGCCCCTCTGTCCTCCACTCATTACCTGTATTAATGGCACCTGTTTGAACTTGTTATCAGTATAAAAGACACCTGTCCACAACCTTAAACAGTCACACTCCAAACTCAACTATGGTGAAGACCAAAGAGATGTCAAAGGACACCAAAAAGAAAATTGTAGACCTGCACCAGGCTGGGAAGACTGAATCTGCAATAGACAAGCAGCTTGGTGTGAAGAAATCAACTGTGGGAGCAATAATTAGAAAATGAAAGACATAAAAGACCACTAATAATCTCCCTTGATCTGGGGCTCCACGCAAGATCTCACCACGTGGGGTCAATCTGATCACAAGAACGGTGAGCACAAATCCCAGAACCACACGGGGGGACCTAGTGAATGACCTGCAGAGAGCTGGGACCAACGTAACAAAGGCTACCATCAGTATCACACTACGCCGCCAGGGACTCAGATCCTGCTTAAGCCAGTACATGTCCGGGCCCGTCTGAGGTTTGCTAGAGAGCATTTGGATGATCCAGAAGAGGATTAGGAGAATATCATATGGTCAGATGAAACCAAAGTAGAACTGTTTGGTAGAAACACAACTGAAAAATTCTGAAAAAAAAAAATCAATTGCAGCCACTGTGCCATCAAATGCTGCCGCTGTGCCCATCAATTGCAGCCACTGTGCCATCAAATGCTGCCACTGTTCTATCAAACGCAGCCACTGTGCCATCAAACGCTGCCACTGTGCCATCAAACGAGTGTGCCCATTAAATGCTGCCAGTGTGACCCCCGCCCGCTCGCCATTTGCCTGGCACTTACCCTGTCTTGGTGGGGCAGCGGGTGAAGGCGATGAGTGGGGTCCTTCAAGCCAGCGTCCTCTGCCGTCCTCATCCCCCGACTCCCGTCCTCTCCTCCTGATAGGCGTCCAATAGCGGCGCCTGTCGTTTCAGCCAATCAGGTGACAGGTAACAGACCCGAGCACCTGATTGGCGGAGAGGCGGTTAAAAATTAATTTGCTTTCCTAACACAGCTGAGTTAACCGCATGGCGCTCGCAGGTCACCTATTTTGACGCCTATTAGAGCCTATGGCTCTAACCAGGAGCTTCAAAAACACCCCATGTAATTCATGCAACGCATGAATCTATCCATAGTGCACAGAGGGGGTGGCTGGAGAGAGGGGGCGGCGCCCGTGCGCCCTTAATGCACAGGCCGCCACTGGTTGGGACCCTTTGCTTTTCATTTATAAATGATATAGCGATTGGGATTAAAAGTACCATTACATTGTTTGCAGATGATACCAAGCTATGTAGTGGCATAACGTCAATTGCCTATATGGCAAATGAGGTTTAATGTTGATAAGTGTAAACGACATTTAAACATACATGCATCATACATTCTAGGAAGAAAACAGCCAGGGGAGTCAATGGTCAAGAAGGATCTGACTGTTCTGGTAGAACATAGACTTAAAGTGTAACTCCACTTTTGTTGAGAAAAAAAACATTCCCCTCTGGTTGATCTATGTACATTGCAAAGATTATAACAACCTTTGTTGCAGATTCCTAACTTTTGTTCTGAAGAAATCCATGTGTGTTTGTCTGTGTCTAATAAGAGTGGTTTCATAATTATCAGTCAGCTGTGGCAGCTGCAGAGCACTAATGAGGAAATTTGCTGGGCCTGCATCCCTTTAGACGTGTTCCTATTGGAAATATCTCACCAAAAATTATATTTTTGTTGCAGGGGATGGCTGAAATCTGACTTGTATCTTAGGCAGACTTCTGGGAAAATCAGTGAGCCAATCACACAAGCAGGAAATTATGTTTCTGGGGAGTGGTCAGTACACATTCTGTGTACAGAACAACTCCAGGTAGCCATATTGCTTTGCTTTTTTAGGAAATTACAACGGCTGCAGATTGAAAAGGAAAGGTAATTTTTAATAGCATTCAATTACAATACGACTTGTATTGCAATTGTATACGCTATATTATTTTTTCTTTATTTGCAATTTGCCTCAGAGTACATGTCTGCTGAATGAAAGAGGACTGCGATTCAAGAGTCAGTGTTTCAACTCCAAAGGGTTTGCTCCTGCAGTTCCGGCCTGTTCCGGAGTACAGAAAGAATTGAAGAGAGAAAGAGTCCTTAACCACGTAGTCAGCAAAGAGTTCCATTTCTGGGGGAGAGGTTGCTTACTGGCCTTTTCCATACTTTATCTTATGGGTACCTGGTTGCTCTTCTTTTGATAGGAAGATACAGCTTTGGTCTCGGACGGTTGGACCCTCAGGTCAAGCAATACAGGCCATGTGGGTCAAACAGTCACCTTTAAGCCTCTGAATGTGCCAGGAGTCCTTTGCTCCAGCAACAATAAACAAGTTCTGCTAGCCAACGTGGTTCTTACCATCTCTAGGGGTGCCTATTTCTAACTCTCAGAGCTGTCTTCTGACATACTCATGTAGAAACAGAGGTACACCTCTGTTTCTACATGGATTAAGATGTCATGCAGAATATATGTCTGTAGTTGGGTTCTTTATTCACTCCTCCTTTAGACAGGGATTCCTGTCAAGTATACGGAGGAAGTTATGAGAACCCTACAAGAGATTGGCTGGCTAGTCTTTCAAAAAGGGTCATGTGACGCCTATGCAAATCCTTGTGTAACTGAGAGCTTAATCCATCACGGTTCAGGATGCATAGTTTTTGCAACTAGAGCATACTGGTGGTAGGATGCTGGGTAATCCTAGCTTTCCTCTCTTCAACTGTCAGCGTCTCAATACCTAAATAATGATCAGGACCGTGGTTTCTCCGATCTCTGTATTGAGGTGTGCTCAATGGAAATGGCCAATTGTCCTGAAAGTTTTTTTTTCTCCAATGTTGATAATGCAAAAAGCCCAGCGATTCATGTCTCGCAAAGAGGCAGATGAAGCCTTGGTAGAAGCACAGTAATAAATCTTCTGTGCTGCTGAGTTATTGCCAGTGGAACTCCCCTGTTGGGAAGTTGTTTTCCCAGTAGAACTCCCCAGTTGGGAAGTTAGTTTGAACATTCTAGTTTTCTGGCCAGCTCTTTCATGCTCCCTTCACCTTTTGTCACCTGACAGCAGGCTTTTTAGTCTCCAGTGAGGCTGAACAATATCACAGTGGTGTCCTACATCAGGGGGCAGGTCAGAAACTGCAGGGTCAGTCCACTGAGAAGAGGTAGAGATAACTGTGATCTGGGTGGAGTAGAATCTTCTTTATCATCTCTTTCGAGTCTACATAGAATTTCTGGGAAGAATCCATATTCTGTGGCTCAATTGGACAGTAATTGGTTCCTACATCTAGGTCCCTCCACATGGATTTTATCTCTGGGCAAGATTTCAGCGTTAGATCTGGTAGCATCTCCTTACTGTTACAAGCTGGAATGCTTTTCCCTAGGGGCCTGGGCCAAGCCCTGGGTACGGATGCTGTGTCAGGTCAGGAAAGGTATCACAAGCCATATGCTTCCAGGTTGATCCAAATACAGTTTGTTTTTTTTGGGGGGGGGCTGTTGCTCAATTGTGGGGTGTAGCTAACTTCCTCATGCTGTTAATATCTATCCATAGGGTTTCTGTTGGCTATGATTCAAACCCTACTTTTCCGACATCCCACCCTTGCTTTTTGGGATAGTTAGTTCCCAAACGTATGCTGCCATGGAAGTCTGTCAGGAAAACTGAAAATTTACTATCAAATACTTACCGTAATTTTCCTTTCTTGATGGTCTCCATGGCAGCAGTAGTTCCTGCCCAGTGTCATGAGTAGGCTAATTACAAAACGCGGCCTCTCGCTCAGCCTGAAAATTTATGGGATGGGGGTCCTATAGGGTAGGAGCAAGGGAAAGGCTACCCATACGTATGCTGCCATGGAGTCCATCAGGAAAGAAAAATTACGGTAAGTATTTGATAGTAAATTTAAATTTTCCCCATGTCACCCTCAAAGTTGCATAAACAGAAGGACCCTCTTTCTGCAGTACAGTATTTTTTGAGATATTTGAATATGTGCATGCCCCTCATGCCAGAGTCCAGCTCCTTGTGCTCTTTGTTTTATTGTCACTTTCGCCATTAACCTTGAAAATTGCCAGAATTTCAAAAATTGCTTCCTAAATATTTCAATAGGGTTCATATCTAAGTTTGCAATTTTTGGACTTTACGATGGGTATGATGAATGAATAAATCAAACCCAGTCATATTCGCTCATCCCTATACTAAATTCCCAAAAACTATTCTAAATGGAACAGCCAAAGCTTTTTATATACAGTATATACTTTTTTCATTTTTTTTTTTATAAAAATGAATATTGATATTAAAATCATATTGGGGCCCCCTTGTAAATATTTATTTTTCAACTTATCATTTTTTACTATCTTAGTATCTGCAGTGTCAGGACCACACTACATGGAATCCTTTTTTACAAAAACACATTTTGAAAAAGCTGGAGAAATACCAGGAGTCTAGTTCAATGTGTGGATTCTTTATAATGCAGGACATGGCAGCATTCAAAATAAAAAAGCATTATGCATAGAATTGTAAATGTATAATCTGAAAAATGTGTTTAGCACACCTTGGAATTTTGCTACAATTTTTAAAAAAAAATTGTGTAAACTAATATTTTAAAAGCTGTGCTTACAAGGAATGTGTTTTCTGAATGAATACAAGGAAATTTCTGAAACACGTGATTTATTTCATATCTTTAACCTTGAGCTGTACACTCAAGTCACATTAGCATTGTTATCTTGTGTTCCACCTCACTGGGTGCGATAATTAGCTTTCTGTTAACAAACTTTTTCAGAAAAGAAAAAACAGCTAAAATGAACTGCTTGGTAGATGTACCATATTATTGTTATTTACTAAGGGTACCTACAGATATTCGGTGGTGGTTGGACATATCGCTGACGGCTGACCTCAGGCAATGCTTTTTGCTGCTCAAGTAACAAACATGACAGTTCAGCTTAGATGAGTAACATGTTTGCTGCTACAGAGAGAGAGAGTAGCTGGGAGGAGGAAAGTGGTACTAGGTGCTTCTGCTGGCACTGCTTATAACAGAAAGGGAAGGGGAGGAATAGACAGTAGCAATCACAGCTTGTTATTTCGGACCGGCTATTATTTTGTTGAAAATGTTTATATGACATTTAACGTGACTTTCTTTAAGAGAAAGGTCTTAACTACTTAAAGTGGTTCTAAAGCCTCAGTGTTTTTTACCCTAATGCATTCTTTGCATTAAAGTAAAAAACCTTCTCTGCTGTAGGAACCCCCCCCAGCCCCCCCCCCATTCTTACCTGAGCCCGTTGCAATCCAGCGACATGCATGAGAGCAGCAGCACTCGCAGCTGTCTCCCTTTTCATTGAGCAAATTAATAGCAGCGGGAGACATTGCCTCCCACTGCTGTCAATCAAATTCTGTGACAAGGGAGTGAGGGGTGGGACCAAGTTGCCTGGTCTGTGTCAATAGACACAGACAGGGCTGCTCGGGAGCGAGCTCACACGGGGGGGCCCATGGAAAGCCACTTTCCATGGGGGCACTGGCAGAAGAGGAGGGGCCTGGAACACCGGCGAGGGACCCCAGAAAAGGAGGATCAGGGCAGGTAAGTATAACATGTTAGTTATTTTCATAACAAAAACAAAGGTATAACCACTTCAGCCCTGAAAGGATTTGCCCCCTTAATGACCAGGCCATTTTTTGCAAATCTGCACTGCATCGCTTTAACTGACAATTGCGCAGTCGTGCAACGCTGTACCCAAACAAAATTTACGTCCTTTTTTTACCCACAAATAGAGCTTTCTTTTGGTGTTATTTGATCACATCTGTGGTTTTTATTTTTTGCGCTATAAACGAAAAAAGACCAACAATTATACTGTCTGCTATAATACATATCCAAAAAAAAAAAAATCTAAAAAAATAATTTATTCATCAGTTTAGGCCGATAACGCTATAGGCGTATATTGATTGGTTTGCGCACAACTTTTTGGGCACCAGTGACATTATTACATTGATCAGTGCTATAAAAATGCACTGATCAATGTAAAAATTACACTGACAGGGAAAGGGTTAACAATAGGGGTTGATCAATGGGTTAAGTGTGTTCCCTGGGTGTGTTCTAACTGTAGGGGGGATAGGCTCACTGGGACATGCCAGAGATCACTGTTCCCGATCACTGGGAACAAAAGATCTGACATGTTATTAGGCAGAATGGGGAATCGTCTTGTTTACATAGGCAGTTCCCCATTCCGCCTCTGTACACAGCGATCGCAGGTCGCCGGCGGACATCGCTATCCTCCTCCCACGGACCGATATCCAGGTACGTCGGTTCGCGCAGAAGAGCCGACCTGCCCCAGTATATCTGCGTGAGCTGGTCGGCAAGTGGTTAATGTCACTTTAAGTCTCTAATGCCCCATACACACGGTCGGAATTTCCGACAGAAAAGGTCCGATGGGAGCATTTGGTCGGAAATTCCGACCGTGTGTATGCTCCATCGGACTTTTTCTGTCGGAAATTTCGAAAGCAATAGATTGAGAGCAGGTTCTCAATTTTTCAGACGGAATTTCTGACCGTGTGTACGGGGCATTAGAGACTTAAACCCTTTTTTTCTATAACCCCTTTATTTTTCCTATTACCAATAGGGCTTTTGTTTGATACCAGATTCAATAAGTATATTTATATTCCCTAGATTTTAATTAAGAAGGTACTGTATAGTAAACACATTAAACAAAAATGAAGCTTCTTGAAATTTTCCCCATGCAACATACAATGTAATTTGGGCAGCCTTAGATATTTGAAAAATTATTTTGAATAACCAAAATAGTAGCTCTCAGTGTCTTACAACACAAATCTAAATATAAACCATATACACTCCGTGAGATAGTGCATAAATGCGAATGTTCATAAATATACACCCTGTAAAGAAATGAGCATACAATAAACTCATCAAGTGTCCATAACGTTCATGACAGTGATTTAAAACAATTGATATAAAGTGTTTAACTGAAAATGAGTCCATAAAAAAGTGCACAAAATAAGTCCATAAAAAGTGCATCCAAAAGTGACTTCAAATGAAGATGATGACAAATAAAACTTTCTTGTGTTTTCTTTAAACCTTCACCACACCAATGTGCTCAGTGATTCCACTCCCTAAGGACTTGCACTCACCACAAGAATATGCCTCGCACTCTCATGCTTGGCTAATCAGCTTGATTACCCCCCAGGGTATCACAAACGATTCCAAAATGATGAAATTAGGTCAGTCAAGTCTCCCACATGAAAAAACAAATGCTTCCAATAGTGAAGTTGTAACGCCGAGTGCTCCGGGTGTCCCATCCAGCCCGGAGCACTCACGGCGTCGTCCCCTCTGTGGCGCTCCGGCCAGCCCCCCTGGCCGTGGGCGCTGCTCCGCTCTCCTCTCCACTTACCTTCCTCTTCCTGCTTCCTCCCGGCGCACGCGGCCCCGCTGTGTTCTAGGGCGCGCGCGCGCGCCGGTCTTCTAAAATTTAAAGGGCCAGTGCACCATTGATTGGTGCCCGGTCCAATTACGGTTCCACTACCCAAAACCTATTTAAATCCACTTCCCCTTCCTGTCCTTGCCGGATCTTGTTGTCCTAGTACCTTGTGGAAGTATTTTGAGTTTACCCTGCCTGTGTACCTGACCTTCTGCCTTTGTCTCTGACCACGAGCCATTGCCGCCTGCCCTGACCTTTGCTACGTCTGACCTTGCCTCTGCCTAGTCCTTTTGTACCGCACCAGCCTCAGCCGCCAGAGAGGTGGAGTCGCTACTGGGGGACACGACCTGGTTGCTACCGCCGCAGCAAGTCCATCCTGCCTTGCGGCGGGCTCTGGTGAAAACCGGTAGCTGCTTAGAACCGGTCCCTCGGTGCGATTCGTACCATCCCCTCTCTGGTACAGTGGATCCACCTCCTGCCTCCTCTATAGTCGCCTGCCCGGCCCTTGACAGTAGATCCGGCCATGGATGCCGCTGAGGTGCCGCTGCCCAATCTCGCTGATCTCACTACCGTGGTTGCCCAGCAGTCGCAATTGATTGCCCAACAAGGACAGCAGCTGGCGCAGTTGACCGCCATGGTCCAGCAGCGTCTGCCGCGACAAGCTCCAGCATCTCCTCCTCTCCGAGCAGCCGCGTCTAGTTCAAAGATCCGCTTGTCTCTTCCGGAGAAATTTGACGGGGATTCTAAGATGTGCCAGGGATTCTTGTCTCAATGTGCCCTGCATCTTGAAATGATGTCGGACCAGTTTTCCACAGAACGCTCTAAGGTGGCATTTGTGGTCTGTCTGTTGTCTGGGAAGGCCTTGGCCTGGGCCACGCCACTCTGGGACCGCAATGACCCTGCTACGGCCACCGTTCAGTCCTTCTTTGCTGAGGTTCGTAGCGTTTTGAGGAACCAGCCCGAGCATCATCCGCTGAAACCGCCCTGCTTAACCTGGTCCAAGGAAACTCCTCTGTGGGCGAATATGCCATACAGTTCCGCACACTGGCCTCAGAGCTAGCCTGGAATAATGAGGCTCTCTGCGCAACCTTCAAGAAAGGCTTATCCAGCCACATCAAGGACTCTCTGGCCGCACGAGACATACCCTCCACCCTGACAGAGCTTATCCACTTAGCTACCCGCATTGACATCCGCTACGTTGAAAGACGCCAAGAGCTTCGCCTGGAGAAAGATCTTGTTCGTACCAGGCGTTATCCGCGCCTGGCTCCTCTCTTCCTGAATCCTACGCATCCTGATACCATGCCTCCTGTCGAGGAGGCCATGCAAGTCGACCGATCTCGTCTGACCCTGCAAGAAAGGTCTCGCCGTAGGAATGAGAACTTATGCCTCTATTGTGCGAGCTCTGAACATTTCCTAAAGGACTGCCCTATTCGTCCTCCACGTCTGGGAAACGCTCGCACCTAGTGAGCATGGGAGAGGCGTTACTAGGTGTGAATTCTTCCTCTCCACGTCTGACTATTCCTGTGCGGATCTCTCCTTTTGCCGGCTCCCCCTTCTCTGCGGTGGCCTTCCTGGACTCTGGTTCTGCAGGAAACTTTATTGAAGCCTCCTTCACCAACAGGTTCAACATTCCTGTTATCCGTCTCATCAGACCCTTCTTCATTTCCTCCGTAAATGGAGAGAATCTGGATTGTACCGTGCATTACCGCACCGAACCCCTGCTCATGTCCGTTGGGGTCCTTCACCAAGAAAAGATTGAATTCTTTGTTTTGCCAAACTGTACTTCTGACATCCTTCTTGGCCTACCCTGGCTCCAGCGTCATTCTCCTACCCTCGACTGGACCACGGGGGACATCAAATCCTGGGGCTATTCTTGCCACAAGCATTGTCTTAAGTCTATACCCACCAGTCGAATTCCCATTTCTATTCCTTTGCCTGGCCTTCCCAAGGCCTATCAGGACTTTTCCGATGTTTTTTGCAAAAAACAGGCGGAGGTCTTACCTCCACATAGACCCTACGACTGCCCCATTGACTTGCTCCAGGTACTACACCACCCCGTGGCAGAATTTACCCTCTCTCCTCTCCCGAAACCAAGGCCATGTCCGATTACATACAGGAGAACCTCAAGAGAGGGTTTATTAGGAAATCATCCTCTCCAGCCGGAGCGGGGTTCTTCTTCGTTACCAAGAAGGATGGTTCACTACGCCCTTGCATAGACAATCGTGGTCTTAATAAGATCACTGTTAAAAATCGCTACCCTCTGCCTCTCATCTCGGAGCTCTTTGACCGTCTGCGCGGAGCAAAGGTTTTTTCAAAATTAGACCTCAGGGGCGCTTATAACCTCATCAGAATCCGTAAAGGAGATGAATGGAAAACCGCATTTAACACCAGAGACGGCCACTTCGAATATCTCGTCATGCCTTTTGGACTTTGCAACGCCCCTGCAGTCTTTCAGGATTTTGTCAATGAAATCTTTCGGGACATACTGTATACCTGTGTGGTTGTCTATCTTGACGACATCCTAATTTTCTCTACCAACCTTGAGGAACATCGGCTCCATGTCCGTCAAGTACTCCAGCGCCTCCGTGTAAATCATCTTTACGCTAAATTTGAAAAATGCCTTTTTGAGTGTAGCAGCCTTCCTTTCCTAGGTTATCTGGTTTCAGGACAAGGTCTTCAAATGGATCCTGACAAGCTTTCCGCAGTCTTAGATTGGCCACGTCCCTCTGGACTCCGTGCTATCCAGCGCTCCCTTGGATTCGCCAACTACTATCGCCAGTTCATACCCCACTTCTCCACCATCGTTGCACCGATAGTGGCGCTGACTAAGAAAAACGCGAATCCAAGGTCCTGGCAACCTCAGGCGGAAGAAGCCTTTACTCACCTAAAAACCGCCTTCTCTTCGGCACCTGTTCTATCTCGACCAGACCCCACTAAGCCGTTCTTCCTTGAAGTTGACGCCTCCTCGGTAGGAGCCGGAGCCGTTCTTCTTCAAAGAAATGCTAAAGGAGGAAACGTCACGTGTGGTTTTTTCTCTAAAACCTTCTCCCCTCCTGAAAAGAACTATTCCATAGGTGACCGTGAACTGTTGGCCATCAAGTTGGCATTAGAAGAGTGGAGACATCTCCTGGAAGGTTCTCTTCACCCCATCTCCATCTACACTGACCATAAGAATTTGTCCTACCTTCAGTCCGCTCAGCGCTTGAATCCTCGCCAGGCCAGGTGATCATTGTTCTTTGCCCGGTTCAATTTTCAGATCCATTTTCGTCCCGCAGACAAGAATGTCAGGGTGGATGCCTTGTCCCGTTCCTCTGATGCCTCCGAAACCGGGAACCCCCCACAACACATCGTACCCCCTGAGTGCCTGATTTCCTCTGCTCCCGCTGCTCTGATGCCAGTCCCTCCAGGAAAAACTTTCGTTCCTCCAGGCCTTCGTCTCCAGATACTTAGGTGGGGCCATTCCTCCCATCTAGCCGGCCATGCTGGGATCAAAAAATCCTTACAATTGTTGGCCAGACACTATTGGTGGCCTACCCAGGAAAGAGATATGACTGACTTTGTACGGGCCTGCACTATCTGTGCACGTGACAAAACTCCACGCCAGAAGCCTGCAGGTCTTCTCCTTCCTCTACCGGTGCCTGAACTACCATGGTCCCACATTGCCATGGATTTCATCACGGACCTTCCGTTGTCTCATGGTAACACTGTCATCTGGGTGGTCGTTGACCGCTTTTCGAAAATGGCTCATTTTGTCCCTCTTCCTGGTCTGCCTACTGCACCTCAGTTGGCGAAGCACTTTTTTCTTCAAATTTTCCGTCTCCATGGCCTTCCCTCACATATCGTCTCGGATAGAGGCGTTCAATTTATCTCAAAATTTTGGAGAGCTCTCTGTACTCAACTTAAGATTAAATTGAATTTTTCTTCCGCTTATCACCCGCAATCCAATGAACAGGTGGAGAGAGTTAACCAGGTCCTTGGTGACTACTTACGACATTTTGTCTCCGCCCGTCAAGACGATTGGTTCGACCTATTGCCCTGGGCGGAATTCTCATACAATTTCAAGAACTCTGAATCGTCCTCCAAATCACCTTTCTTTGTGGTTTACGGCCGCCACCCTTTGCCCCCCCTCCCCATTCCCACTTCTTCTGGAGTTCCTGCCGTGGATGAATTAACCCGGGACTTTTCCTCTATCTGGAAAGAGACTCAAAACTCGCTATCACTGGCCTCTGCCCGCATGAAGAGACATGCAGATAAAAAGAGAAGAATTCCCCCTGTCTATCTCCCTGGTGACAAAGTGTGGCTCTCCTCCAAATATGTTCGGTTTCGGGTACCTAGCTACAAGCTGGGCCCTCGTTACCTCGGACCTTATAAAATCAAAAACCAAATCAATTCTGTCTCTTACAAACTCCATCTTCCTCCTTCTCTTCGCATCCCCAACTCTTTTCACGTGTCTCTTCTTAAACCCCTCATTCTTAACCGATTTTCCCCCAAGGTCACCGCTCCTGCTCCGGTCTCTGGTTCCTCCGATGTCTTTTCGGTGAAAGATATCCTCGCCTCCAAGGTTGTCCGAGGTAAAAAATTCTTTTTAATTGATTGGGAGAACTGTGGTCCTGAAGAGAGATCCTGGGAGCCTGAGACCAACATTTTAGACAAAGAGCTCATCCGTAGATTCTTGGGTTCCAAGAAAAGGGGGAGACCTAAGGGGGGGGTACTGTAACGCCGAGTGCTCCGGGTGTCCCATCCAGCCCGGAGCACTCACGGCGTCATCCCCTCTGCGGCGCTCCGGCCAGCCCCCCTGGCCGTGGGCGCTGCTCCGCTCTCCTCTCCACTTACCTTCCTCTTCCTGCTTCCTCCCGGCGCGCGCGGCCCCGCTGTGTTCTAGGGCGTGCGCGCGCCGGTCTTCTAAAATTTAAAGGGCCAGTGCACCATTGATTGGTGCCCGGTCCAATTACGGTTCCACTACCCAAAACCTATTTAAACCCACTTCCCCTTCCTGTCCTTGCCGGATCTTGTTGTCCTAGTACCTTGTGGAAGTATTTTGAGTTTACCTTGCCTGTGTACCTGACCTTCTGCCTTTGTCTCTGACCACGAACCATTGCCGCCTGCCCTGACCTTTGCTACGTCTGACCTTGCCTCTGCCTAGTCCTTTTGTACCGCACCAGCCTCAGCCGCCAGAGAGGTGGAGTCGCTACTGGGGGACACGACCTGGTTGCTACCACCGCAGCAAGTCCATCCTGCCTTGCGGCGGGCTCTGGTGAAAACCGGTAGCTGCTTAGAACCGGTCCCTCGGTGCGATTCGTACCATCCCCTCTCTGGTACAGTGGATCCACCTCCTGCCTCCTCTATAGTCGCCTGCCCGGCCCGTGACAGAAGTATATCAAAACTTTTAATTAAAATAACACAGCACAAGTGACCATCAATGGTTACACTCACATTTAGACAGATCAAATTGGGCACTTCAAAGCAAACATTTCCAAACGCCAGGCAAGTTTATAGTAGGCTGCCGCGATGTATTGCGGTCTCGGCGGACCATATAAGCATGCAAGTCTCACCCTCCTTCACGTACGCTTGCCTCTCCACTGCAATCGAATCACCGCAGACTCCCGCCCAAACACCAAACTGTATATTCGACGAGTGGTCGAAAGATCCGAACGCTGCACACCAGGTGACTGTCGTGTAGCTCCTCCCAGTCACTCGTCGAATATACAGTTTGGTGTTTGGGCGGGAGTCTGCGGTGATTCGATTGCAGTGGAGAGGCAAGCGTACATGAAGGAGGGTGAGACATACATGCTTATATGGTCCGCCGAGACCGCAATACATTGCGGCAGCCTACTATAAACTTGCCTGGCGTTTGGAAATGTTTGCTTTGATCTGTCTAAATGTGAGTGTAACCATTGATGGTCACTTGTGCTGTGTTATTTTAATTAAAAGTTTTGATATACTTCACTATTGGAAGCATTTGTTTTTTCATGTGGGAGACTTGACTGACCTAATTTCATCATTTTGGAATCGTTTGTGATACCCTGGGGGGTAATCAAGCTGATTAGCCAAGCATGAGAGTGCGAGGCATATTCTTGTCGTGAGTGCAAGTCCTTAGGGAGTGGAATCACTGAGCACATTGGTGTGGTGAAGGTTTGAAGAAAACACAAGAAAGTTTTATTTGTCATCATCTTCATTTGAAGTCACTTTTGGATGCACTTTTTATGGACTTATTTTGTGCACTTTTTTATGGACTCATTTTCAGTTAAACACTTTATATCAATTGTTTTAAATCACTGTCATGAACGTTATGGACACTTGATGAGTTTATTGTATGCACATTTCGTTACAGGGTGTATATTTATGAACATTCGCATTTATGCACTATCTCACGGAGTGTATATGGTTTATATTTAAATTTGTGTTGTAAGACACTGAGCGCTACTATTTTGGTTATTCAAAATTATTTTTCACTTTTTATTTTTTAAAGTAGCAGCTGATAGGGTAATTCAGTCTGAATTTATCAGACGTTTCTCCAAGGCGCAGTGGAGTGTGTTAAGGAAAGGGGGCGGTTTATTTCTTAGTACACTGTTATTTTTATAGCCTTAGATATTTACCTGAAAATTAAAATAATAAAGTCTTCTGTATAAAAGGATATCTCATGTGATTTCCATTTTACATTTTTTTAAGATTTCATGCTGTTTTTCAGATTTTATGCTAATCTTTCTCTCTCTCTCTCTCTCTCTCTGTTTCTCTATCTATTTTTTGCAGCCACTGTGACCCCCCTAGCGGCATTTAACCAGAACCCCCACCCACCTGCTCATTATCTGACCAGCATTTACCCCATCTTGGTGGCGAATCAGGCAGCGGGGGACAGTGGCGAGTTGTGGGATGGGCAGCGGCGAGCTGTGGGTCAGGCGGTGGCTCCTGAGATATCAAAGTAGGCCTTTTTGGGGCAGAATAGGATACGTCGGTGGCCACAAACTCTTAGTGCTGTGATGTTTTCTACTTTATATGTTTGAATAATACAATAAAGGTTTTGGAAACGTCCTCACAGAGTTTGTGGCCACCGACTTATCCTATTCTGCCCCAAAAAGGCCTACTTTGATACCTCAGTTTGCCTAGGAGTGTTTCCAAGCTTAAAGGAGAAATCCTAGCCATGACTGTCTAAGTGCAGCATGGGTTCTCATGGGAATACAACCCTTCAGATGTACTGTATGATTTGTTCCACCTTACAAACAAGTGATTGCATCCTGAGGTGTTCAACCCTGTTAAGATTGTCGAGCGAGTAGTCCGCAACGATTATATGAGAGCCTTGTTTGGGTTGAGACAGTGGCTTGATAGCCAGTTCCAGCCTCTGGTTGTGTAGCTTCCCAGATATTTAAAAGACATGAACCGTTTGTTGAAACTTATGAATGAGTTAGGTTGGGACAAACTTTTTGTCTGTGTTACCTATGATGTCGCTAATCTTTTTTCTTCTATCACTCCCTATCTGGCAGTGGAGGCAATTTCCTTCTATTTTTAATTTCACACTGGTCTGTCGGTGGAATATTGTCTATGCATTTTAGAGGTCCTGAAGTATTTACTTACCCATATTTTTTTTTTTTTTGATGGAGTGTGCTACCTCCAGAGCTGTGATGGGGGCCACATTTTTGCCCTCATTAGCCAACCTTAATATGGCTTGAATAAAAATAAAAAAGCTGTGCCAAAAGCTGTGACAAACATGTAGATAAATAAACATTCAGTGAATAGCCACAATTTAATGTGAACTCAATAGTGAATGATACATAAACAATCAGTGAATCACCACAATGATACAAAAACAATCTATGAATCACCACAATTCAATATGAACTTAATTATAACTTATACATAACAAAGTCCATCAGCTGCAAGTGAGATGTATAAATCTTGAATATTCAGACTAATTGAACAGCTTCTGAACACCACGACAGACTAGTGAATCTCCTCCACATAAAATGCATGCTTACCAGAGGCAAGCTTATTCGTGCTTGCGGCTATCAACCCAGCCAGGGCCTTTATCCAGGATTTGTTGAGTTGTCAGCACACAATGGATTCTTGGTAAATATTAGGCAAATCACCCACATATCCAGACCAGGGCAATATAGTGTTCAGTGGTCATAAACATGAGCCAGGCAGGTACACCCAAAAAGGACTCGCCATAGTATAAATTGTAACACACAGGTTTATTTATATTAAAGGTTGCAGTTACATGAAAAACTTTAAAAAGTAGCATCAATCGTAAAACAAGCCGGCCGGCTAGTGAACACCCGTCCTCTCGGGATCACAACGTGGTGACGTCAGCACGCCACTCCTCCCGACGCGCGTTTCATCATAAACTGACGTCGTCCGTTATCAGTTTATGACGAAACGCGCGTCGGGAGGAGTTTCGCTGTCTAGCTTCATCAGGACACACTCAGGGATTGTTGGAGAAAAACAGGTCTCACTATCTTGCAAAGGAATTCATGTGGCCCCTTTATTATCAATATTGTCAACTGGAAAAACCGCAGCCGGATGAGAAAGAAAATATGGGGGGGGGGGGTGGTGGTGATATTAATTTGGACACTGAGAGACAAAAACCTGAGTAGTATAAACATGTATTTTAAAGCCAGTTCCATATACATGACCATTAAAGCAGGGAGCCCAAACTGCAATCAAACAAAGCAGGTGCCCAATTAAATCAGGTTCAGCAATCCCTCAAGGCCATCATGACCAACAGGTTCGCCAAGCCTACCCCCCAAAAAGACCCGCACGCTCACCTAGGATTTATACTACTCGTGTTTTTGGCTCTCAGTGTCCAAATTCATATCACCACCCCTTCCATATTTTCTTTCTCACCCGGCTGCGGTTTTTCCAGTGGACAATATTGATAATATAGGTTCCATATGACACTCCAAGCTACTGGCTTTGTGTTATGAATACCCAAGTACTTGAAGACTTATGGGTGAGACTATCTTTCATGGATTCCTTTGCAAGATAGTGAGACCTGTTTTTCTCCAACAATGTGTGTGTCCTGGCAAAGCTAGACAGCGAAAGGCGTTGACGCACAGGGGCTCACTACTATGTATACTATGCATGTTCATCTCTGTCATGTATTGTGTATATGTTTTTAATTCTTTACCTTTTTTTGCTTTTTGTACCATGTATTGTTATAAATAGGGTTGAGCGAACCGAACTGTAAAGTTCGGGTTCGTACCGAACTTTAGCGTTTTCCGAACCCGAACCTGAACCCGAACAATTGCGTGTAAGTTCGGGTTTGGGGTTCGGGGATGTAATGGCGCATTTAGAAAAGCTTCAGGGGCCAGCCAATCACCTTTTGTTTAGCTGGTGTGCCCTTAGAAGCCATCATAGCCATGCCTACTAATGGCATGGCTGTGATTGGCCAGTGCAGCATGTGACCCAGCTCAGTGCAGCATGTGACCCAGCTTCTATATAAGCTAGAGGCACACAGCACAGCACGTCACTCTGCTAGACAGAATAGGGAGAGGTTCCTGGCTGCTGTTGCTTATTAGGGAGATATTGAAATACATGAGTTAGTCATGATTCTGCAATCTGAGAGAAAAGATAGAGAGACAGTGTAGGGGAAGGTTCCTGATGGTGCTTTCAGGGAGAGAGATTTATATAGATTCAGAGATCTAATAACTCAGCGATCTGCATAGGTTTACCTGTTTGTTTTGCAGTGCACAGTCTTTTTACACTGCAATGAGCCCAGTGTCAGAGAAAATCTAACTTGTATCTGCAATCTCAGTGCACCAGCACTGCATATGTTATGTTGAGAGATACACCATTTTCATACTCTTGCAAAAAGACCCATTTAGGGCAAAAAAAAGGCACTTTATGGTGCTCTTGCAAAAAGACCCATTTAGGGAAAAAAAATAAATGAAAAAAATTAGCATTTTATTTTGCTCGTGCAAAAAGACACATTTAGGGCAAAAAACAAAAACAAAATTTGCACTTTAATGTACTCTTGCAAAAAGACCCATTTAGGGCAAAAAAAAATATTTTGCAGTGTTTTATGCATATCTGGAGGTGTGTGAAATAACCAATTTCTATATATTTTTCTTCTACTGTGCTATCAAAAAAAAACAAATTTTTTTTGAATAGCATTTTCTGTAGTTCTGTAGCTGTGCGATCCAGTGGTTACGTACTGTGGGTATGTTGTGGTCTTGCAAAAAGCCCCATTTAGGGCACAAAAAATATTTTGCAGTGTGTTATACATATCTGGAGGTGTGTGAAATAAACAATTTCTATATATTTTTCTTCTACTGTGCTATCCTAAAAAAACAACATTTTTTTTGAATAGCATTTTCTGCAGTTCTGTAGCTGTGCGATCCAGCGGTTGCGTACTGTGGGTGTGTTGTGGTCTTGCAAAAAGCCCCATTTAGGGCCACAAAAAATATTTTGCAGTGTGTTATGCATATCTGGAGGTGTGTGAAATAAACAATTTCTATATATTTTTCTTCTACTGTGCTATCCTAAAAAAACAACATTTTTTTTAATAGCATTTTCTGCAGTTCTGTAGCTGTGCGATACAGCGGTTACGTACTGTGGGTGGGTTGTGGTCTTGCAAAAAGCCCCATTTAGGGACACAAAATATATTTTGCAGTGTGTTATGCATATCTGGAGGTGTGTGAAATAAACAATTTCTATATATTTTTCTTCTACTGTGCTATTTTAAAAAAGCAACATTTTTTTTTGAATAGCATTTTCTGCAGTTCTGTAGCTGTGCGATACAGCGGTTACGTACTGTGGGTGGGTTGTGGTCTTGCAAAAAGCCCCATTTAGGGGCACAAAAAATATTTTGCAGTGTGTTATACATATCTGGAGGTGTGTGAAATAAACAATTTCTATATATTTTTCTTCTACTGTGCTATCCTAAAAAAAACACATTTTTTTTAATAGCATTTTCTGCAGTTCTGTAGCTGTGCGATACAGCGGTTACGTACTGTGGGTGGGTTGTGGTCTTGCAAAAAGCCCCATTTAGGGCCACAAAAAATATTTTGCAGTGTGTTATGCATATCTGGAGGTGTGGGAAATAAACAATTTCTATATATTTTTCTTCTACTGTGCTATCCTAAAAAAACCATTTTTTTTCAATAGCATTTTCTGCAGTTCTGTAGCTGTGCGATACAGCGGTTACTTACTGTGGGTGGGTTGTGGTCTTGCAAAAAGCCCCATTTAGGGCCACAAAAAATATTTTGCAGTGTGTTATGCATATCTGGAGGTGTGTGAAATAAACAATTTCTATATATTTTTCTTCTACTGTGCTATCCTAAAAAAACAACATTTTTTTAATAGCATTTTCTGCAGTTCTGTAGCTGTGCGATACAGCGGTTATGTACTGTGGGTGTGTTGTGGTCTTGCAAAAAGCCCCATTTAGGGCCACAAAAAATATTTTGCAGTGTGTTATGCATATCTGGAGGTGTGTGAAATAAACAATTTCTATATATTTTTCTTCTACTGTGCTATTTTAAAAAAGCAATGTAGCGGGTATTTGAATTTGTGAGGACTCTGGTGGTGTGAAGTTCCCCGGGGTCTCTGGGTGGCGCTGTTGCCCCGGGCCCGGAGTTGAACTCACACAGCGAACCGTGCCTTTTTGTCCTCCCCTGGAGCTGGTACAGCGGGGCAGGGAACCCGCTGTGATGCAAAGGGAGAGGTCATAAAAGGGGCGGAGGCCCTGATTTGGGGAGAGAGTCGGAGGACGTGGCCGCACCCAGGCACCTTCAGCTTGGGTGCTGGCGTTCCGGTGTTTCAGGCCTAGGTGCCCTTGGCCTAGCTGGGACAGAGATGGAGTCCATTCCAGGCACCTTTAGCCTGGGGTGAGGTACTACGGCGGATACCTGGAGCTCAGTACCTTCGACTGAGTTCCGCGAGGGTGAGGAATCCGAGGGGGCCCTAACTCCTTGGGTGCCCGTGTCTGAGTTTGTGAGGACTGGTGCACAGTACCTTCTCAGAAGAGTCCGGCGCAGCATCGCTGGTGAAGGAGAGGCCTCCATTTCTCCCTTGGACGGATTTCTTCCCCTGACAGGGGCAAAGTGAGCGAAGGTAAATTCACGTTCTATTACCTAGTCAGTGGCAGTGACTATTCACCACTGGTGACAGCACAGTGGGCAGCAGCAAGAAGGGAAAGGATTGTGCCTCGATCTGTTTCCCCATTATTCAAAAGGAGAAAGATTGTTTTATTGCTTGGCAAGAAGAATAAAACTGAGTTGTACCTATTCACTGTGTGGAACTTGGGTTACTAAGCAAAGGAGCCAGGGACGAAGGACTGGACTTGGCTCTAGGACACCTACACAAAAGCCCAATCTCTGGCCTTCACCTCCTAGTTACGGGAGGACATGGGCCGTGGTGTGTATCATCTCTCTCTCATGTACCCCTAGACAACAGCCATATAACGATAGAGAAAAGGGAGAGAGGTGAGGCCGCTACACGTGGGGGCATCGTATCCGGGATATGTGTATGGTGTCTGAATTTGAACTTTGCTGCCCAGAGGAGTTCCGAGTAGGTCGGCCATATTGGCCAACGTGCCACGAGGCAACTCACAACTGCGGAGTTCGTGGGCGGGGCAAGGGAAAATCCCGCGAACAAGTGCAGAATGTGGGAGGAGTCTGGCCACGTGGAGGTACGCACGAGGAGATTCCGGCACGGGTGGGTCAGTGCGCAATGGAGCAGCAAAGAGAGAGGATGGCTTCAAGTGCTCCGTGGATTTCTGTTCCTTCCTTCGCGGATATGTCTTCTCTGGCTGCTCCGATCATGGATACGGGGATAAGACTAAGGCCCCGGGGGCGATTGGCTCTCTTTACCTGTAGAGACATGGAAGCCCTCGGTGTGATCTGTCCCGCCTGTTCGGGACTGGCGGTCCAGCTGAAGGCGTTTGGGCGCTGTGAGGTCTGCAAAGAATTCCTCTTCGAGGTGGAACCATTCACAGAAAAGCCTCAGGCTTTCCACCTCAACTACCTCACAGGGACTGCCACTCTGGAGGGAGAGATCGATGCTGGTGCGTTCCCCGTGCGCACTGATCCGGGCGAAGTGACTGCACAAACAGAGGTGAAAAGAGAAAAATCAGAGGATGCTGCCTCGGTCACCAGCAGCTCCCTGCTCCGGCCACCGAAGAGGAAAGTCGGCCTAGTGATGGCCTCATGTGGTCGTGGAAGAGCTTCGCCCCACTGCTTGCCTGGCCTGGATGGCGCCGGTAGGAAAAGTCCCGGACATCCCTGTTCTTCAAAAGGCCCAGGTGAGCCAGGGGTTGGGACTGTCTGTGTGGTTGAAAGTGGCGGTAGTCCACAGTCGGTAGAGGCCGTCAAGGGGGATAGTTCCGTGACTGGGAATTATCTGCCCGCAGAGTGCTACGACACCTCTGACCTGGATTCATTGTCTGACAATGGCGATGATGGGGAGATAGATGAGATCTTCCAACAGAAGGGATGGGACAGGATGAAGCTACCCTTGGCCCGTGTTACGAGGGACCTGCCTATGTCTACTGGAGAAAGTACACCTCGGGTGGAGGCCCCGGCGCTGAGGGAGGAAGCTAGTCCTCTGTCTGTCATTTCACCGGCTCCTGTTGCGGGAGTGCAACGCCAATCACTGCGGGCTCCTAGGCCCAGGTCTACCGAGGTGGTGAATGCACCTCGCCACCCAGAAGCGATTGTTCCACCCGGAGAAGGAGACCGAGCTAGTATGCCACCTTTGTCAAGGCTGCAACGTCTTTTTGGCCAGAAGGTTGCTCAGGAATATGGGCGGGAATACCCGTATCTGCCTCGGGAACTGCTCTATGAGGTGGAGGTCTTCCGAAAAAAATGGTATGATGCCTTTGTATGGGACAAACTGAAAGTACAGCAAGCACGGCGGTACCTTTCCTGTTCACCAAAGGTCACCAAGAAGTTTCAGGACTGTAAAGCTAAGTGGATGCTGGGAAGACACATTCATGCGGACAAAGTGGTGATCTGCCGCAAAGAATGAAAGAGTGCTGAGTACCATGTGGAGGCTTTTGACGATCGTTTGAAGCCTATATCATTGCCTCATCCAAGGTTTTACCTATAAGAGAAGAAGAGAGAAAAAGGACTCTCGTTTGTTTCTTTTCATTCCTGGTTGAACTTTCCAGAGTGCCTTTCCAGAACACAGAGACTGTGCCCTAGTTTTTTTTTTGCATTTGGGCAATCTTACTCTTTGGAGATATGGGAGCTGTTTTTGTTTGTTCTCCCTTTTCTTCTTCTGACACTCACAAGAATCAGTGACTTTGGGTTTTAGATAGTGTAGGGTCACAGAGAAAATGTTCAAGCGGAAAGTTCATCTGGAAGTAATGAGTGTCTTGACCGCGGCACTGTCACCAGGTGGCAGTGTTGTGCAACGATTGTTGTTTTTTTTTGACATTATGCAGCACTTATTGGAGTGAATGGGTTTCTCCTAGGATAGACTCATTCATCCCAAGTAAACACACATGTTGGTAGGATGTATGTTTTTTTTTTCTTTCCCTCTGCAGGAGATTCGTCTGTCAAGACTACTGAGAGTGGGTGGTCTTCAGATAGTCAGTGGGAGGAATGTAAATGTGTGAGATGTTTAAAATGTTTTATTGAAAAGTTTTATAGTTGTATTCCTTTCCCATTCAGGTCGTGGCACAATCCAGGGTTAAATTGTGTAGTTGGTTTCTGGGCTGAACTTATTACACCACCTTTTGTGGGGTGTGAGTTTGTACCAGAAACTGGGGACCAGTGTCAAATCACCAGGGGGAGAGTGTAGCGGGTATTTGAATTTGGGAGGACTCTGGTGGTGTGAAGTTCCCTGGGGTCTCTGGGTGGTGCTGTTGCCTCGGGCCCGAGTTGAACATACACCACAAACCGTGCCTTTTTGTCCTCCCCTGGAGCTGGTACAGCGGGGCGGGGAACCCGCTGGGATGCAAAGGGAGAGGTCATTAAAGGGGCGGAGGACCTGATTTGGGGAGAGAGTCGGAGGACGTGGCCGCACCCAGGCACCTTCAGCTTGGGTGCTGGCGTTCCGGTGTTTCAGGCCTAGGTGCCCTTGGCCTAGCTGGGACAGAGATGGAGTCCATTCCAGGCACCTTTAGCCTGGGGTGAGGTACTACAGGGGATGCCTGGGGCTCAGTACCTTCAAATGAGTTCCGCGAGGGTGAGGAATCCGAGGGGGCCCTAACTCCTTGGGTGCCCGTGTCTGAGTTTGTGAGGACTGGTGCACAGTAACTTCTCCGAAGAGTCCGGCGCAGCATCGCTGGTGACGGAGAGGCCTCCATTTCTCCCTTGGACGGATTTCTTCCCCTGACAGGGGCAAAGTGAGTGAAGGTAAATTCACGTTCTATTACCTAGTCAGTGGCAGTGACTATTCACCACTGGTGACAGCACAGTGGGCAGCAGCAAGAAGGGAAATGATTGTGCCTCGATCTGTTTCCCCATTATTCAAAAGGAGAAAGATTGTTTTATTGCTTGGCAAGAAGAATAAAACTGAGTTGTACCTATTCACTGTGTGGAACTTGGGTTACTAAGCAAAGGAGCCAGGGACGAAGGACTGGACTTGGCTCTAGGACACCTACACAAAAGCCCAATCTCTGGCCTTCACCTCCTAGTTACGGGAGGACATGGGCCGTGGTGTGTATCATCTCTCCCTCAGGTACCCCTAGACAACAGCCATATAACCGATAGAGAAAAGGGAGAGAGGTGAGGCCGCTACAGCAGCATTTTTTTTGAATAGCATTTTCTGCAGTTCTGTAGCTGTGCGATACAGCGGTTACGTACTGTGGGTGGGTTGTGGTCTTGCAAAAAGCCCCATTTAGGGCCACAAAAAATATTTTGCAGTGTGTTATACATATCTGGAGGTGTGTGAAATAAACAAGTTCTATATATTTTTCTTCTACTGTGCTATCCTAAAAAAACATTTTTTTTAATAGCATTTTCTGCAGTTCTGTAGCTGTGCAATACAGCGGTTACGTACTGTGGGTGGGTTGTGGTCTTGCAAAAAGCCCCATTTAGGGCCACAAAAAATATTTTGCAGTGTGTTATGCATATCTGGAGGTGTGTGAAATAAACAAGTTCTATATATTTTTCTTCTACTGTGCTATCCTAAAAAAAAACATTTTTTTGGAATAGCATTTTCTGCAGTTCTGTAGCTGTGCGATACAGCGGTTACGTACTGTGGGTGGGTTGTGGTCTTGCAAAAAGCCCCATTTAGGGCCACAGAAATATTTTGCAGTGTGTTATACATATCTGGAGGTGTGTGAAATAAACAATTTCTATATATTTTTCTTCTACTGTGCTATCCTAAAAAAAAACAACATTTTTTTAATAGCATTTTCTGCAGTTCTGTAGCTGTGCGATACAGCGGTTACGTACTGTGGGTGGGTTGTGGTCTTGCAAAAAGCCCCATTTAGGGCACAAAAAATATTTTTCAGTGTGTTATGCATATCTGGAGGTGTGTGAAATAAACAATTTCTATATATGTTTCTTCTACTGTGCTATCCTAAAAAAAAAAAAACATTTTTTTTAATAGCATTTTCTGCAGTTCTGTAGCTGTGCGATACAGCGGTTGCGTACTGTGGGTGGGTTGTGGTCTTGCAAAAAGCCCCATTTAGGGCCACAAAATTTATTTTGCAGTGTGTTGTGCATATCTGGAGGTGTGTGAAATAAACAATTTCTATATATTTTTCTTCTACTGTGCTATCCTAAAAAAACATTTTTTTTCAATAGCATTTTCTGCAGTTCTGTAGCTGTGCGATACAGCGGTTATGTACTGTGGGTGGGTTGTGGTCTCGCAAAAAGCCCCATTTAGGGCCACAAAAAATATTTTGCAGTGTGTTATGCATATCTGGAGGTGTATGAAATAAACAATTTCTATATATTTTTCTTCTACTGTGCTATCCTAAAAAAACAAAAAAAATTTTTAATAGCATTTTCTGCAGTTCTGTAGCTGTGCGATACAGCGGTTACGTACTGTGGGTGTGTTCTGCTCTTCCAAAAACACCCATTTAGGGCAAGATCCTAAATTTGGAAAATATGAGGAGAAGGTCAAAGGGACGTGGTGGCCCCGGTCGTGGTGCTGCTGGTGGAGCTCCTGTTGCAGGGAGAGGACGTGGTCGATCTGTGCCAGCTACACGCACAAGTGAAACACCTTCCTCAGGTGCGAGTAGGCGACCGAGCCTGCGGTGGTATTTTGTCGCGCCTAATGAGGCTGTACGAATGTTGAGGCCAGGACAAGTACAGGCGATAGTAGATTGGGTTGCTGACAGTGCCTCGGGTTCCTTCACATTGTCTCCCACCCACTCTTCTGATGAAAGATCAGAGTTGGCACCTGAAGCCCATGTCCATCAGTCTTTCACCTCACCCCCTTGCAAATCAGCCAAGCAGTCTGAGCTCCAAATCATGCAGCAGTCTCTTCTGCTTTTCGATGAGTCTGTAATAGCAGGGTTTCAGAGGGCCATCCTTCTAGCCCTACCCCAGAAGTGGAAGAGATTGAGTGCATCGATGCCCAACCACTTATGTTTCATGATGAGTACATGGGAGGACCATTGCAGCACGTCTCGGATGATGACGAAACACAGGTGCCAACTGCTGCTGCTTTCACAATTGTGCAGACAGACAAGGAGGGCAGGGGTGAAGACTGGGTGGAAGATGATGTGGAGGACGATGAGGTCCTCGACCCCATATGGAATCAACATTATGCAGGTGACCAGTGTAGTTCGGAGGAAGAGGCGGTGGTTGCACAGAGCCACCAGCACAGCAGAAGAGGAAGCAGGGTGCAAAAGCGGAGCGTCCGTCCCCTAGACAATATGTCTGCTACTGCCCAACGCAGCAAGGGACCGAGCACACCAAAGCCAGGTCCAAGGAGTTCCCTAACGTGGCAGTTCTTCACACAATGTGCTGATGACAAAACACGAGTGGTTTGTACGCTTTGCAATCAGAAACTGAAGCGAGGCATAAACGTTCTCAACCTGAGCACAACCTACATGACCAGGCATCTAAGTACAAAGCATGAGCTGCAGTGGAGTAGACACCTCAAAAACCAAGAAAGGTCTCTGGCTCCTCCTGCTTCCTCTTCTGCTGCAGTCTCGGCCTCTTCACCCACCTCTGTAGTGACAGTGGCACCTGCCACCCCGCAAACAGAGGATCTGCCAGCAACACTACCACCTGGGTCACCAACCATCTCCAAAATGTCCCATGGAAGCGTTCAGCTCTCTATCTCCCAAACATTGGAGCGGAAGAGGAAGTACCCCCCTTAGCCACCCGCGATCCCTGGCCCTGAATGCCAGCATTTCAAAATTCCTCGCCTTTGAAATGCTGTCATTCCGTCTGGTGGAGACGCAGAGTTTTAAAAGCCTGATGGCATTGGCTGTCCCACAGTACGTCGTGCCCAGCCGCCACTACTTTTCCAGGCGAGCCATCCCTTCCCTGCACAACCAAGTGGGGGACAAAATCAGGTGTGCACTGCGCAACACCATCTGTGGCAAGGTCCACCTAACTACGGATGCGTGGACCAGTAAGCACGGTCAGGGACGTTATATCTCCGTAACAGCACACTGGGTAAATGCAGTGGCGGCTGGGCCTGAGGCAGATAGCAGTTTGGCGCATGTCCTTCCACCACCGAGGATTGCAGGGCGCTTCAGTTTGCCTCCTGTTGCTAACTCCTCCTACTCCGCTTCCTCATCCTCTACCGCCTCCTCATCTGGTCAGCGCAACACTTCACCACCAACTTCAGCACAGCCAGGGGTAAACGACAGCAGGCAGTTTTAAAACTTTCCTGTTTGGGGGAAAAACCCCACACCGCGCAGGTGTTGTGGAGGGACATGGAACAACAGACCAATGAGTGGTTGCTGTCAGTGAGCCTCAAGCCCGGCCTGGTGGTGTGCGATAATGGGCGAAATCTCGTAGCAGCTCTGGGCCTAGCCGGTTTGACGCACATCCCTTGCCTGGCGCATGTGCTGAACTTGGTGGTCCAGAGGTTCCTTAAAAATTACCCCAATATGCCAGAGCTGCTGCAGAAAGTGCGGGCCGTCTGTGCGCACTTTTGGAGTTCTCACCCTGCTGCTGCTCGCCTGTCAGCGCTGCAGCGTAACTTCGGCCTTCCCGCTCACCACCTCATATGTGACGTGCCCACAAGGTGGAACTCCACCTTGCACATGCTGGCCAGACTGTGCGAGCAGCAGCAGGCGATAGTGGAGTTTCAGCTGCAGCAATCACGCGTGAGTCGCTCTGCAGAACAGCACCACTTCACCACCAATAACTGGGCCTCCATACAAGACCTGTGTGCCTTGTTGCGCTGTTTCGAGTACTCCACCAACATGGCCAGTGCCAATGACGCCGTTCTCAGCGTTACTATCCCAGTTCTATGCCTCCTTGAAAAAACAAATCGGGCGATGATGGAAGAGGATGTGGCACAGGAGGAGGAGGAGGAGGAGGAAGCGGGATCATTTCAAAGGCTTTCAGGGCAGTCTTTCACAAGTGGCTACGAGGGTGGGTTCCTGCACCAACAAACTCCAGGTACACAATTGTCCAGCAGCAAGGGCACAGTTCTGGTGGATGACGAGGTGGAGGAGGAGATGGAGGAGGAGGAGGAACCATGTTCACAGCAGGGTGGCACCCAGACCAGCTCATGGCCATCACTGGTGCGTGGCTGGGGGGATACAGAGGACACAGACGATACACCTCCCACAGAGGACAGCTTTTCTTTGCCTCTGGGCAGCCTGGCACACATGAGCGATTACATGCTGCAGTGTTTCCGCAACGACCGCCGAGTTGCCCATATTTTAACTGGTGCTGATTACTGGGTGGCCACCCTGCTGGATCCCCGTTCCAAGGACAACGTACCGTCCTTAATTCCCTCACTTGAGCGGGATCGTAAGATGCGCGAGTACAAGCGCACGCTGGTAGACGCGCTGCTGGTGGCATTCCCACCTGACAGCGGGCGTACGGTGGAAGCACAAGGCGAAGGCAGAGGAGGAGGAAGAGGTCGCCAATGCAGCCGGGGCACCGCCAGCACCTCAGAAGGCAGGGTTAGCATGGCCGAAATGTGGAAAAGCTTTGTCAGCACGCCACAACAACCAGCACCACCAGCTGAGATGGAACGTCTTAGCAGGAGGCAGCATTTCACCAAGATGGTTGAGCAGTATGTGTCCACAGGCCTACACGTACTGGATGACGGGTCTGCCCCCTTCAACTTCTGGGTCTCCAAATTGGGCACATGACCTGAGCTTGCCCTTTACGCCTTGGAGGTGCTGGCCTGCCCTGCAGCCAGTGTATTATCTGAACGTGTATTTAGCACGGCAGGGGGCGTTATCACAGACAAGCGCAGCCGCCTGTCCAGAGCCAATGTGGACAAGCTCACGTTCATTAAAATGAACCAGGCATGGATCCCACAGGACTTGTCCGTACCTTGTGCAGAATAGACATGTATACCGGAGTTGTGACAAAAACTGTCCGGCCATCGGATTGTGTCCGGCCCGTACTGCGCAGGCGCAGCGCTTGCGCAGTACAGAGGACAAGGAGATTCACAAAATCTCTGAAGATGAACGGCGCCTGCGCAGTGAGTGCAGGTTCAAGCCCCACCATCCAAGTGGACATACGGTAGCACATAGTAACAGGGCCCCTCACGGACTCGCTTCGATCGCCACGCTTCGGGCACGGCCTCGCTTGGCTCGGCTTGAACCTCGGATGGTGTGGCTTTCACCTGGACTCACCGCGCAGGGCGCCGTTCGTCTTGGGAGATTTTCGAAATCCCCTTGTCCTACATACTGAGCAAGCGCAGTACAGGGCGGACACTATTCGACGCGGACAGAATTCGACACATCACCGACCTTACTCAGCCATTGTTGTATTTTTGAAACAGTGTTGGCTACCTCGTCCTCCTCCACCGCCGCTTCCACCTACACAGCCACATCCACCGCCACCTCAACCTCCTACTCCATATGGACCTCGTCCTCCTAGGTCAAGATTATAATTTTTATTTTATTTTTTATTTTATTTTTTGTAGCGCACAGATCCTTTCCCCCTTACCTGCCTTTATGTTGTTGGCTCCTCGCAGGAGGGAGAAAGGAACACCGCACTACCAGCCCGTACCCTCCTATATAAAGGTTGAGCGGTGTACTTGACGGCCCGTATCCACAGCCGGAGTCAAAACTCCTCCAGAGGATGATTCTCACCTCTACTGTAGGTAGAGGTAAGTCCTTGAATTCTCAGTAGAGTCAATGTCCACACCAGCTGAAACTCCAACTCTTATTCTCTCATGGCAAAATAAACTGTACTCGGATAGAAAAGGTTAGAGCAAAGAAACAGGACAGCTTAAGGTGTGGAGGAGGTCCAGGCACAAACGTAGTACATTCACTTCACTGCTTAGGTTTCTCAAACAGTTTTAGGCGCACGGTCTCTGCAACAGACCTTGAGGTTGGTCTCTGCCACAGACCGGGTGTACAAGGCCCCTGCCACGGACCTGGAGAACTTTGGTCTCTGCCACAGACCAGGGTGTATAGGGCCCCTGCCACGGGACGGGTGAATAAGGCCTCTGATACAGTCAAGATGACCTTGAGCTTCTCCTTCTACGAACCTAGCCCATATCAAGGGGAAGACATCTCTCCAGGGAGTCAACACACCCTTCCTTCACCGTCACTCCCGCATCATCCCATCAGAATGATCCTCCCTTCCCTGGAACAGGGTCCCCTACACGAGGCAGCACCCTAAGACTCCTTGACCCTTAGCGGACTCCAGGCGAAGGCTCTGGACTACAGGCTTTACTCCCGCCCCTAGGCCTCCATACCCAGGGCAGCAGGAACTCCAGGATAGTACCTCACCCCGGGCTAAAGGTGCCCGAGATGGAACAGGAACACGTGCACCCAGGCCAAAGGCACCTGGGCGCGGACCCCACTGGACATCAGCCCCCAGGCCAAAGGTCTGCCCCTTTTATATCCTCTCCCGGCATGCACAGCAGGTTCCCCGCCCCGCTGTACTACTGCCAAGAGGGGACACAAAAGGCACAGCACTGTATCGGCGGTTCAACCCTAGCCTACCATGGCAGCGCCACCTGTAGGACGCAGGGAACTACACACCAATACTGTCCCCCGCGGACAAAATGGTCCATGAATCCTACAGAATTATAAGGCTCCATGTACACAGAAGCTGATAAACTGCAGTTTATTGCCGTTTTGGCGTTTTTTTTAAAAAGCCCATTAACTGCACTCTATGTTAGCCTATGTGTTCATGTACACATAACGCTTTTTAGCTTTAATGAGCAGTGGAGTTAATGGGCTTTTTTCTGAACGCAAGAAATTCGCGTTCAAAGTGCCGTTTTTCGGCAGAAAAAATGCAAAAAAAACGCATAAACGCTCATAAACGCTGGCCGCAAGTTTTTTTTTGCGTTTTTTGGTCCATTGAATTTTTTTTTTTAAAACGAAACGAAAAAACGCTACACTGAAAAACGCTAATAAAAGCTAGTAAAAAAACGCTGATAAAAGCTAGCTTTTTCTGCTGCTTTAAAAACGACCGTTTTTGAGCTTCTGTGTATATGGAGCCTGATGCCCCATACACACGATCGTTTTTCTTGCCATTTTTTTTCTTGCCGTTTTTCACGTCGTTTTTTTTCATGTTTCCTCTCAAGCCTGTCTTGTGTACACACGATCATTTTAAAAAACGATCAAGCAAAGCGCAGTGACGTACAACACGTACGACGGCACTATAAAGGGGAAGTTCCGTTCGAATGGCACCACCCTTCATGTTAGTAAAGTTTGTTGAGCGACGATTCGCTCTTTTCAGTCTCGTGCTTTTCAGTCCGTGACTGCGTGACGAATGTGCTATCTCCATTACGAACGCTAGTTTTACCAGAACGAGCGCTCCTGTCTCATACTTGATTCTGAGCATGCGCGTTTTTTTTCACGTCGTTAAAGCATACACACTATCGTTTTTCACGTCGTTAAAAAAAACGACATGAAAAACGACGTGAAAAAAGAGAGCATGTTCGAAATTTTTAATGCCCGTTTATCACGTCGTTAAAAATGCTCTGGAGCCTACACACGATCATTTTTAATGGCCATTTTTTTAAATGCCATTTTTAACGGCATGAAAAACGATCGTGTGTATGGGGCATTAGGGTGTTTGAGCCTATTTACCACTCAAACACTTCCCTTAAATTTAGCACCCCGCTACATTTTTATTTCAAAGTATTTTATTTTCCCACTAACTTATCCATTAAATTGAATAATTTTTTACAGAAACGTTCTTAGTTACTTCCTGTACCTCTTCTGCTGAGAAGGGGGCCTCCAGCATATTATTATTATTATTATTATTATTATTATTATTTTTAATGTTATTTTAAGTTATTTCCCTATCCACATTTGTTTGCAGAGCACTTGCCATGCTCTTAACAAAATTTTGCTGCCATTTGCAGCCCTCTAGCACTTTCCATTACTTTTTTAGAGCCTTTTTAGTCCTCAGAAGTTCGGGTCCCCATTGACTTCAATGGGGTTCGGGGTCAAGTTCGGTCCCGAACCCGAACTTTTTTCCGAAGTTTGGCCGAACCTGTCGAATCCGAACATCCAGGTGTCCGCTCAACTCTAATTATAAATAAAAAATAGAAAATGTTATATCTCCTACTGCCCATTGTGCCTTTAAAGTCTGACCTTTGAACTATCTTATGCCCAATTATTTCCCAAAATTCCCATACGGATGTGGCCATAGGAGTGTTTTCTCTACATTTTCGATGTTCAGAAGCTGTTCAATCAGTCTGAATATTCAAGATACAGTATATACATCTCACTTGCAGCTTATGGACTTTGTTATGTATCAGTTATAATTAAGTTCATATTTAATTATGGTGATTCACGATTGTTTTTGTATCATTGTGGTGATTCACTGATTGTTTATGTATCATTCACTATTGAGTTCACATTGAATTGTGGCTATTCACTGAATGTTTATTTATCTACATGTTTGTCACATATTAGCGCGGCTTTTTTATTTTTGCTTTGGTGTGTATCTCACTTTGAGCCACAGCTTTTCTTTCACTTATGTAGCGAGGTCTTCAGATTTAGTGGGATACACCTGGGGGTAGTGTGACCCAGGTGTGTAATTATGTCAGGGTTTAGACCCCTTTTTGTTATTCGTGGAGGATTGGGGGATGTAATATTCTCCTTTGCCTGTGGGTGGCGGAGTACCTACAGGCTTCAGGTAGAATCATCACCACAGTGCTACCCTTTTTGTCCCTTCCTGGAGATGGTACGGCTGGGGCGGGGAACCCGCCGTGGTGTTGATGGGAGGAGATAAAAGGGGGAGACGCCCTCGCCACGAGGTCTTCGGGGGATCATCTCGTCACGCACCCAGGCACCTTCGGCCTGGGTGCGGGCGGTTCAAGGTTCCGGCCTAGGCGCCCTAGGCCTGGCCGGAATGAAGCTGGGATTCCATCCCAGGCACCTTCAGCCTGGGATGAGGTACTATTGAGGAGGCCTGGGACCCAGTGACTCTGACCGGGTCCCGCAAGGGTGAAGTGATTCCAGGGTGCCCCTTGCGAAGGGACCCGCATCTGAGGTGAGGAGGCTGGGGAGGTCACCCGTCCGAAGATTCCGGTGCAGCGTCAACCCGGTGATGGATGGGCCTCCGGTAACTCTCTTGGAGGACATCTTCCCCTGATAGGGGCTGCAACGCAGCGGAGGTATTCGAATTGAGACTCCTGCAACCCTTGGTCATAGCACAGGGGGTGTAGGGACCCAGATCAGTATAGTGCCTCGACCTGCTCATCCCACCGTATCCTGCCATCGCATTGCCTGTATGTGGAGATACGAAATAAAACCAACAGTTGGACTGTGATCGGTGTATGGACTCTGTTAATGGGAGCAAAGGGTGGTAAGGTGGTTTCTGCACAACAGACTCGGTACATGCCCAAGACACACCGGCCCGAGGAAACATCAGATATTGGCCTTCACCTCACCCACAGTTATGGGGAGGACATGGGCCGTAGCGCATCTCACTCTGTCGCGTGACATACCCCTAGCTAAAGAGGACAGGGTGAGGCCGCTACATGTGGGGGCTCGTCCGGGATAGTGTGTGTCTTAACGATGGAACTGAGAACGTCTGTGTTTGAACTTTGCTGCCCGGAGGAGTTCCGAGCAGGTCGGCCATGTGATTGGCCAAAGTGCATCCCTGCTCGGAGTTGTGGACATGACCCTAAGTCGGGAAAGGCCCACGCGGAGGAGCGTAAAAAAGGGAGAGGTCCAGCCGTGTGAAGTACTACATGTGGGGACTGTTAATGCACTGCGCCACGAGGCACCCCATGACTGCGCAATTTGTGGGCGGAGGCTGGCGGAAGCCCGCGAAAACGTGCAAGTCGTGGGAGGAGTCTGGCCACGTGTGGAGATACACGTGGAGACTCCGGCGCGTGGTCAGCGCGTGATGGAGCAGCAAGTGGTCGGAATGAATTCAAGCTCTCCGTGGATGCCGATAAGGTGCTCATCAGCAGGAAAGAAGGAGAGGATGTCGAATATTCGGTGGAAGTGTTTGACAAGCACCTGAAGCCCCTGTTTTTGCCGGATCCAAGGTTTTACTTGTAGGAGAAGTGAGCTCCTATTTTGTTTGCTGTTGAACTTTCTGGAAGGAACATTCCCAGACGCTCAGAACTGCGCCCTACTTTTGTTTTGATTTGGGCTTTTCTTTCACTCACTGGAGACTTGGGAGCTGTTGTTTTTCTCCCTCTTCTTCATGTGCCAAAGGCAGAGACTCTGGGGGTAAAAGTTAGCGTAGAAAAGCAGGAAGAAGGAAGATCTCGGCAAGTGTCATGACCGCGGTGCTGTCAACAGGTGGCAGTGTTGTGCAACGACTGTTTGAAAATTTTACACATGCATCACTTTGCTTATTGGAGTGAGTGGGTCTCTCGGCTGACAGACCTATTCATTCCAAGTTAACACAGATTGTTAGGATGTTGTTTTTGTTTCCCTTCTGCAGGAGATTCATCGGTCAAGACTACTGAGTATGGGGTGTTTCTTAGACAGTGATGGGAGGGATTGTACATGTGTACAGAATAGATGTTTTATGCAAAAGTTTATCGTTTTATATTTTCCCTTTCCCTTTTGAGCAGGTCTTGGCACACTTAGTATTCACAAATTTGGGGACAGCCTCTGGGGCTTGCTCCATGTCACCACTCCTTGGGAGACATGGGTGTGCACCTGACGCTGGGGACCAGCGTCAAATCACAGGTGGGAGTGTGTAGCGGGGTCTTCAGATTTAGTGGGATACACCTGGGGGTAGTGTGACCCAGGTGTGTAATTATGTCAGGGTTTAGACCCCTTTTTGTTATTCGTGGAGGATTTGGGGATGTAATATTCTCCTTTGCCTGTGGGTGGCGGAGTACCTACAGGCTTCAGGTAGAATCATCACCACAGTGCTACCCTTTTTGTTCCTTCCTGGAGATGGTACGGCTGGGGCGGGGAACCCGCCGTGGTGTTGATGGGAGGAGATAAAAGGGGGAGACGCTCTCGCCACGAGGTCTTCGGGGGATCATCTCGTCACGCACCCAGGCACCTTCGGCCTGGGTGCGGGCGGTTCAAGGTTCCGGCCTAGGCGCCCTAGGCCTGGCCGGAATGAAGCTGGGATTCCATCCCAGGCCCCCTTAGCCTGGGATGAGGTACTATTGAGGAGGCCTGGGACCCAGTGACTCCGACCGGGTCCCGCAAGGGTGAAGTGATTCCAGGGTGCCCCTTGCGAGAGGACCCGCATCTGAGGTGAGGAGGCTGGGGAGGTCACCCGTCCGAAGATTCCGATGCAGTGTCAACCCGGTGACGGATGGGCCTCCGGTAACTCTCTTGGAGGACATCTTCCCCTGATAGGGGCTGCAACGCAGCGGAGGTATTCGAATTGAGACTCCTGCAACCCTTGGTCATAGCACAGGGGGTGTAGGGACCCAGATCAGTATAGTGCCTCGACCTGCTCATCCCACCGTATCCTGCCATCGCATTGCCTGTATGTGGAGATACGAAATAAAACCAACAGTTGGACTGTGATCGGTGTATGGACTCTGTTAATGGGAGCAAAGGGTGGTAAGGTGGTTTCTGCACAACAGACTCGGTACATGCCCAAGACACACCGGCCCGAGGAAACATCAGATATTGGCCTTCACCTCACCCACAGTTATGGGGAGGACATGGGCCGTAGCGCATCTCACTCTGTCGCGTGACATACCCCTAGCTAAAGAGGACGGGGTGAGGCCGCTACACTTATTTAAATCAAATCAATTTAAATTAGCGCGGTAATTTCTATATATATTTTTCTTTATATGGCTTGGTTGGAAAGCTCCCACATCGATGGAGGTGGTAATCCCTATAGAGCATACAAGAAAACATTTCCAATACATCAATGACCTTATTTTAGTTACAGACAATAGAATGGGTGACCTGAGTGGCTTTCTGGCTTATTTAAACAAAAATAAGTGAAATCTTAGTTTCACCAGCCATATGGACAAAAGGGAGGTGTGCTTTCTGGATGTTCATCTGACAGGTGAACGAGATAAAATTCACACAGGTCTACAGTGGCGGCTGGTGCTCAAAATTTTTGGGGGAGCGCAAACAAATTGAAAATAAAAACCATCAATTGCAGCCACTGTGACCATCAAACGCAGCCACTGTGCCCATCAAACGCAGCCACTGTGCCCATCAAACGCAGCCACTGTGCCCATCAAATGCAGCCACTGTGCCCATCAAACGCAGCCACTGTGCCCATCAAACGCAGCCACTGTGCCCATCAAATGCAGCCACTGTGCCCATTAAACGCATCCACTGTGCCCATTAAACGCATCCACTGTGCCCATCAAATGCAGCCAATGTGCCATCAAATGAAGTCACTGTGCCCATCAAATGCAGCCACTGTACCCATAAATTGCCGTCACTGTGCCATCAAACGCAGCTACTGTGCCCATCAATTGCTGACACTGTGCCCATCAATTGCTGACACTGTGCCCATAAATTGCTGACAGTGTGCCCATCAATTGCCGCTACTGTGCCCATGAATTGCTGCCAGTGTGCTCATCAATTGCCGCTACTGTGCCCATCAGTTGCTGCCAGTGTGCTCATCAATTGCCGCTACTATGTCAATAAATTGCTGCCTGTGTGCCCATCAATTGCCGCTACTGTGCCCATCAATTGCTGCCAGTGTGCCCATCAAATGCTGCCAGTGTGCATTCCCCGCCCGCCCGGCACTTACCTTGTCTTGGTGGGGCAGCGGGTCACGGCGATGTCCTCAACGCTCCTCGATGTCTTTTCCCATCTGATAGGCGGCGTCCAATCACAGCGACTATCGTTTCAGCCAATCAAGTGACAGGTAACAGACCCTAGTTCCTGATTGGCTGAGAGGCGGTTCAGTGTTAGGAAAGCAAATATCGCTTTCCTAACACAACGCCGAGTGAACAGTGAGCGCCCAGCATGGGCCCGCTGCTCACCTTTTTGGATGCCTATGTAGCGGACCCCCCATAATTGGGGTCGCTATGCCTAAATTTACGGGGTAGCCTGAGCAAATAGTTAGGCTCAGGTTGTTTGAATTCTTTAAATTGGTTTCTGCTTTGTTGTGGTGTTGCCTGGCAGTACAGTTCCCTTTGGCCTGTGGGTGGCGCTGTCGCCCAGGTCTCTGGTTGAACCACAGGTAGAATTGCAGCGTGATTGGGTGTCCTCTCTCGGCAGGTGTGCAGTGGGTGTGGTCTATCCACTGTGCATGCTGGGAGAGGGTACTAAAGGGGCGGACGCCATTAGGTCCGGAGTTCGGAGGCGATTTAGAGGACCCCTTGGTCCGAGGCACGTACCCCACCTTCGGTGGCCCTCATGGCCAGGGGTACGTGTGTGTGTTTTCAGCCCCGGGCACCTTCGGCCTGAGGCTTCATCGTTCCAGGTAGGCCCAGCACCTTTGGCTGAGGCCTACACCAGAAAAGGAGTCCCATGGTGCCCAAGTGAGGGTGACCCACTCTGAAGGAGAGGAAACCAGGGGATGACCTGTCCGCAGGGATCGGTGAGGCAAGTCACTGTCTCAGGAGAGGCCATCAGAGGGAAGGATTCCATAATCCGCCAAAGCCTTGTAACGTGTCCACTGGCACCTACGGTCTCAAGTGTTACAAGTGCTGGGAAGTTCGGGATTCAGAAGTTCATATCCTGATCGTATCCTTAGGAAATTTAAAGTGAATGTTCCGTGCTCCACACCGGCTGCTAGGACCGTGAGAGGGGACTATCCGGGTGAGCAAAGCCCACTCAGGACTGAGTGGAGATAAATGACAGTTAAGTGCTGCATGCCTGAAACTGCCTCCCTGTTAAATTCTCTACCTCAAACTTTTCTACCAAGTTTCTACGCAAGTAAAATAAACCTTTCTTTATTGGGTTTAATACTGTCTGGACAATGGCCTTATTGAATACAAGGAGAGAATAGACTTTACCCTACACTCTAGGGGAGAGAACCAACGGAAGGAGGTAACTCGCTGCAGGACCCAAAACATATAACACCGCTCACCCTCTTCTATCAGGAGGATATTAGGCTTGTGGCATGGTGTGTCCCACCTGCTTGTGGAGGTAAGCAGGGTAAAGGATCTGTGTGCTACACCTATTACAGCCTTTGACTCTAATCAAGTGCTTCCAAAAAACACCCCGCCGTTGTAATTCAGGTGCAATGCATGAATCTATCTATGGTGATAGAGAGGTGGCAGGAGAGAGGGGGCGGCGCCCATTCGCCCCTTATGGACGCACCGCCACTGCAGGTCTATATAGGAAACCTTTATCTGGTAATTGCCTGTTACAAGCCCAATCAGGCCTCCCTAAACATAGTATAAAAAGTATTACCGTGATAAAATTCCTTTGTGTGTCGAATTTGCACTGATGACCAGCAATTTGAACATGAAATCCCTATATTATATCAGCATTTCTTGACAGAGGCTATCCTAAGTGGATGTTAGACAGCTTATGATATGTGGATAAGGCTAAGAATAGGGGGGATTGTTAAAAAAGAACAGTGGTAAATCACTAAATAGGACAAATACACTTTCAACGCCCTTTATTTTTTAGAGTTCAGGCCATGGTCCATAGACGCTAGGATTTCTACTAGGATTTCTGCCTATACAACATATAGGAAATTTTGTCCTAGCTTTAATATTGAGTGCTCTTATGGATTGGAATGTAGCAGGATCAGAAGACACGTAGCAAATTAGTTCAGCTCCTGGACTTAGCACTGGACCCTGGCTATCGCTGACAGCTGGCAGTTATAGCACTATTGCTGGCAATGACCTGCAAGAGCCGTTGAGTTCCAATACCATTTGAAAACATCACTGGGACAAATATGCGTGTCCTTCTGCATGCTGGGACAGGCTGCTGTATCATTTGTGCATTGCAACTTGTGTTTACAATAGAGATAAATAAAGGCTACATTATTGTACTAACAATTGCTAAACCAATTAGGAAAGTGGTTATAATGAATTAGTTATAAGGTATCATTCACCCAATTGCCTTTTTCAAATTTTATGTCTTTAAAACAAAATGTACCGCATACCAGTACAACAAGATAGGTCATGGTTAGGTTGCCTAAAAGGAACACAAAAAGCTCTCCACCAGGACAAATCAAGACAAAACGGGCATCTGCATGTCTCACTTTCATCATATATCTAAAAAATTTACTTCCCATTTTAGGATAGTGAGCAGAGCATGCAAATAATTTCCTATTTGTCCCTGGGGCCAACTGTACATCCAGACAGGGCCGGTGCTACCACTAGGCAAACTAGGCAGCCGCCTAGGGCGCCCTGCTGCTTAGGGTGCCCGGCCACTGGTGTTCCTACTCTCTTCTCTCTACAGCAAGCAACTAAGTCTCAGCATCAGCAAGCAGCCGCCACTCCATTCGCACATGGTGTCAGAGGCGCAGCGGCGATGGAGGACTGTGTCTGTGTCCCGACTCCCGAATGAATGGAAGCAAGCAAACATTCATTGATGGGCGATGGTGAGGCTGCATTTGATGGGCGATGGTGAGGCTGTATTGATGGGCACTGGTGAGGCTGCATTTGATGGGCGCTGGTGAGGCTGCATTTGATGGGCGCTGGTGAGGCTGCATTGATGGGCGCTGGTGAGGCTGCATTTGATGGGCGATAGTGAGGCTGCATTTGATGGGCGCTGGGGAGGCTGCATTGATGGGCACTGGTGAGGCTGCATTGATAGGCACTGGTGAGGCTGCATTTGATGGGCGATAGTGAGGCTGCATTGATGGGCGCTGGTGAGGCTGCATTGATGGGCGATGGTGAGGTTGCATTTGATGGGCGATGGTGAGGCTGTATTGATGGGCGCTGGTGAGGCTGCATTTGATAGGCGCTGGTGAGGCTGCATTGATGGGCGCTGGTGAGGCTGCATTGATGGGTGATAGTGAGGCTGCATTTGATGGGTGCTGGTGAGGCTGCATTTAATGGGCGCTGGTGAGGCTGCATTTGATGATCACTGGTGAGGCTGCATTTGATGGGGCGCTGGTGAGGCTGCATTTTAAGGGGTGCTGGTGAGGCTGCATTTGATGGGCGCTGGTGAGGCTGCATTTGATTGGCGCTGGTGGACTGCATTTGATGGGTGCTGGTGGGCTACATGTGATGGGTGCTTCATTAAAAAGGTGGGGTATACATGGGCAGGGAAAAGGGGTGAGGTCGGGGGTGGAGCCAGGGGGGGCGACAAAATTAAGTTTCACCTAGTGTGTCAAAAATCCTTGAACCAGCCCTGCATCCAGAACTGCTGTATATTACAAATACAGCCTAAATTATAAAGACTTTTTTTACTGTTTGGGGCTAGTTGACCATTATTAGTGCAGTGTGATAGTTGACCACCATCAGTGTTGTACACACACACTGCATTGATGATGGTCAACTAGCTGTATGCAGTCTGGAATAAATGGCTCTATTATATTGGGCTGCATCTATACTATACAACAGTTCTGGGTATATAGGTGGCCCCAAGGGCATGCCCCAAAAACCTATCATAAAATGAGGAGTACATACCTTATTTTCAAGATATGGATGTGAGATATTCAGACACCTTTTGCTTTAAGAAGGATGTACTGTATTAAAATAAAGTCGTTTTTTCTGTTCTTATTTAACCACTTAACGACCGCCCACCGCCGATTTACGTCGGCAGAATGGCACGGACAGGCAGAATCACGTAGATCTACGTGATCGCCTTTGTGCAGTTGGGGGGTCCATCCGGACCCCCCTTCACTGCAGTGAGCGGCCGTTAAGTGTTCGGGAGCGATCAGGCATGAGGGGGCGGCCGCTCGATTCTGCCCCCCCCCCTCGCGATCGCTCCCGGACAATGAAATTGCTTCCTCCTGCCTGAAATGTAAACGCAGGCTGGAGGAAGTGATGTCATCTCCCTCGCCGCGGTCTTTTCGTTCCCGGCGCCGAGCAGAGAAGAAGCAGGTTAGTGCTCCAACAGTCCACTGACACGTAGGTACACATAGGCACACAAATCACCCCCCAGTCACCCCCAGATCACCCCCCAGGTCACCCCAAAGCCCCCAATCACAGTGTCACTGATTGCAATGATCATTTATTTTACTGATCACTGCATTTAGTGTCATCTGTGATTGTAAAAAGTTGCAGGGCAGTTAGGATTAGGCCCCTTTAGGTCCAGGGTAGCCCCCTAACCCCCCCCTAATAAAGGTTTAACCCCTTGATCACCCCCCAGGTAACCCTTTCACCCCCTAACTTCAGCGTCACTAAGCGATTGTTTTTCCGATCGCTGTATTCGTGTCGCTGGTGTTTTAGATAGGCAGTTATTTTTTTTTAGGTTCGCCGCAGGTTTTTATTAGTGTCAGGTACCCCCATATATTATTTTAACCCCCTGATTGCCCCTAGAGTTAACCCTTTCACCAGTGATCGCCGTATAAGCGTCACTGGTGTCACTGGTTAGCCAGTAAGTTATTTAGTTATTTAGGTTACCCGTCAGGTTTTTATATAGTGTCAGGTACCCCGATATTTAACCTAATAAAGGTTTTAACCCCCTGATTGCCCCTAGTTAACCCTTTCACCAGTGATCACCATATAAAGGTTACGGGTGACGCTGGTTGATTAGTTTGCTTTTTATAGCATCAGGGCACCCGCCGTATATAACCCAATAAAGGTTTAACCCCCCTGTCGCCCGGCGGGTGAGATCAATTAGGTTTTAGCGCCAGAGAGGGTCTGCGTCGCCCCAGGCAGTGTTAGGTTAGTGCCAGTAACGCTAACACCCACGCGCAAAGCATACACCCCCCTTAGTGGTATAGTATCTGATCAGATCTATACTAGCATCCCCAGCGGTTTAGGGTTCCCAAAAACGCAGTGTTAGCGGGATCAGCCCAGATACCTGCTAGCGCCTGCGTTTAGCCCCTCCGCCCAGCCCAGCCCAGCCCAGCCCACCCAAGTGCAGTATCGATCGATCACTGTCAGTTACCAAACACAACACACATAACTGCAGCGTTCGCAGAGACAGGCCTGATCCCTGCGATCGCTAACAGTTTTTTTGTAGCGTTTGATATATTTGCTGACGACAGTCAGGTGCTTTTTTTCCTGTGAATCTTACTAGTGTACCCCTAAATTTAGAGCCCAAAATGGCAAGACGAAGGTACACTAGTAAAGAGGCCTACGAGATTCTGAGCATGACAGATAGTGAAGAGGAGGTCACGTATCTGTCAGATTCAGGCTCAGAATATCTTCCCGCAGAAGACAGTGACGTCAGCGGCCCCACGTCAGATAGCTCTGACGACGAAGTTGAGGTCCCTGCTAAGGTCAGGTGTACCCGATCCCGATCTTCTGAGGTTGTTGAGGAGCAAGAACCGCAGGTCTCTCGTATCATGGAGCAGAGTAGTACTAGCGCCGCTATTCCTTCTGGTGAACTGGCAAGCACCAGCGGCCTAGTACAGCCTGGACGTACATCCAGCACTGCAGTAACACTTGGTGACGTGGCGAGTCCCATAAGTGCAGTTCAAGCTGGCGAGGTGGCAAGCACAAGTAGTGTCCCGCTGCCACCAAGAAGACAAAGGCAGGCCCGTCGTGCCCATACTGCCCTTCCTGCAGAATTCGCCTATCCTGATTGGGTCCCCACCACTTCTGCAGAACCCGTACTTCCCCCATTCACTGCCCAACCCGGTATTCAGGTGGAAACAGCTGATTTTATTCCAATTGATTTTTATTCGCTGTTTTTCACGGAAGATCTCTATAGATCTATTGTGGACCAGAGTAATTTATATGCTGGTCAATTTATCGCCGCTAACCCCCAGTTGCCTAAAATTGCCAGAATTTGGAAACCAATTACGGTTTCCGAATTTAAGACCTTTCTGGGCCTTTCCCTCAACATGGGCACACATAAATTTCCGTCATTGCGTGCTTATTGGTCCACGCACCCAATTGACCACATGCCCGTGTTCTCTGCCTCCATGTCCAGGGCACGATACGAGCAGATTTTGCGGTTTATGCACTTCAACGACAATGAACTTTGTCGTCCACGTGGGGACCCTGAATACGACCGGCTCTATAAAATTCGGCCCCTCATAAACCACTTCAACGAACGTTTTGCAGCCTTGTTTACTCCCGATCAAGTTGTCTGCGTTGATGAGTCCCTGATTAAATTTTCTGGCCGCTTGTCTTTCAAGCAGTACCTTCCCAGCAAGCGTGCCAGATACGGGGTCAAGCTCTACAAGTTCTGTGACAGGGCAACAGGCTATGTAGTGAACTTTACGGTTTATGAGGGAAAAGACAGTCAGATTGAGTCGGTCAACTGCCCGGATTACATAGGGAGCGCTGGCAAGATAGTGTGGAACTTGGTGTCACCCTTATTCGGAAAGGGGTACCACTTGTATGTGGACAATTATTACACGAGCGTGCCACTGTTTAGTCACTTGTTTGATCATCAGATTGGAGCATGTGGCACCGTGCGACCTAATCGCCGGGGCTTTCCCCAGCGGCTTGTAGATGCCCGTCTTAGGCTGGGGGAGAGAGCCTGCTTGAAGTGTAATAACTTGCTCGCTATGAAGTGGAGGGACAAAAAGAATGTTTTCCTTCTTACCTCCCTTCATGCAGACACGACAGTCCAAATTCGTACGGCGACTGGTGTTGTGGAGAAACCCCTCTGTGTCCACGAATATAACCAAAATATGGGAGGGGTGGACCTCAACGACCAGTTGATGGCGCCGTATCTAATTGACCGTAAGGCGAGACGCTGGTACAAAAAAGTGTCTCTATCATTATTCCAATTGGCTTTGCTGAACGCTCATGTGCTATACAGAGCTTCAGGCGGGACGTTATCTCTTCTAAAATTCCAGAATGAGATAGTCACAGAACTCCTGTATCCAGGCGGTTCTGCACCTCACCATCCCCAACCAAATGCAGTAAGCCGGCTGCATGAGAGGCATTATTCGTATGTCCTCCCGAGTACCCCTACCCAAAGCCACCCCCAAAAAAGATGTCGTGTCTGTAGCAAGCGCGGCTTTAGGCGTGACACCCGTAGTTTTTGTCCACTCTGTCCTGACAAGCCTGGTCTTTGCCAAGGTGAATGTTTTGAACGCTACCACTCAAAAGTGAAGTTTTAGCGTAGGGTACAGCATTTCACAGACAAGGACACACTTACACAGGGTCTCCCAAGATGCCATTACATTTTGAGAGACCCGAACCATTACAGTTGTAAAGTTACAAAAAAAAGTGTAAAAAAGAAAAAAAAAAACGTAAAAAACAAAACACAAAAAAAATATAAAATAAAAAAACCAAAAATAGTTGTCGTTTTATTGTTCTCTCTCTCTCTATTTTCTCTCTATTGTTCTGCTCTTTTTTACTGTATTCTATTCTGCAATGTTTTATCATGCTTGCTTTTCAGGTATGTAATTTTTTGTTTTCAGGTGCGCCATTCAACTGCAGCGCGGAATTATTTATCTTGACAGCAACAGCGTTTGCTCCCACGATACATAAAGCCGTGACTCCAGTGCTGTAGGAGGTGATTTCACCACCACAGTTAAAAAAAAGAGCATATATGCCGAAGCATGGGGGCAGCAGGGGCGGAGCAGCGATTTTGCTCCTAATGCCGCGTACATACGGTCGAAATTCTGACGGAGGCCTGCCCGTGGAAAATTCCGACCGTGTGTACGCGGCATAACTTTTTTGCGGGAGGATGCCCCCATGCTTCGGCATATATATATTTTAGGCACAGGTTGCGTTAAAACATTTTTTTATTTTTTACTAGGTTTTGTTTTGGTATTTGCTTTGCAGGTATGGCATGGTAAGGTCTTACTGTTGTACTGTAATGTTACTTTGTTTTAATGTTAACCACCATTTGCTTAGCAGGTACGCCATTCAGTTGCAGCGCGGATCTATTTATCTTGACAGCAACAGCGTTTGCTCCCACGATACATAAAGCCGTGACTCCAACGCTGTAGGAGGTGATTTCACCACCACAGTTAAAAAAAAGAGCATATATGCCGAAGAATTGGGGCAGGAGAAGAGGGGCGGAGGAGCGATTTTGCTCCTAATGCCGCGTACATACGGTCGAAATTCCGACGGAGGCCTGCCCGTGGAAAATTCCGACCGTGTGTACGCGGCATAACTTTTTTGCGGGAGGATGCCCCCATGCTTCGGCATATATATATTTTAGGCACAGGTTGCGTTAAAACATTTTTTTATTTTTTACTAGGTTTTGTTTTGGTATTTGCTTTGCAGGTATGGCATGGTAAGGTCTTACTGTTGTACTGTAATGTTACTTTGTTTTAATGTTAACCACCATTTGCTTAGCAGGTACGCCATTCAGTTGCAGCGCGGATCTATTTATCTTGACAGCAACAGCGTTTGCTCCCACGATACATAAAGCCGTGACTCCAACGCTGTAGGAGGTGATTTCACCACCACAGTTAAAAAAAAGAGCATATATGCCGAAGCATGGGGGCAGCAGGGGCGGAGGAGCGATTTTGCTCCTAATGCCGCGTATATACGGTCGAAATTCCAACGGAGGCTTGCCCGTGGAAAAGTCCGACCGTGTGTACGCGGCATAACCTTTTATGCCGCGTACATACGGTCGAAATTCCGACGAAGGCTTGACCGTGTGTACGCGGCATAACTTTTTTGCGGGAGGATGCCCCCATGCTTCGGCATATATGCCCATCATTAGAAGTGGGTGGATGAAGGGAGGTATTCTAATGGTGGGCATACCCACCAATCAATCTCTTTTTTTCGTTCAGCCAATAGGCTGTATGAAAAAAAAGATTACAATACATGTCCAACAAGGACCAGCAACGTACTGGTATGTTGCTGGACTTTGAATGTTTATACCAGAATGATGCCTGCGGGTTTAGGTATCATCTTGGTATCATTCTTTTCAGCCAGAAGCCGGCTTTCATGTAAAAGCAATTCTAGCAGATAATTAGCCTCTAGACTGCTTTTACAAGCAGTGGGAGGGAATGTCCCCCCCCGGATATAAAAAGCGCCATTGGGAAATTGGGAAAGCATTTTATCACACCGATCTTGGTGTGGTCAGATGCTTTGAGGGCAGAGGAAAGATCTAGGGTCTAACCCCCCAATTTTTTTCAAAAAAAGAGTACCTGTCACTACCTATTGCTATCATAGGGGATATTTACATTCCCTGAGATAACGATAAAAATGGTAAAAAAATAAAATATGGAAGGCACAGTTTAAAAATAAAATAAAAAAGCCAAATAAATAATAAAAAAAAAAAAAAAAGCACCGCTGTTGCGCAAAGGCGAACGCAAGCGTCGGTCTAGCGTCATATGTAAACAGCAATTGCATCATGCATGTGAGGTATCACCGCGAAGGTCAGATCGAGGGCAGTCATTTTAGCAGTAGACCTCCTCTGTAAATCTAACGTGGTAACCTGTAAAGGCTTTTAAATGCTTTTAAAAATGAATGTAGTTTGTCGCCGCTGCGCGTTTGTGCGCAATTTTAAAGCATGTCGTGTTTGGTATCCATGTACTCGGACTATGATCATCTTTTTTATTTCATCAAACATTTGGGCAATATAGTGTTTTTTAGTGCATTAAAAATAAAAAAAGTGTGTTTTTCCCCCAAAAAATGCGTTTGAAAAATCGCTGCGCAAATACTGTGTGGAAAAAAAAATGCAACACCCACTATTTTAATCTGTAGGGCCTTTGCTTTAAAAAAATATATAATGTTTGGGGGTTCAACATAATTTTCTTGCAAAAAAAAAATGTTTTGCATGTAAACAAAAAGTGTCAGAAAGGGCTTTGTCTTCAAGTGGTTAGAAGAGTGGATGATGTGTGACATAAGCTTCCTAATGTTGTGCATAAAATGCCAGGACAGTTCAAAACCCCCCCAAATGACCCCATTTTGTAAAGTAGGCACCTCAAGCTATTTGCTGAGAGGCATGTTGAGCCCATTGAATATTTTTTTTTTTTGTCCCAAGTGATTGAATAATGACCAAAAAAATAAAAAATGTACAAAAAGTTGTCACTAAATTATATATTGCTCAAACATGCCATGGGCATATGTGGAATTACACCCCGAAATACATTCTGTTGCTTCTCCTGAGTACGGGGATACCACATGTGTGGGACTTTTTGGGAGCCTAGTCGCGTACGGGACCCCAAAAACCAAGCACCGCCTTCAGGATTTCTATGGGTGTAAATTTTTGATTTCACTCCTCACTGCCTATCACAGTTTCGGAGGCCATGGAATGCCCAGATGGCACAAAACCCCCCCAAATGACCCCATTTTGGAAAGTAGACACCCCAAGCTATTTGCTGAGAGGTATGTTGAGTATTTTGCAGATCTCGCTTTTTGTCACAAAGTTTTGAAAATGTAAAAAAAGAAAAAAAAAAGAAAAAAAAATGTCTTTCTTAATTTTCAAAAACAAATGAGAGCTGTAAAATACTCACCATGCCTCTCAGCAAATAGCTTGGGGTGTCTACTTTCCAAAATGGGGTCATTTGTGGGGGTTTTGGGCTATTTTGACATTTTATGGCCTTCAAAACTGTGATAGGTAGTGAGGAGTGAAATCAAAAATTTATGCCCTTAGAAACCTTGAAGGCGGTGCTTGGTTTTTGGGGTCCCGTACGCGGCTAGGCTCCCAAAAAGTCCCACACATGTGGTATCCCCGTACTCAGGAGAAGCAGCAGAATGTATTTTGGGGTGTAATTTCACATATAACCATGGCATGTGTGAGCAATATATAATTTAGTGACAACTTTTTGTACATTTTTTTTTTTCTTTTTGTCATTATTCAATCATTTGGGACAAAAAAAAAAAATATTCAATGGGCTCAACATGCCTCTCAGCAAATAGCTTGGGGTGTCTACTTTCCAAAATGGGGTCATTTGGGGGGGTTTTGTGCCATCTTGGCATTTTATGGCCTTCAAAACTGTGATAGGTAGTGAGGAGTGAAATCAAAAATTTATGCCCTTAGAAACCTTGAAGGCGGTGCTTGGTTTTTGGGGTCCCGTACGCGGCTAGGCTCCCAAAAAGTCCCACACATGTGGTATCCCCGTACTCAGGAGAAGCAGCAGAATGTATTTTGGGGTGTAATTTCACATATGCCCATGGCATGTGTGAGCAATATATCATTTAGTGACAACTTTGTGCAAAAAAAAAAAAGTTTGTCATATTCCCGCAACCTGTGGCAAAATATAAAATATTCCATGGACTCAACATGCCTCTCAGCAAATAGCTTGGGGTGTCTACTTTCCAAAATGGGGTAATTTGGGGGGGGGTTTGTGCTATTTTGGCATTTTATGGCCTTCGAAACTGTGATAGGTAGTGAGGAGTGAAATCAAAAATTTACGCCCTTAGAAATCCTGAAGGCGGTGCTTGGTTTTTGGGGCCCTGTACGCGGCTAGGCTCCCAAAAAGTCCCACACATGTGGTATCCCCGTACTCAGGAAAAGCAGCAGAATGTATTTTGGGGTGCAATTCCACATATAACCATGGCATGTGTGAGCAATATATCATTTAGTGACAACTTTTTGTACATTTTTTTTTTCTTTTTGTCATTATTCAATCATTTGGGACAAAAAAAAAATATTCAATGGGGTCAACATGCCTCTCAGCAAATAGCTTGGGGTGTCTACTTTCCAAAATGGGGTCATTTGGGGGGGTTTTGTGCCATCTTGGCATTTTATGGCCTTCAAAACTGTGATAGGTAGTGAGGAGTGAAATCAAAAATTTATGCCCTTAGAAACCTTGAAGGCGGTGCTTGGTTTTTGGGGTCCCGTACGCGGCTAGGCTCCCAAAAAGTCCCACACATGTGGTATCCCCGTACTCAGGAGAAGCAGCAGAATGTATTTTGGGGTGTAATTTCACATATGCCCATGGCATGTGTGAGCAATATATCATTTAGTGACAACTTTGTGCAAAAAAAAAAAAAGTTTGTCATATTCCCGCAACTTGTGGCAAAATATAAAATATTCCATGGACTGAACATGCCTCTCAGTAAATAGCTTGGGGTGTCTACTTTCCAAAATGGGGTCATTTGGGGGGGTTTTGTGCTATTTTGGCATTTTATGGCCTTCGAAACTGTGATAGGTAGTGAGGAGTGAAATCAAAAATTTGCGCCCTTAGAAATCCTGAAGGCGGTGCTTGGTTTCCGGGGTCCCGTACGTGGCTAGGCTCCTAAAAAGTCCCACACATGTGGTATCCCCGTACTCAGGAGAAGCAGCAGAATGTATTTTGGGGTGCAATTCCACATATAACCATGGCATGTGTGAGCAATATATCATTTAGTGACAACTTTTTGTAATTTTTTTTTTTTTTTGTCATTATTCAATCACTTGGGACAAAAAAAAAATATTCAATGGGCTCAACATGCCTCTCAGCAATTTCCTTGGGGTGTCTACTTTCCAAAATGGGGTCATTTGGGGGGGTTTTGTACTGCCCTGCCATTTTAGCACCTCAAGAAATGAGATAGGCAGTCATAAATTTAAAGCTGTGTAAATTTCAGAAAATGTACCCTAGTTTGTAAACGCTATAACTTTTGCGCAAACCAATAAATATACGCTTATTGACATTTTTTTTACTAAAGACATGTGGCTGAATACATTTTGGCCTAAATGTATGACTAAAATTGAGTTTATTCGATTTTTCTTATAACAAAAAGTAGAAAATATAATTTTTTTTCAAAATTTTCGGTCTTTTTCTGTTTATATCGCAAAAAATAAAAATCGCAGAGGCAATCAAATACCATTAAAAGAAAGCTCTATTTGTGGGAAGAAAAGGACGCAAATTTCATTTGGGTACAACATTGCATGTCCGCACAATTTACAGTTAAAGCAGCGCAGTGCCGAATCCCAAAAACAGGCCTGGTCCTAATGGTCCGGGGCTTAAGTGGTTAAACTGGCCTGAGAATGTTTTTTCCAAAAGATGTCAAATAGCAAACATTAGCTGGCAGCGAGAGTAAGGTGAGTGCTTCAGTAATGTTTCTTTTGTACCACTCATTCTCAGAATAAGATGAAATTCAATTTCAGCTCTAATGCCATCCTGATTATACAATAAACAGAAGCCAAAGCTAAAGTCTTACGTTGCAGCCAACTTCTGTCACAAAGGTAATGTTGCAGAACAGGATATTGCATAGCAGAATGAAGCTTAACATCTACCTATCTCCAAAGTAATATTTGCTCACAGGGAGGCTCCAGGATGTCATTTCCAAAGACAACTGGAAGCACTTCAAAATATGATAATTACTGAAAGGACTCTAATAACAATATATACCGATGTTCTGTACTTAATGTCAGAACAGAACATTCTAAACATCAATTATAGCTTATTTAAAATATATTAAGACGAAATATGGGAGATGTCATTCCTGATATTTTTAATGTAATAAATAAAAAAATAAAAGAAGACATTACGTAGCATATTGACAAAAAACAAAACAAAAGGGAAAATCTGCATAAGCAGTATACATTCAAGCTTTTTGGTAACAGATTTCCACATGCAAAAGTCACTAAAGACAGGTCCACTAGGTTAGGCTTGCTGATTTTAAAAATGCAAGCTATGTGGCTGTCATCTTGTATCACTACTTTTTAAGCCGCTGACCCAAGACAAGCACGGGGGTCATTAGACCTGAATTCACTAGCTGCGTATGTGTTAAAAGTATATAGATTTTAATAATTTCATATATATTTTCATTTATTTGTGTTTTTTATAATCAATGTATTTTATATGATATTATTCAAATCTATATATTTTTCTATAGTAGTGCCTATAAAGTCCATTCTTTCCATATATTTTTCTACTATCAATTAGGATGTGGCACTTTAGTTATCAAGGGTGATAGATTACCACCCGAGGGCACAAGTAATCAAGTCTTTAACTATGTGTTAAAAGTAGACATAAATCCTGAGAAATTAAGTGAATTAAATCTGGTTTACTAGAGAACTGTGTATCATAAATAAATGACATTTAAAAAATATAATATTTGTTTTTCACATTTTTAAACTGCTGTTTCATCTCAATACTGCTGATCTTCTGCATCCTTTTTGCAGCCACTTTCTGTCTATATGTAGGCATCTCTCAGATGCAGTTTTTCAGATAGTGACAACAGCAGACAATGCATGTGTAAGGTGTATTGAAATGGGCACGTGTAGTCTTCATCAGAATCCTTTGTAATAGAAGAGGGCGTGAATAGGAGCACAGTTGTGAGATACCACCAGAGTGTTGTAGTGTTATAACAGGAAGCACCTGAACATGAAAGGTTCATGGCAGGATCACCAGGAATTATTTTTATGAATGCTGCAGATTTAAATATATTAAAATATCTTTTAAAATTACATTAGCATTAAATGGCAGACAAGAAAACCTCTACATCTCATTCAGTAAATGGCTTAAAGTATTTACACCACAACACATCCCATAGCTACTTGCTTCTTCTCTATTATTAACATGGATGGTCTTTTCCTTCTCATACCATAGTACCCCATTGCTTTTGCCCAAAGCCTCAGATACTGCAGCCTGAGGTCTCTATCTGATGTAAGATCCATACATGGATCAGATCTTAAATAAGCTGGATAAGGAGCAGCAGGACACAGACATTGACAACCTATTCCACCCTATCCTATCCTATCCGTTCCATAAATGGTAGAGATAGGTTAGATAGTTGTACATAGGATATAGGATACCTCTCAACTGTCCCTCATTTACAACCAAATCCCTCTGTCCCGCTTTAAATGTAATACTGAATTACAAGTTTTATGCTCTGCTCAGAGCCGGTTCACACAGGGGCGTCCTGGGATCCGAATTCAAGTCGCCCCAAGTCGCGCGGTTTAGAAAGGTAATGGAAGTGAATGGAGCCGTGTTAATGTACACTACTGCAGTCGCTCCGACATCAGAAAAGGTTCCTGTACGACTTCAATCCGACTTCTAGGCGACTTGTACCCATTGATTTCAATGGAAGTTGCCTCAGAAGTCGGATCCCCTGTCTTAACTGAAGCAACTTTCCAGGAAGTAAAAATAGTTTTCCAGGCAAACCCCTCCCTCCCACAGAGCTGATTATTGTTTGATTGGCCACTGGAAAGTAGCCTGTCCTGGAGGCAACTTGAAGTTACCTTGAAAGTTGCCTGGAGTCGCACTGAGATTCATACTCAAGTCGTGTCCAAGTTGCCTCCCAAAGTCGCGCTGGAAGTCGTGTTGCCCCTGTGTGAACCGGCTCTCAGCCTTTCACACAAACCTTTTGTATTATTACATTATTTTTAAAAAGCCTGTGCCTCATACACTCTACAGCTGTCAAATGCCCCTTTTACAGGCGTTTGCATTTTTTTTTCTGCTCCTAAATGCCCCTCCAGGTTAGCATATGTGTCCATGCACACATAGGCGTTTACAGGTGCTTAAAAGCAGGGGCGTTTAGAGGGCAGAACTCTGAAAATACCAAAATCGCGTTCAGAAGAGGAGCATTTGGGCAGAAAAAACTCCCAACGCCTGTAAACATGTCCTAAACGGTAGGCGCAATTAGCACTTCAGCATTCATTCATTTCAATGGCCAGAATAAATTAATATTCTGATCAATGAAATTAATGAATGCCCAAATGCTTGACACACTTGAACACATCTAAATGCGCCAAAATTTGTTGGACAAAGGTGACTTTTTATGGCTGCTTTTCTCCTGTCAGGAGAAAGGCATTTAGAAGAGTCTAGTGTGCATTATGTTTAAGAGTAATATAGTAATTGAAAAAAACACTTTTGGGTTTAGCTAATAATTTTTGCTTATTAACCACTTCAATACCGGGCACTTTCACCCCCTTTCTGCCCAGGAAAAGTTTCAGCCTTTAGCACTGTCACACTTTGAATGACTATTGTGTGGTCATGTAACACTGTACCCATATACAATTTTTATCATTTAGTTCACACAAATAGAGCTTTCTTTTGATGGTATCTAATCACTACTAGGTTTTAAATTTTTTGGTAGGTTTTTTGTTTTATCTTCGTTAAACTGCGATCTGTGAACCAATCTGGGGTGTCACTAACATTGTATTGACACCCGCAGCAGTTTGCAGAGGGCAGTGTGAACTTCCTGCGGGAGAGATGCGATGCGGGAACCGGCGCTGGAATCACGCTGGTTCCCACATCACATATATGTGAACCCAGGGTAAAACTATTATTGTACACAAACACTAACTAACATACAGGCTGTCCCCTACTTAGAAACATCAGAATTACAAACGACTCCTACTTACAAACGGAAGGAGACAACAGGAAGTGAGAGGAAATCTACCCCTAGGAAGGGAAATTCTCTCCTGTAAGGGTTAATATGGGAAAAAGGTGTCTCCTCTCTACTGATGCTTTATCACCAATTCTTGTTTCCCTAAAAAACACAAATTTTCTAAATCCAATTGTCATTGGGACAGAAAGTGAGGTGAAATGTTCTGAACAGGGGCACAGACAGCAAAACAAATGTTACAGGGGTGATAACCCTTCCCTATGCTATCCAAAAAGATTAAAAATAGATTTTTTGGCTGGAGCTACACTTACAAATTGTACCTGTTCCAACTTACAAACAGATTCAACTTAAGAAAAAACCTACAGTCCCTTTGTTTGTAACCTGGCCGCCTGTACTGTAGATCAGACTGCATGAAAAGCAAAGAATATTCTTTTTTTTTTATTTTGCATTATAGGCCAACTGAAGCAAAATTAATTGTCACAAAAGTTATAGAGCAGCCTCTATTGTGCTGTTTGTTCAACCTTTTTTCAGCCAACCAGGAAATAACACACCCTAGGTAGAATCTGCACTTGGTAACATTAACTTTTTATATGTATAAACTTTTTTGGTGCAAATGCAATATGGAAAGTCTGATTTATAACTGCAGAGAAGCTATAATTAAAAGATTTAAACATGTTTCAGTAAGGCAAAAAGCTGTATAGGAAAAAATACCTATAGCTAAATGGTACTTTAACGCCATTGGCATTAGACAGAACACTTTAAGTAAAAATAAAAACTTTACTTACATTCCATAGTAAAATACATTTGATACACACGCCATTATAGGTTGTAGTTTGAAAAATGTAACACGGGCTGGTAATAAAATTATACAATCCTATTTTGCACTCATGCAAATTTCTAGAGCATGAATAAAATACTTATACAGTGCCTTGAAAAAGTATTCATACACCTTGAAATTTTCCACATTTTGTCATGTTACAACCAAAAAGGTAAATGTATTTTTTGGGAGTTTATGTGATACACCTGTAGCGGGTATGTACTTTCCCGGGTGTAAATTTGAATTTGGAAGTGACACCAGTGATGTGTGATTCACCGCAGCCCATTGGGTGGCGCTGTCGCCCTGGGTTGGGTTGGATTATCGCTGTGTGCCGTCCTCCTTTTTGTCCTCCCTCGGCAGCGGTATGGTGGGGCGGGGAACCCGCCATGCTTGCTGGGAGAGGGTATAAAGGGGGCCGGCCATCTTGGTCACGGGGGTCGAAGTCCCAGGGACCTTCAGCTTGTGGATGGTGGGTCGTGCCGCTCCTCTGGGTGGCTTAGGCCCAGAGGACAGCAGAGGTCGGGTTCCATCCCAGGCACCTTTAGCCTGGGGTGAGGTACTTAGATGGAGGTCCGGAGCTCAGTGCCCAACACTGGGTTCCGCGAGGGAAGGAGATCCTAGGGTACCCAGGGATTGGGTACCCGAATCCGCAAGGCGCAATGGAGCCGGGGGAGCTCCTCATTTGAAGACCCGGTGCAGCATATTGCCGGTGACAAGTGAGTCTCTCGTCGGAGACCGCCTGGAAGGAAATCTACCCTCATGCGGAGACCAGGACGCACTTCTAGGAAGGGAAGTGGCAACTTACATTGTGTCTGGGCCTGTTCGCATCCACACCTCCTTTTCTGTTCTGTTCTATCAAAGGAGTTCAACTGTTTGTGTTCAGACGAGGAGAATAAAGGAGTGTTGAACTTTAATGGTGTGGAGCTCATTTTCTAACGGACATGGTTCACGGTGACTCTTGAAAGGAGGATCCAGGTGCACAGCACTGACCCGAAGGTAATACAAAACCGTTGCTTATACCGCACTAACACCTGTGGTGGAGGCCAGGCGTGGTGTCCCCGCTCCCTCCCATCTAAGGTACCCCTAGACAAGAGAAAGACGAGACGAGACAAAGAGGGGAGTGGAGGTGGCCGCTACACACCAAAGTGGCACATAATTGTAAAGTGGAAGGAAAATGATTAATGGTTTTCAAAATGTTTTACAAATAAATATATGAAAAGTGTGGTGTGCATTTGTATTCAGCCCCCCTAAGTCAATACTTTGTAGAATCACCTTTTGCTGAAATTACAGCTGCAAGTCTTTTTGGGGATGTCTCTACCAGCTTTTAACATCTAGAGAGTGACATTTTTGCCCATTCTTTGCAAAATAGCTCAAGCTCTGTCAGATTGGATGGAGAGCGTCTGTGAAGATCAATTTTCAAGTCTTGCACACAGATTCTCAATTGGATTTAGGTCTGGACTGTGACTGGGCCATTCTAACACATGAATATGCTTTGATCAAACCATTCCATTGTAGCTCTGGCTGTATGTTTAGGGTCGTTGTCCTGCTGGAAGGTGAACCTCTGCCCCAGTCTTAAGTCTTTTGCAGACTCTAACAGGTTTTCTTTTAAGATTGCCCTGTATTTGGCTCCATCCATCTTCCCATCAACTCTGACCAGCTTCCCTGTCCCTGCTGAAGAAAAGCATTCCCACAACATGATGCTGCCACCACCATGTTTCATGGTGGGGATGCTGTGTTCAGGGTGATGTGCAGTGTTAGTTTTCTGCCACACACAGCATTTTACTTTCTGGGCAAAAAAAATATTTTGGTCTCATCTGACCCCACATGGCTTCTCCCAAACTGCAAACAGGACTTCTTATGGCTTTCTTTCAACAATGGATTTCTTCTTGCCACTCTTCCATAAAGGCCAGATTGGCTGCTTCTCTGCTTAATGCTCTCCTTGCCCAGCCTGCAGTTTAGGTGGGAGGCCATGTCTTGGTAGGTTTGCAGTTGTGCCAAATTCTTTCCATTTTCAGATGATGGATTGAACAGTGCTCCGTGAGATGTTCAAAGCTTGGAATATTTTTTTAGAACCTAACCCACTTTAAACCTCTCCACAACTTTATCCCTGACCTGTCTGGTGTGTTCCTTGACCTTCATGATGCTTTGTTCACAAAGGTTCTCTCACAAATCTTTGGGGGTTCACAAAACAGCATACTGAGATTAAATTACATACAGGTGGACTCTATTTACTAATTACTGTATATACTCGAGTATAAGCCGAGTTTTTTTGTGCTGAAAATGCCCCCCTCGGCTTATACTTGAGTCACCTTTTTGCGCCTGATCTCCCGGATTTTGGGGACCCGGTACTGGCCGGCCGTAAGGACCTAAAACTTGGCACACATGTAGCCGCACTCTTCCTCTACAAGTGTGCAAATTTTGTTGTTCAGGGGACCTACGGCCGGGGAGCAACGATTTTTTAAAGCCGGGCACCCCTTCCATAGCCTCCCATGTTAAATGGTAATTGCTCCGGTGAATTTGGGGACCCGGTACCAGCCGGTTGTAGGTTCCCTGGACCCCAAGCTTTGCACACATGTAGCTCAACTCTTCCTCTACAAGTGTGCAAAGTTTTTTCAAAGCCGGGCACCCCTTCCATAGACTCCCATGTTAAACGTCAGTCTAGTCATGGGCACAGTGAGGCATGGGCACAGTGAGGCATGGGCACAGTGAGGCATGCACACGGACACAGTGAGGCAAAGTGAGGCACAGTGAGGAATGCTGATGGAAACCCTAGGCTTATACACGAGTCAATACGTTTTCCCAGTTTTTTGTTTTTGTGCCTCGGCTTATATTCGGGTCAGCTTATACTCGAGTATATACGGTAGGTGACTTCTGAAGACAATTGGTTCCACTAGATTTTAGTTTGGGGTATCAGAGTAAAGGGGGCTGATTACAAATGCACGCCACACTTTTCAGATATTTATTTGCATACAAATTTGAAAAAAACATTTACAATTTTCAATTCAATTTCAATTTACAATTTTCCTTCCACTTCACAATTATGTGCCACTTTGTGTTGGTCTATTACATAAAATCCCAATAAAATACATTTACATTTTTGGTTGTAACATGACAAAATGTGGAAAATTTTAAGGGATATGAATACTTTTTCAAGGCACTGTATTTTCTTTCTCTCTCTTTTATGTCTTTCTTGCATGCTACACTGATTAAAAAGTTCCATTGATATTCCTGTTTTCGATTTGTGACCAGTTCATTTGGACAGATCACAAATCGAAAAAGAATCAGGGACAAACACTCAGCCTGTCTATATGCCAACTTACAGTTGGTTTAATAACCTTCATTTTTGTTACTCTACGAACTTGAGGTAATTATGTTTGAATTTTGTAAAAGTGTTGCTATTAGTAACTACCTGAATCTGGTATAATTACTGAAACTGGTGACAAGGATTTTTGAATGTGACTAAGCTCATTTTAAAAGGTCATAGTGCTAGAAAAGTGTTGATAGGGATTTATTGAAATCCCACATATGTTTTAGGTAGGATGAAATAGAACGCAAAATGCACACTTGTGTAGTGCACCAACCCCAGACTTTTTTTTTATTCCACAAAATTTTTATTGAAAGTTTTCATGAATAGTACAAATAGTACCATAAATAACGAAACTAAGATACTGATACATGTTCCAACTAGAAGGAGGCATAGACTTCAAAGTTTGTGAGAATAGAAACCAACAGATGACGCCTCTACGGGTTGCTAATATAATGGCCACATAACAAAAACTTAAAGTAGTGAGACGCAATCTTTTAAAGAAGGTATACTGCAGTGCATTACAGGCCTGCCTGATTCATGTTGGAATGCAATACTACATAGAAAAGTATTCAATATGGCTTCTGTAGATACTATAAAACAAGCAAGATTCTTCAAAACCTTTCCATAAAGTAAAACAAAAATAAAAAGAGAGAAGAAAGAGGAGGGAAGAGAAAGAAGAGAAGGGAGCAAGGGGAAAGGCCAGAGTGGAATGTAGAGGAAAAAAAAAAAAGGGGGGGTGAGGGGGCACTGTCAGCAGAGTACATGAGGAGGGGGTGGGATCACCACCAACAACCCTCCCCAGTAGACCCCAGGTGTTGTGAAAGTTATCGCTACCCTTAGTGCACCGTTCAAGGGTTATCCCGGGATAGGTCCTGAGAGCGCTGCGATTTTTGGTATTCAAGCCAGGGTGCCCATGTCACCGAAAAGTATGCTATTCTGTCTTGTTGCGATTGCTGCTATCCGATCAACCCGCGCCACCCATTCCTTTATGGAAGGGGGTGACTTGGATCTCCAGTGAACCGGCAAACACAGCCTGGCGGCATTCAACATATGCATAGCTACTGACCTATAGTATTTTTTACGGGAGATTTTAGAGAGGTGAAGGAGGTATTGCGCCGGCGAAAATTTCAAAGGAAGCGATGATATCTCAGTCGCCACCTCATGCACCTTACGCCAATATGGCTGAATCACTGGGCAAGTCCACCAAATATGGAGGAGCGTGCCTAGCTCCTGTTCGCACCTCCAACACTGGTCTGAGACTGTCGGGATAAATTTATGAAGCGTTTCCGGGGTTCTGTACCACCTTGTTTTGACCAACCCCAGACTTTACCTGCTTTTCTTCTGCTTGGCTCCTCCGCAGGAAAGAATGAGGCACACCGCACCACAAGCCCGTACCCTCCTGAATGGGGAGGTTGAGCGGTGTTAGTTTCTCGGGCCTGCTTGCGGCCAGTGTTTAAAAACCTCCAGTGCTGACCTAGTTTCTGCGGTAGTCAGAAACAAGTCTTTAGTTATCCCCAGTAAGCAACTGTCCACACCAACTGAAAGGTCCAACTCTTATTTATTCTTTTTAGGACAATAAACAGTCTCTTTGAGAGCAGACAGGTTGGGACAAGACACAGGTCAGATAAGGTGGGAGGAGGTCCAGGCACAAACTTGAATTTGGGTTTTCTCCTGTTCTGATTAGCATGAACAGGCTTGGTGCACGGTCTCTGCCACAGACCATGAAGTTGGTCACTGCCACTGACCGGTTGAAAAAGATGAAAGTCACTACCACTGACCTTGTGTGCGTAGTGTCACTGCCACTGTGACTTAAAGAACACGCACTTCCTTCCGTTAGTAAACTGGCCCTTTATAGGACAAGAACATCCCTCCGGAGAGTTACCAGAGGCCCCCTCTGTCACCACGACTCTGCGCTGGGTCTTCAGAAAGGGTCACCTCCCTGGCCTCCTTGTCCTGGATATGCGTCCCCTCGCAAGGCAGATCCCTGGGAGTCTCGGTCCCCGGTGGATCCCAGCGGGAGGCTGCTGGGCTCCGGGCCTTTCTCCAAAGTACCTCACCCCAGACTAAAGGTGTCTGGGAAGGAACAGCAGCTCCGTCTCCGGGCCTAGGGCACCCAGAGACAACCCGACCAGGCCTCCGGGCCTAGGGCACCCGGAGGTGACACACACGCACCCAGGCCTAAGGTGCCTAAGCGCGGAACCGACCCCTCTGGAAGATGGCTGCCCCCTTTTATATCCTCTCCCGACAGGCACAGCAGGTTCCCCGCCCCGCTGAACTGCTGCCAAGAGGGGACAAAAAAAGGCACAACCTTGCACTGCGGTTCAACCCGGGCCCATGGCAACAGCGCCACCTATAGGCCCCAGGGAACTACACACCAGTACCATCTCCCAGGGATAGAAATGGTCCATGAAACCTAACAATTAGTGCATCTAAGCCTAGTTACCACTCAGATGCTTCCCCCTAAATGTAACCACCCTTACACTTGTTTCTAGTGTTTCTTAGCCATACTACAGGTACAGACAACAAATATTTATACACATATGTGGTAACTTAAGGGACTTAAGGAGTGGCAGAATATATTTTTGGCTTTTTTTTGGTGATGGGAATGGAAATGGCAAGTATTATGCAGCGAAAATGTTAAGAAAAAAAAAATAAAAAATAAAAAAAAATATATATATATATATATATATATATATATATATATATATATATATATATATATTACTATTTTGGGCATGTTTTCCTTTGATAATAAAAAAAAACAGGTGATGTCCAATAATATTTACCACCAAATAAAGACCCAATGTATCCTAAAAAAGCAAGATACAATTCACCTGGATACAATTAAGTAGTTGTAATGATATGCACAAATTTACTAACCCTTGACGAAGTTGGAAAACTGCATTTGGCCGTTTTTTTGCCTTCTGTCATGAAGGAGTTAAAATGCCCTTTGTTAAATATAAATTACAAACACATACTTTTTTTGGTTTTTAAAAAATGTATGCCCTCAGAGGAGAATCCACGTCAATCACAGCATCCAACAAGGTAATTTGGGTCAATCACGATGAGCTATCGGCAGCCGATCTGTACATGTTATCAAAAGGAAAAGAAAGTGACTTCTGGAAGCAGCACTCCGATTAAAAAGCCTTTATTCCAAAAGGTTCAGGAAACAAAACACACTGCACGACACAGCAAACTGATCACATCTGGCTAACGCGTTTCACACTATTGTAGTGCTTACTCATAGCTATGAGTAAGCACTACAATAGTGTGAAACGCGTTAGCCAGATGTGATCAGTTTGCTGTGTCGTGCAGTGTGTTTTGTTTCCTGAACCTTTTGGAACAAAGGCTTTTTAATCGGAGTGCTGCTTCCAGAAGTCACTTTCTTTTCCTTTTGATTGCAATTGCATTTGCCTGCACCCTTGGCTGCTGGGAGGAGGTATTTTCAGGGATTCCCACACCGGAGCGGCTCCCTCTCTCCGATCTGTACATGTTGCCGGGAAATGAAAGCCCTAAAAATGATCTATGAACTACTGATAAATCATGCTAATTTCTACTGAAAATGTTTGCACGTGTGCTGACTATTATGTGTGAAAAATCACATTACGCTTGTCATTTCTGTCACAGTGCAAGCTAAATAAATAATAAAGTACTCACTGTTCTGGGACGACAGCTCAATACATTTAAAACATCACTTATATTTTTATCACTTTATATCTATTATAAACAAGTAACGAAATACTAAAAAAGATATACTGGTGCCTGAACCAATATTAGTGGAGGTCTATAAATGCATGTGTAAAAATCTGTTATAACTGGCTACAAACATCACTAATGTCTTTGCTTTTCTGTTGACAACCACTTGTTTCTTGTCTTCATGTCACAAGGAGAGTAAGGATGGGTTCACACCAGTGTGAATAGGATGTGGGTTTCTCCAATTCGCATGTCAGGAGATTGTGACCGGTTCTCTATGGAGCCGGTTCACACATCTCCGGAGCGGCTTTGGTGTGAATTACACAGGAACCCTGTGTGTTTTCTGGTCTGTTTCAGGTCCGAATCCACCAAAAAATTCAGGCTGAAATCAGACCTGAAACGGTGAATGGAAACGCACCGGACCCCCTGTTGTGAACCAGTCTTAATGAGGAGAAATTTCCTTGTTGGGGTCACAGACAGAAATAAAACCTGACCGAAATTTTAACTCTTTCCCATTCTACCCAAGACTAAAATGAAACAATTTGTCTGTAGTTAGGCTTTAAATCATGGCCTACTGGTATTTTGATCCTTGACTGTAAGTGCAAAATTATGCAATTCAATATTTTTAGAGTGAAATCACTGGTTTACAAATTAGGTGATTTAAAGCAAGATGTCAAATCCATTATGCTATTGGTTAAAAATTGCATGTATATTATACAGGAAAATGCATGTGAAAAATGTTTAGCTGCAGATTCCATGCTTTTTAGGGGACCGTTGTCTTGTTTGAGCCATGGAATCACAGTATTGGAAAGCGCCCAAGAAATTTCACACATCTGTCCAAAAACATTTTTCCTGAACAGGCTAGTTTTCTTAACTACTTGTTAAATCACAGTGTCAAGTATAGAACAAATTAAGCAGAACATGCAAAATAAGCAGCTAGATTTGATTTACTAACATGAGAAACAAGATAAAATGAAGAAAAACTGCGGTTTATTGTAGATGACTAGATGTCCATTGTGTTCATATATAGGGATGAGCCGAACTCCCCCCCCCCCCCGGTTCGGTTCGCACCAGAACCTACGAACGGACCGAAAGTTTGCGCGAACTTTAGAACCCTATTAAATACAATGGACGCGAACGTTCGAAATCAAAAGTGCTAATTATAAAGGCTAATATGCAAGTTATTGTCCTAAAAAGGGTTTGGGGACCCGGGTCCTGCCCCAGGGGACATGTATCAATGCAAAACGAAGTTTTAAAAACTGCTGTTTTTTCGGGAGCAGTGATTTTAATGATGCATAAAGTGAAAAAAAAAGTGAAATATTCCTTTTAATATCGTACCTGGGGGGTGTCTAAAGTATGCCTGAGAAGTGGCACGTGTTTCCCGTGTTTAGAACTGTCCCTGCACAAAATGACATTTCTAAAGGAAAAAAAGTCATTTAAAACTGCTTGCGGCTTTAATGTAATGTCTGGTCCCGGCAATATGGATGAAAATCATTGAGAAAAATGGCATGGGTACCCCCCACAACCCCCCCCCCAAGCCCACTACCACCCCCTTTGGGTCTTGTATGGATATTAAGAGGAACCCCGCACCCAAATTAAAAAAAGGCCCTATATACTCTGAACAGCAGTATACAGGCAGTGCAAACAAGACAGGGACTGTAGGTTTGTTCTTAAGTAGAATCTGTTTGTAATTTGGAAAAGGTACATTTCTTTCTCGTACATCACGGGACACAGAGCGACATAGTCATTACTAATGGGTTATATAGTTACCGTCAGGTGCTGGCACTGGCAACTTCCAAAACCGGAAGTACCCTCCCCTATATAAGCCCCTCCCATCCGGGAGCACCTCAGTTTTTTTGCCAGTGTCTAAGGTGTTGGCCAAGAAGAAACATGTGTTTTTCACTGAGCTTGCGTACAGGTTCTTTTGGGCCTCAGTAAGCTATTCCGGATCCGACCAAAAAAGCTTCATAGCTAAACGGTCGGTACCCGGGCCTTGCAGAGAAGAGCAAGGTTCTGCCTGTAATGCTTCTCTTAGGAGAGCTGGACCCTGGGATCCAGAGCTCTGGTCATACCCACGACCAAGATGTTTTCTGTGCAGGGTGCTATACAGGTCCAGGGGAGTGGAATCCTTGGGAACCCGGTCCCTGAAGGTTTGATTACAATGCCTGCCGTGATAGGTGAAGTTTGGGCTTTTGTGGACCAAACAAAGTCCTGCGGCGGGGAACAGGTAAGTGGGGGCCCCCAGGAACTTGGTTCTATTGGGGGACCCCCAAGCCTAATTTGTCTTTCTGTCTGTTACCTAACGGTATTCCCGCTAATATCTGTGCATGCCTGTAACTACTAAAAAAATGTGTAATAATTTTTAATGGTGGTCAAGAAAAAAAAAAAAAAAAAAAAGAATGTTTTTTTATATATGTTTAGTATATTAAACTGCGGTACCTGTGTTTGTCCACTAGAGGCCGCTGTGGAATGTTTTTCTTGTCATATGGACTAGTTTCTTCTCAGAGAACAAAGTCCAGGCAGCTGGTGAGTTCTCCTACAGGAAACTGTTCCTCTGCCATGTTGCAGTGTTCGTCTATCCCCCGGCCTGCGGCAAAAGGGGCCCTGGCTCCTGTCCCTGGTTTCCATGTTTGAAAATTAGCGCCGAGGCGCACGTGGCCGCGCGCGTGCGCGTGCACGCGCCTCTATATATAGAGGTGGCCGGAAAAAGGGGCGGGGCCTGGGGGATGACGCTCTGTGCGCGCCGCAGCGCTTCTGCGCATGTGCGGGCGTCCCAGCAGGTTTTTAAAAAGCCACATTATTGCAGTAAGCTGGCTATGAAGTACAGAGACAGAGCTGGCAACATTTAAAGGCATACAGCAAGCGGTTGATACAGGCATCCCCTAGAAAGGCACATTAGTAGACACCAACTGTGATATAGCAGCAATTGTGCTAGACTATTCTCAGTAAAAGTGGTGTATTACGGCTGGAATACCTCAGCTTTAGGCTTAGGAATATGCCGTCCAGTAGCTCCGGAACTGAATCTTCCAGGAAGCGAAGGGGGTCTCATCGGGCTCTGAGGATCTTGGGCATACTCCTGCTGCACCAGTCTCCCCTGAAGTTCAGAGGTAAGTGACCGTAGAGACCCCGCAGGGGTACTTGGTACTGTGGCTGTCCTCAGTCACCTGCTCCTGTGTATGTAACAGAGGAGGTTTTTTCCTCAGCTCTGGGAGGATTAGAGAGAGATTGTCAAAATTTATCGCTGCCTCCCTGTCAGGGAAAGCACGCCCGATCTCCGTCTCCTCCTTCAGAGTGCCTGTTAGCAGAGCAACAGTCCCATACAGGGATCGACCTGCCTGAAGGGGATCAGGATAAGGTTGATTCTGTTATAGAGGAATCAACAGTGGGGGAACCTTTTCTCAGCATCTCAAGCTGAAAGATTATGGGTTCAGTCTCTGACTAACATGGTCCGATCAGCATTTAAAAATGCACCTTGCGGAACCATCAACCACTACTGTATCCTCGTTGGGGTCGCTAGAAGCCCCCAGACTGTTTGTTCTTTTCCACTTCACCCTTTACTGAAAGGGCTCATTTACCAGGATTGGGAACGTCCTGAGAAAATATTTATTCCCCCAAGAGATTTCCGGTGGTCTATCCCATGGAGGATAAGTTCATCAAAAAAAAAAAAAAAAAAAGTGGAAGGTCCCTACAGTGGACGCAGCCATCTCTTGTATGTATAAATCACTGACATGTCCAGTGGATAATGTCCAAATGTTCAAGAACCCAATAGATAAAAGATTGGAGTCCTTATGAAAATCTGCTTGGTGATACAACCAGCAGTAGCAGCTATTGGGGTCTGCTAAGCAGTGAAGGATCAGTTGAAACAGGTCTTGAGGGACTTGACAGATCAGCAGGCTTTGCCCTAGCTGATCTACCTAGAGCCTTAGGCTTTGCGGTTGACGCCATAGAGGATTCAGTCCATCAGGCCTCCCGCCTTACGCTGTCTATAGTACATATGCGTAGGCTCCTATGGCTCAGAAACTGGTCTGCTGAAGCTCCCTGTAAAGAATGGCTGGTTAGCGTCCCATTTCATGGTGAACGCTTATTCAGGGAAAACCTGGACAAATATATCCAGAAAATTTCCAGCGGTAAAAATACGCTCTTGCCGGTTAAAAGCAGAGTTAGAGGTCCCTCTTTAAGAGGCCTGCTTCTCCAGTCCCTGGGGCATCGGCTGTGTAACAGTTCCGACGGCCTCCTCGGTCAAATCCCGGGGGTAAAAAACAGGGACAGTAGCAGGGTAATGAGAAACCCTGGGTCAGGGGAGGTACAAAACCTCCCCCAAAGTTAAATTCATTGAAGCCCCCACTCAGTCGGGTGGGGGGAGGACTCCAGTTGTTCGCAAAGAGACCTGGCGGGACACGATCAAGACAGATAGGTGCTCTCCGCAGTAGGTTTGGGATACAGTTTGGAGTTAAAAGACTCTCCTCCTTCCCATTTTGAGGTCAAACGTGCCAAGGGATCCCCGGAAGAGAGAGTCCCTCCTGTTGGCACTAGAACAACTATTGCTCCAAGGAGTAATTATGGAGGTTCCCCTGGAAGAATGAGGGTTCGGGTTTTACTCAAACCTCTTTACAGTCCCGAAGCAAACGCGGACGGGAGGCCCATATTAATTCTAAAAAGGGCTATACAAATTCCTGTATATCAGGACTTTCCGATGGAGTCGATCCGATCGGTGGCCACTGCCCTACAAGGGGAGGATTGGTTAGCCACGATCGACATCAAAAATGCTTATTTGCACATTCCCATCTTTCCAGTCCACCAAAAATTTCTACGCTTTGCAGTAGAAGGGCGCCATTTTCAGTTCAGAGCCTTACCCTTCAGTTTGGCCACAGCACCAAGAGTGTTCACAAAAATTCTGGCCCTTTATTGGCCAATCTAAGAACACAAGGTGTAATGATAATGGCATATCTGGATGACTTGTTGCTGATAGACCACTCAGTGAAAAAACTAGACGTGGTCGTTCACAAGACGATCAAGTATCTGGAATCTCACGGTTGGATTATCAACCGAGACAAGTCAGCCCTAAAAACCAGTCAAAAGTCTGGAATACTTGGGGCTAAGGTTGGATTCAGGCCAGAGAAAAATATTCTTGCCTCGAGGAAAGGTGTTGTCTTTGAAAGATTTGATCCACTTAGTGGGTACAAAAAAGACAGCCGTCCATACGCCTGTATATGAGGCTGCTGGGAAAAATGGTGGCATCATTCGAAGCAGTACCCTACGGTCAATTCCATTCAAGGAATTTGCAAGGGGCCATACTGTCAGCCTGGAACAAAAAAGTTCAGGCCCTAGACTTACAATGTCCTTGTCCCCTTCCGTTCGCAAGAGCCTCCGTTGGTGGTGGGTTCCCCAGAATCTGGAAAAAAGGAAATCCTTCAGTCCGATTTCTTGGAAGGTGGTCACTACAGATGCCAGCCTTATAGGCTGGGGAGCAGTACTGGAGCAATAGTCTCTCCAGGGCAGATGGTCGGATGCAGAAAAGGCCCTGCCCATCAATCTCTTAGAGATACGAGCAGCCCGGTATGCCCTAGTAGCATGGACATCCAAACTCCAAGGGTCCCCTGTCAGAATTCAATCAGACAATGCCACAGCAGTGGCATATATCAATCATCAGGGGGGCACCAGGAGTCGTGCAGCCCAGAGGGAAGTAAATTACATCCTGAAATGGACAGGAAAAATATGTCCCAGCCATATCTGCGGTATTCATTCCAGGAGTGGAGAATTGGAAGGCGGACTTTCTAAGTCGCCAGCAATTAGGCCCAGAGGAAGGGTCCCTTCACCCCGAGGTTTTCTGGACAATATGTCAGCGGTGGGGAACATCGGATGTAGATCTTCTAGCATCCAGATTCAACGCAAAGGGGGATAGGTTTGTCTCTCGGACAAGGGATCCCCTAGCTTGCGGCTCGGATGCCCTAGTGTTCCCTGGGGATCAGTTCAAGCTGATATATGCATTCACACCGCCACAATGGTTACCTCGATTACTCCGCAGAATCAGGGTAGAAAAGAAACCAGTGATTCCGGTGGCTCCAGCGTGGCCCCGAAGAGCGTGGTACGCGGAGATTGTAAAATTTCAGTGGGGAGTCCTTGGACTCTCCCACGTCGTCCGGCTTTCGCAAGGACCGATATACCACCCTTCCTTACCAGCCCTAGGTTTGACGGCCTGGCTATTGAAGCCCACATTCTAAAAAAGAGAGGGCTCTCTAATGCTGTGGTATCTACCATGATCAATGCCAGGAAGCCGGTATCCAGGCAGATCTACTATAAAATCTGGAAGGCGTACATCGCGTGGTGTGAGGCCAAGAAATGGCATCCACATAAGTACGTAATAGGTAGGATTCTGGACTTCCTACAGTGGGCTGTAGATAGGAAGCTTGCCTTGAGTACTATCAAGGGTCAGATTTCGGCCTTGTCAATATTTTTTCAAAGGCCCTTGGCTTCGCATTCACTAGTCAAAGCCTTTATACAAGGAGTGATGCGTATTAGGCCTTCGGTTAATATTCCCATATGTTCATGGGATCTAAACTTGGTTCTGTCGGTTCTACAGAAACAACCATTTGAACCATTACAGCATATTTCCTTGGTGCTTCTCACCAGGAAATTGATTTTTCTAGTAGCCATTTGTTCGGCTAAAAGAGTATCGGAATTAGCAGCTATGTCCTGTAAGGAGCCATATCTGGTTATCCATAAGGACAGAGTAGTGTTACGTCCTCATCCAGCCTTTCTTCCTAAGGTGGTATCAAGGTTTCATTTGAACCAAGATGTGGTTCTTCCTTCTTTTTTCCCCAAACCTACTTCGGTAGAGGAAAAGTTATTGCATTCTTTGGATGTAGTAAGAGCAGTTAAAGCTTATCTAAAAGCCACTGCTCAGATTCGCAGAACGGATACTTTGTTTATTCTGCCGGAAGGCCCCAGAAAGGGTCAGGCAGCGTCAAAGTCTACTTTAGCCAAGTGGATTCGACAGGTCATTATGCAAGCTTATGGCTTGAGAAGGAGACCGCCTCCGTTCAAAGTTAGAGCGCACTCCACGAGAGCAGTTGGAACTTCATGGGCAGTGCATCACCAGGCCTCCCTGGCTCAAATCTGTAAGGCCGCAACATGGTCTTCGGTACACACGTTTACTAGGTCCTACCAGGTGGACGTTAGAAGTCAGGAGGATGTCGCCTTTGGGCGCAGTGTGTTGCAGGCCGCAAAAGATCCTCATGTCTGATAGCGCTCAGCTTATATATGGTGTATCCCCCCCTCATTTGGCATTGCTTTAGGACATCCCATTAGTAATGACTATGTCGCTCTGTGTCCCGTGATGTACGAGAAAGAAAATAGGATTTTTATAACAGCTTACCTGTAAAATCCTTTTCTTGGAGTACATCACGGGACACAGAGCTCCCGCCCCTCTTTGGGGACACTTATTGCTTTGCTACAAAACTGAGGTGCTCCCGGATGGGAGGGGCTTATATAGGGGAGGGTACTTCCGGTTTTGGAAGTTGCCAGTGCCAGCACCTGACGGTAACTATATAACCCATTAGTAATGACTATGTCGCTCTGTGTCCCGTGATGTACTCCAAGAAAAGGATTTTACAGGTAAGCTGTTATAAAAATCCTATTTTTTTAACCTCCCTGGCGGTATGATTCTGGAAGATTTTAGGTGCTGAAAGCGGTACCATTATTTTGCATGGAAATTTGGCATTTTACATTGTAGGCCTGTAATTCTTAGTAATAACTCACCTAAATCTGTCCAAACCAGAGTCTAGTAGACATCTCGGGTATGATAAAGTTTGAAACACAAAATCATAAATTATAATATAATAAATAATAACAAATAATAATTTAATAATAATAACACTTTTTATTCAATAAATTTTAGTAAATAATATAATCAAAAACACTGATTTTTTTTTTGTTCAAACAAGGGTGCAATATTAGAAGTCATATTGCTTCAGTATACGTCTCGGGTATGAAAATTTTTAAAACAAGGTACATTTTTTTTTTTTTAATGGCCCCTTTAAAAAAAAAAAAAATCCCCAAAAAATGTCATTTAAGTAAGTGAACTTGAGCGCCGGACACCAGTGCCCTATGGGAAGCGCCACGTCAATGCAATCACGAGTACTTGCTTCACCCGATACTTTTGTACAGTTAGCGGTGATCGTGTGTGGGGGAGTTACAAGCACCGATCACCGCTGCATAGATGTAAAAGTTTGACAGCTGTTTCTCCCTTCTCTCTCCCCCCCCCCGCGGCTTTCAGTTGCTTTAAAATCAGCGGTGATCAGTGCTTGTTACTCCCCCACACACGATCACCGCTGATTGTCCCCGTATCCTCCTTTAGCCCCCTCCGTTTTTCTGCTGTCTCCCTTCATGTCCCCCTCCATGCTGCGGTCTCCCTCCATGCCGCCGTCCTCCTCCGTGTCTCCCTTCATGTCCCCCTCCATGCTGTGGTCTCCCTCCATGCCGCCGTCCCCCTCCGTGTCTCCCTTCATGTCCCCCTCCATTCTGAGGTCTCCCTCCATGCCGTCCGTCCCCCTTCGTGTCTCCCTTCATGTCCCCCTCCATGCTGCGGCCTCCCTCCATGCCGCCGTCCCCCTCCATTTCTCCCTTCATGTCCCCCTCCATGCTGCAGTCTCCCTCCATGCCGCCGTCCCCCTCCATGTCTCCCTTCATGTCCCCCTCCATGCTGCGGTCTCCCTCCATGCCGCCATTCCCCTCCATGTCTCCCTTCATGTCCCCCTCCATGCTGCGGTCTCCCTCCATGCCGCCGCCCCCCTCCGTGTCTCCCTTCATGTCCCCCTCCATGCTGCGGTCTCCCTCCGTGCTGCCGTTTCCCTCCGTGGCCCCCTCCGTGCTGCCGGTCCCCTCTGTGCTCCTCCTCCACCCCCTCTTACTGTCAGGATGGAGAGCGGAGGTAGGAGCTGGTAAATCCGGCTCCTTACTGTTCGGAATGGACAGAGTCAGTGACTGACTCTGTCCATTCACATAACTGAAACATCGTAAACTGTGTTTACAATGTTTCAGTTTATGAATGAAGAGAAGCCGCTGTCTTCTCTCCATTCATTTTCAGCGCAGCTGAAACTGCTGAGAAAGGGACTGGGGTATCTGTGTCCCTAGTCCCTTTCTCTGTCTCAAAGGGGAGATGTCAGAGGTCTGTTAAGACCCAGTGGCGTCCCCCCTCCCGTAGTCACAAAAAAAAAAATTTTTTTTAGTGGCCCCTTTAAAAAACAAAAATCCCCAAAAAATGGCATTTAAGTAAGTGAACTTGAGCGCCGGACACCAGTGCCCTATGGGAAGCGCCACGTCAATGCAATCACGAGATTGCAGACGTTGCGCTTCATTTGCGGGCTTTTAACCCGCCTTGCGGCGCAATGCAAAGCGCCGATTAGCTTCCGCCCGTAGAATCACTATGGGCGCCGGGCGGGAGCATTGTTGTGTGACTTTCAGCTGTTACTTCCGGGTTTCGTGGAATAGACGAAAACCGGAAGTGATGTCACGTTGGCAGCTCCGTTCTTTGCATGGCCCAGGAGCTGCAAGCAAGGTAAGAAGACCGCTGTCACCACTCACCATGTGCTATTGCTAAGTTAGTTTGCCCTTGCTTGCTAGATCGATCCCACATCCCACCCTGACCCCCAATTACTTTCAGACTGTGCTGTGCAGTTTTCTAGACATAGTCCTCCAGGCTCCTGATTTATATGTATTTGTGCAAGGCAAGGGGTGCATGTTCCTGACCAGTGAGTGACCTGTATAACTATAACACATGCTTTTCGGCCCAACTCTCAGCAGTGCATTAACCTGATCTCCCCAAGAAAGGATGGAGAACTACAAGTCCCAGCAGGTTATAATATAAGGCTCTGAGGTGGGTGGGTGTCCACTGGACACCCGTCCACCTCGGAGCCTTATATTATAACCTGCTGGAACTTGTAGTTCTCCATCTTCTCCTGGAGCTCAGGTGCATGCAATCCACCATCTATGGGACTACAAGTCCCAGCAGTGAGAGAAAAACACCTGGACACTGGATGGTGGATTGCATGCACCTGAGCCCCAGGAGAAGATAGAGGACTACAAGTCCCAGAAGAGTACAGAAAAAAGAGGGGGTGACTCCGCGCAAAGGAATTCAAAAGTTGCACAGTAGGCAGAACTGCTGCCTCTACTTATTGCTGCCACCTATGTAGGTGGAGCAAGAAATGTGAAAGGGTAAAGAGTGTAGTTGTGGCGCTGTTCTGGCGTATGGACCAACTTATGCCAATATTAGTGTGTGATCTTTAAATTATGCCTCTAGGATAATGAAAGAAAAACAGAAAAAACATTTGGCTCAGCCGGGTGTTTGCTGCTCCCTGGGTTTTTTTTTGAGAGTGCTATTGAGGTTGAATCCTGGTTGGAATGTGTACAAGGGAATTTTTTTAATTGAAATTAAAAATAATAATAAGATTAGTGAATATCCAAACTTAGGTTGGTGTCTCGGCCGGGTGTTCACTGAACCAATTACAGAAGTTGCCGATGTGATATATTAGTGCTAGATGTTGAGAGGTCTGTGCCTATGTGATATGTAAAAAGGTTATAAAGAGGTGTAACCAAATGTTGGCTCAGCCGGGTGTTTGCTACATCCCGATTGGTGAAAAGTGTTTAGTGGAAATTGGGATAACTCCTGGTGTGGAGTATTTCAAAAGAATGAATAAAATAAGGTAGGAGTGAAGGAATTGGTGAAGATGTCCAGAAATCAAGTGGTGTCTCGGCCGGGTGTTTACTGAATCCAAAAATGGCCGATGTAGTGTATTGGTGCTGGATTGCTGTAGAGTGAGATTTGAGATATAAGATCCTGAGGGAATCTCTGATCTTATGCAGTATAATACACTTTAGGTACCTATGTTAATACACATGTAGCGCCTTCCCCTCTTCTCTCTCCGTGCGACTCGCACTGTCTCTTGTCTAGGGGTATCTGATGGGGGAGAGAGAGAGAGCGGGTGGGCTACGCCTAGCTTCCACCACGTGGGAATACCTGTGGTATCAGCAATGTATTGTTTACCTTCGGGTCTGTGCTGTGCACCCGGATCCTCCCTCCAAGAGTCACCGTGAACTTCGTCCGCCAGGAAGTGAGCCTCACACCATTAAAGTCCAACACTCCTTTATTAGAACACACCATACAGGGACTTCCTTGGTAGATAGAACAGAAAAGGAGGTGTGAGTGTGAATAGGCCCAGACACAAATTCGGTCCTCCACTCTCCTCCTGGAGAGTGGGCTATGGTCTCCGCACGAGGTGAAGGGGATCCTTCTGGACGGTCTCCGACAAGAGACTCACCCGTCACCGGCAGTCTGCTGCACCGGGTCTTCGAGTGAGGAGCTCTCCCCGGTCCATTGCGTCTTACTCAGATTCAGGCCTCCATCCCCGAAGTGCCTTAGGACCCTTCCCTCGCGGAACTCAGTGTTGGGCACTGAGCTCCGGACCTTCTTGTAAGTACCTCACCCCAGGACTGAAGGTGCCTGAGGTGGAACACGATCTCCGTTGGTCCCCTAGGCCGAGGCCTCCTAGGGGACGAGCACGAACCCACGTCCGCAAGCTAAAGGTGCTTGGGACGAAGACCCCCATGACCAAGATGGCCGGCCCCCTTTATACCCTCCCCCAGCAAGCACGGCGGGTTCCCCGCCCCACCATACCGCTGCCGAGAGAGGACAAAAAGGGCCTCGGCACACAGTGATATTTGTCCCTCCGGTCACAGTGACAGCGCCACCTCGTGGACCACAGGGAACATAGCACTGATGTCACAGCCAGATTCAAAAAATGCACCCGGGAAAGTAAGTACCCGCTACACATTCCCCCCTGTCTTTTGACACTGGACCCCAGTGTCTGGAGTGAATCACGCCCTCAACGGCTGACATAATCCAATCCAGAAACCAACTAACAATTTGAAAAACCAAAAATTTTTAGGAAACTATCCTAACGGAGAAGTTGTGTCTGAGCCCCTGCAACAAAAGAGGAGTGAAAGACAACATTTAAAACATTATACTTTTCCCTCCCATCCTAACTAAGAACCACCACAGGTTCCATTGACGGGACGCTCTCCTGCAGAGGGAAGAGAAAAGAAACAATAAAACCCTGACACATGTGTATGTGTGAGAGAAAAAGAAACTCCTCCGAAGAGAAATATCTTTTCCTCCAGTGTGAGTGTGTACAATGTGTAACGTTGCACGAGACTGCCACCTGGTGACAGCCTCGCGGTAACTGCACCCGTTGAACCATCTTCTCTTTTCTTGCTGCTTGACTCCGGGCCCTATCTACCCCAAAGTCTGCAACTTCTCACCGGAAAGGAAAGAACAACAACTGGAACAGTTCTTCCTCAGAATAACACAAGCACCTCTCTTGCGGGGCAAAACACTGATGATGGCACCAGCAAGAAAGTCCTTTCAAAAGCAAACAAATGGAGTCTCTTTCTCCTCAGAGGTAGAAGCGGGGATGCGGCAGAACAATAGGTTTTAGATGCCGATCCATGGTCTCCAAATGGTACTCCACATCCTCACCTTCTTTGCGTCGGATCAGCACCTTATCCGCATGGATGTGTCTTCCCCTCATCCACTCTGCCTTGCAGTCTTTGAACCGCTGAGATGTCTTTGGAGAGCATGTCAAATACATGCGGGCGTGTGGGACCTTAAGGTGGGTCCACACTAAGTCATTATACCAGCGCTCTCGGTACACCTCCACTTCGTAGAGTAACTCCTTGGGGAGGTACGGATATTCCCACCCGTAGTCAGCAGCAACTTTCTGGCAGAAGAGTCTCTGAAGCCTTGACAGCGGAGGCATTGTGGCTTTGTCCCCTTCGCCGGGTAGAACTATAGAGTCCGGATGGCGAGGGGCCTTGGCCACTTCTGGTTGGGGCATAGGTGCCCGTAGTATCAACTTCTGTTCCCCAGTACCTGATGCAGGCGGCACCGGAGATGTAGATGTGGGCTGGGGACAGGACCCTTGTTCAGGCGCTGGTGCCTCCACCCGGGGTGTACTCTCCCCCGTGGACATGGGTGAATCCCGAGGCCTTCGGAACGAAGCTAGCGGCACCTTGTCCCAGCCCTTCTCTGCGAACAGTTCGTCAATAGCGGTGTCATCTCCCATATCAGAGAGCGACTCCAGATCCGAAGTATCACACTCCTCCGCGGGTATGTAGCCCGTTGTAGAGACGGAGCTAACACCTCCCGCAGGCGTACTGGGCCATGCCTTCCCGGCACCTCCGCCCATGCACCAAGTCTCTTTGCCCGGCTCACCTCGGCCTTTACTTGAAGCGGGACGTCGGAACACTCATCAACGGATCCGTCTAGGCCTGGTGTAAGCTGGCGAGATGGTCCGCCACCACCACTGGTCGGGGCCACCATGCTGGTTCTCTTCTTCGGTGGCGGACGCTGTGAGACAGTGGTGACCGAGTCAGCATCCTCGGATTTCTCCCGTTGAGTTTTAACGACCACCTCCTCGGTCGCTGCAGTGTGCGCTGGGATGGCTTTTACAGCAGTAATTCCTCCTCTGCGAGTAGTGTTACCTGAAGCCCGGCCTGGGTAGATGGTTCTCGGCCTGTCAACTGCCGGATCCACCTCGAACAGGAACTCCCCACAGGCTTCACATTGTCCGAAGGGCTTCAGGTGGCACACTAGTCCCGAGCACCCGGGACAAATTACACCCAGGGCCTCTACGTCCATGCACGAATACAGGGCGAATCGACCCCTTGGCTTCAGCCGGATCCCGGTATCCGTTATCGGAGCAGCAGCAGTCATCGTGGTAGTAGCAGGGTGAACTGGAATCCATGAAGTATGTCCAAACATGGTGACTTGTTGCTGGTCCATCGCACACTGCAGAGTTTTTGCGCCAAAGTCCCACGTGTAGCCCTCTCGCGTATTGGACTCCTCCCCTTTGCTCCAGTTCGCAGGCTTTTCACTTTCTTTAGTTGAGCCACGCCCACGAACTAAGCGGCGGGGGTTGTGTCTGTTGGCGCAGTGCAATTAGAAGCCCCCACGTGTAGTACCTCACACAGCTGGGCCTCCCCCCATTCACCGCTCTTCCTGCGTGGGCCTTTCCCTTGTCTAGGGTCAATTCCATGACTTCGAGCAGGGCTGCACTTTGGCCTATTCAGTTAACTCATCCAGCAGACTTGTTCAGTACTGTGATGCACAACACAATCCCGGACGAGCCCCCACGTGTAGCGCCTTCCCCTCTTCTCTCTCCGTGCGACTCGCACTGTCTCTTGTCTAGGGGTATCTGATGGGGGAGAGAGAGAGAGCGGCTGGGCTACGCCTAGCTTCCACCACGTGGGAATACCTGTGGTATCAGCAATGTCTTGTTTACCTTCGGGTCTGTGCTGTGCACCCGGATCCTCCCTCCAAGAGTCACCGTGAACTTCATCCGCCAGGAAGTGAGCCTCACACCATTAAAGTCCAACACTCCTTTATTAGAACACACCATACAGGGACTTCCTTGGTAGATAGAACAGAAAAGGAGGTGTGAGTGTGAATAGGCCCAGACACAAATTCGGTCCTCCACTCTCCTCCTGGAGAGTGGGCTATGGTCTCTGCACGAGGTGAAGGGGATCCTTCTGGACGGTCTCCGACAAGAGACTCACCCGTCACCGGCAGTCTGCTGCACCGGGTCTTCGAGTGAGGAGCTCTCCCCGGTCCATTGCGTCTTACTCAGATTCAGGCCTCCATCCCCGAAGTGCCTTAGGACCCTTCCCTCGCGGAACTCAGTGTTGGGCACTGAGCTCCGGACCTTCTTGTAAGTACCTCACCCCAGGACTGAAGGTGCCTGAGGTGGAACACGATCTCCGTTGGCCCCCTAGGCCGAGGCCTCCTAGGGGACGAGCACGAACCCACGTCCGCAAGCTAAAGGTGCTTGGGATGAAGACCCCCATGACCAAGATGGCCGGCCCCCTTTATACCCTCCCCCAGCAAGCACGGCGGGTTCCCCGCCCCACCATACCGCTGCCGAGAGAGGACAAAAAGGGCCTCGGCACACAGTGATATTTGTCCCTCCGGTCACAGTGACAGCGCCACCTCGTGGACCACAGGGAACATAGCACTGATGTCACAGCCAGATTCAAAAAATGCACCCGGGAAAGTAAGTACCCGCTACACACATATTGTTGCTGTGATGAATCATGTTAAATAACATAACATAAATTATTTTCCAGTATTGAGTCCACAATCACTATAAAAAGTGGTGACAAGGTAAAATATTGGTGACTTGTGCTGCTGTGCTTGTCCTATGGACTCAATACTGGAAAATAATTGATGTTATTTTATTTAACATGATTCATCACAGCAACAATATGTGTATTAACATAGGTACCTAAAGTGTATTATACTGCATAAGATCAGAGATTCCCTCGGAATCTTATATCTCAAATCTCACTCTACAGCAATCCAGCACCAATACACTACATCGCCAAATTTTGGATTCAGTAAACACCCGGCCGAGACAACAACTTAAGTATGGATATTCACTAATCTTATTATTATTTTTAATTTTAATTTTAAAAATTCCCTTGTACACATCCCAACCAGGATTCAACCTCAATAGCACTCTCAAAAAAAAAACCCAGGGAGCAGCAAACACCCGGCTGAGCCAAATTTAGTGTTTTTGTTTTTTGTTTTTTCTGTTTTTCTTTTATTATCCTAGAGGCATAACTTAAAGATCACACACTAATATTGGCATAAGTTGGTCAATACGCCAGAACAGTGCCACAGCTACACTCTTTACCCTTTCACAAGTCCCAGCAGGTTATAGTATATGGCTCCAAGGTGGATGGGTGTCCAGGTGTTTTCCTAGCACTGAAGGGACTTGTAGTCCCATACATGGGAGATTGCATGAACCAGTATGAGTCCTAGCAGAGGATGAACTACAAGTCCCAGCAGGTTATAGCATAGGGCTCCAAGTAGATAAGTGGTCATGCGATGCTGGGACTTCTAGTCCTTTACCTAAGAGAATTGCATGAACCAGAGTCTTAGGAGGGAGAGGCTGGAGAACTACAAATCTCAGCAGGCTGGCGTGCAATTGGTTAACGTGATCTCTCCAGGAGAGGGAGGAGAACTACAAGTCCCGGCAGGTTATAGTATAGGGCTCCAAGGAGGATGGGTGCCCGTGCGATGCTGGGACTTGTAGTCCCATAATGGGGGATTGCATGCACCAGAGTTCTATGATGCTGGGATTATAGTCCCACACATACATAGGGAACTAAATCATCCGGGGACCTAGCAGATTATAACTTAAAACTCGAAGGATGATGAGTGGTCATGCCTTTTTTTTCCAATGCTGGGACTTGTAGTAGTGTTGTAAAAAGTAGAGGCTGTCGCCTGGAGGAGTGTGTCTGTCTGCCCTGCCACCCTGTGCTGGTCTGAAGGGGGGGGGGTAATTGCTGTGTCCACCACCCCCCTGCCATGTATATAGTGTAGCACTGTAGCTGACTTGATTGGGGGGGGGGGGTTGCAGAATGCAGATACATGCGATTTACAGGTTGCAGAATGCAGATATGTGCGATTTACAGGTTGCAGAATGCAGATATGTGCGATTTACAGGTTGCAGAATGCAGATATGTGCGATTTACAGGTTGCAGATATGTGCGATTTACAGGGTACAGATATGTGCTATTTACAGGTATCAGAATGCAGATATGTGCTATTTACAGGGTGCAGAATGCAGATATGTGCGATTTACAGGGTGCAGAATGCAGATATGTGCGATTTACAGGTTGCAGAATGCAGATATGTGCGATTTACAGGTTGCAGAATGCAGATATGTGCGATTTACAGGTTGCAGAATGCAGATATGTGCTATTTACAGGTTGCAGAATGCAGATATGTGCGATTTACAGGTTGCAGAATGCAGATATGTGCGATTTACAGGCTGCAGAATGCAGATATGTGCGATTTACAGGTTGCAGAATGCAGATATGTGCTATATACAGGTTGCAGAATGCAGATATATGCGATTTACTAACAGTGTAATTTTTTTAGTTTGTTTGCGCCGATCTGTAAAGCTCCGCTATATACCATGATCTGTGATGCTGGGGCTGTATACTCTGTCCTGTGATGCTGGGGCTGTATACTCTGTCCTGTGATGCTGAGCTGTATACTCCTGACACTATGAGTGGAAGCAAAAGGAATACAGGGGACGGAGTGGGTGGATTATATAAGGGGTGTGGCTTATGAGAAGTGGGAGGGGCCAAACGTGGAGGGGCGGGGTCTTGTGCCCCCCCATCCTAAAACTTCACCAGCCGCCACTGGCGGGATCCCAGAGACAAGGAAAGTCACCTCTTCCAGGATCCAGCGAGGCAAGCCCGAGTGTGGCTCGGGGTTACCGCTTTAGGTACTGAAATCTCACCCCGAGCCACACTCGGGAATACCGCCAGGGAGGTTAAGTGTAGCTCCAGCCAAAAAATCTATTTTTAAGCTTTTTGGAAAACATAGGGAAGGGTTATCACCCCTGTAACATTTGTTTTGCTGTCTGTGCACCTGTTCAGAACATTTCACCTCACTTTCCGTCCCAATGACAAATGTTTTTTGAAAATTTGGGGTTTTTATTGAAACAAGGATTGATGATAAAGCATCAGTGGAGAGGAGACACCTCTTTCCCATATTAACTCTTACAGGAGAGAATTTCCCTTCCTAGGGGTAGATTTCCTCTTACTTCCTGTTGTCTCCTTCCGTTTGCAAGTAGGAGTTGTTTGTAAGTTGGATGTTTGAAAGTAAGGGCCTGGCGTATATACTCTGTAGAAATTTGCCCCTTAGGTGTTGGTGTTGCCACAACACTGTAAGCCCTCACAGTTACTCTTGGTGGGCGCTGGAACGCCCTGCTGTGAACTATTATATCAAGAATTGTAATTAAATGCCATTGTTGAACAGTGGTAGGAAAAATTGGGCCTTTGGTAGTGGTGGTGGTGCTGGTGCCACAACACTGTAAGTCCTCACAGTTACTCTTGGTGGGCGCAGGAATGGGCCCAGCTGTGAAATATTAGATCAAGAATTGTAATCACATGCCCCTGTTGAACAGGGGAAGAAAAATTGGGCCCTTGGTGGTGTTGGTGGTGGTGGTGTTGCCACAACACTGTAAGCCCTCACAGTTACTCTTGGTGTGCGCAGAAATGGGCCCTCCTGTGAATTATTAGATCAAGAATTGTAATTACATGCCCCTGGAATGCCCTGCTGTGAACTATTATATCAAGAATTGTAATTACATGCCCCTGTTGAACAGGGGCAGAAGAATTGTGCCTTAGGCACTGGTGCCACAACACTGCAACCCCTCACAGGATACTGTAGTTGGAGCGCAGCAATGAGCCCTGTTGCAAAGTTTTGCATCAAAAATTGTAATTACACGCCCCTGTTAAACAGGGGCTGAAAAATTGGGCCTTAGGCACTGGTGCTGGTGCACAACACTGCAACCCCTCACAGATACTGCAGTTGGTGCACAGCAATGAGCCCTGCTGCAAAGCATTGCATCAAAAAAAATTAATACATGCCCCTGTTAAACAGGGGCTGAAAAATTGGGCCTTAGGCACTGGTGGCGGTGCCCAGAACCAAAAATGTTCTTTCAAGCTATCAGCATGATTATTGAGGAGGAAGAGGATAGTCACTCAGCATAACAGGATAGTCACTCAGAATCAGCATAGGCAGTCTTGAAGGGATCTGACATTTCCCCAAAAATTATTCGGTTACATCAGCATCAGGTGCTTGGTAGCTGGTGGTGATCCAAAACTGATTCATTTTTATGAAGGTCAGTCGATCGACCGAGTCGGTGGACAGGCGCACCCTGTGATCGGTTACAAAGCCTCCAGCAGCACTGAATGTGCGTTCCGAAAGAACGCTGGATGTAGGACAGGCCAGTACCTCAATTGCATACTGTGCAAGCTCTGGCCCGTGATCCATCCTCAAGACCCAGTAACCCAGAGGATTTTCGGTGGGAAAGGTGTCCAAGTCTGATCTTGCCCCTAGGTATTCCTGCACCATGTAAACCAGACGCTGGCGATGGTTGCTGGAAGCGATCATACCTTGGGGCTGCGTACTAAAAAATTGTCTGAATGCATCGGTCAAACGGCCACCTTCTCCACCGCTCCTTCTTTGACTGACCGGAGCCTCAGCAACACGTTGTCCAGGACCAGGAATGTGTTACCTCCCAGTCTCTGGGAACGCGTTGCACAAACCTTTATGCAAGGCCTTCCAAAGATGCTTCATCCTCTGCTCCCTCTGCGACGGCAAGATAAGGACCGCAACCTTAGCCTTGTAACGTGGATCAAGGAGGGTTGCCACCCAGTAATGATTCCTCTCCTTGATCACAGGAATACATGGATCCTTCCGCAGGCTTTGCAGGATCAGGGAGGCCATGCAGCGTAGGTTAGCTGAGGCATTCGGTGCGGAGTCCTCTGGGTCACTGAGGACGACATCATCCACAGCCACCTCCTCCCAGCCACGTACAAGTCCATGGGTGTCTTGGGACTGTAATTGATCTCTTGGAGACTGTTGCTGATGCTGAGTGCTAGGCTCCACCTCCATGCTGACACAATAATCCTCCTCCTCATCCTTTTCCTGTGTGATAGCTTGGCCAGCAGGAACACTGTCTGGATAAAGGGGGCCTTGAGAGGTAAGGAAGTCCTCCTCTTCCTGCCTCTGTTCTGCCTCAAGTGCCCTGTCCATTATGCCATGCAGCGTGTGCTCCAACAGGTGGACAAGAGGGACAGTGTCACTGATGCATGCACTGTCACTGCTCACCATCCTCATGGCCTCCTTAAATGGTGCCAGGACAGTGCATGCATCCCTGATCATGGCCCACTGGCGTGGGGAAAAAATCCAAGCTCCCCTGACACTGTCCTCGGGCCATATTGCAACAGATACTCATTGATGGTCCTCTGCTGCATGTGCAGCTGCTGCAGCATGGCCAAAGTGGAGTTCCACCTGGTGGGCATGTCACAGATTAGGCGGTTCTTGGGCAGGTTGTAATCCTTTTGCAGGTCAGCCAGCCGAGCACTGGCATTATATGACCGGCGGAAATGCCCACAGAGTTTCCTGGCCTGCTTCAGGACCTCCTGTAAGCCTGGGTACCTGCCCAAGAACCGCTGCACCACCAAGTTCTGGACGTGAGCCAAACAGGGCACATGGGTCAGTTGTCCCTGTCGGAGGGCGGAGAGGAGGTTGGTGCCATTGTCGGAAACCACCATTCCTGGCTTAAGCTGGCGTGGCGTCAACCACCTCTGAGCCTGCCCCAGCAGAGCTGACAGAATCTCTGCCCCAGTGTGGCTCCTGTCCCCCAAGCACACCAGCTAAAGCACTGCATAGCATATTTTTGCCTGTGTACTTGCGTAGCCCCTTGAATGCCTACGGAGCACCGCTGGTTCCGAGGACAAAGCACAGGTAGAGGCCATGGAGGAAGAAGAGGAGCGGGTGGAGGAGAGAGGTGTGTCAGAATCACCAGTAGTAACATTTTGGAGGCGTGGTGGCGGAACAACCTCCAACACTACTGCACCTTACCGCTGACCGCCCTGTCCAGCGAGGCCAAGACATTGCCTTCCACATGCCGGTAGAGAGCCGGAATCGCCTTCCGTGAGAAAAAGTGGCGTTTGGGAACCTGTCACTGAGGAACCGCACATTCCACAAATTCACGGAAGGGGTCAGAGTCTACCAACTGAAAAGGCAGCAGTTGAAGTGCTAGAAATTTAGCCAAGCTAGCATTCAACCGCTGGGCATGTGGATGTCTGGGAGTGAACTTCTTTCGGCGTTGCAGCAGCTGGGGCAGGGAAATGTGCCTGGTACAATGGGACGTTGGTGTACTGATAGCAGATTGTCCGCAAGTACTTGGCTGTGACACACCTTCATTCTACACCTTCATTCCTCTCAGTGCAGGTTTCAGAGAGGACTGAAGGTATAGTGGGGTTGGAGATCCCAGCTGATGAGGAGCAAGGAGAGGTCTGCTTTGTTCTTTGGTGTGGGTCTTTTAGGTACGCTTGCCACGGGACTGCATGGCAGGTCGACATATGTCTGGTCAAGCACGTGGTGCCCAAGCGGCTGATGTTTTGGCCATGCGAGATACGCTTAAGACATATGTTGCAAATGGCAACGGTGCGAATCTGCTGCACATGTCTGAAAAAAGGGCCACACCAAAGAACTTTTGGAATAACGTACAGAGACAGCAGCACCCTGAACATGCGGAACACTGTGGTGTGATACAGTCGGTGTGCTGCCCTTAAGCTGGCCCCTGGAGGGCATCCTGCATCGTTGGAGATGTGCCTCCTCCTCCTCCTCTCTCCTATCAGGCACCCACGTGGAGTCAATGACCTCATCATCCCCTCCCTCCTCATCACTGGAGCAAATTTGGCATTATGCTGCAGCTGGGGGAACATGACTGCCAGACAGCTGTCCTTGTTGGGCACCCCCTCTGTCTGGGCTCACGTTACTACCCCCTCTCTCTGGGCTCACGTTACTGCCTTCCTACAGCTGGGTTCCATCATCAGAGCCTTCAAAATGCTGGGCATCCTCCTGGAGCATATACCCAACACTGTGGTCAAACAGTTCGGGGGACTCCTCAGGAGGACATGGTGGGGCTAGGGAAGGAGTGACTGATGCCATTGAGCCAAGGGAAGAGGCCGCTTTGGCTAGAGTTGCCACCTCATCCCTTTAAAACCGAACACATATTAATTACGCAGGGTGTGTGGCTGATTAAGGTGGTAATTAAACTCACTTGGTGCCTGTGTAATTCATATGTGTTCGGGTTTAAAGGGATGAGGTGGCAATCCTAGCTTTGGCAGCTGCTTTGCCAGACAAAGTACCCTGAGCCTGGGTGAGAGAGGAGGATGAGGACGGCTTGGTCATCCACTCTACCAAGTCTTGGGCATGTTGCGGCTCAACATGGCCAGCTGCCGAAAAGAAGGACAAGCGTGTCCCACGGCCATGTGCTGATGAGGATGCACCATGTCCACGATCAGCAGCACTGTTGCCTCTAGACACAGAGCCTGCTTGCCCTCTTTTATTGCCTCATGACTGTCTGCCTCTCCTTGTTTGCCTTCCAGACATACTAATGGCCCGCAGTGAGATGTAGATGCACAAAGGTGGGATGTATATATATTGTGAGAGTGATAGCCCCTGTCTTAGTAGAAATGTGTTTAAAATGGACACAGGACTCTCAAAGAAGCTATTTGAGAAGTTCCAGCGAAAGATTGGTGAGCAGAGAAAACTATGTTTTACGTTTTCTCTGGATTTTGTAAGTCTGGAATGAGGCTGGAAACTTGAAGACTTCAAAGAGCATTGGGAGGGATGGAGTCTTCAGTCATGTGTCCGGGTTTTCTAGGAGCTCTGCAGGTTGTGTGTGTGTGGCCAGGTGCACACACTTGTTATAAGGCAGAGCTGAACATAGATTAGTGTGTGTGGGGAAAGGAGCTGGATATAGCAGTTACTGGAGGGAAGTGTGCTGCTGTGTAAGAACTCAGGCAACATCCTTGAGACGGTTCTCCATGTGGGAGAGGTTCCAGGTCAGTAGACTGAGAGGGTTGGGCTAGCTGAGAGAGTCGGGGAGACCATAGCTGAGACAACTGGAAGAGAGAGTCTTGGGGACCAGAGGGGACTGTAAGTCTTGGAGGAGTGTGGAAGCCTGGAGTGTCAGGAGAGCCCTTCCTATAGGCCAGGAGTGGGCCTGTGCAGCAAGGAACTGCGCCCAAAGCTGAGCGAGCCTTAAGAGCCAGGTGGATTTGGCATTTTCATGTGTTGATGTTTTGGGAGAAGAACCCCTGTGTGGGAAACTAAATGCACGTATGAACTTTCCCTTTTGTTTCTTTCAATAAAAGTGGGCTACCACGCCCTTAAACCTTAGTTCCTGTTGGCTGGGAACTCACTTACAATGTATCTATCACTGAGCTAGACATTCCCCAATGTTACAGTGGTGGATTCAGCGGGCACAAGACGGTGGAATCCGGGTCCTTGCTCCATAGTGAGTTCAGGTCAGGAACTGTTGGCTGTCTATGGAAGTGCAGCCAGGCAAAAGGCATTGCGTGTTGCAGATGGTGTACCTGGGAACGAAAAGTCAATTGTTTTTTTTTCTCTGCGGTAAAGTGCTGCTAGCTGTGTGTGGCAGCCAGGCGAACTGCATTGCGCAGAAGTTTATTTGATGGACTGTTGCATGCAGGTTGTGTACCTGTGAAAGGTGAAACAAACAGATTTTTTTTTCCTTTTCTCCGCCAAGAACTGTTACAAATTGCTGTGTGTAAGACTGCAAGGATGGGGCGGTCAAAGCAGAAAAAGGAAGCAATCCTTGCTAAAGCCAGGGAACGGCTACTGTGGCTGGAGGGTATTGCACCACATGCCCTAGCCACACCAGAGAATTCGTCTGAGTGGGACATCGCTGTGATCCGAGGTAAATTACTCATGTCACCCCCAGTTAAAGCGGAAGTGAAAGAGGACGTTGTGCCTGGCAGCCTGAGCCCAAAGGTGCCACAGCATGAGGCAAGGTGGCCTCTGCGCTGCATGCGTTGTATTGAGTGGGGACATGCTGTTGCCCAGTGCCCCTTGTCACAGGAATGTTCGTGGAATAACCAAGCTGGACAGAAGTTTGATGAATTCTGGAACTCACCTGCTAGAGAATGTCACCAGTGGCGTCCCAGACAGAGGGATCAAGTAATCCGAAGTCGGCCTACTGATGATGGTGACCAACGTTGTCCTCAGGAGTGGAATCCCATGGCAACAAGTGAGAGACAGTCATTGAGGAGATGCCAAGGAGTTGAAATTCATCGTCCAGTACCATGCCTGGAATGTGGCCAGCTGGGGCACGAAATATTGTCTTGCCCTAGATTCTGGGGTGCACCTGGAGGGAGTGCTAAACAGTGGGAGATGCCTGTTGTGAATTCATCCTGTGGCCACCAGGGGGAGTTGGCCAGTAAATATGCAGCTGAGAGACAGCGCACTCAAGTGAAGGCTATTACACCAGCTGCAGGATATGGTAAGACTGTTTGGTTTGTGGGACTTATCCCAGTGAAGTGGCAGTGTGTTCGGTGGGGAGATCCGCAGAAGGTGTAAAAATGGACTAACTGCAGTGTGCTACCCAGAGCAGTGGGGAGACACGGGTTAAAACCCAGCTTACAGAAAGGTCAAGGACTGAAAAGGACATATGGACTCTGTGTGCACCTACGATAATCCAGCAGAGTGCTGGGAGAGATGTGCTAGGGGTGACCAAAGCAGTTGGTGTGCCATGTTCCCTAGTGACAGTGACAGGTGCTGCAGAGTTGCCAAGGGAAACCGCCAAGGAGCCTGCAGTGGTGAGGCAAGTGGTTTCCCAGGACAACTGTGAAGCCGCCCTAGTGGGCAAAATAATTCCTTTGGAGAGGAAGGGTGGTGTGCTGAGTGGCACGCAGGGTGCCATGCGTTATGACAACAGAAAACCTGATAGAGCTTATAAAACTGCTATGTTTATGAATGCTGATGATACATGTATTTATGGTGATGTGTTCTCTAGTAATGAGGAAAGGGGGATGTCTCCCTTGGCAATCAGAAGCAGAGCCACAGTGTTGTCCATGTAAATCTCTGGGGGACTCCAGGTGTTGGAGCCAGAGATTGTCCAGGACAGCCCTGATATTGCTCTGGTGGAACAGACTGGGTCTACACCATGCAATGAGAGTTTGTGTGAGCAGTCCGTTTACTGTATGTGTAATCCAGTTGGTAAGGGGTTAAGTCAGCTGGCCAAAGCTGAAGGTGCACAGCTGAGTGTGTTAGCGCCCCCAGAGCAAGGTAGTGATGGTATATTGCAGCCTGCTTTGTTTGATGAAGCATTAGCTAAGAGTAAAAGCATGTTGTCAAAATGTGATTTATATCGAACTGACAAAGTTACTGTTGCTGCAGAATCCCAGGTGCCTCCTAGAGCCGATGATGAGGTACTGCTGAGCCCTCATAATGTAAGCACAATGGATTGGGACAGTTGGGCCAAACAATTACTAGCCATGTTAGACAAGGCTATGTTGGGCGACAGGGGTGTGAACACAACAACTGCTATGCCAGACAGGGAAATCTTGATCGTCACCGTGAGCACAGGAACACTCGCCAAACAGGATACCATCTGAATCCAACGTTTCAGAAAATATTTTCTCTACCTAGCAAGAGCATCACTATGGTTACTCTTGTGGACTAGGATAACTAGTTCCAAACGTTCCGGAACAACTCTATATGTTCCATAACAAATTACATTTATAACTTGTCTTGGATTGGCTGAGTGTATCCTATTTGCTCTTTACTTACCAGCACAGATTGATCTATCAAGACTACCAAGTATATCTATACGATACTATCTTCCTGACTGGGTGACTGGGTGTATGGTTCCTACATCACCACTGTCTAGATAGATGGGCTGACCTACTATTGTTGTTTCAACACAGCCTTTGAAAGCCTTTGAAAGTTATGTATATATGCTCCTGAGGAAGCGTTCATAGTAACGCACAACATGTCGAGCAAGCTCTCCATCTCCTCTGGATCCACTTGCCGGTTTGATATTTTATGATTGTCTTATATGCCAACTTTTCTATATCAATAAACCTCTAGTTTTTTACCCTTATTTATCTGTGTGCCTATAACGTCCAAACCACTAGTTCCTAGTTCAGAATTCGCATATATCGGGACGTTGGCGCACTATTACCAGTGTATCCATAGCGTCACCCTGTGTTAGGATACACGTTAAAATCCAATCTTCAGTTAGTTTTAGGTGAAAACTGTGCAGAGAGGGACACAGTACACTAACTGAAAATACTTTCAGCTCTCTGTCTGTGGTTTAATTATGGGAACACCACTATTAGTCACTAACTGTATTCAGGTAAGCTTTAGGTGAACGCTATGCAAAGCACACAGTACACTAAGTGAAACACTGACTGTCTGCAGCTAGCACAATCACCTGCCTGCCTGTCACAGTATAGAGAAAACCAGGAACAGATCTTGCTAAACTGAATACAGTGTATAAATATATATACAACACCTAGGATGCATATATATCCTCTACACACTGTAGCTGCAGCTAACTGACTCGCCTGCCTGCTCTATCTAACTCAATATAAATGACACTGTCTGTATCTGTAATCTCTCATTAAACAACTCCAACACACTACACAAGGCCGCTGAGCCTGCGGCCTTATATAGTGTGGGGCGTGTACTAAACCCCCTTAGCCATAATTGGCCAAAGCCACCCTGGCTTTGGCCAAATACGGCTCTCCGTTTTTTCTGCGCTGTGATTGGCCAAAGCATGCGGGTTAAGTGCATTCTTGGCCAATCATCAGCCAGCAATGCACTGCGATGCTGCAGTGAATTATGGGCTGCGACGCCCATAATGTTCGCAATTCGGCGAACAGCCGATGTTCGAGTCGAACATGGGTTCGACACGAACACGAAGCTCATCCCTATTCATATATAATCATAGATATTATTAATACATACACAGTATGTACATACACTGTATATTGAACATGTATATTGGGTTAGGAAGAATGGAGATGACAGAGTTGGGACAAAAAGGCAAAATATGCACAATATATAAAACCCAATATTTACATTTTATTACATTGCTATAAGCTGCTAGGCCTTATCCTTGTTGGCCTATTCAGAGCCCAGAGTTGGATCAGCCACCTGTTGGGCAGCTGTGCTCTACGGTCTTTTGCTTTGGTCAGTGTTCCAAGCTGTGCTGGTGGCTACCATTACCCTGCCACAATTTGCATTCCAGCACCCGACACTGAAAGAACACCTGTAGTACTGTTTGGGGGAGTGATCTCTGCCCAGGATAGAAGTAAAGTCCTGGCCTGATGACTGAGAGCGAACAGCACGAGTGATCAGGTAAGGAAGCAATGACCACAAATACAAGCGGAGAAGGGGGGTTAACCGCACTGCCGCTTTCTACCAATGCAGGGGAGAGGGGTAACAGCACTACCACCGACCACCGATGCAGGGGAGGGGGGTAACCAGCACTACCACTGGCCAGAAATGCAGGGGGAGGAGGCAGGATAACAGCACTGCTACTGACTACCAATACAAAGGGGATGGGGTTAACAGCACTGCCACTGACCAGCAATGCAGGGGAGGAGGGTTAACAACACTGCCAATGATCAGCAATCCAAGGTGGAGGGGGTAAAGTTAATTGCACAGCCACTGACCAGCAATACAAAGGGGAGGGGCTTAACAGCACTTCCATTGACCAGCAGTGCAAGGTGGGGTTAACAGCCCTGATGCTGACCACCAGTGAAGGGGGGGGGGGTAATAGTACTTCTACTAACACCAATGCCGAGAGTTATTATTGCAGTTACTAACACCAATACTGGAGGCTATTTTGGACCCACTGACATCAATGTTGGGGGTTATTATTGCAGTCACTGACACCAATGCTGGGGGTTATTATTACATCCATTAACACCAGTGCTGGGGGTTATTATTATGGCCTTTGACACAAATGCTGGTGGTTATTATTGCAGCCACTTAGGCCCCTTTCAAACGGGCTTTCCGATCAGGTCCGCCTGTCAGTTTTTCAGGCATACCTAATCAGAGTCTCCATTCACCTCTTTGGAGCGACAGATGTCAACGGTGACATGTCCGCTGACATCCGCCGATATCCGATCCGATCCTGTCCGTGAAATTCAGATGGAGGGTGACCCTTTTTTGCATCCGTCTGGAGGATCGGATAGGATGGAATTAGATGAAAACGCACAGGTGGTCTGTTTTTATCAAATCTCCCCATAGAGAAGAGCAGGGCTCTGAGAGGTCTGCCTCACCACAGAAAAAAGGTTTTATTGAGTAAAAATCAACAATTACATCAAAAACAGTACATTGTTCCATTTCAATGTGATCTATATGCAATATTAAGATGTCAATAGTAGGAGAATTCTGCAGTGCACCATATCATATATCAGAAACCCAAACATAAAAAATATTTAAAAAAAAAGTTGATTACCAGTTACCAGTTGATGAGGTGCAAGGTCTGGAATATCCAGCCAGGGTTGCCACAATGAGTAGATTTTTTTTAGAAACATTTCTGTGTTGGTACGTTAATTTCTCACAGATAAGCATATTGTTCACTTCATTGTTTCCTAGTTGGGACTCGAGGAGACATCCAGTAACGAGCAATCAGTTTATGTGCGAGAAATAGTAAGCGCAAAATTGCGACATGTACGCGTGGAGTCAAAGTCTTCTGCTCAAGGGCTCTAGCAAACAAACAATAGGGTAAACTGAATGTTAAATACCCTTGAAATGATTCCAATAACATCTGTCCAGTAATGGAATAGCTTGGGGCATCTTCACATCACGTGAAGGAGGTCCCCATGACCTAACTCACATTTTGGACATAAAGGCGTGTCCCTGTTCCCCCACTGATGCAGTTGAATGGATGTTCTGTATGCTCTGTGTAGAAAAATGTAATGTGAGAGCTACTGAGAGGCCAAAACGGATACCAAAGTTGCAGAGGCTAAACAGAGGTCCCCAGTGGCTTCTAGGAAGTGCAAACTCCGCCTGTAGGTCTGCAAAGGATTTAAGAATGTTACCGACATACAGTCATAGCCGAAATAGTTGGCACCCCAGAAATTTTTCCAAAAAATCAAGTATGCTTAGTGTGGCACACACAGACACACAATGCAAAGACTAAGTGAACTTCTCTCCTTTTTATCTGCTTTCAGGTGTGATTTTTATATTGCCCACACCTGTTACTTGCCCCAGGTGAGTTTAAAGGAGCATCACATGCTTGAAACAATCTTATTTATCCACAATTTTGAAAGGGTGCCAAGAATTTTGACCAGCCCATTTTTTGAGTTTTGTGTGACATTATGTCCAATTTGCTTTTTTCCTCCCTTTTTTTGTTTTGTTCCAATACACATAAAGGGAATAAACATGTGTATAGCAAAACATGTGTTACTGCAATACTTTTCTGTGGGAAATACTTGATTTTCTGGAAAATTTCCTGGGGTGCCAACAATTTCGACCATGACTGTATAACTGAGACATAAATCTAATCCCCAATCTCTCCCATTTACTAAAATCCTCAAGTTTAAGTATCTCCCTGTAATTCGAATTGTGCCAAATTGGGGTAGATAACAGAAATCCTTGATTAATGTGCTCAATAGAGTACAGTCATGCTAAAAAGTTTGCATACCCTGGCAGAAATTGTGACATTTTGGCATTAATATTGAAAATATGACTGATCATTCCAAAAAACAGTTGTGGCTGCAATCTTTCTTGGTCTTAAAATGTAAAAAGAAAAAGAAGGGCGCACCGACCTAGTGCATTACCAATGGCTAGGTTTATTTGAATAGACTAAAAGATCATGAATACTCACAAAGTAAGTACAAAATATAGACATAAAAACCGCTCCATCAAAGGGATAGATGCCTTCGGAGGGCCTCCTACTGGAACCAGACAACCAGAGAGTCTAGACGACATATAATACAGCTACGGCTTTGTGAGTATTCATGATCTTTTAGTCTATTCAAACAAACCTAGCCATTGGTAATGCACTAGGTCGGTGCACCCTTCTTTTTCTTTTTACATTTTTAGTCCCAAGAATACCAATTATTCTGAGGAGGGCAGCAGGATCCCTGGTCATTCCTTTTCCAACGGAAGACTCTGGTTGTGTCACTAAGAGATCAAGCTCCCGAGCACAGGAGACTGTCTGTCTATCTTTCTTGGTCTACCTGACAGTGGCTTGGTATCAAAAGAGCCCATAATTTTTTACTTCTTAATAAGTGATTACACAGTACTGACTGGCATATTCAAGGCTTTGGCTATCTTTTATATCCTTTTCCATCTTTGTAAAGATTCGTTACCTTGTTACGCAGGTCTTTTGACTGTTCTTTTCTACCTCCTCTTGGCTCAGTATCTAGCCTGCTTAGTGCATCCATGTGAGAGCTAACAAACTCATTGACTATTTATACACAGACACTAATTGGGATTTAAAAAGCCACAAATGTGGTAAATCAACCTTTAATTGCCATTTAAACCTCTGTGTCTTTACCAAGGCCAAACATTCCAGGGTATGTAAAAATTTTATCAGGGCCATTTGGGTGATTTCTGTTATCATTATGATTTAAAAATGATCCAAAAAACTTTATGATAATAAATGGCTTCATGGGATTGCTATCCTTAAATAAAAGACAGTTTTTTGGAATGACCAGTCATATTTTCAATATTAATGCCAAAATCTTACCATTTCTGCCAGGGTATGCAAACTTTTGAGCACAACTGTAATTGTTAGCACAGTAGGGACGATTTGCGTAAACCCTGCCTGTAAGTATGTAAGGGCAAAACAGGTAGAATTCCATGGGATAAGAAGAGCCCTAATGGAATCCAAGGGGACCACCTCACCCCACCCCCTAATTGCTGCAGTTGGGAAGCTATATAATAAGCCCTAGAATGAGGGATGGCTAAACCACCCTGTTATTTTCCCATTTGCAGGGCAGATAAGCTAATCTGGGCTTTTTTTGCACCATATTAGATGCCAAAGTTGGGAATCTTTTCAGAGGAATCATTTGCGTTGTATACAAATTATAGAATTATAAAAAATGTACATGGGGGGCCCACACTATTTTTATTATGTTTATCCTCCCAGCCACTGACATGGGAAGCTTACATCATGCAGGGCATTTTTCTCTGAATTTGTGTAGTAAGGGGAGTAGATTTAGCTCTATATATTGAGTAGGATCGGACGTGACCTGAATGCCTAAATAGCGAAAAGAGCAAACTATCTGTATGGTTCTAGCGCATTCAGGAAGGGGATGTATCAGTGGATCTAACGGCAAAAGGACAGATCCAAAACCTTCAATAAGGGCCATTACTGCACGCATGGTACCCTGTGTGTCTCCCAGATACAGAAGTGTATCCTCGGCATATAATGAAATGAGGTCACTGCGTGGGCCCTAATAAACCCAATAATGTCTGACGACCCAGAGGTTCCAGAGCTAGAGCAAACAGCAGGGCTGACAAAAGGGTCTGAAAAGTTCACCGTTCTAATTCGAGCAGTGTGAGCAGCATACAATAATCGTACCCACTTAATGAACTTGCTGCTTACATCAAAGCATTCCAAGACTTCCCAGAGAACGGGCCACTCAACGCTATCAAATGCTTTAGCAGCATCTAGTAAAAAAATGGCCCTATTCCCTGGGTTATCCACAGGAAGCTGTAAATTTAGAAAGAGGCGTCTAAGGTTTTGCGCAGTGGAACTAGATGGGATAAACCTAGACTGATCTCTATTAATCAGCTTGTGTACAACCTTCGCTAATCTAGAAGCTAGCACTCTGGCCAACACCTTTACATCCGCTGTGAGAAGGGAAATAGGTCTATATAAGTCAGGGAGCAAGGCATCTTTCCCAGGCTTCAGCAGTAAAACAAATATTGCCTCATTCATTGAGGAAGGCAGAGCCCCCAACTGGAAGGCATTGTTATAAACCTTCAACAACACTGGTATCAGTTTTGCATAGCGCTGATACATCTCAGAGGGGAGACCATCCACCCCAGGAGACTTCCTATTAGGGATCTGTGTTAATGCTGTAAACATTTCATAGCGGGGCGTTAAGCATCCGCATATCCGAGGTGGACAGGTGGGGCAGAGAGCAACTATCCAAGAAATTAACAATATAAAAGGAACGAATTACACTAAGAATATCAGGAGTAGAACTTCTAAGGGAACCCTGTAAATCTTTCACCGTTGAAATAGGCCTGCTGCGTACGCAATAGCATCGCCAACATGTGCCCCGTAGTTTTACCCTCCTCAAAGTGTTTCTGCTGTAAGAAAAAAACTTTTGTTTTCAGCTGTTCCACCTCTCTGACAACCATGCCCGTTTATTATCATCTGAGGGATTAGCAATGTACGCCTCCTCCATTCTCCCGACCTCTAAAGTAGTAAACCTTTCCCAGGCTTTTGTAGTAGTTTTAATGTTGGTAATTATATGGATAAATTATCACCGTAGATATGCCTTGGCTGCATCCCAGACTATGCCTAAGTCTGCAGTGTCTACTGCAAAAAGGGTAGTAATGAAAAAGGGTAGTAATCAAATTTGGTATTGGATCTGGATCCGGAAATAGTGACATCCAAAATTAATTCAACTTCCAACAAAAGTAAGTTCTACCTAAAATGGAGAATGATCCAAAATATTTCAAGGCTCGTACTGAGATGAGGCCACGAACAGGAGAAGCGACTCATTGCCCAATCCTAAGTCTATACGTGATAGACCTCCGTGTGTAGCGGAGTAGCATCAGAACATTTTAGTATTGGGGTTGTGCAAGCTCCGCACATCTGTCAGCTGAAGTTTCTTTGATTAACAAGCAAAGGAAGTAGGTCCACCAATTAAGGAGAAATTTCGGTTTGGATGGGGCAATTTATCACAGGCAGCTCTAACAGATTATTGTAATCGCTAACCGCTAACAGCGGAGTATTAGGGAATCGGGCCATAAATCCCGCCAGCTTTTTAAGAATCTCAGTTAAAAATTATGGAGGTATATACATACATGCTATTATACACGTTAACCCAGAAATTGAACATAATAAAAAGACATAACGTCCATCGGGATCAATAACTTTTTGGATACATAAAAATTGAGTACCCTGACGGACTAAGATGCTCACTCCCCTGGAACAGGATGAATAAGTGGAATGATATTGATAGCTTAACGTTCTAACAGGGAAAGACGGATCTGGTATAGGCGGCAAATGAGTCCCTTGAAGTAACGTTATATTAGCTTGGATTCGCTTGATGTTCCTAAATACTGCCAGACGCTTCACCAGGTTAAGTCCTCGGACGTTCCAGGACAATATGCGTGTTGTAGCAGACATGGTAAAAAAGAGATAAGCAATGGGAACATCGTATGCTAGATGGAGCAATCCCCAGAACCCCCATAATGAGAGCAATAATAGTAAACTGTATCAAATTATTTTCCCTTCCCCCCGCATATGGGGATCTTGGCAATGAAGTTCAGGAAATGGAGGCCTGGTCAGGTGTTTTTTGACAAAACAGCTCAGTCCCAAGTGGCAATCATAAAAAAGAGTCCAGTAAAATACAAAAACATGGGACCAATGTGATCCTAAAACTTGAGAACTGTGTATCAAACAGTCCATATACAGTGCCTTGAAAAAGTATTCACACCCCTTGACATTTTCCACATGTTGTCATGTTACAACCAAAAACTTAATTGTATTTTATTGGGATTTTATGTGATAGACAAACACAAAGTGGAACATAATTGTGAAATGAAAGGAAAATGATAAATGGTTTTCAATTTTTTTTACAAATAAATATCTAAAAAGTGTGGCGTGCATTTGTATTCAGCCCCCTTTACTCTGAAACCCCTAACTAAATTCTAGTGGAACCAATCGCATTCAGAAGTCACCTAGTTAGTAGAGTCCACATGTGTGTAATTTAATCTCAGTATAAATACAGCTGTTCTGTGAAGCCCTCAGAGGTTTGTTAAAGAACCTTAGTGAACAAACAGAATCATGAAGGCCAAGGAACACACCAGACAGGTCAGTTGTGGAAATGTTTATTCAATGAATTTAATTTAAATTCCAAGTTTTGAACATCTCATGGAGCACTGTTCAATCCATCATCCGAAAATGAAAAGTATGGCACAACTGAAAACCTACCAAGACATGGTCATCCACCGAAACGGATTAGCCATGCAAAGAGAGCATTAATCAGAAAAGCAGCCAAGAGGCCCATGGTAACTCTGGAGGAGCTACAGAGCTCCACAGCTTAGGTGGGAGAATCTGTCCACAGGACAACTATTGGTCGTGCACTTCACAAATCTGGCCTTTATGGAAGAGTGGCAAGAAGAAAGCCATTGTTGAAAGAAAGCCATAAGAAGTCCCATTTGCATTTTGTGAGAAGCCATGTTGGGGACATGGCAAACATGTGGAAGAAGGTGCTCTGGTCAGATGAGACCAAAGTTGAAAATTTTGTCCTAAAAACAAAACGCTATGTGGTGGAAAAATAACACTGTACATAACCCTGAACACATCATCCCCACCGTAAAACTGTATCCCTTTCTAGCAGGGGTCTGGCGGGGTCTTCCAGGGGCACCTTGTCATCAGCTTCTGATTGACCGCTGGGGGAACCAGCAGGAAGAATAGAAGGAGCAGGAGGATCTTTGGGAGAGGAGCTTCTGTTCAGCCTCTTTGTATTTTTCTTTTGTAGAACACTGAGCCAAGGCGCCATCATTTCCCGCCGGATCGGGTAAAGAAAGGCCTTCTTTTAGCCTTTTGACCATAATCAGCATAGCTTCTGACCCACTGTCAAGATGCCTGCAGCCAGTACTGAGCCTCGGGTATGAGGTATAAAGCAGTCGGGTGTAGCAATCGTCCACCCCCAGGATATATGTGTGGATCTTTGGCAGAGAGAACAGTTAATGTGCCCTGTTACATCCGCTGCTCGGCCACGCCCCATAACATTTTTAATAATGAAAGTGTATTTAAAGCGGAGTTCCACCCAAAAATTGAACTTCTGCTTTTCGGACTCCTCCCCTCCTCTGACATTTGGCATCTTTCAGGGAGGAGGGGGGAGCTGATACCTGTCTAAGCCAGGTATTTGCTCCCACTTCCGGGCATAGATAGCCGCAGTAGCCGTGGATATCTATGCCATGTCCGGCCCCTCCTCCGCCCCCCCCCCCCGCTGTCTTCTGGGAGACACACAGGTCTCCCGCAAGGCTTCACTTCCTGATTTCCTTACCAATGATGGCGGCACCTCTGCCCGAGAGCCGAGGAACAGATCGGCTTCAGGTGCCAACATCGCGGGCGCCCTGGACAGGTAAGTGTCCTTATTTTAAAAGTCAGCAACTGCAGTATTTGTAGCTGCTGACTTTAAAAAAAAAAAATTTGGCAGAACTCCGCTTTAAAGCCAAAGCTTTAACTGGGGAGGTTTATCCGCTCTCTTTGCCCTGGTAACCATTGTCACAGGGACTAAAAGTCAAAATCTTGAGTTGTCTGTGAAAGTTCCCATTTATTCAGGTCATGATATATCTAGCAGTAGTTAGTCACATTCAGTTGGAGGTTGTTCGGTAATGTTGAAGACCTTTTGTAGCTTGTCCAAGCCAATTTTTTAATTCTAATGAGTGTCAGGAAAACTCATGCTAGATATGAGGTGGGTAGCTTTCAAAGGAAAGCCACAATAAAGGGTGAAACTTTGAGCAAGATGTACGGCCAACACTCGATACTAAAATGTGACGCATTTATCCCAAAACCTGAAAATGACCCCTCTGGCAATGCCACACTTGAGGCTGAACTTAGGTTCACACATATGCGGGTTGGGGAATGTGCGCTAATCATACATGTTCCCCAATGCACAGACAAAACATGCTGTTCTTTTGCAGATGAGCAGGGGTGCCATTGAGAATTAATGGCACCCCCATGTATCAAAAATGTGGTGTGTTTTTCGGGTGCATGAATCCGCATGGTGCCGCAGCACCACGTGGCTTCACATAGCTAAATTTAAAAAAAGGGGGTTTTCCCTGTTTTTGCCACAGGTACAGTGGCCCATTTAAATGAATAGGCTGCTGTGTCCGCACAAACGTTACACGCAGAACACACACAAATGTGAACCTAACATGAAGAAGGAATACTTTTTTGTGAAACACACACAGCAAACTAATAAATTGAATGACAATAATGGTAAACAATGACAGATACCAATATTGTATATCACTATGAATAACTGGAGGATCAAACATTTTTGCCCCTAAGCCCTAAAACTAGGGAGGGTCCTAAGGGGTGGTACTGAGATCCAAAGGTCCATTCGTTTCTCCAAACTCCTTCCACTGTTGGCCAAAGTTGGGGGCCTAGTTACATAGTTAGTCAGGTTGAAAAAAGACACAAGTCCATCCAGTTCAACCATAAATAAATATAATAATATCATACAATCCCATATACCTAATTCTATACCCACAGTTGATCCAAGTTCTGGCACTGGAGCAATCAGACTTGATTAGATCCCCCCAAAAAATTAGCATAAGTGCCCAAACTGTGTCTTAAAAGAGGTAAATCTGTCCCTTTATGAAATGGGCAGGAAGTTGTGCCTTTTCCCGCTCTCCGTCTAGACCCGGTGATGTCAGGTGTGGCTCAGGACTCAGTGATGAGGATCTCCCACAGACCTGGTGATGTCAGCAGCAGAATCTCTCTGTATTTTTGACACCATATAGAACCCTCCAGCAGGCAGCTCTTTGACACATCAACACATCAGCCCACTTTTATGTACACCTGCAAGCACTACTTTCTCAGAACCACACTGCACTAAACAGCATGGTACTGCGGTGCCATGAGATTTGGTGGCCTCAAACATGCTGCATTTGTGAGATGCATTTGGGGTGCCATTAATGATTAATTGGCCGCCGCATGCACCTGCAAGGGCAGCACAGTCATCTGTGGTGCAGGAAATGCACATGGAAGGCACCTTTCCAAGAGTGCTTTTTGGCGGGAACTAGCCCTAATAGAAAACTGTCTTTGAGGACATTTCCCATAGTCCCAGGTGGCTCCCAGCAGTCATCTTTCCTCCTAGGCTGCACAGCAGTCAATTACAGGGACGATACAGTCAAGACATCTAGCTGGCTCACACAAAGTCACAGACAACAACAGACATCATAGTTTCTTAATACCAGCAACATACAAGTAATTGCCAGATCATTGTTCCAAGTTGTTACAAAGTCTACTGACTGGAATGGTACCAGCTGATTGGAGAAAAGCCAATGTAGCACCAATATTTAAAAAAGGACCAAGATATATCCCTGGGAACTACAGACAAGTTAGCCTAACGTCAATAGTATGCAAGCTCTTGGAGGGGATGATAAGGGATTACGGTATATACAAGATTTTAGTAATGAAAACGGTATCATTAGCAGTAGAATCAGCATGGATTCATGAAGAATCATTCTTGGCAAACCAATCTATTAACCTTCTATGAAGAGGTGAGCTGCCATCTAGGTAAAGGAAGGCCCGTAGACGTGGTGTATCTGGATTTTGCATAGGAATTCGATACAGTTCCCCATAAACGTTTACTGTACAAACTAAGGTCTGTCAGTATGGACCAAAGGGTGAGTACATTGAAAATTGGCTCCAGGGGTGAGTTCAGAGGGTAGTGGTAAATGGTGAGTACTTGGAATGGTCTGGTGTGGAAAGTGGTGTCCCCAGGGTTCTGTCCTGGTACCAATCCTACTTACCGTAATTTATTTATAAATGATCTGGAGGATGGGATAAACAGCTCAAACTCAGTATTTGCGGATGATACTAAGCTAAGCAGGGCAATCATTTCTCCGCAGGATGTGGAAACCTTGCAAGAAGATCTGAACAAATTAATCGGGTGGGCAACTGCATGGCAAATGAGGTTTAATGTAGAAAAATTTAAAATAATGTATTTGGGTGCCAAAAATACAAATACAATCTACTCGCTAGGGGGAGAACCTCTGGGGGAATCTAGGATGGAAAAGGACCTGGGGGTCTTAGTAGATGACAGGCTCAGCAATGGCATGCAATGCCAAGCTTCTGCAAGCAAAGGCAACAGAATATTGGCATGCATTAAAAAGGGGATAAACTCCAGAGATAAAACAATAATTCTACCACTCTACAAGACTCTGCTCCGGCTGCACCTGGAGTATGCTGTCCAGTTCTGGGCTCCAGTCCTTAGGAAGGATGTGCTGGGACTGGAGAGGGTCCATAGAAGGGCAACAAAGCTAATTAAGGGACTGGAGGACATTAGTTATGAGGAAAGATTACGAGCACTGAACTTATTCTCTCTGGAGAAGAGACGTTTGAGAGGGGATATGATTTCAATTTAAAAATACCGTACTGGTGACCCCACAATAGGGATAAAACTTTTCCGCGTAAGGAAACATAAAAATACACGTGGCCATTCACTAAAATTAGAAGAAAAGCGGTTTAACCCTAAACTGCGTAGAGAGTTCTTTACGGTAAGAGTGGTAAGGATGTGGAATTCCCCTTCACAAGCAGTGGTTTCGGCAGGGAGCATAGATAATTTAAAAAAACTATTAGATAGGCACCCAAACGACCACAACATACAAGGGTATACAATGTAAGATTGACATAAAAGCACACACACAGGTTGGACTTGAAAGACTTGTGTCTTTTTTCAACCTCACCAACAATGTAACTATGTAACGCAGCAAATATGGCTTTATTAATGAATAAGATATAATTTAAATATTGTTTGAAACCTTTACCTTTTTGGTGTGTAGTTGCATTTACCACTGGGTAAAAACTGCTTTTATCTGCCTGTAGGCAGGTGCAGTTTATTTTTTCCACTGCAAGTGGCATTTAACTGCTGCAGCTGGAGAGGAAGTCAGGAGAAACTTGGTTCCACTATGGTTTCCTGGTTACTGGGAAAGTGATCTGGTCGGATGCTGTTGCCCCATGTGACTCTGGTAGCCATCTTGGGTCAGGCAGAGTCTATTTAAGGCCCTGGCTTCCAGGTTTGGCATGCTTTTTGTAAGTGAGCAGTGCAGGGAAAGGTACCCCATCTGATAGGGACAGTATTAACAGTAGGGAAAGGCTAATCACAAAGAGGGAAAGCATAGGGTCACATTTCTTCTGGACATTTTTGTGATTGGGCACAAAACAGGCAGGCCGCATTCTGCACCTCTCTACAGACGCTGTCGTTCTTGCGGAAACCTGACCTGTTTATGTTACTGTAACTGTGATTGCACCTGGTTGGGCAGTCTTCACACCAGGATTGTTGTGAACTGTAGCTGCATTGCTACAATACAAGTTTATTATCGCACCTGACTGTCTGAATTATTGCTGCCACACATTGCTGCACCCCACCTACATGCCATAAATAATAGGTGGCATTTGTTCTCAGAAGGTAATTTGTAAAGTGGGTAGCATTACTTTCAAAATGCATGCTAGACTACTAATAGTAATGTAAGTAATGGATAAACCATGACTTTGTGCTATCGATTGCTGAAGCAACAGTAGAGTAGAAAGAGTAGTGTAGAGTAGAAAAGTCAGCACCATTATCATTGTTACTCAATAAAAATAACCGGGGGGCGTGTCCGGAAGCTGACCTGCATGGCAGCTTAGATCCACAGCTCTCTCCCAGCCCGAGCTTTACAGGCACTTTTGGGGACAATTCACTACACTAGGATGGGCAAATCCCGGAACACCCGCTCCACTAAATACAGGGGATCATCCCAGCCTCCGCCCGGATCAGCAGCGGACCTCCGGGACTTCTTTCTACAGCCTGCTTCTTCCCCCGGGAAAACAGGCAAGATGGCGCCGGACCCCTCCATGACCCACTCGCGGTCCTCCACACAGAAGACTCCGGCGGCATACACGTCCGACTGGACATCTGCTGAATCCCCGCCAGCCTCGGACACCGCGGACTCTCCTTCCTCATCAGGTGCTGTGAGTACCCCGAGCCATTTCCTCCTCCATGAGGCGACACCACGAGGAGTGCAGGATGCCATGCTCGCCCCCTCCCTCCCCCGCACTACACTCAGTGCTCGGATGCCTTTCCCCGCCTGCTTCGGACAGCTTCAGACCCCTGCATGCAGGGACCGGGCCCTGGCTCTCCTTCTCACTCGGAGTCCTCACTGGACTTCCCCACTCTGCCGGACCCCATATATCCTGCAGTCCAGACACCTCAGGAGCCTGTGAGGCCCCGGGAGGACTTCCAACCCTCCACTCCTATACCGCCCACTCCTAAGGCTCAGAGACTGTCTCCCACACAGGCCCCCAGCTCTCCTGTGGCACTGCAGGTACTGCCGGCTCCCACTAGCACTCAAAAAGGCTGCTCCCCTGCTCCACGTCCACCTGATACTGCAGCCATGCAGCCCCCCATGCCGGACCAGATGCCATCCTGGGGCGATCAGTGGACCTCACCTGCTGGGCTGGCGTACCTGGCGCATGGCTACACCACCCCACATTCTCAGCCGTTGTCACCCCGACTACCTCCACCAGAACAACACCCCATGTTGGCCCACGTCCAACCTCCACCCCCACAGTGGCAATCATATTTGCAGGCGATACCTACTAAAGAGGACTTTAGACAACTGGTGGAGGACGTAAAGTCCACGTGCCGCTCAGAAATCCAAGACCTACAGTCCGGCCTCAAGCACTTGGCCGATCGTGTAGAAATGGCCGAGGAGGACATTCAAGACACCAAACTAGCTGTTCACAGGGTCCAACTACAAGGCGCAGACCATCGTTCCCTCCTGAGAGATATGCAACGTCATGTGGAGGACTTGGACAACAGGGGGCGCAGAAACAACATCCGGGTGAGGGGGGTCCCGGAATCTGATGGCCCTGAGGACATAAAGAACTCCTTACAGACTGTGTTTAACAATCTTTTAGGGAAGCCCCCCACAACGCACATTGAAATGGACAGAGCCCACCGGGCCTTGCGCCCCAAAGGCGCCACCTCTAAACCACGGGATATCATCTGTAGGATCAGCTCTTATCCCTTGAAGGAAGAGATCATGCGACAGGCCCGACTGGCGCGCAAAATAATGCTACATGATGCCCCCTTGCAGCTGTGCCCGGATCTCTCATGGATCACCCTGCAGAAGCGCAGACTCCTACAACCGCTACTGCATGCCCTGCAAGAGGAGAACATCCCCTACAGATGGGGATTCCCCTTCAGTCTAACGGCAAATTATCAGGGCAAATCGGCCGCACTGAGATATCCCGAGGATCTTCCTGCCTTTTGTGACGCCCTGGGGATGCCTGTCCCCCAACTTCCAGAGTGGGACCACGTGGCGACGCCACCCCCGCCACCTGCAACTTGGCAGAAAGTCCTCTCATCTAACCGCCCACGAAATAATGGGGCTTCCCGCAAGGCTGCTCGGCACAGCAATGGCTGAACCTGCTGAGACTCTCCCCATATGTTGCCCCTTACTGAACTGCCTGCCCATATGATTCGCCTGCTGTTTCAGCCCTGGACACTCTTGAACTTCTAGTCCCCTCTTAAGTGTCTTAGCTTAAATTCCCAGTTTCTCTTACGGGCGAGCCCCGGATCAGTCTCGTGAGAGTAGGATTTTTTGTTGCATCCCCGCCCCCCCTCCCTGGTTAAGTGTTTACTATCTCTTAGTTGAGTTTTTATGTGTCCACTGACCAACTTAGGGCTCCCTTGCATCCGCCTGACCTTTCCTAGTGGACTTTGGTTGGGTGGATCCCTGGGAAACCGTATTGACCTAGGCCTATTAGCCTTTCAAGGTCAAATGCAAGTATTTGTTCTAATTGTCTATTGTTTTCTATGTTCTCACTTTCTTTCTTTACCTATTTCCCGGTCTCTCTTTCTTCTCTCTCCTTCTTCATCATCGAGTGGCTCTCCGCGCGGTTCGTGGAACTCACCTGGACCGTCTCCCGGGGTGTGCAGGTCCCTGACCCCTGGCCTTCGTCAGCTCCACGCCAAGCCAGGTAAGAGACTTCCCCCCCTCCCCCACCCGTTACTATGGCTAAGGTCTTGTCCCTGAACGTACACGGCCTGAACTCCGACAGAAAGAGGCATCTGGCACTGAGGGAGTTTAGACAGTCGGGCGCAGACGTTGTTCTCGTCCAAGAGACACATTTTGACAAGGGGGGGTCATTTGCATTTGCATCCAGGCAGTTTCCCCAGATCTACTCATCTTCCGGCCCCCACAAGCGAGCTGGGGTTGCTACACTGATCAAGCACGGGTCTCCATTTACCTGCTCTGGTTATTATAGTGATCCACGTGGTCACTTTGTTATCCTTCGGGACTGTGGCGTACACAGGCGATCACGTTCTGTGCTCTATATGCCCCGAATGTTAAGCAACATAGATTCTTGTCAGGGGCGTTTGCCTGCCTCTTCAGGACTGACCATGGGCTTTTGGTGATAGGGGGCGACTTTAACTTGGCCCACTCTGCAACTGCGGATCGCCTGGTGGTGAGCTCCCAGGCATCGTCGGCTCAAGCCCTCAGGGACTCAAAGCTTTTCCGCCAACTCTCCAGACGTTATGCTCTCTTTGATCCCTGGAGGGCTCTCCACCCGGGTGATCGGCAGTACACCTTCTACTCTGCCCCGCATCGAACCCATTCTCGTATTGACTACTTCTTCACCAACAGCTCCACGCTCCGAGTGACCCGTGAGGCACGGATACTCCCGATCTCCTGGTCAGACCACGCACCTATCTTGCTTACGTTGGACGTAGGCTCCCCCGTCTCTAGACCCTACAACTGGAAGTTAAACACATTCCTCCTCCAACACCTCCCGTCCAAAACAGACCTGAGCACCACCCTGCAACTTTACTTCACGGAAAACTGCACACCCGACGTGTCCCTCTCCACGTTGTGGGAGGCTCATAAGGCGGTCATCCGAGGTAAATGCATGGCGATATCCTCAGCTCTGAAGAGGGATGCCTTGGCTGCGAAATTGCAAGCCGAGAGGGAGCTTGGGGTCTTGGAGCGATGGCTGCTGACGTCCCCCACCCTCTCCCTTCTTAAAAAAATCACGAACCTGCGTATGACACTAAAGGATCTAGCACTAGGTCGTGTAGAAAAGGCTCTGATTAGACTGCGGCAAGTTTATTATGACAAAGGTAATAAGGCCCACTCCCTTCTAGCGAGAAAGCTGCGGGATAGCCACCTTGCGACTACGCCTCACCAGATCAAAGACAAATTCGGCTGCATACACTCTCATCCTAAGGACATAGCCCATACCTTTGCTGACTTTTATATGCACCTCTATAACAACCCTGACATCCCCAGCGGCCCCCTCCCCCCTGACCTCTCACTACGCATGACGCAGTATCTAGACCAGAGTGCAGTGTCCAAACTCCAGGACTCTGACCTAACGTCCTTAAATATGCCGATCACCGAAGAAGAGATAGAACAGGCAGTTAAATCCCTGCCTTCCCACAAATCCCCAGGCCCAGACGGCCTACCCTATGAATACTACAAGTCTTTCCTCCCCCTGTTACTTCCCCACATGTGTAAACTTTTTAATGCCTTCCTGCAAGACACTAATGTCCCGGCGGATATGCAGCGCTCCTTCATCACCCTGATCCCCAAGCCCGATAAAGACCCTGTTCTGTGTGCCAACTACAGACCTATCGCCCTCCTGAACTCAGACCTAAAAATCTTTACAAAACTACTCTCAATCCGCTTAAATATGGTCCTACCCTCCCTCATCCACAAGGACCAGGTGGGCTTTGTGCCGCTCCGGCAGGCAGGCGACAACACTAGGAAGGTGATTGATCTGGTGGACGTGGCGGACAGGGAGAAATCGGCATCCCTGCTCCTTAGCCTGGACGCCGAGAAGGCCTTTGACCGGCTTGGGTGGCCCTTCCTGTTTGCGACGCTCCGCCATGTTGGGTTCCGGGGTCCTTTTTTGCGAGCAATCCAACACCTCTACTCCAACCCGTCCTCGCAGGTAAAAACTCCCTTTGCCCTCTCGCCCTCGTTCTCTATAACCAATGGCACACGGCAGGGGTGTCCGCTCTCACCCCTGCTATTCGCGCTTTGCGTTGAACCCTTGGCAGCCTCCATCCGAGGTAACTCGGCTATCCGGGGAATCTCGGTACGGGGTCGGGAATTTAAAGTCTCCATGTTTGCAGACGATGTTATCCTTTCACTGACGCAGCCTAGGATCTCTCTTCCAAATCTCCACGCGGAACTGGCCCGCTATGGAGCCCTTTCGGGATTCAAAATTAACAACTCCAAGTCAGAGGCCCTACCTATTAATATTCCTGAAACGGAACTCGCTCAGCTGAAGGCCAACTTCCCCTATCACTGGAAAAATAATACCTTGAAATATCTAGGAATACACATCACCTCAAAATTCTCTACTCTATATCAGGAGAACTTCCCCCCACTCTTCCGTTCGATTAGAACTTTGATCACGCAATGGAAGCAGCATCGCATTTCTCTATTCGGCCGGATCGTCTCAGTTAAGATGGCGATTCTCCCGAAGCTCCTTTACCTCTTCCAAACACTGCCCATCCCAGTCCCCTACAAACACCTGAGAAGCCTCCAATCTGACCTTATTAAATGTATTTGGAACTACAAGAGACATAGGGTCCCTCAGTCGGTACTATTGGCGGCTCGTTCGGATGGGTGCTTGGCGGTCCCTGACCTAGTCAGGTATTACCAGGCGACCCAGCTACGTGCTATAGCCTCATGGTTCACTCAACGGTCCTATAACAAGTGGACGGAGATCGAGAAAATATGGCTAGCCCCGACCCATCCAAATAGTCTGCTTTGGAGTGCGAGTGCGGAGGTCCCCCCCGACCGATTGTTGGGGTCCATGTCTCAGCTAAGACGACTCTGGCGCAGGGTGGCGGGTCCATATGGGTTGAACTCTGAACGTTCGCTCTTGACTTCGTTCGTCTGTAATCCCAAAGTGCTGGATAGCCTCTCCCACCAAATGTCGCACCCCTGGACGTCTCGGAATCTATTTCATTTCGGGAACCTAGTGGATCTCGTGAAGCGCACATTATTACCCTTCCCTAGACTTCAGACCAAATATGGCCTACCGCGCCAGGCATTTTATAGCTACCTACAAATCCACCACTATGCTCTGACCATAGCTCCCGACTTACACTTCTCCCCCCCAACCCCCTTTGAGTCCTTGGTCCTGGCAGGCTCCGCCCAGAAGGGCTTAATCTCATCCATTTATAAAATACTTAACGCCTATTCCATGGACTCGAGGGGTAAACATTCCTACATGACTAGGTGGGAGAAGGCCCTCAATGAGGAAATTCCTCTAGAACAGTGGCGGATCATATGGTCTCGGGCGGCGAAGGGCTCCCTCTGCACTCTGTACAAGGAAAACACTTACAAAATCCTTCTTTTTTGGTACATGACCCCTGATGTGCTCCACACCATATACCCCTCCAGCTCAGACCGCTGTTGGCGCTGCCAGAAAGACAGGGGGTCCCTCCTTCACATTTATTGGAGTTGCACTCTACTCACTCCCTACTGGACTGAAGTACAGCAGCTGTTGTCACGGTTGTTGGAAATGCCGATCCCCATGACCCCCAAGTTCTTCTTGCTAGGCCTCTCGCCGCTGCGGCTTCTCCCACCCTACAAAAAACTGACAAGCCATATCCTCACAGCTGCACGCTGTCTCATAGCTCTAAACTGGAAAAAACAATCCCCCCCTACTTGCACGCTAGAATCAAAGACGGGGAGCTGATGGAGAAAATGACGGCCAGGATGCAGGATAAGCTGGACGCCCACGACAAAGTCTGGGGGCTGTGGCACCTTCGGGAGGATCCACCGTGACCAGGTGACTGAGCTACCATGATGATCTCTCTTCTTTTCTTTCCTCTTTTCCTCTTTCTTGCTCTCCCCTGAGAGTATTCTAAGGGCTCCCTTTGTACCGAATAGTTTGCTGGATGTTTGTTTTTGTTTTTTTATGACGCATTTCTGCATCACTTCCATCTTTGGTTGGGTGCCTGCTATTGCTTACAAGTATATGGATAAAACCTTACTGTCTCTGTTTGACAACCTGGAAACGTAATGTACTCCATTTTTTGAAGTCTTACATCCCTTTGTATTTTCTTTGTAGAAAAACACAATAAAAATCGTTATTTGAAAAAAAATAACCAATAGCTTTTGAGAAAGAGGCTATCATTCATGGTTACCACCATTACTTCCTGTAGCTGCTCTGTTACCTAGTCATCACTGCCATATCATCCTGTTTTATTAACGAAGGTACTCTCCTTATGCAATTTTAATAATTTTCATTCTTTTTTATGTACATTGCAAAGTGCATCAAAGGTGAACAATATTGATAAATTGAAAAGAAAATATTTACAACTAGACCATAACATTCCACAATAACTTGATTTTACCAACAAATCTAGTTTTGGGTCTGATTATAACATATTGTACATCAGTTTTATAATGTAATATTAACCTACTGCTTACTGATATAAGCCAACAATAAATACGTATCAAATAAATCCCTGTGGAGCCTTTGGAATTTCATGTCCAGGCTGTTCATAGGGTCTTTACTAGTGATGAGCCGAACACCCCCGGGTTCGGTTCGCACCAGAACCCGCGAACGGACCGAAAGTTCGCACGAACTTTAGAACCCTATTAAATACAATGTATGCGAACGTTCGAAATCTAAAGTGCTAATTATAACGACTATTATGCATGTTATTGTCCTAAAAAGGGTTTGGGAACCCGGGTTCTGCACCAGGGGACATGTATCAATGCAAAAATAAGTTTTAAAAACTGCCGTTTTTCGGGAGCAGTCATTTTAATGATGCATAAAGTGAAAAAAAAAGTCAAATATTCCTTTAAATATCGTACCTGGGCGGTGTCTAAAGTATGCCTGTGAAGTGCCACGTGTTTCCTGTGTTTAGAACTGTCCTTGCACAAAATTACATTTCTAAAGGAAAAAAAGCCATTCAAAACTGCTTGCGGCTTTAATGTAATGTCTGGTCCCGGTAATATGGATGAAAATCTTTAAGAAAAATGGCATAGCTACCCCATCACCCCCCCCCACCCCAGCCCATTACCAGCCCCTTTGGGTCTTGTATGGATATTAAGGGGAACCCCGCACACAAAATAAAAAAGGCCCTATATACTCTGAACAGCCGTATACAGGCGGTGCATACAAGACAGGGACTGTAGGTTTGTTCTTATGTAGAATCTGTCTGTAATTTTGAACAGGTACATTGTTTAAGTGTAGCTCCAGCCCAAAAATCTATTTTTAAGCTTTTTGGAAAACATAGGGAAGGGTTATCACCCCTGTAACATTTGTTTTGCTGTCTGTGCAGTGTGCACCTGTTCAGAACAGTTCACCTCACTTTCTGTCCTAATGACAAATGTTTTTTGAAAATTTGGGTTTTTTATTGAAACGAGAATTGGTGATAAAGCATCAGTGGAGAGGAGCCACTTTTTTTCCCATATTAACTCTTACAGGAGAGAATTTGCCTTCCTAGGGTTAGATTTCCTCTCACTTCCTGTTGTATCCTTCCGTTTGCAAGGAGGAGTCGTTTGTAAGTTGGATGTTTGAAAGTAGGGGCCTGCCGTATATACTCAGCTGAAATTTGCCCCTTACATGTTGGTGTTGCCACAACACTGTGAGCCCTCACAGTTACTCTTGGTGGGCGCATGAATGGGCCCTGCTGTGAATTATTAGATCAAGAATTGTAATTGCATGCCCCTGTTGAACAGGGGCTGAAAAATTGGGCCTTTGGAGGTGGTGGTGGTGGTGTTGACACAACACTGTAAGGCCTCACAGTTACTCTTGGTGGGCGCAGGAATGGGCCCTGCTGTGAATTATTAGATCAAGAATTGTAATTATATGCCCCTGTTAAACAGGGGCAGAAAAATTGGGCCTTAGGCACTGGTGCCACAACACTGCAACCCCTCACAGATACTGTACTTGGAGCACAGCAATGAGCCCTGTTGCAAAGTATTGCATCAAAAATTGTAATTACACACCCCTGTTAAACAGGGGCTGAAAAATTGGGCCTTAGCCACTGGTGCCACGACACTGCAACCTCTCCCAGATACTCTAGTTGGATTGCAGAAATGAACCCTGCTGCAAAGCATTGCATAAAAAATTGTAATAACACGCCCCTGTTAAACAGGGGCTGAAAAATTGGGCCTTAGCCACTGGTGCTGGTGCCACGACACTGCAACCTCTCCCAGATACTCTAGTTGGAGTGCAGGAATGAGCCCTGCTGCAAAGCATTGCATAAAAAATTGTAATTACATGCCCCTGTTAAACAGGTGCTGAAAAATTGGGCCTTAGCCACTGGTGGCAGCTTGGAAGAACATTTTTGTTTCTGGGTGCCATCATCATCAATCGGATCATTGAGAAGGAGGAGGATAGTCAGTCAACATAACAGGACAGTCTCTCAGCATCAGCATCAGTCTTGAAGGGATGTGACATTTGAAAATAAATTAGTATGTTATATCAGCTTCAGGTGTTTGGTAGCTGGTGGTGATCCAAGACTGGTTCATCTTTATGAAGGTCAGTCGATCAACCGAGTCGGTGGACAGGCGCACCCTGTGATCCGTGACAAATCCTCCAGCAGCGCTGAATGTGCGTTCTGAAAGAACGCTGGATGCAGGACAGGCCAGTAGCTCAATTGCATACTGTGCAAGCTCTGGCCAGTGATCCATCCTCAAGACCCAGTAAGCCAGAGGATTTTCGGTGGGGAAGGTGTCCAAGTCTGACCTTGCCCCTAGGTATTCCTGCACCATGTATATCAGACGCTGGTGATGGTTGCTGGAACCGATCATACCTTGGGGCTGCGGACTAAAGAATTGTCTGAACGCATCGGTCAGACGGCCACCTTCCCCACCGCTCCTTCTTTGACTGACCGAAGCCTCAGCAACTCGTTGTCCAGGACCAGGAGTTTGTAACCTCCCAGTCTCCGGGAACGCGTTGCACAGACCTTTCTGCAAGGCCTCCCGGAGTTGTCTCATCCTCTGCTCCCTCTGTGATGGTAAGATAAGGTCCGCAACCTTACCCTTGTACCGTGGATCAAGGAGAGTGGCCAGCCAGTAATGGTCCCTCTCCTTGATCCGAAGAATACGAGGATCCTTCCGCAGACTTTGCAGGATCAGGGAGGCCATGCAGCGTAGGTTAGCTGAGGCATTCGGTCCGGAGTCCTCTGGGTCACTAAGGACGACATGATCCGCAGCCACCTCCTCCCAGCCACGTACAAGTCCACTGGTTTCTTGGGACTGTAAATCATCCCTAAAAGACTGCTGCTGATGATGCTGAGTGCCAGGCTCCACCTCCATGCTGACATAATCCTCCTCCTCCTCTTCCTGTGCGATGGGTGGGACAGAAGGAACACTGTCTGGGTAAAGGGGGCCTTGAGAGGCAAGGAAGTCCTCCTCTTCCTGCCTCTGTTCTGCCTCAAGTGCCCTGTCCATTATTCCACGCAGCGTATGTTCCAACAGGTGGACAAGAGGTACAGTGTCACTGATGCATGCACTGTCACTGCTCACCATCCTCGTGGCCTCCTCAAATGGTGCCAGGACAGTGCATGCATCCCTGATCATGCCCCACTGGCGTGGTGAAAAAAACCTGAGCTCCCCTGACCCTGTCCTGGTGCCGTAGTCGCACAGGTACTCATTGATGGCCCTCTGCTGCGTGTGCAGCCGCTGCAGCATGGCCAACGTTGAGTTCCACCTGGTGGGCATGTCACATATAAGGCGGTTCTTGGGCAGGTTCAACTCCTTTTGCAGCTCAGCCAGGCGAGCACTGGCATGATAAGATCTGCGGAAATGCACACAGACTTTCCTGGCCTGCCTCAGGACATCCTGTAAGCCCGGGTACCTGCCCAAGAACCGCTGCACCACCAGGTTAACCGTGGCGTCAACCACCGTTCCGGCCTGCCCCTGCAGAGCAGACAGAACCTCTGCCCCAGTGTGGCTCCTGTCCCCCAAACACACCAGCGCAAGCACGGCATAGCATCTTTTTGCCTGCGTACTTGCGTAGCCCCTTGAACGCCTACGGAGCACCGCTGGTTCCGAGGACAAAGCACAGGAAGAGGCCATGGAGGAAGAAGAAGAGGAGGGGGTGGAGGAGAGGGGTGTGTCACAACCAGTAGTAGCATTTTGGAGGCGTGGCGGCGGAACAACCTCCAACACTACTGCCCCTTGTCCTGCATCCTTCCCAGCTGCCAAAAGAGTGACCCAATGGGCCGTGAAAGAAAGGTAACGTCCCTGTCCATGCCTGCTGGACCATGAGTCAGAAGGTAATATGCACCTTACCGCTGACCGCCCTGTCCAGCGAGGCCAAGACATTGCCTTCCACATGCCGGTAGAGAGCCAGAATCGCCTTCCGTGAGAAAAAGTGGCGTTTGGGAACCTGCCACTGAGGAACCGCACATTGCACAAATTCACGGAAGGGGGCCGAGTCTACCAACTGAAAAGGCAGCAGTTGAAGCGCTAGCAATTTAGCCAAGCTAGCAGTCAACCGCTGGGAATGTGGATGGCTGGGAGTGAACTTCTTTCGACGGTCCAGCAGCTGGGGCAGGGAAATTTTCCTGCTAGAATCGGACATCGGTGTACTGCTAGCAGAGTGCCCGCAAGTACTTGGCTGTGACACACCTAATTCTACACCTTCATTCCTCTCAGTGCAGGTTTCAGAGAGGACTGAAGGTATAGTGGGGTTGGAGATCCCAGCTTATGCGGTGCAAGGAGAGGTCCGCTTTGTTCTTTGGTGTGGGTCTTTAAGGTAGGCTTGCCAACGAGCTGCATGGCAGGTCAACATATGTCTGGTCAAGCATGTGGTGCCCAAGCGGGTGATGTTTTGGCCACGCGATATACGCTTGAGACATATGTTGCAAACAGCAGCTGTGCGATCTGATGCACTCGACTCAAAAAAGGCCCACACCAAAGAACTTTTTGAATAACGGGCAGAGGCAGCGCCCTGCACAGGCGGAGCTCTGCGGTGTGATTCCGTGGGTGTGCTGTCCTTACGCTGGCCCCCCGAGGGCATCCTGCCTCGTTGGAGATGTGCCTCCTCCTCATCCTCCTCCTCCTCCTCCTCCTCTCTCCTATTAGGCACCCACGTGGAGTCAGTGACCTCATCATCCCCTCCCTCCTCATCACTGGAGCCAATCTGGCAGTATGCTGCAGCTGCTGGAACATGACTGCCAGATTGGTGTCCTTCTTGTGCATCCCCTCTCTCTGCTCTCACGCTACTGCCTTCCTCTAGCTGGGTATCATCATCAGACCCTTCGAAACGCTGGGCATCCTCCTGGAGCATGTACCCAACACTGTGCTCAAACAGTTCGGGGGACTCCTCAGGAGGACATGGTTGGTCTAGGGAAGGAGTGACTGATGATGACATTGATACCAGGGAAGAGGACGCTTTGGCAGCTGCTTTGCCAGTACCCTGAGCCTGGGTGAGAGAGGTTGAGGAGGATGAGGAGGGCTTGGTCATCCACTCTACCAAGTCTTCGGCATGATGCGGCTCAACACGTCCAGCTGCCGAAAAGAAGGACAAGCGTGTCCCATGGCCACGTGCTGATGGCGATGCACCGCGTCCACGACCAGCACTGTTGTCTCTAGACACAGAGCCTGCTTGCCCTCTTTTATTGGCTCCTGACTGTCTGCCTCTCCTTGTTTGCCTTCCAGACATTCTAATGGCCTGCAGGGAGATGGGAAAACCAGCCAGGCCAGCTTCAGGAGTATATTTTGCAGGAATCACACTACTCCTGCTGTAAGTGCTGCAAATGCCTGTTGGTGTAACACACCAGGAAAACACAGCAATACAGGCTAACTTCAGGTGTAATATGATCAGGAGGCACACTCCGCCCGCTGTAAGTGCTGCAAATGCCTGTTGGTGTAACACCAGGAAAACACAGCAATACAGGCTAACTTCAGGTGTATAATGTGCAGGAGGCACACTCCGCCCGCTGTAAGTGCTGCAAATGCCTGTTGGTGTAACACACCAGGAAAACACAGCAATACGGGCTAACTTCAGGTGTATAATGTGCAGGAGGCACACTCCGCCCGCTGTAAGTGCTGCAAATGCCTGTTGGTGTAACACACCAGGAAAACACAGCAATACGGGCTAACTTCAGGTGTAATATGATCAGGAGGCACACTCCGCCCGCTGTAAGTGCTGCAAATGCCTGTTGGTGTAACACCAGGAAAACACAGCAATACAGGCTAACTTCAGGTGTATAATGTGCAGGAGGCACACTCCGCCCGCTGTAAGTGCTGGAAATGCCTGTTGGTGTAACACACCAGGAAAACACAGCAATACGGGCTAACTTCAGGTGTAATATGTTCAGGAGGCACACTCCGCCCGCTGTAAGTGCTGCAAATGCCTGTTGGGGTAACACACCAGGAAAACACAGCAATACGGGCTAACTTCAGGTGTATAATGTGCAGGAGGCACACTCCGCCCGCTGTAAGTGCTGCAAATGCCTGTTGGTGTAACACACCAGGAAAACACAGCAATACGGGCTAACTTCAGGTGTATAATGTGCAGGAGGCACACTCCGCCCGCTGTAAGTGCTGCAAATGCCTGTTGGTGTAACACACCAGGAAAACACAGCAATACGGGCTAACTTCAGGTGTATAATGTGCAGGAGGCACACTCCGCCCGCTGTAAGTGCTGCAAATGCCTGTTGGTGTAACACACCAGGAAAACACAGCAATACGGGCTAACTTCAGGTGTATAATGTGCAGGAGGCACACTCCGCCCGCTGTAAGTGCTGCAAATGCCTGTTGGTGTAACACACCAGGAAAACACAGCAATACGGGCTAACTTCAGGTGTATAATGTGCAGGAGGCTTAGCAACAATGACACTGACACTGTCCCCTGCCTATCCTTCTCTCTCCCTGCACACAAGGTTTATCAAAGAATATGACACTGACACTCTTCCTGCCTATCCTTCTCTCTCCCTGCACACAAGGTTTAGCAAAGAATGTGACACTAACACTGTCCCCTGCCTATCCTTCTCTCTCCCTGCACACAAGGTTTATCAAAGAATATGACACTGACACTCTCCCTGCCTATCATTCTCTCTCCCTGCACACAAGGTTTAGCAAAGAATGTGACACTGACACTGTCCCCTGCCTATCCTTCTCTCTCCCTGCACACAAGGTTTAGCAAAGAATGTGACACTGACACTCTCCCTGCCTATCCTTCTCTCTCCCTACACACAAGTTTGAGGTACAAATAGCACTGACACTGTCCCTGCCTATGTAACTCTTTCCCTTCGCCGGAACACACTACACAAGGCCGCCGCACTGGCAGCCTTTTATAGTGTGGGGCGTGTGCTAAACCCCCTGAGCTATAATTGGCCACAGGCAACCTGCCTGTGGCCAATTATGGCTCTCCTAGCTGCCGGCGCTGTGATTGGCCAAGCATGCGGGGTCACAGTGCATGCTTGGCCAATCACAGCGCCGGGATTGCACTGCAATGGCGCAGTGTATTGTGGGCCGTTCGCGTCACTCGAATTTGGCGCGAACAGCCCAAATCGTTCGATGTTCGCCGAACGGTCGAACAGCCGATGTTCGAGTCGAACTTATGTTCGACTCGAACACCAAGCTCATCCCTAGTCTTGACATGCCCATGTCAACACTAACATTTAAATGTCAAAACCTCAGCTAGCCTGAAAGATTGGGTGTGATGTGGGTGGGAGTGGGGGTCTGTAGAGCCTTGACCTAGATTCCAGGGGAACTACCTGAGTTTTATGAAAGCGGAGGTCCACCCAAAAAAAAAGATACATTAAAAATCCCCCCAAAAAATGAAAAAAATTTATAGAAAAAAAATATATATTTATACTCACCCGAAATGCCTGTTGCTATGCAGAAGTCCCCTAATCTGCCTCTACTGTGCCTCTTCCTTGTCCTCGGATTGAGAACTTCCGTTTCCTCTTCTTGTGAATGGGGCGCGCTGTTTTCTGGGAACTGTGTGTATCCCAGGAGGCAAGCCGCCCATTCACAAAGCGCCGTGCGAGTGGCGCATGCGCAGTAGGAAACGGGCAGTGAAGCCGTAAAACTTCACAGCCTGTTTCCCTTAGTCAGGATGGAGGAGTCGGGAGCCTGGCAGCAGCGATCGATTGCCGTGGCGGGACCGACATCGCGGGCGAGTAGGACAGGTAAGTGTCCTTATTAAAAGTCAGCAGCTACACTGTTAGTAGCTGCTGACTTTAAAAAAAAAAAAAACAAGCTGCACCTCCCCTCTGCTAAACTAATTACAATGCAGGGACTTAAAGGCACATGCCATTCAATATATTTTGAGCATGACTGGAGCCATAAACCCAGAGCTCTCCAATATTTTATTAGAAATATTGCAATTTTTCCACTATTATTTTCTTGCCAAAAAAAAAGTCCCAGAGCAATCTGTGCACTGCATCGGTTTAAAATATAATATTTTTGATATCCAAGAGAATTTTGGCATGATCTTTAAACCTTATATTTATTTATCTTTTTGATGTAATATGTTAAAAAATAAGGAAGAAGAATAGAGATACACTATCTGACACACTTGTGACCAGCTGATATGATTTACATCTCTAGAGTTAGTTTATCTCCAAAGAATGTAGCATGATGTTGGAGACAGCATGTCAGTTACCCAGATTACCTAGGATTGCTCTGATCCATTCAATCTAAGCACATTTTGACCTACTGTAAAAAGTGGTCAGATATCTTTGGTGAGTTGCCATCTACCTCATGAGCACTCGTGGTGAAGCTTTTTGAAGGAACATCAAACCAGAAGATTCACATTTATTTATTTATGGTGTTGGGATTGTCACTTTTGAAATGTATATATTTATTTGCTTTTTAAATCATTACTTGCTTTGTCTTAATACTGTTCACACCCAATTTGTATTAATCACCTTGATGTTTTTAGCGCCAACACCTTTACATTTGATTTTTTAAATTCAGTTATCCAGATGCTTGGGCACTAGTGATGAGCCGAACACCCCCGGGTTCGCTTCGCACCAGAACCCGCGAACGGACCGAAAGTTCGCACGAACTTTAGAACCCTATTAAATACAATGGATGCGAACGTTCGAAATCTAAAGTGCTAATTATAACGACTATTATGCATGTTATTGTCCTAAAAAGGGTTTGGGAACCCGGGTTCTGCACCAGGGGACATGTATCAATACAAAAATAAGTTTTAAAAACTGCAGTTTTTCGGGAGCAGTCATTTTAATGATGCATAAAGTGAAAAAAAGTCAAATATTCCTTTAAATATCGTACCTGGGGGGTGTCTAAAGTATGCCTGTGAAGTGCCATGTGTTTCCCGTGTTTAGAACTGTCCCTGCACAAAATTACATTTCTAAAGGAAAAAAAGCCATTTAAAACTGCTTGCGGCTTTAATGTAATGTCTGGTCCCGGTAATATGGATGAAAATCTTTAAGAAAAATGGCATAGCTACCCCATCACACCCCCCCCCCCTACCCCAGCCCATTACCAGCCCCTTTGGGGCTTGTATGGATATTAAGGGGAACCCCGCACACAAAATAAAAAAGGCCCTATATACTCTGAACAGCCGTATACAGGCGGTGCATACAAGACAGGGACTGTAGGTTTGTTCTTATGTAGAATCTGTTTGTAATTTTGAACAGGTACATTGTTTAAGTGTAGCTCCAGCCCAAAAATCTATTTTTAAGCTTTTTGGAAAACATAGGGAAGGGTTATCACCCCTGTAACATTTGTTTTGCTGTCTGTGCAGTGTGCACCTGTTCAGAACAGTTCACCTCACTTTTCGTCCTAATGACAAATATTTTTAGAAAATTTGGGGTTTTTATTGAAACAAGAATTGGTGATAAAGCATCAGTGGAGAGGAGACACTTTTTTCCCATATTAACTCTTACAGGAGAGAATTTGCCTTCCTAGGGGTAGATTTCCTCTCACTTCCTGTTGTCTCCTTCCGTTTGCAAGGAGGAGTGGTTTGTAAGTTGGATGTTTGAAAGTAGGGGCCTGCCGTATATACTCAGCTGAAATTTGCCCCTTACATGTTGGTGTTGCCACAACACTGTGAGCCCTCACAGTTACTCTTGGTGGGCGCATGAATGGGCCCTGCTGTGAATTATTAGATCAAGAATTGTAATTGCATGCCCCTGTTGAACAGGGGCTGAAAAATTGGGCCTTAGCCACTGGTGCTGGTGCCATGACACTGCAACCTCTCCCAGATACTCTAGTTGGAGTGCAGGAATGAGCCCTGCTGCAAAGCATTGCATAAAAAATTGTAATTACATGCCCCTGTTAAACAGGGGCATAAAAATTGGGCCTTAGGCACTGGTGCCACAACACTGCAACCCCTCACAGATACTGTACTTGGAGCAAAGCAATGAGCCCTGTTGCAAAGTATTGCATCAAAAATTGTAATTACACGCCCCTGTTAAGCAGGGGCTGAAAAATTGGGCCTTTGCCACTGGTGCTGGTGCCACGACACTGCAACCTCTCCCAGATACTCTAGTTGGAGTGCAGGAATGAGCCCTGCTACAAAGCATTGCATAAAAAATTGTAATAACACGCCCCTGTTAAACAGGGGCTGAAAAATTGGGCCTAAGCCACTGGTGGCGGCACCCAGAAACAAAAATGTTCTTCCAAGCTATCATCATCAATCGGATCATTGAGGAGGAAGAGGATAGTCAGTCAACATAACAGGACAGTCTCTCAGCATCAGCATCAGTCTTGAAGGGATGTGACATTTGAAAATAAATTAGTCTGCTATATCAGCTTCAGGTGTTTGGTAGCTGGTGGTGATCCAAGACTGGTTCATCTTTATGAAGGTCAGTCGATCAACAGAGTCGGTGGACAGGCGCACCCTGTGATCCGTGACAAATCCTCCAGCAGCACTGAATGTGCGTTCTGAAAGAACGCTGGATGCAGGACAGGCCAGTAGCTCAATTGCATACTGTGCAAGCTCTGGCCAGTGATCCATCCTCAAGACCCAGTAAGCCAGAGGATTTTCGGTGGGGAAGGTGTCCAAGTCTGACCTTGCCCCTAGGTATTCCTGCACCATGTATATCAGACGCTGGTGATGGTTGCTGGAACCGATCATACCTTGGGGCTGCGGACTAAAGAATTGTCTGAACGCATCGGTCAGACGGCCACCTTCCCCACCGCTCCTTCTTTGACTGACCGAAGCCTCAGCAACTCGTTGTCTAGGACCAGGAGTTTGTAACCTCCCAGTCTCTGGGAACGCGTTGCACAGACCTTTCTGCAAGGCCTCCCTGAGTTGTCTCATCCTCTGCTCCCTCTGCGACGGTAAGATAAGGTCCGCAACCTTACCCTTGTACCGTGGATCAAGGAGAGTGGCCAGCCAGTAATGGTCCCTCTCCTTGATCCGAAGAATACGAGGATCCTTCCGCAGACTTTGCAGGATCAGGGAGGCCATGCAGCGTAGGTTAGCTGAGGCATTCGGTCCGGAGTCCTCTGGGTCACTAAGGACAACATGATCCGCAGCCACCTCCTTCCAGCCACGTACAAATCCACTGGTTTCTTGGAACTGTAAATCATCCCTAAAAGACTGCTGCTGATGATGCTGAGTGCCAGGCTCCACCTCCATGCTGACACAATCCTCCTCCTCCTCCTCCTCTTCTTCCTGTGCGATGGGTGGGACAGAAGGAACACTGTCTGGGTAAAGGGGGCCTTGAGAGGCAAGGAAGTCCTCCTCTTCCTGCCTCTGTTCTGCCTCAAGTGCCCTGTCCATTATTCCACGCAGCGTATGTTCCAACAGGTGGACAAGAGGTACAGTGTCACTGATGCATGCACTGTCACTGCTCACCATCCTCGTGGCCTCCTTAAATGGTGCCAGGACAGTGCATGCATCCCTGATCATGCCCCACTGGCGTGGTGAAAAAAAACCAAGCTCCCCTGACCCTGTCCTGGTGCCGCAGTCGCACAGGTACTCATTGATGGCCCTCTGCTGCGTGTGCAGCCGCTGCAGCATGGCCAACGTTGAGTTCCACCTGGTGGACATGTCACATATAAGGCGGTTCTTGGGCAGGTTCAACTCCTTTTGCAGCTCAGCCAGGCGAGCACTGGCATTATAAGATCTGCGGAAATGCACACAGACTTTCCTGGCCTGCCTCAGGACATCCTGTAAGCCCGGGTACCTGACCAAGAACCGCTACACCACCAGGTTAAGGACGTGAGCCACACAGGGCACATGGGTCAGTTGTCCCTGTCGGAGAGCGGAGAGGAGGTTGGTGCCATTGTCGCAAACTACCATTCCTGGCTTAAGCTGGCAGGGCGTCAACCACCTCTCGGCCTGCCCCTGCAGAGCAGACAGAACCTCTGCCCCAGTGTGGCTCCTGTCCCCCAAACACACCAGCGCAAGCACGGCATGGCATATTTTTGCCTGCGTACTTGCGTAGCCCCTTGAACGCCTACGGAGCACCGCTGGTTCCGAGGACAAAGCACAGGAAGAGGCCACGGAGGAAGAAGAAGAGGAGGGGGTGGAGGACAGAGGTGTGTCACAACCAGTAGTAGCATTTTGGAGGCGTGGCGGTGGAACAACCTCCAACACTACTGCACCTTGTCCTGCATCCTTCCCAGCTGCCAAAAGAGTGACCCAATGGGCCGTGAAAGAAAGGTAACGTCCCTGTCCATGCCTGCTGGACCATGAGTCAGCGGTAATATGCACCTTACCAGCGAGGCCAAGACATTGCCTTCCACATGCCGGTAGAGAGTCGGAATCGCCTTCCGTGAGAAAAAGTGGCGTTTGGGAACCTGCCACTGAGGAACCGCACATTGCACAAACTCACGGAAGGGGGCCGAGTCTACCAACTGAAAAGGCAGCAGTTGAAGCGCTAGCAATTTAGCCAAGCTAGCAGTCAACCGCTGGGCATGTGGATGGCTGGGAGTGAACTTCTTTCGACGGTCCAGCAGCTGGGGCAGGGAAATTTGCCTGCTAGAATCGGACGTCAGTGTACTGCTAGCAGAGTGCCCGCAAGTACTTGGCTGTGACACACCTAATTCTACACCTTCATTCCTCTCAGAGCAGGTTTCAGAGAGGACTGAAGGTATAGTGGGGTTGGAGATCCCAGCTGATGCGGTGCAAGAAGAGGTCAGCTTTGTTCTTTGGTGTGGGTCTTTAAGGTAGGCTTGCCAACGAGCTGCATGGCAGGTCAACATATGTCTGGTCAAGCATGTGGTGCCCAAGCGGGTGATGTTTTGGCCACGCGATATACGCTTGAGACATATGTTGCAAACAGCAGCTGTGCGATCTGATGCACTCGACTCAAAAAAGGCCCACACCAAAGAACTTTTTGAATAACGGGCAGAGGCAGCGCCCTGCACTGGCGGAGCTCTGCGGTGTGATTCCGTCGGTGTGCTGCCCTTACGCTGGCCCCCCGAGGGCATCCTGCCTCGTTGGAGATGTGCCTCCTCCTCATCCTCCTCCTCCTCCTCCTCCTCTTCCTCCTCCTCTCTCCTATTAGGCACCCACATGGAGTCAGTGACCTCATCATCCCCTCCCTCCTCATCACTGGAGCCAATCTGGCAGTATGCTGCAGCTGCTGGAACATGACTGCCAGATTGGTGTCCTTCTTGAGCATCCCCTCTCTCTGCTCTCACGCTACTGCCTTCCTCTAGCTGGGTATCATCATCAGACCCTTCGAAACGCTGGGCATCCTCCTGGAGCATGTACCCAACACTGTGCTCAAACAGTTCGGGGGACTCCTCAGGAGGACATGGTTGGTCTAGGGAAGGAGTGACTGATGATGACATTGATACCAGGGAAGAGGACGCTTTGGCAGCTGCTTTGCCAGTACCCTGAGCCTGGGTGAGAGAGGATGAGGAGAATGAGGAGGGCTTGGTCATCCACTCTACCAAGTCTTCGGCATGATGCGGCTCAACACGTCCAGCTGCCGAAAAGAAGGACAAGCGTGTCCCATGGCCACGTGCTGATGGCGATGCACCGCGTCCACGACCAGCACTGTTGTCTCTAGACACAGAGCCTGCTTGCCCTCTTTTATTGGCTTCTGACTGTCTGCCTCTCCTTGTTTGCCTTCCAGACATTCTAATGGCCTGCAGGGAAATGGGAAAAGCAGCAATACAGGCTAAGTTCAGGTGTAATATGGTCAGGAGGCACACTCCGCCCGCTGTAAGTGCCGCAAAATCCTGTTGGTGTAACACACCAGGAAAAAGCAGCAATACAGGCTAAGTTAAGGTGTAATATGGTCGGGAGGTACACTCCGCCCGCTGTAAGTGCCGCAAAATCCTGTTGGTGTAACACACCAGGAAAAAGCAGCAATACAGGCTAAGTTAAGGTGTAATATGGTCAGGAGGTACACTCCGCCCGCTGTAAGTGCCGCAAAATCCTGTTGGTGTAACACACCAGGAAAAAGCAGCAATACAGGCTAAGTTAAGGTGTAATATGGTCAGGAGGCACACTCCACCCGCTGTAAGTGCCGCAAAATCCTGTTGGTGTAACACACCAGGAAAAAGCAGCAATACAGGCTAAGTTCAGGTGTAATATGGTCAGGAGACACACTCCGCCCGCTGTTAGTGCCGCAAAATCCTGTTGATGTAACACACCAGGAAAAAGCAGCAATACAGGCTAAGTTAAGGTGTAATATGGTCAGGAGGTACACTCCGCCCGCTGTAAGTGCCGCAAAATCCTGTTGGTGTAACACACCAGGAAAAAGCAGCAATACAGGCTAAGTTAAGGTGTAATATTGTCAGGAGGCACACTCCACCCGCTGTAAGTGCCGCAAAATCCTGTTGGTGTAACACACCAGGAAAAAGCAGCAATACAGGCTAAGTTCAGGTGTAATATGGTCAGGAGGCACACTCCGCCCGCTGTTAGTGCCGCAAAATCCTGTTGGTGTAACACACCAGGAAAAAGCAGCAATACAGGCTAAGTTAAGGTGTAATATGGTCAGGAGGCACACTCCGCCCGCTGTAAGTGCCGCAAAATCCTGTTGGTGTAACACACCAGGAAAAAGCAGCAATACAGGCTAAGTTCAGGTTTAATATGGTCAGGAGGCACACTCCGCCCGCTGTAAGTGCCGCAAAATCCTGTTGGTGTAACACACCAGGAAAAAGCAGCAATACAGGCTAAGTTAAGGTGTAATATGGTCAGGAGGCACACTCCGCCTGCTGTAAGTGCCGCAAAATCCTGTTGGTGTAACACACCAGGAAAAAGCAGCAATACAGGCTAAGTTAAGGTGTAATATGGTCAGGAGGCACACTCCGCCCGCTGTAAGTGCCGCAAAATCCTGTTGGTGTAACACACCAGGGAAAAGCAGCAATACAGGCTAAGTTCAGGTGTAATATGGTCAGGAGGCACACTCCGCCCGCTGTAAGTGCCGCAAAATCCTGTTGGTGTAACACACCAGGAAAAAGCAGCAATACAGGCTAAGTTCAGGTGTAATATGGTCAGGAGGCACACTCCGCCCGCTGTAAGTGCCGCAAAATCCTGTTGGTGTAACACACCAGGAAAAAGCAGCAATACAGGCTAAGTTAAGGTGTAATATGGTAAGGAGGCACACTCCGCCCGCTGTAAGTGCCGCAAAATCCTGTTGGTGTAACACACCAGGGAAAAGCAGCAATACAGGCTAAGTTCAGGTGTAATATGGTCAGGAGGCACACTCCGCCCGCTGTAAGTGCCGCAAAATCCTGTTGGTGTAACACACCAGGAAAAGCAGCAATACAGGCTAAGTTCAGGTGTAATATGGTCAGGAGGCACACTCCGCCCGCTGTAAGTGCCGCAAAATCCTGTTGGTGTAACACACCAGGGAAAAGCAGCAATACAGGCTAAGTTCAGGTGTAATATGGTCAGGAGGCACACTCCGCCCGCTGTAAGTGCCGCAAAATCCTGTTGGTGTAACACACCAGGAAAAAGCAGCAATACAGGCTAAGTTCAGGTGTAATATGGTAAGGAGGCACACTCTGCCCGCTGTTAGTGCCGCAAAATCCTGTTGGTGTAACACACCAGGAAAAAGCAGCAATACAGGCTAAGTTAAGGTGTAATATGGTCAGGAGGCACACTCCGCCTGCTGTAAGTGCCGCAAAATCCTGTTGGTGTAACACACCAGGAAAAAGCAGCAATACAGGCTAAGTTCAGGTGTAATATGGTCAGGAGGCACACTCCGCCCGCTGTAAGTGCCGCAAAATCCTGTTGGTGTAACACACCAGGGAAAAGCAGCAATACAGGCTAAGTTCAGGTGTAATATGGTCAGGAGGCACACTCCGCCCGCTGTAAGTGCCGCAAAATCCTGTTGGTGTAACACACCAGGGAAAAGCAGCAATACAGGCTAAGTTCAGGTGTAATATGGTCAGGAGGCACACTCCGCCCGCTGTAAGTGCCGCAAAATCCTGTTGGTGTAACACACCAGGAAAAAGCAGCAATACAGGCTAAGTTCAGGTGTAATATGGTAAGGAGGCACACTCTGCCCGCTGTTAGTGCCGCAAAATCCTGTTGGTGTAACACACCAGGAAAAAGCAGCAATACAGGCTAAGTTAAGGTGTAATATGGTCAGGAGGCACACTCCGCCTGCTGTAAGTGCCGCAAAATCCTGTTGGTGTAACACACCAGGAAAAAGCAGCAATACAGGCTAAGTTCAGGTGTAATATGGTCAGGAGGCACACTCCGCCCGCTGTAAGTGCCGCAAAATCCTGTTGGTGTAACACACCAGGAAAAGCAGCAATACAGGCTAAGTTCAGGTGTAATATGGTCAGGAGGCACACTCCGCCCGCTGTAAGTGCCGCAAAATCCTGTTGGTGTAACACACCAGGAAAAAGCAGCAATACAGGCTAAGTTAAGGTGTAATATGGTCAGGAGGCACACTCCGCCCGCTGTAAGTGCCGCAAAATCCTGTTGGTGTAACACACCAGGGAAAAGCAGCAATACAGGCTAAGTTCAGGTGTAATATGGTCAGGAGGCACACTCCGCCCGCTGTAAGTGCCGCAAAATCCTGTTGGTGTAACACACCAGGAAAAAGCAGCAATACAGGCTAAGTTCAGGTGTAATATGGTCAGGAGGCACACTCCGCCCGCTGTAAGTGCCGCAAAATCCTGCTGGTGTAACACACCAGGAAAAAGCAGCAATACAGGCTAAGTTAAGGTGTAATATGGTAAGGAGGCACACTCCGCCCGCTGTAAGTGCCGCAAAATCCTGTTGGTGTAACACACCAGGGAAAAGCAGCAATACAGGCTAAGTTCAGGTGTAATATGGTCAGGAGGCACACTCCGCCCGCTGTAAGTGCCACAAAATCCTGTTGGTGTAACACACCAGGAAAAAGCAGCAATACAGGCTAAGTTAAGGTGTAATATGGTCAGGAGGCACACTCCGCCCGCTGTAAGTGCCGCAAAATCCTGTTGGTGTAACACACCAGGAAAAAGCAGCCATACGGGCTAACTTCAGGTGTATAATGTGCAGGAGGCTTAGCAACAATGACACTGACACTGTCCCCTGCCTGTCCTTCTCTCTCCCTGCACACAAGGTTTATCAAAGTATATGACACTGACACTCTCCCTGCCTATCCTTCTCTCTCCCTGCACACAAGGTTTAGCAAAGAATATGACACTGACACTGTCCCCTGCCTATCCTTCTCTCTCACTGCACACAAGGTTTATCAAAGTATATGACACTGACACTCTCCCTGCCTATCCTTCTCTCTCCCTACACACAAGGTTTAGCAAAGAATATGACACTGACACTCTCCCTGCCTATCCTTCTCTGTCCCTACACACAAGGTTTAGCAAAGAATAGATTTGACAAGATTTGACACTGTCCCTGCCTATCCTTCACTTTCCCTGCTCCGGAACACACTACACGAGGCCGCCGCGCTGGTGGCCTTTTATAGTGTGGGGCGTGTACTAAACCCCCTCAGCTATAATTGGCCACAGGCATCCTGCCTGTGACCAATCATTGCTCTCCTCGCTGCCGGCGCTGTGATTGGCCAAGCATGCAGGGTCACAGTGCATGCTTGGCCAATCACAGCGCCGGGATTACACTGCGATGGCGCAGTGTATTGTGGGCCGTTCGCGTCACTCGAATTTGGCGCGAACGGCCCAAATCGTTCGTTGTTCGCCGAACGCGCGAACAGCCGATGTTCGAGTCGAACCTATGTTCGACTCGAACACCGAGCTCATCCCTAATCAGCCCTTTAAATCACTGCTTGGGTGTGTGTAGTCATGGTCAGGTTAAGAACATCATGGGCCTGGTGCTAAGGATTTTGGTGGGACTTTTTATAAAAAATAAATAAAAATAAATAAATACAAATGCAAACAAATTTTAATTAAATAGAGAGAGGCACCTTTGGCCTGGGGTGAGGTACTTGGATGGAGGTCCGGAGCTCAGTGCCCAACACTGAGTTCCGCGAGTTAAGGAGATCCTAGGGTGCCCAGGGATTGGGTACCCGAATCCGGTAGGCGCAATGGACCGGGGGGAGCTCCTCATTTGAAGACCCGGTGCAGCATATTGCCGGTGACAAGTGAGTCTCTCGTCGGAGACGGCCTGGAAGGAAATCTACCCTCGTGCGGAGACCAGGACACACTTCTAGGAAGGGAAGTGGTAGCTACATTGTGTCTGGGCCTGTTCGCATCCACACCTCCTTTTCTGTTCTGTTCTATCAAGGGAGTTCAACTGTTTATGTTCAGACAAGGAGAATAAAGGAGTGTTGAACTTTAATGGTGTGGAGCACAATTTCTGACAGACATGGTTCGCGGTGACTCTTGGAGGGAGGATCCAGGTGTACAACACTGACCCAAAGGTAATACAGAACTGTTGCTTATACCGCACTAACATCTGTGGTGGAAGCTAGGCGTAGTGTCCCCGCTCCCTCCCCTCTAAGATACCCCTAGACAACAGAAAGACGAGACCAAGAGGGGAGTGTGAGGAGCAGCCGCTACACGTGGGGGCTCGGGACCGGTATAGTGTTTGTGCACCACAGTATCGAACGTGTCTGTTGGAAGAGTTAAGCGAACAGGCAGGCCTTCATTGGCCGAAGTGCATCCCTGCTCGAAGTCGTGGACATGACCCGAAAAGAGGAAAGGCCCGCGCAGAAGAGTGGAAAAAGGGGGAAGCTCAGCCGTGTAAAGTACTACACGTGGGGGCTTCTATTGCACTGCGCCACCAGGCACACCCCCACCGCTTAGTTCGTGGGCGTGACTCAGAAACAGAAAAGAAGAAAAGCCCGTGAACTGGAGCAAAGGGGAGGAGTCCAATACATGTGAAGGACTACACGTGGGACGTTGGCACAAAAACTTTGCAGTGTGCAATGGATCAGCAACAGGTCGCCATGTTCGGACACACCTCGTGGATTCCAGTTCATCCTTCCACCACGACTTTGACCGCTGCTGCTCCAGTAACAGATACGGGGATCCGACTAAAGCCAAGGGGTCGATTCGCCCTGTACTCGTGCAGGGACGTTGAGGCCCTGGGTGTGATTTGTCCCGGGTGTTCGGGACTGGTGTGCCAGTTGAAGCCGTTCGGACGTTGTGAGGCCTGTGGGGAGTTCCTGTTCGAAGTGGATCCGGCGGTGGAGAGGCCGAGGACCATTTACCCTGGCCGGGCTTCAGGCACCACCACTCAGAGAGGAGGAATCACTGCTGTGAGAGTCACCCCTGCGCACACTGCAACGACCGCGGAGGAGGTCGTAAAACCCCAACGGGAGAAATCCGATAATGCTGACTCAGTCACCACTGTCTCGCAGCGTCCACTACCGAAGAGGAAGACCGGCATGGTAGCCCTGACCAGCGGTTGTGGTGGACCATCTCGCCCACTTATGCCCGGCCCGGATGAATCCGTCGACCAGAGTTCCGGACGTCCAGCTTCAAGTAAAGGCCGAGGTAAGCCAGGCGGGGAGACTTGGTGTGTGGGCGGAGGTGTCGGGAAGTCATGGCCTAGCGAATCCGCGGGAGGTGGTGGCTCCGTTTCTACAACCGGCTACATACCCGCGGAGGAGTGTGACACCTCCGACCTGGAGTTGCTCTCGGACATGGGAGACGACGTGACAATAGACGATTTGTTTGCTGAGAAGGGCTGGGACAAAGTACCTCTCGCTTCATCTCGGAGGATCAGAGATCCACCCATGTCAACAGGGGAAAGCACACCCCGGGTGGAGGCATCAGCGCCTGAAGAGAGGTCCCGTCCCCAGTCTGCTGCTACATCCCCGGTGCCATCTGTACCGAAGGCCGGGGAAAAGAGACTGTTGCTGCGGGCTCCTATGCCCCGATCAGATGTGATCAAGGTCCCTCGCCACCCGGACTCGATAGTGTTGCCTGGCGAATGGGACAAAGCTACTATGCCGCCTCTGGCAAGATTGCAACGCCTATTTGGGCAGAAGGTTGCTGCGGAGTACGGATGGGAGTATCCATACTTATCGAAGGACTTACTCTACGAGGTGGAAGTGTGCCGGGAGCGCTGGTACAATGACTTTGTGTGGACTCACATTCAGGTACTTGGCATGCTCTCCGAAGGCTTCCCAGTGATTCAAAGACTGCAAGGCAGAATGGATGTTAGGATGACACATCCATGCAGATAAAGTGTTGATCCGAAGAAAGGAAGGAGAAGATGTGGAGTATCATCTGGAGACCATGGATCAGCACTTGAAACCACTTGTTCTGCCGCATCCCCGCTTTTACCTGTAGGAGAAAAGAGACTCCATTCTTATCATGTTGCTGAACTTTCTGGGGCCCGTTGCTTTTGTGCCCAGAGGAATGAAGAACTGTTCCTGTTTGTTCTTCACTTTTCCAGCAAGGAGAATACTGACTCTGGGGTAGATAGGGCTGGAAGAAAAGAGTAAAGTTCCACGGGTGCAGTTACCGCGATGCTGTCACCAGGTGGCAGTGTTGCGCAACGTTTAAACACTTATCACACACTCACTTTGGAGAAAAGGGATTTCTTCTCGGAGAAGTTTCTTTTCCATTACACAAATACAGGTGTCAGGGTTATGTGTGTTAATCCTTTCTTTTCCCTCTGCAGGAGAACATCCCATCAAGTTTACTGAGAATGGGGTGGGTCTTAGTCAGGATGGGTGGGAAAGTCATATGTGAATATGTGATTCAAAGTTATGGATCAATACTGTTGTTTCTCTTCTGTCTTTATTCCCTTTCTTTACAGGGCTCAGACACAATGTTTTAATAAGGTAGCTTTACAAAGTTTTTTATATTTTTGTATATCTAATTGTTAATCTGTTTCTGGACTGAATCATGTCAGCTGTTTGGGTCATGGTTTACTCCAGACACTGGGGACCAGTGTCAAAGGACCGAGGGGAGAGTGTAGCGGATATGTACTTTCCCGGGTGTAATTTTGAATTTGGCAGAGACATCAGTGATGTGTAATTCCCTGCAGCCCAGCGGGTGGCGCTGTCGCCCTGGGCTGGGGTTGAATCATTGCTGTGTGCCGTCCTCCTTTTTGTCCTCCCACGTCATCCCCCCCACTGTAATATCCACGTCATCTGTGAGGAGCAGCCGCTACACTTACATTGCTAAATGGTATTTTTACATTGTTAGACTATGCTGCTACTGTGAACGAGTTTGGGTTGCAGTTGCAGAGTGGCCCCATTGAAATCAATAGGCGAGTTTGCCAGGCGGTGCTGTCAAACTCTGCAGGCTGAGTTAAAGATGCTGCAGCTAAAGAAATTACAAAAAAAAAAAAAAAGTCGCAGCTGTGAAGTAAAGCATCACAGCTCCAGCAATTCGTACAGCCTTGTCCAAATGTATTTTTAAGATTTGGGTCCGGGAAGTGGCTGGTGAGGCACTGGCTAGTATCAGAGCCAGATACACACAGGTTACATACGCTGCGATCGTTAGAGCGAGAGCAATAATTCTAGCACTAGTTCGCCTCTGTAACTCTAAACATGTAATCTGTAAAACATTTAAAGTGTCGCCTACGGAGATTTTTAGGTACCGAAGTTTGGCACCATTCCACAAGTGTGCGCAATTGTAAAGCGTAACATGTTAGGTATCTATTTACTCAGTGTAAAATCATCTTTCATAGTATACAAAAAATCGGGCTAACTTTAGTGTTTTTTTATGAAACAGCTTCTTTCCAAAAAAAAACACATTTGAAAAATTGTAACATAAAAAGTTGCAACGACCGCCATTGTTTTCCTAAGGGCAGGGGTGTCCAAACTTTTTTCAAAGAGGGCCAGATTTGATGAAGTGAACATGCGTGAGGGACGACCATTTTGCCTGACATTCTTTGAACCATTAAAATTCGGTCTAAATGTGTTCGTCCGAGCACTAATACACTGCCCAACAAGAATTATCTTGCCTTTGTGGCTGTGTGTGGTGAAGAGAAGAGCTTGGGCATGTTATTTGTATATATATATATATATATATATATATATATATATATATACACATCTTTTGTGGCCCCCAACGAATCCCTGAGCGCCGCTCAGGACATGGGCGTGTTTTTTGGATATACCATATTTATTACATTTTAAATAAAGAACTGTGAAGCAAAATAAGGGTCAGTGCCCATCAATGCAGCCTAATCAGTGCCCATCTGCAGCCTCACCTTTGCTATGAATACAGCCTTACCATTGCAATCAATGCAGCCTTACCATTGAATCAATGCAGCCTTACCATTACCATGAATGCAGCCTTACTATTGCCATGAATGGAGCCTCACCATTGCCATAATTGCGGCCTCACAAGTGCCATCAATGCAGCCTTACCATTGCAATCAATGCAACCTTACCATTCCATTCAGTGCAGCCTTACCATTTCCATTACCATGAATGCAGCCTCACAATTGCCATGAATGCAGCCTCACCATTGCCATGAATGCAGCCTCACAATTGCCATGAATGCAGCCTTACCATTGCCATCAGTGCAGCCTGATCGATGCCCATCTGCAGTCTCGGAGGGGACAGGGAGGGAGGCGGGACGAGCGCCGACAGATTACATACAGGAGAATCTCCTGTTTACTCGGCAGCCTCTTTAATACAAAGTCCCACCTCCTATGATAGACGGAACAGTAGTCCAATGGCAGCCCAGGAGACAGGATTTCCTATTACAGGCGCCGCTGAGTAGACATGAGATTCTCCTGTATGTAATCTGATGGCACTCGTCCCTTTCCCCTCCAAGGCAGTGCCGATAAAAACAGTATATATCTTTTGTGACCCTGGGGGCCACAAAAGATATATATATATATCCCAATCACCAGGGGGGCCATATTAAACAAGGACGGGGGCTGCGATTGGCCCGCGGGCTGGACTTTGGACATGCCAGCCCTAGGGTGTCTGCTAAAAGAATATATATATAATGTTTGAGGGTTCTGAGTAATTTTCTAGCAAAATAATTATGATTTTTACATGTAGGAGAGAAGTGTGAAAATGGGCCTGGATGGCAAGGGGTTAATTACCATAAGTAAATAATATACAAATAATTATTATATATTGTTTTTAAGGTAATTTACCATATTTTCAAAAACTGTACAGGCGGCTTAACAGACAACTTACTGAAGTTTGAAGTTATAACTTCCAACCAGTAATTTCACAGTAAATAGATAAATAATAAATGATTATGTTATAATATATTGCATAATAATACCATAGTTAATTAGACACCAGAACCAGTTAAATTAAGCCAGCAAAATTAATAAATTATAGACCGATAAGATCTTTATGTGTATGGGCACCATTAAATTTAACAACAAATACATATTACAAGATCTTACGTTTTAGGATATAAACTGAAAGGATAACTTTGGAATGCCTTCACACTAAATAGTGGTTAAAACATACATACAACACGAATGAATGTACGAGGAATGTACAATCAGATTGTGCTCCGTTGTGGCCACCTTGATGATAAATCAATTAAGTTATCTGTATTTGTCAATTATCTTTCTAAATTCATCTTTTCTACACTTTTTTTTTTTTTACTTTTCGTTATGCGTTCATTTATTTATTTGCTTTACAGAAGTTATCTGCAACTAAATCGGTGCAAGAGTGTAGTGAGTGAGGAGATTTGATAAATTGTTACAACTGTTTGCTGTTTTTAACTTTAGGTGCCAGAAAAGCACCATCCATTCCAAGTTACATTATGTCACACTGCGGTGCCATGCATTGTGCTACGTAAAAATACGCTGAACCTCAACACAGCATCGTTGTGTTAACAGGGCCTATACAAAATAGTTAAATAATGAATTATAATAAATTATTTAAAAACTAATATTTTATTGAAAGAGTAATTGATGATTTGTATAGACTTCCAGCAGAGGTAATGAGTCAGTCAACAGTAAGTGGATTTAAACATGCCTGGGACAAAGATAAATCTATACTAAGACAAAAAAGATTAAAACAGAAACAAACAAAAAAAAACAAGACACACATATATTTACAATATATAAACACACATGTATATATGTGTGTATATACACACACACACACTCACGTATAAAATGAGGCAGACTCAATAGACCATTTGGTCTTTTTTCTGCCATCACTCTTCTACAATTCAATTTTTTTCTATGAATGCCTTGTGTCGAGCCTACGTATTCTAACTCTAATGTCAACAGATCATCATAAATGTCACCCGTTTTGTTGTTGCACAAGACAAATAGTAGTTGCTGCATCAATTTTAAATGTAGCCTGATTAAATTTGGTACACTGGTAGGAATTTAGTACTCACGACTTTTTAAAGGCTCCCCCCAAAGTACTCCCCACCAGGATGCAGAACTGCTGAGCGAAGAAGACCCAGGTGATCTCCTGCAAACTGCTATGTGTCAGGCATCTCAGGTCCAGTATAGTTGGTCCCAGAAATGCAATGCATAATCCAAAGCTGAAGAAGACACTCCAATAGGTTATGGTTGTCCGCAAGTTCCTCCTAAAGAGAGCAAGGAGGTTTTCATCCCACCACATGTTTTCTTGTCCTCAAACAGGGGAACTGTTGGAGGCACCAGACAGCAGGCACACAGCACTTGTGGCTTGGCAGAGAAAAGCTCAGTGAGGGAGGAGAGCAACTACTGAGATCCTATATTGCTCCATGTTCTCTCCCAGTAAGTAAATGTTATCAAACAATCCTGCCGCCTACTGAACTCTTCACATTTCTTGTTTGTACTTCTCATGCAGTCTCTCTACGTTCTCTATTTTTTTGTCCATGTATTTTCTTTGGCTGACAGTGAGAGTGACTGTTACTTCCACCTTACGTTACTCACTGCAGCCTTTATATAGTTTTCTTCCTTTAAGTGGAGTTTTTGTCAGGAGGTGTGAGAAGGAAAAGAGCCACCCAGAGACTGCTAAGGAAGGGACACGGGCTGGAGGGCACGAAGACAGGGTACAGGATGTCTACAACAATAACATATTCCCCTCCCTTCTAAGCCTATTCAGACATGTGCTTCTAGAGAACACAGAGATTCCTATCTGAACCGTGCAGTTTAATACTAGTCAAAGCCTAGGTTCACACTAGTGCGGCTGCATAATCATGTGTTTGTCAGTGCATTTTTATAGTGCATTTGTGCATGTTTTTATATATACTGTACGTGTGTTTTTCATGCTTCATGGGTTTTTTTGTAGGATGAGGAGACTGTATTTTAAACACAAAACTTCTAAAAAAAACTTTACATGCCTTTTATATCAACTTTCCAATAGCTCCCATATTAAACAAACAAAAAAGCCAAACTTAGCTCTGGCAGCAGTGGAATACAATCAGAGAATAACTACACCTCAAGCCTAGCTTCACATATGTCACAGCATGGGTACAATCTCTGTACAATCAATTTAGATTTACCAAATTGTATGAGTGCAAACAGTAAAGAATGCTACCAATTTGTATCCTATCAGGCAGACCCTTGTACTACAGTGCCTTGCAAAAGTATTCATCCCCTTGGCTTTTTACCTATTTTGTTACATTACAGCCTTTAGCTCAATGTTTTTTTAATCTCAATTATATGTGATGGATCAGAGCACAATAGTCTAAGTTGGTGAAGTAAAATTAGAAAAATATATATGTAGCGGGGTGTTCCCCTTTAATGCAGAGAGACTACATTACCCAGAACCCTGTTCGGCAATGTTTCCACCGCAGAGACTAATGGGAGGGGTTATAAGAGGAGGAGGCGAGGCTGGGCTCGGCCTCTTTGGGACACAAGACTTCAGAGACTGATCCTCCTGTGCGGATGTGTCGGAGTGCAAGGCCTGAAGCCTGAGACCTTGCACAGCACCAAAGAGCCTTCCACCCCTCTGCGAGCCTGGGTGGCATCTGACTTCGCTCGACTACAGCCTTGTTGGATCGAGGACCCGATCGCTGAAGAGACGGAGTGTGTGTGTGGGACGCAGTTGGTGGAAGTTCCCGGACTGGAACCGTAGTCCGGGCGGGTGAGAGGGCATATGCCCAACTGATATACTGTTACTGCATATAGGCCTATAGACTGCCGCGGCCTACGAGTTATTCTTGGTATTCTTATTGAAGGCCCTTGTCGGAGCTGAACCTACTGTTCGTATAGCCGAGTTTCTACCCCATCTTTACCTACCCCATTGGATTACAAAGTTTGTACTCTGTTAATGTGCACCACCGTTAAAGATCTGCCGGTGAAGAAAAAGGACTAAGTTGTAGATATCAGAACCAGGCCTGGTGGGGTTTCTAAGGTGTTTTGGTTACTGCGCCACAGGGCACTTAGCTAACGGTCGCCCGCGTGGCGCACTTGGTATGTGTTAACCCTATAGTGTGTTAGTGTGGCTGGGCTCTGCATTACTAATGATTATTCTGTAAACTGATATTGATGTTACCCTTTTCCTTACCAAGAGCTTAAGTAAAATCTTACACTTATTTCAATTTAGTATTGTCTCAATGCTCAGTTATTCATACAGTATAAGATATACAATTTACTGTCAGTACTAGCTGTGCCAGTAGGGGGTAGAGCATATTGCCGGGGGTTGGCGGAGCTGTCTTCAGGGCCCAAACTAAATCTGCGGCCTTCTTAGTTGAAGGTATCGCTACACGTGGGGGTTCTCGTCCGGGATCCTGATGCAGCAGGTGAACGCCAGAGGTGCCGGCATGGACCCCATGGATCCACGAGCGGTAGAAGAGTGGTGCAAAGCCTCTAACGCAGAGCCAAACCAGTCGATAGTCATCAGCCTCCCTGGGGAGGAATGGTCGACTGAAACGGTAGAGGAGTTGATAAAGTCAGTGTCCCCAAATCACACACCGTGGGTGACGGAGATAAAGTCAGACCCAGACATCTCATATCAGTATGCATTAGTGGAGTACTGGAACGGGATGCCAGAGGTCTGTAAGCGCAAGTGTGTGCGGACGCCAGACAACAGAACTTATAGGTTGGCGCACGCAGTAACTGAAAAAAAGGAACCATCACCAACGGGATCACCGCAGGCTACGGCCCGTACCCCACCGGAAAAAGGAGGCAGGGCGACGCCTCCGGTGACGCCTGCACCTATCACTGCTATATCACCAGAACTGATAGGTGCGATAGGGGATCTGCTGACCAAATGTCAGAAGACGAATACGGTGCATGGAGAAACCAGCTACCGGAGACTAAAGACTTTCTCAGGGAAGCTCCCTGTCCCCGCAGGGGAAGAAGACTTTGACACCTGGGTGGAGCAGGCATTGCAGGCAGTAGAGGCATGGGAGGTGCCTGAAGTGCAGAAGAGGCAACGAGTGATGGAAAGCCTTAAAGGCGCAGCAGCAGAAGCAGTGAAAAGTTTTTGGTTTGGGAATGCAGATTGCACGACTCAAGACTGTCTAGCCATGCTGCAGGAAGAGTTTGGTCAATTAGAAAAGGTTACAGAGATGGTCTACCAATTTGAACACACTTTCCAAAAACCAGAGGAGAAACTTTCCGAGTATGTTAGGAGACTGAATAGGTTGCTGTGCAAGATTGTGTTAAAGAAGGGAATGAAGCCCCAAGATACAGATGCGGCAAGAATGAAGCAAGTCTTAAAGGGAGCGCTGCGCTCGGATCCAGTCTGGCTGCACCTGAAAACCTCAGGAGGAGGAACGTTGCTGACTTATGCTGACTTGATAAAAATCATCAGAGATGAGGAGGCACTATAACAGGACCAGCAGATGATTAAGGAAAATGTTGTACCCGCACAGGTGCTAGTCAATCCAGTAATGACCCCTGAAAGAGATTCAGAGATAGACACCCTGAAAGCTCAAATGTCCAAGGTGTTAGAGATGTTGACCTCTCTGATGGAAAAAGACACAGAGGGTCCCAAGAGAGAAGTACCAAGGAAGGAATTATTCCCAGTTGCCTCAGCACCCTCATCTTTACAAGAATGGGGAGATATAGTCTGCTTTAATTGTGGAGGAATTGGACATATTGTGGCTACATGCTCCAGTCCCAAGAAGAAGAAAATGGATAACCGCAAGCCGGCGGGAAACTTCAGAGGGCCCCGGTGAAGGAGTCAACCGGGTGCCCATCACCTTCAGTGAGCTCCAAGCTGAAAGCAAAGCAGAAAATAACAGGAGATAAAACGCCTCGGGGGAAACACAACATTCCTCAACAGAGGTATATCCCAGAGAAAGGGGATAAGACCCCTCAGAAGAGGCACAGAACTCCCCAGAGGGGGTGCACACCTAAGAAAAACAATAGTATCCCTCAGCGGGTCCCTACACCCAGTAAAAGGAGGGAAGTCAATGCATACCAGACTCAAGAAAGACTGAAGTCCAAAGGGGATTGGACGAGAGGAGGTTCAAAGAGAAAAAGTCTGAAGAAAGCGACCCCTGCCGGGCCATATCCGGAGAAGCTGGTAGGCCCATCTCTTATAGTGTCCATTCAAGTGGAGGGAGTCTACACCAGAGCAATCTTGGATACTGGGGCGCAAGTGACCATGCTATACAGAGACTTTTACGATAAGCACTTGAGTCACCTACCCATCCGCAAGATAGAGGGACTAGAGATATGTGGGATTGGAACCCAGAACTTCCCCTACGATGGCTATCTGCCTGTCAGGATGACCTTTGACTCATCTGTGGCTGGAAAAGCCGAAGTGTTTGACACCCTGGCAGTTGTGTGCCCTCGGCCACCAGGAGCCAACAAGAGTTCCCTGATAATAGGGACAAACACGGACCTGGTCCGAAGACTTCTGACCCCTCTAGTGAAAGAGAAAGGGGCAGCGGTCATCAAGATCCACCCCATGCTGAAGACAGTTTACCAAAGGCTGGTCTTAGAGCAGAAGACCCCAGGAGAGGGGATAGGGAAGTTGTGGAGACTTGGAAGAGGAGGGATAGTGTTTCAGCCCGGTGAAGTAACCTGTCTCAGAGCCACTGTGAAGCTTACTTGGGAGCAGCCCGGACCCTTTGTCATGTTGGAATCTGACCCAAGGGAAGGGTCCCACGGTCTGGAAGTGATACCGGAAGTGATTCCGCTGAAGGCCCTAAAGAAGGCCCATTGTAGAGTCCCAGTGAGTGTTCAGAACAACTCAGATGGCCCCATGGAAATCCCAGCCAGGATGCTGCTGGGCCAGATGAGCCCTGCTGCCCCTGTCAACCTGTCAGAGATGGGCGAAGGGGGAGACGCTTGGGAGAAGATATCCATGGAAAACCTGAATCTGCCCAGGGCTTGGAAAGAGAGAGCCAAGGCCCAGTTGAACAGATGGGAGAAGATCTTCTCTAAAGATGAGTTCGATGTGGGGTGTGCAAGGAGTGCCACCCATCGGATCCGCCTCCAGGAAGATAAGCCTTTCAGAGAGAGGGTCAGGCGGGTCCCACTAGCAGATCTGGAGGATCTAAGGCAGTGATGGCGAACCTTGGCACCCCAGATGTTTTGGAACTACATTTCCCATGATGGTCATGCACTCTGCAGTGTAGTTGGGCATCATGGGAAATGTAGTTCCAAAACATCTGGGGTGCCAAGGTTCGCCATCACTGATCTAAGGGAACAACTTGCAGAACTCAAGAGGACTGGTGTGATACGGGAGTCTAGAAGCCCCTATGCCTCTCTGATAGTGGTGGTCAGGAAGAAGAATGGGTCATTGAGGCTCTGTATCGACTACAGGACTCTAAACAGGAGAACCATACCCAACCAGTATACCACTCCAAGGATAGAGGATGCCCTACAGAGCTTGTCTGGAGCCAAGTGGTTCAGCGTTATGGATCTCAAAAGCGGGTACTATCAGATCCCTATGCACCCAGAAGACAAGGAGAAGACGGCTTTCATAACCCCGGTGGGGTTCTTTGAATTTGACCGGATGCCTCAAGGTCTGTCTGGAGCCCCAGCTACTTTCCAGCGTCTCATGGAGAAGACTGTAGGAGACATGAACCTTATTGAAGTCCTTGTATACCTGGACGATGTCATAGTCTTTGGAATAACCCTGGAGGAACATGAGGAGAGGCTGGAAAAAGTCTTGAGGAGACTCAGTGAGGAGGGACTCAAACTTTCGCCTGAAAAGTTTCGGTTCTAACAGTCTTCTGTGAACTATCTGGGGCACATAGTGTTCGAAGAAGGGGTGGCCACAGACCCCGAGAAATTGGAGGCAGTTACCTCCTGGCCACGGCCCACCACAGTAACAGAACTCAGATCCTTCTTGGGTTTCTGCTCCTACTATAGGAGGTTTGTGGAGGGATTCGCCCGAATTGCTAGACCATTGAATGAACTGCTCAAGACTGAAGAAAAAGAGGATGACTCAGGGCCCAGGAGGCCGGGAGAGTCCATCAGAGATCAGTGGAATCAGAAGTGTGAAGAGGCCTTCCAGGCCTTGAAGAAGAGCCTGACCGCTGCTCCAGTCTTGGCCTACGCAGACCCAACCAAACCCTATGAACTACACGTAGATGCTAGTCATGACGGTCTGGGAGGAGTACTTTATCAAGAACACGAAGGGCAACAACGGCCTGTTGCCTATGTGAGCAGGAGCCTGACCCCCTCTGAGAAGAACTATCCCACTCACAAGCTGGAGTTCCTGGCCCTTAAGTGGGCAGTAGTAGACAAGCTCAAAGACTACCTGTATGGGGCGGAGTTCACTGTGAAGACCGACAACAACCCCCTTACCTACCTTTTCACCACGGCCAAGCTGGACGCCACTGGACACAGGTGGCTGGCCGCACTGTCTGGATTCAACTTCAGCCTAAAGTATAGGCAGGGGCTGGGAATAGAGACGCAGACGCTCTGTCCAGGAGATCTCATGCCCCCACCAGTGATGTAGAAGATTGGACCCAAGTGGCACCGGATGGGGTGCGGGCCCTTTGTCAAGGAGCTGAATTCCAGGCCAGAGGAGGCTCCAGAGCAGAAGAAATAGGAGTTACCATGGTGGGAGTCCCAAAACACTACTGTGGAGTGACTCCATTGGACGAAGACAACCTGCCGAGATTGTCCAAGAAGGAGTTGAGGTGTGACCAATTGGAAGACCCCATGGGGAGATTGGTCCTGGAGGCCCTGGAGAATCAGGATCCAAACAAACTCCTGCGTCATCCCTCAAAGGAAGCTCGCCTGTTGAGGAAAGAATGGGACAGGTTGCAGGTACATCAGGGAGTGGTCTACCGAAGGGGCCCCTCTGATGACTCAGAAGATAAGTGGCAACTGTTCCTCCCAGAGAAACATCGAGAGACTGTTCTGATTGCCCTGCATGACAATCATGGCCATCTAGGAGCTGAAAGGACCTTTCAACTTGTCAGAAGTCGGTTCTATTGGCCCTGCATGAGGGCAGAGGTATAAGAGTACTGCCACTCATGTGCACGATGCATCCAGAGGAAGACTTTACCCCATCAAGCTGCCCCAATGGGCCATATACAAAGTCAAGGCCCAATGGATCTGGTATGCATTGACTTTCTCTGCCTTAAACCCGACCTGAGTGGACTAGGAAATGTTCTGGTGATAACCGACCATTTCACCCGGGAATGCCCAAGCTTTCCCAACCAAAGATCAGAAGGCCTCCACCGTAGCCAAGGTACTTATGGAGAAGTACTTTGTCCATTATGGGCTGCCACAGCGACTTCATTCAGATCAAGGAAGGGACTTTGAGAGTAAACTGATCCGGAAACTCCTGGATTCGTTGGGAATCAAGAAGACTCGAACTACACCTTACCACCCACAAGGAGATCCTCAGCCGGAAAGGTTTAACCGAACCTTGCTCAACATGTTGGGGACTCTGGAAAGTGAGAAAAAGCAACATTGGAGCAAACACATAGCAGCCCTAGTACATACTTACAACTGCACCATCATTGATGCTACAGGCTACTCCCCATATCGACTCATGTTTGGGAGAGAAGCGAGACTACCTGTGGACTTGGCCTTTGGCACCTCTCTGGACCATTCCTCAGCCACATCCCACAAAGGATATGTGGACAGGCTCAGACACAGCCTGAAAGTAGCCTATGAACAAGCTCAAGCGGCCTCAGATCAAAGGGGAGCTCGAAACAAAAGAAACTTCGACTTGAAGGTCCGGGTACAAGACCTACAGCCCGGGGATCGAGTACTGTTACGCAATCTGGGGGTCCCTGGGAAGCACAAACTTGCAGATAGATGGAGATCTGAACCTTATGTCATCTGTAGGAAGTTGCCGGGCCTGCCTGTCTACAAGTTGAAGCCGGAAGGAAAGGTGGGCCCCCTGAAGACGTGGCATCGAAACCACCTGCTCCCACTTGCTGAGGCAGTTAGAATACCTCCCGTGGGAGACTCCCCTGAACCAGCCTCTATCCTGGATACTCCTAGGCCGAACACTCGGTCGCAGGCCTCCCGAGCTGAAGATGAAACACTGAACCCAGAAGCCACAGAGTTCATCCCCTCTAGTCCTTCAGCAGATTACTGGGAAGATGCCCATGATGGTTGCTCAGAGGAAGAGGAGCCTGTGGCACCAGAGACAGAAATCCCAAGAGAGCAAAGGGCTCGAAGAGTCATCCAGCCTCCTAGGAAGCTGACCTACCCACAAATGGGGAATAGCTCAGAGGACTCTGTAGTTACCGCTAGGAGGAATGCTGAAAATCCGGATCCCTCCACTGTCCATTTAGTGGAGGGCAACCCCAGCTCACTCTCTGGCACAGCTAGGCAGGCCACCCATGATAATGTGACCTGTGGGCAAGGGAATTCTACCCCTCAGTTTTGGTGGGAATTCCCTATGCCAACATCGTTTGTAGAATTGTCTAGAGTTGTACATAGTCTTTGTTAAGGTTTATCTTTGGGGACCAAAGAGTTCAAGTGGGGGGAGTGTGTAGCGGGGTGTTCCCCTTTAATGCAGAGAAACTACATTACCCAGAACCCTGTTCGGCAATGTTTCCACCGCAGAGACTCATGGGAGGGGTTATAAGAGGAGGAGGCGAGGCTGGGCTCGGCCTCTTTGGGACACGAGACTTCAGAGACTGATCCTCCTGTGCGGATGTGTCGGAGTGCAAGGCCTGAAGCCTGAGACCTTGCACAGCACCAAAGAGCCTTCCACCCCTCTGCGAGCCTGGGTGGCATCTGACTTCGCTCGACTACAGCCTTGTTGGATCGGGGACCCGATCGCTGAAGAGACGGAGTGTGTGTGGGACACAGTTGGTGGAAGTTCCCGGACTGGAACCGTAGTCCGGGCGGGTGAGAGGGCATATGCCCAACTGATATACTGTTACTGCATATAGGCCTATAGACTGCCGTGGCCTACAAGTTATTCTTGGTATTCTTATTGAAGGCCCTTGTTGGAGCTGAACCTACTGTTCGTATAGCCGAGTTTCTACCCCATCTTTACCTACCCCATTGGATTACAAAGTTTGTACTCTGTTAATGTGCACCACCGTTAAAGATCTGCCGGTGAAGAAAAAGGACTAAGTTGTAGATATCAGAACCAGGCCTGGTGGGGTTTCTAAGGTGTTTTGGTTACTGCGCCACAGGGCACTTAGCTAACGGTCGCCCGCGTGGCGCACTTGTTATGTGTTAACCCTATAGTGTGTTAGTGTGGCTGGGCTCTGCATTACTAATGATTATTCTGTAAACTGTTATTGATGTTACCCTTTTCCTTACCAAGAGCTTAAGTAAAATCTTACACTTATTTCAATTTAGTATTGTCTCAATGCTCAGTTATTCATACAGTATAAGATATACAATTTACTGTCAGTACTAGCTGTGCCAGTAGGGGGTAGAGCATATTGCCGGGGGTTGGCGGAGCTGTCTTCAGGGCCCAAACTAAATCTGCGGCCTTCTTAGTTGAAGGTATCGCTACATATACATAAAACAATTTTTCAGAAATAAAAAAATTATAATTGGCATGTGCGTATGTATTCACCCCCTTTGTTATGAAGCCCATAAAAAGCTCTGGTGCAACCGATTACCTTCAGAAGTCACATAATTAGTGAAATGAATTCCATGTGTGTGCAATTTAAGTGTCACATGATCTGTCATTACCTATACACACCTTTTTGAAAGGCCCCAGGGGTTGCAACACCTAAGCAAGGGGCACCACTAACCAAACACTGTCATGAAGACCAAGGAACTCTTCAAACAAGTAAGGGACAATGATGTTGAGAATTTACAAGTCTGGGTTAGGTTATAAAAAAATATCCAAATCTTTGATGATCCCTAGGAGCACCATCAAATCTATCATAACCAAATGGAAAGAACATGTCACAACAGCAAACCTGCCAAGAGACGGCCGCACACCAAAACTCATGGACCGGGCAAGGAGGGCATGAATCAAAGAGGCAGCACAGAGACCAAGGTAACCCTGGAGGAGCTGCAGAGTTCCACAGCAGAGACTGGAGTATCTGTACATAGGACGACAATAAGCCATACGCCCCATAGAGTTGGGCTTTATGGCAGAGTGGCCAGAAGAAAGCCATTACTTTAAGTAAAAAACAAAATGGCACGTTTTGTGGTTGCGAAAAGGCATGTGGGAGACTCCCAAAATGTATGGAGGAAGGTGCTCTGGTCTGATGAGACTAAAATTTTACTTTTTGGCCGTCAAAGAAAACGCTATGTCTGTGGGGATGTTTTTCAGCAGTCGGGACTGGGGAACTAGTCAGAGTTGAGGGAAAGATGGATGGTGCTAAATACATTGATATTCTTGAGCAAAACCTGTACCACTCTGTGTGTGATTTGAGGCTAGGACAATGACCCCAAACACACTGCTAAAGCAACACTTGAGTGGCTTAAGGGCATCTTCAAAGTTCTGGACATGTTCTGTAAATTAAATGATGCAAATCCTAAAACAATCTATGTTAATTCCAGGTTGTGAGGCAACAAAGCACGAAAAAATGCCAAGGGGGGTGAATTTTTTTCTGTCTTCACAGGCATCCATGAAACTCCCTTTACTGTCCCTTCTCCCCAGGAACCTATCCCTGTCAATAGGGATACCTCTCCCTTATGGGTCTTTGTCCCCACCTGTAACTTCCCACACTATGGGCTCCCCCAAATTACACTGCAGGGGCTACATATAATCCTTCCTTCTCAAAGATGGCTGCTCAAATCTCAAGAGAACTCTGTATCCAATCAGACACAAACTTTCCCAAGGTGGCCCCTGAAGTACTTGGCAGAGGACACACTGGTGCCAAGTGGGGGCATCTAGTGGTGAAAAGTTAAAACTACATGCCTAACAACCTATTACATGCACACACCAGCAGCACAACAAGGCACATGAAAATGCCTGCCATGCTGCTAACCCCTGCCCAGGTATTTAAACCTGAGCCAGGGTGAGATCCTGCAGAGAAGTAGCTTGCTGGTTAGAATTGGGCTGCCCTAGCAAAAACACCCACTGTTCCGTTCAGCCCCACTTGCATCAGGAGCTTGGCTGGGACCATGTCTTTTGTCTCAGGTGGCCACTGTTAGAGTGCAGGAATGAGACCCATATCATCACTTAAACTTTGTGGCTCCAGGGGGAAAGGAAGGCCTCAGCATGGGGTTCGAATGCCTGGTGCCCCACATGTATGTCGTACAGAGTAGCAGGAGCTACGCACATGCTCCAGGGGACAGGGTGGCGACTGTCTGGGCAACCTTTTCTCTCTCATGTACAGTGGGGAGAACAAGTATTTGATACACTGCCGATTTTGCAGGTTTTCCTACTTACAAAGCATGTACAGGTCTGTAATTTTTATAATAGGTACTCTTCAACTGTGAAAGACGGAATATAAAGCAAAAATCCAGAAAATCAGATTGTATGATTTTTAAGTAATTAATTTGCATTTTATTACATGACATAAGTATTTGATGCATCAGAAAAGCAGAACTTAATATTTGGTACAAAAACCTTTGTTTGCAATTACAGAGATCATACGTTTCCTGTAGTTCTTGACCAGGTTTGCACACACTGCAGGAGGGATTTTGTCCCACTCCTCCATACAGAGATTCTCCAGATCCTTTAGGTTTCGGGGCTGTCGCTGGGCAATACAGACTTTCAGCTCCCTCCAAAGATTTTCTATTGGGTTCAGGTCTAAAGACTGGCTAGGCCACTCCACCTTGAGATGCTTCTTACAGAGCCACTCCTTAGTTGCCCTGGCTGTGTGTTTTGGGTCGTTGTCATGCTGGAAGACCCAGCCACGACCCATCTTCAATGCTCTTACTGAGGGAAGGAGGTTGTTGGCCAAGATCTTGCGATACATGGCCCCATCCATCCTTCCCTCCCTCAATACGGTACAGTCGTCCTGTCCCCTTTGCAGAAAAGCATACCCAAAGAATGATGTTTCCACCTCCATGCTTCATGGTTGGGAGGGTGTTCTTGGGGTTGTACTCATCCTTCTTCTTCCTCCAAACACAGCGAGTGGAGTTTAGACCAAAAAGCTCTATTTTGGTCTCATCAGACCACATGATCTTCTTCCATTCTTCCTCTGGATCATCCAGATGGTCCTTGGCAAACTTCAGATGGGCCTGAACATGCGCTGCCTTGAGCAGGGGGAGCTTGCTTGCGCTGCAGGATTTTAATCCATGACGGCATAGTGTGTTACTAATTTGAGACTGTGGTCTCAGCTCTCTTCAGGTCATTGACCAGGTCCTTCCGTGTAGTTCTGGGCTGATCCCTCACCTTCCTCATGATCATTGATGCCCCACGAGGTGAGATCTTGCATGGAGCCCCAGACCGAGGCAGATTGACCGTCATCTTGAACTTCTTCCATTTTCTAATAATTGCGCCAACAGTTGTTGCCTTCTCACCAAGCTGCTTCCCTATTGTCCTGTAAGCCATCCCAGCCTTGTGTAGGTCTACAATTTTATCCCTGATGTCCTTACACAGCTCTCTGGTCTTGGCCATTGTGGAGAGGTTGGAGTCTGTTTGATTGAGTGTGTGAACAGGTGTCTTTTATACAGGTAACAAGTTCAAACAGGTGCAGTTAATACAGGTAATGAGTGGAGAACAAGAGGGCTTCTTAAAGAAAAAATAACAGGTCTGTGAGAACCGGAATTCTTACTGGTTGGTAGGTGATCAAATACTTATGTCATGCAATAAAATGCAAATCAATTATTTAAAAATTATACAATGTGATTTCTGGATTTTTATTTTAGATTCCGTCTCTCACAGTTGAAAAGTACCTATGATAAAAATGACAGACCTCTACAATCTTTGTAAGTAGGAAAACCTGCAAAATCGGCAGTGTATCAAATACTTGTTCTCCCCACTGTAAGTGGCAAGTAAATGGTGCGTTACCTGAAGGCAGCAGGGGGAATCTGTGAATGCAGGGGCAATCTGGGGTCAGGGCACCTGTGAAATTGTCTTTCCTTTTTTCTTTTTCTTGTTTTATGTGACTCTCTGATTCTCTTTCTGGCTGTCTAATTTGTGACTACAGTATTTCTCATTATCACTTTCTCTTTCTGTGTCTCTTTCTTTCTTGGGCTCTTTCTTTCCTTTTGTGGCTCTCTTTTCTTGTCCCCTTTTTGCTGTCTCTTTTTTTTGGTTGCTGTCTCTCTTTCTGATTATTTATTCCAGTTCATGGCTGTCTCTTTCTTTCTTTTTTTTTGTCTCTTTTCTTCTAAAGAAAAATTCTGTGGTAAGTACAAAATAATAAAATATATGCAGTAAATGTCCTTTTCTGTTTCTGTATTCTAAGCACTGAAAGTGTGATCTCTATAACTGACCTAGTTGTAGTGAGATATCTTAATTTACAATCTCAGTAGCTTGGCAGACAGAGACTCGATTCAAATTACATCTTGCAGATCGTAGAAAGCGTTATTAAATTTTCTCACTATATAGAAAGCTTTAAACCAAAACCTCTGTAGATCATAACAGATGAACATCAGATTGGTTAAAATCATATTACAACACATACATCCCGTTGTGGTATTGCTCATTATTGCCGCAGCTTCGTCATTGGTTCAAGTTGGTATGTGTTGTTGGACTCGACGTTTATATAGGAAAGTCTCGCATTTATCTATGCAAGTTGAGGGACGAATTGGTGGTGAGGTCTCTTCATACAGGTTAGAGGCTTTGCTGCCAATTCAGAACACTGAAATACCGCCGACATGCCAGAATTATCTATGCAAGTTGAGGGACGAATTGGTGGTGAGGTCTCTTCATACAGGTTAGAGGCTTTGCTGCCAATTCAGAACACTGAAATACCGCCGACATGCCAGAATTGCGGTAGGGAAGGCCACTATGAACGAACCTGCATAATCCCGACCCGTATTTACAGTGAAGAGTTATAGGAGGTTGGGAGCAGGATACATAATTTGATGGGTCGTATGTATATATGTAGATATTATGGTAATGGGTTGATTTATGTTATGGTGTAGTGTGACAAAGGTGTATTTCAGGCTAATAATATGGGCAAATAAGGTTCTCCTCGAGGCTCTGCATCTGAAAGATGGTTGAGTTGTTGCTCTGAGTGTGTGCGGGTGAATGGTGAGCGAATGGACACCCCTTGCCGTTGCTATACCCCGTCATGAAGATGTCAGGAAGAAGAAGACACAGAAGATACAGAATGGTGACATGGAAACCGTCACGGAAGAATGAGGTTGGTGTGTCACCCAGTAGCAAAGCGGCACATGTTGGGAATATTTTGATCTTGATGAAAACAGCCTATACTGTATGTATAGGTTGTTTTCATCAAGATCAAAATATGGCCGCCCACAACACAGATGTATTGCAATACAAAAATATGTACACAGTGGTGTCGTGGCACAGGCCCTGCTGTTACCTGTAGTTCTTCAGCAATAGGGCAGGCACTGGCAGCGTATTCAGTCTCTTGTCTCGGGCACTGCACGCCACGCACCTGTGGGAGGAGCCAGTGCCGCGCTGGCTGGATCGGCATAGGCACATTTACACAGGCAGAGGCAGGCTGAGGCAGCAGCCAATCACGGAACAGCCGGGTCAGGGTCACGGTGATGTTAAGCCAATCCGATGCTCGGGCCGGGAGAGAGGAGGAAGGGGCGGATAGTCAGAAAAGACTGAGAGCAGTACCCAGGCCAGCAGCAGTCTGCAGACGTAGAAAGGAGGCGTAGAAAGGAGGCGGCCGCGACGGCCATTGCAACACAGGGGGCAAGTGTGTGTCTTCACTCTGACTTCCAGGGGGGGGCAATTGACCCCCCTTGCCCTATGGAGCAGATGCCCATGGGCAGAGGTTCTGTCTGCTCTGCAGGGGCAGGCCGAGAGGTGGTTGACCCCATGCCAGCTTAAGGCAGGAATGGTGGTTTGCGACAATGGCACCAACCTCCTCTCCGCCCTCCGACAGGGACAACTGACCCATGTGACCTATGTGGCTCACGTCCTTAACCTGGTGGTGCAGCGGTTCTTGGGCAGGTACCCAGGCTTACAGGATGTCCTGAGGCAGGCCAGGAAAGTCTGTGTGCATTTCCGCAGATCTTATAATGCCAGTGCTCACCTGGCTGAGCTGCAAAAGGAGTTGAACCTGAACAAGAACCGCCTTATATGTGACATGCCCACCAGGTGGAACTCAACGTTGGCCATGCTGCAGCGGCTGCACACGCAGCAGAGGGCCATCAATGAGTACCTACCAGGACAGGGTCAGGGGAGCTCTGGTTTTTTTCACCACGCCAGTGGGGCATGATCAGGGATCCATGCACTGTCCTGGCACCATTTAAGGAGGCCACGAGGATGGTGAGCAGTGACAGTGCATGCATCAGTGACACTGTACCTCTTGTCCACCTGTTGGAGCACACGCTGTGTGGAATAATGGACAGGGCACTTGAGGCAGAACAGAGGCAGGAAGAGGAGGACTTCCTTGCCTCTCAAGGCCCCCTTTACCCAGACAGTGTTCCTTCTGTCCCACCCATCGCACAGGAAGAGGACGAGGAGGAGGAGGAGGAGGAGGAGGATTGTGTCAGCATGGAGGTGGAGCCTGGCACTCAGCAGCATCAACAGCAGCAGTCTTTTAGGGATGATTTACAGTCCCAAGAAACCCGTGGACTTGTACATGGCTGGGAGGAGGTGGCTGCGGATCATGTCGTCCTTAGTGACCCAGAGGACTCCGGACCGAATGCCTCAGCTAACCTACGCTGCATGGCCTCCCTGATCCTGCAAAGTCTGCGGAAGGATCCTCGTATTCTTCGGATCAAGGAGAGGGACCATTACTGGCTGGCCACTCTCCTTGATCCACGGTACAAGGCTAAGGTTGCGGACCTTATCTTACCATCACAGAGGGAGCAGAGGATGAGACAACTCTGGGAAGCCTTGCAGAAAGGTCTGTGCAACGCGTTCCCAGAGACTGGGAGTTTACAAACTCCTGGTCCGGGACAACGAGTTGCTGAGGCTTCGGTCAGTCAAAGAAGGAGCGGTGGGGAAGGTGGCTGGCTGACCGATGCGTTCAGACAATTCTTTAGTCCGCAGCCCCAAGGTATGATCGGTTCCAGCAACCATCGCCAGCGTCTGATATACATGGTGCAGGAATACCTAGGGGCAAGGTCAGACTTGAACACTTTTCCCACCGAAAATCCTCTGGCTTACTGGGTCTTGAGGATGGATCACTGGCCAGAGCTTGCACAGTATGCAATTGAGCTACTGGCCTGTCCTGCATCCAGCGTTCTTTCAGAACGCACATTCAGTGCTGCTGGAGGATTTGTCACGGATCACAGGGTGCGCCTGTCCACCGACTCGGTTGATCGACTGACCTTCATAAAGATGAACCAGTCTTGGATCACCACCAGCTACCAAGCACCTGAAGCTGATATAACAGAATAATTTATATTCAAATGTCACATCCCTTCAAGACTGATGCTGATGCTGAGTGACTGTCCTGTTATGTTGACTGACTATCCTCCTCCTCCTCCTCAATGATCCGATTCATGATGATAGCTTGGAAGAACATTTTTGTTTCTGGGTGCCGCCACCAGTGGCTAAGGCCCAATTTTTCAGCCTCTGTTTAACAGGGGCGTGTAATTACAATTTTTGATGCAATACTTTGCAACAGGGCTCATTGCTGTGCTCCAAGTACAGTATCTGTGAGGGGTTGCAGTGTTGTGGCACCAGTGGCTAAGGCCCAATTTTGCAGCCCCTGTTTAACAGGGGCGTGTAATTACAATTTTTGATGCAATACTTTGCAACAGGGCTCATTGCTGTGCTCCAAGTACAGTATCTGTGAGGGGTTGCAGTGTTGTGGCACCAGTGGCTAAGGACCAATTTTTCAGCCCCTGTTTAACAGGGGCGTGTAATTACAATTTTTGATGCAATACTTTGCAACAGGGCTCATTGCTGTGCTCCAAGTACAGTATCTGTGAGGGGTTGCAGTGTTGTGACACCAGTGGTTAAGGCCCAATTTTTTAGCCCCTGTTCTACAGGGGCATGTAATTACAATTATTGATCTAATAATTCACAGCAGGACCCATTCCTGCGCTCACCAAGAGTAGCTGTGAGAGCTTACAGTGTTGTGGCAACACCACCACCACCACCACCACCACCAAAGGCCCAATTTTTCTGCCCCTGTTCAACAGGGGCATGCAATTACAATTCTTGATCTAATAATTCACAGCAGGGCCCATTCATGCGCCCACCAAGAGTAACTGTGAGGGCTTACAGTGTTGTGACAACACCACCACCACCACCAAAGGCCCAATTTTTCTGCCCCTGTTCAACAAGGGCATGCAATTACAATTCTTGATCTAATAATTCACAGCAGGGCCCATTCATGCACCCACCAAGAGTAACTGTGTGGGCTTACAGTGTTGTGGCACCAGCACCACCACCAAAGGCCCAATTTTTCCTACCACTGTTCAACAATGGCATGTAAATATAATTCCTGATATACACTGTAATAGTTCACAGCAGGGCGTTCCAGCACCCACCAAGAGTAACTGTGAGGGCTCACGGTGTTGTGGCAACACCAACATGTAAGGGGCAAATTTCAGCAGAGTATATACGGCAGGCCCCTACTTTCAAACATCCAACTTACAAACGACTCCTACTTGCAAACGGAAGGAGACAACAGGAAGTGAGAGGAAATCTACCCCTAGGAAGGGAAATTCTCTCCTGTAAGAGTTAATATGGGAAAAAGGTGTCTCCTCTCTACTGATGCTTTATCACCAATCCTTGTTTCAATAAAAACCCCACTTTTCAAAAATAGTTGTCATTGGGACGGAAAGTGAGGTGAAATGTTCTGAACAGGGGCACAGACAGCAAAACAAATGTTACAGGGGTGATAACCCTTCCCTATGTTTTCCAAAAAGCTTAAAAATAGATTTTTTGTCTGGAGCTACACTTAAACAATGTACCTGTTCAAAATTAAAAAACAGATTCTACTTAAGAACAAACCTACAGTCCCTGTCTTGTTTGCACCGCCTGTATACTGCTGTTCAGAGTATATAGGGCCTTTTTTATTTTGTGTGCGGGGTTCCCCTTAATATCCATACAAGACCCAAAGGGGCTAGTAATGGGCTCGGGTAGGGTGGGGGGGGGGTGTCAGGGGGTAGCTATGCCATTTTTCTCAAAGATTTTCATCCATATTACCGGAACCAGACATTACATTAAAGCCGCAAGCAGTTTCAAATGGCTTTTTTTCCATTAGAAATATCATTTTGTGCAGGGACAGTTCTAAACACGGGAAACACATGCCACTTCACAGGCATACTTTAGACACCTCCCAGGTACGATATTTAAAGGAATATTTGACTTTTTTTTTTTTTCACTTCATGCATCATTAAAATGACTGCTCCCGAAAAACGGCCGTTTTTAAAACTTCGTTTTGCATTGATACATGTCCCCTGGTGCAGAACCCGGGTTCCCAAACCCTTTTTAGGACAATAACATGCATATTAGTCGTTATAATTAGCACTTTAGATTCCGAACGTTCGCATCCATTGTATTTAATAGGGTTCTAACGTTCGTGCGAACTTTCGGTCCGTTCGCGGGTTCTGGTGCGAACCGAACCCGGGGGTGTTCGGCTCATCCCTACATTCTGGTGTCACTTTGACTTTGGATAGAAGTAACGGGTGGACAGACGCATTCTATGATCAGTAACAAAACCTCCTGCAGCACTGAATGCCCGTTGGATGCAGGGCAGCCCAACAACTCAATAGCATACTGGGCAAGTTCTGGCCAGTGGTCTATTCTTATGACCCAGTAAGTCAGTGGATCGTCAGCTGGAAAGCTCTCCATCTCTGTTTTGGCCCTGAGGTGATCATCCACCATGTGATGCAGACGCTGCCGATAGGATGTGTAAGCTGACAGCCCTGGGCGGCGAGACTAAAAAAATTCTGAAATGTCTCACTTAGGTGGAGGGTTGCCAACCAGTAATCATCCTTCCCCTTTATGCCACGTATTCTTGGGTCCTTTCGCATGCTTTGAAGCACGAGGTTACCCATGCGCCTCAAATTTGCCATGGCTTGAGAAGCAGACTCCTCGGGGTCACTCAGGATGACAGCATCTGGAACTTCCTCCTCCCAGCCACGTACTACTCCCAAGGGTCCTGGGGTTGGAAAGCCATCGATTACAGATTGACGCATGTCTTCCTCTTCTTCGAAGCCTATGAAAGTGCCAGAATCCTCCTACTCATCCTCCTCCCCTCTCTGCTCCTGTGTGAACTGTGACATAGGAATGATGGTGTCTGGATAGAGTGGGCCTTGAGAGGAAAGGAAATCCTCCTCTTCCTCCTGCTACTCTGCCTCCAGTGCCCTGTCCATAATGCCATGCAGAGTCTGCTCCAGCAGGAACACAATAGGGATTGTGTCACTGATGCATGCACTGTCACGGCTCACCATCCTTGTGGCCTCCTCAAATGGTGACAATACAGTGCATGCATCCTTAATGATCAGCCATTGGCATGGGGAAAAAAAGCATGAAATATATCGTCCCTGCCCATACTTGCTGGACCACGTGTCAGCAGTAAGATGGATTTTACAGCTGACTGCCTTGTGGGTGGCAGGGACTGTATTTTTTTTCCCGCTGCAGCAGATGGGGCAGATAAATTTGCCGGCTACAGTCTACAGCTGGTGGTGTGCTGCTGGCAGATGTGCTGCTAGGACCTGGGACACCCTGCGCTATACCATCATCCCTGTCAGTGGAGGCTGCAGAGAGGTAATGACTCGGTATAGCAGGGGCAGACTGAAGTGGGTAAGGAGGAGGAGGGACAGATTTGTTTCGCTTTTGTGTGGCTTTTAGGTGCTCTTGCCAACGGTCTGAGTGGTTGGACATTAACTGCCTTGTTAAGCATGTGGTACCCAAATAGCTGGTGTTTTTGCCACGTTTGATGTGCCTGAGACACAGTTTGCAGATAGCAACAGTGCGATCTGCTGCAGATGTGCTTAAAAAGGCCCAGACAGCTGAGCTTTGGGGAGTGGGCCAGGAGGTAACAGCTGCAGAATGTGATGGAATAGGGTGGCTGCTCTCTACTCTTTCTTGATATTGGCCTCCTTGGGGTTGTGCCGCCTCACCTTCAGTTTCCTCCTCTGCTCTATCTGGCACCCAAGTCGCATCAGTGACCTCATCATCATCATCATCATATCCATCTCCTCCATCTTCATCATCAACATTAGCACTGGAGACAACTTGGCAATACGCCGCGGCTGTGGGAACATGAATGCCAATTTGTCTATCAGTGTTCTTCCCTCTCTCTAGGCTCATCTTCCTGTCATCCTCAACCTCAGAACCAACATCTGAATCCAGTAATGGCTGGGCATCATCCAAGAGCAAGTGGCTGACGCTGTGGTCAAATAACTCAGCAGACTCCTCCGTGGCTGATGTTGGGGCTATGACAGGAATAGATGTGGACAAGAAGGCAGGTTTATCCACTCTGGCAACTGCAGGGGACTTAACACTTGTCTCTCCTTGCGTGATAGAGGATGAGGAAGGTATAGCCAAATCCACCACCTTCTCTACATGCTGTGGCTAGATAGCACAGGAAAACTCACTAAACAGAGGAAATAATGCCCTGCCTGAGGACTGACCACCACGTCCACCTTTGCCTGTGGACACATTTGTTGCTGGCCCCCTTACAGTGCCAAGGGAACATCTGCCTCTTCTTGTTGTCCTCACAGACATTATTGGAAGGGAGGGGGCGGTGCTTAAAATCAAATGTAAATAAGAATTGGAAATCTGTACGTAGATGCACTTTAATCAATGTAAAGTGGTGTTTGGTGCTCTTTAATTTGAGTACTCACACTACACAGACACACTCCACGGATACACTAAATATACTGCAATATAATGCGCAAAATGTACAGTGACACACAAAACTATATGGCAATAAACTTGCAAAAACGCACACAGAAGTAAATGGCGTTAAACTTGCAGTAATGCACACAGAACCATATGGCGTTAAACTGGCAGTAATGCACAAAATTATATGGCGTTAAACTGGCAGTAATGGCCACAGAACTATATGGCGTTAAACTGGCAGTAACGCACAAAACTATATGGCGTTAAACTGGCAGTAATGCACACAGAAGTAAATGGCGTTAAACTGGCAGTAACGCACAAAACTATATGGCGTTAAACTGTCAGTAACGCACACAAAACTATATGACGTTAAACTGGCAGTAACGCACACAAAACTATATGGCGTTAAACTGGCAGTAACGCACAAAACTATATGGCGTTAAACTGGCAGTAACGCACACAGAACTATATGGCGTTAAACTGGCAGTAACGCACAAAACTATATGGCGTTAAACTGGCAATAATGCACAAAACTATATGGCGTTAAACTGGCAGTAACACACACAGAAGTAAATGACGTTAAGCTGGCAGTAACGCAGAAAACTACATGGCGTTAAACTGGCAGCAATGCACACAGAACTATATGGCGTTAAACTGGCAGTAACGCACACAAAAAATATGGCGTATCTGGCAGTAACGCACACAGAAGTAAATGACGTTAAACTTGCAGTAACGCACACAAAAAAATGGCGTAACTGGCAGTAACGCACACAGAAGTAAATGGCGTTAAACTTGCAGTAACGCACAAAACGATATGATGTTAAACTGGCAGTAACGCACACAGAACTATATGGCGTAAAGCCTCGTACACACGGTCGGACTTCCATCGGACTTGTCCGTGGATTTTTGTCCGAACGGAGTTGGTTGGGAACACCCATAGCATACACACGCTCGGACTTTTCTGCAAACTTTCTTAAAACTTCTTACAACATCATGTGTTTTTTCTGCTCTTTTATGATCTTTACTGCCACCCTTTGGTCAACTTCTGCTATTGTTGGTTGATTTTAACATTAGTTGTTTTGTCCATCGGACCAAAGTCCGATGGTTTTCTGTACACACGGTAGGACTTTGCTCCATCGGACTTTTGTTGGGCAAAAGTTTGTCCGTTTGCAGACCCAACTTTTGTCCGATGAAATCCAAAACCAAACGAAAAAAGTTTGTCCGATGGAGCGTACACACGGTTGGATTGTTGGTCCAATTTGCTTAAAACGAAGTTTGTTGGGCAAAAGTCCGACCGTGTGTACGGGGCTTTATACTGGCAGTAACGCAATCAGAACTATATGGTGTTAAACTTGCAGTAACGCACACAAAACTGTATGGCTTTAAACTGGCAGTAATGCACACAGGAGTAAATGGCATTAAACTGGCAGTAACGCAATCAAATAGGCGGTGTTCAACCGTCACTACACTGATACTATCTGAACTGTCCCTACTCTAGCTATACACTAATGTAAAGATTACTGACACGGTCTCACTACACTACACTGAAACTATCTGAGCTGTCCCTACTCTACACTAATGTATGTATGAATGTCACAGTCTCACTACACTACAGTGAAACTATCTGAGCTGTCCCTACTCTAGCTGCACACTATGCAAAGCTGAATTGTGGTCCTCCTCACTACGCTGAGCTGAAGTCAGCAGCTGATTTTGTGGCTGAAGCAACAGTGGACCTGGTCCAGTTGTCTGCTGGGATAATGGTGCAGTCTGTGGCAGCCAAAAGGGCCTTGTGGCTGAAGCATTGGATGGCAGATTTTGCTTTTAAGAGGGGAAAGATTCTTTTTAGCAAGACTGAATTTTTGGAATAGCCCTGGACGAGGTTATTTACTGCAATACTGGTGGTAAGTCAGGCCTCATTCCACAGGAAAGGAAGAGAAAGCAATCGCCCAGTTCGCTCTGAAGGTCTGCCTGTCCAGACTCTGCAGGTGAGAGCAATGCTATCCCTCTTGTCCAGGGTCTGGGCAGACCACATTCAGGATTCTTGAGTGATTTTGGTAGTGAAAAGGGGACACCAGTTGGAGTGGTTGGAGCCCCCCCCCCCCCCGAAGACCATTCCATCCAGACTCATTTACCATCTTTAACCTCCCTAGCGGTAATCCCGAGCGTGACTCGGGGTTGTTTTTTTATGCTAGGATCGGTAACCCCGAGTCACGCTCGGGGTAGACATTGCAGAGCCCGCAGCGGAGTTTCCTTACCTTCTCCTGGCGATCCAGCGATGATGTCCTCTGCTGTGATCGCCAGCGAGATCTCCGGCGAGTGTCGGCACTTTCGACCCCATCTGACTTCCTAGTTCCGTTCCCTGCGAGCCGCAGCGGCGCATGGGAGCGGAACTGGGCGCCAAATTCAAAAAGGTAAACACATAGTATACATACAGTATACTGTAATCTTACTGATTACAGTACTGTATGTAATAATGACACGCCCCCTTTGTCCCTAGTGGTCTGCCCAGTGCCCTGCATGCACTTTTATATAATAAAAACTATTCTTTCTGCCTGGAAACTGGAGATTGTCCATAGCAACCAAAAAGTGTCCCTTTATGTCAAAAGTGGTTTTAGACCAGCTAGAAAACAGCGATAATAAAATAGAATCACTCGCAGAATTGAGCGATAGCGATTTGTGGGGAAATTCGTCATCAAACACTAAATCTAATGACAGCGACAATTCTGCAACTGAGCAAATTTCAGTGTTTTTGATTTGATTACATTATTGAATAATTTTTATTATAATTAGATTACTATTTTTTATAATTATTTATAGTTTCGTTATTATATTATAATTTATGATTTTGTGTTTCAAACTTTATCATACCCGGGATGTCTACTAGACTCTGGTTTGCTCAGGTTTAAGTAAGTAATTACTAAGAATTGCAGGCCTATAATACATAACACCAAATTTCCATGCAAAATAATTGTACCGCTTTTGGTACATAATTCCAGAAAGAATCATACCGCCAGGGAGGTTAAGGAAAAGAAGGCTTGCTCTGACGGAATATGTACAGTATCTCACAAAAGTGAGTACACCCCTCACATTTTTGTAAATATTTTATTATATCTTTTCACGTGACAACACTGAAAAAATTACACTTTGCTACAATGTAAAGTAGTGAGTGTACAGCTTGTATAACAGTGTAAATTTGCTGTCCCCTCAAAATAACTCAAATACAGCCATTAATGTCTAAACTGCTGGCAACAAAAGTGAGTACACCGCTAAGTGAAAATGTCCAAATTGGGCCCAAAGTGTCAATATTTTGTGTGGCCAAAATTATTTTCCAGCACTGCCTTAACCCTCTTGGACATGGAGTTCACCAGAGCTTCACAGGTTTCCACTGGAATGCTCTTCCAATCCTCCATGATGACATCACGGAGCTGGTGGATGTTAGAAACCTTGCGAGTGCAAGTCTCCACCTTCTGTTTGAGGATACCCCACAGCTGCTCAATAGGGTTTAGGTCTGGAGACATGCTTCGCCAGTCCATCACCTTTACCCTCAGCTTCTTTAGCAAGGCAGCGGTCATCTTGGAGGTGTGTTTGGGGTCATTATCATGTTAGAATACTGCCCTGCGGCCCAGTATGCAAAGGGAGGGGATCATGCTCTGCTTCAGTATGTCACAGTACATGTTGGCATTCATGGTTCCCTCAATGAACTGTAGCTCCCCAGTGCCGGCAGCACTCATGCAGCCCCAGACCCAGGGCCGTTGGAACAGGAGAGGCAAACCAAGCAACTGCTTGGGGCCCCCAGCTGGCCTGGGGCCCCAGCAGAGCGGCCCCCCTCCTGAGATCGGCGGCCCCCCCACCTGCGATTGGCGGCCCCCCCTCCCACGATCGGCGGCCCCCCCACACCCGCGATCGGCGGCCCCCTCCCGCGATCGGCGGCCCCCCCACCCGCGATCGGCGGCCCCCCCACCAGCGATCAGCGGCCCCCCCTCCAGCGATCGGTGGCCCCCCCCACCCACGATCGGCGGCCCCCCTCCCGCGATTGGCGGCCCCCCTCCCGCGATTGGCGCCCCCCTCCCGCGATTGGCAGCCCCCCTCCCGCGATCGGTGGCCCCCTCCTCCTGCGATCGGCAGCCCCCCCACCCGTGATTGGCGGCCCCCCTCATGTGATCCGCGGCCCCCCCGCGATCCGCGCCCCCCCCTGCCGCGATCGGCAGGCCCCCCCTCCCGCGATTGGCGGCCCCCCCCTCATGTGATCCGCGCCCCCCCTGCCGCGATTGGTGCCCCCCCGATCGGTGGTCCCCCTCCCGCGAATGGCGGCCCCTCCTCCCGCGATCGATGTCCCGCGTTAGCACCCCCCTTCTAAATTAAAACCAAAAATCAGTAGAAATCTCAGTAGCACCCCTCCGCAAAATCTAAAAAAATTGTGTAGCAGCCCAAACCCCCCCCCCCGCTTCTCAAAAAAAAATCAGTAGCCCCCCCCGCTTGGGGGCCCCAAATTCTCAATCTGCTTGGGGCCCCCAAATTCCTTCAAACGGCCCTGCCCAGACCATGACTCTCCCACCACTATGCTTGACTGTAGGCAAGACACACTTGTCTTTGTATTCCTCACCTGGTTGCCGCCCCACACGCTTGACACCAAATAAGTTTATCTTGGTCTCATCAGACTACAGGACATGGTTCTAGTTATCCATGTCCTTAGTCTGCTTGTCTTCAGCAAACTTTTTGCAGGCTTTCTTGTGCATCATCTTTAGAAGAGGCTTCCTTCTGGGACAACAGCCATGCAGACCAATTTGATGCAGTTAGCGGCGTATGGTCTGAGCACTGACAGGCTGACCCCCCATCTCTTCAACCTCTGCAGCAATGCTGACAGCACTCATATGTCTATTTCCCAAAGACAACCTCTGGATATGATGCTGAGCACATGCACTCAACTTCTTTGGTCGACCATGGTGAGGCTTGTTCTGAGTAGAACCTGTCCTGTTAAACCGCTGTATGGTCTTGGCCACCGTGCTGCAGCTCAGTTTCAGGGTCTTGGCAATCTTCTTTTAGCCTAGGCCATCTTTATGTAGAGCAACAATTCTTTTTTTAAGATCCTCAGAGAGTTGTTTGCCATGAGGTGCCATGTTGAACTTCCAGTGACCAGTATGAGAGAGTGAGAGCGATAACACCAAATTTAACACACCTGCTCCCCCATTCACACCTGAGACCTTGTAACACTAACGAGTCACATGACACCGGGGGAGGGAAAAATGGCTAATTGACCCAATTTGGACATTTTCACTTAGGGGTGTACTCACTTTTCTTGCCAGCGGTTTAGACATTAATGGCTATGTGTTGAGTTATTTTGAGGGGAAAGCAAATGTACACTGTTAAACAAGCTGTGCACTCACTACTTTACATTGTAGCAAAGTGTAATTTCTTCAGATTTTCCCCATCACTGATATAAGCTAATGTGACCCCCACGCTGATGTAGAGGGGCAGGGGAGGGTCAAACAAGGATGCTATGAAGGCGAATGACATCCTCCTTATCAATGAAGGATGTGGTCATTAGAACGTTGGCAGCTAGAAGGTTGTAATGGTGCACAATGAAAACCTGTGGCTTAGTGTAACTATCCACATGCCAGCCTGTATACGAACTTTGGGCAATTTTTAGGCATTTTGCCAAGGCATCCCTGGAGAAACCTCAAGGCACCCTGGTTGAAAAAGGCTGGAGTTTCTTTTTGGTAAAAAAAATCGCAATAAGCGTATATTGATTGGTTTGCGCAAAAGTTATAATGTCTACAAAATTGGGGAAATATTTATGGCAGTTTTATTATAATTTTTTTTTTACTAGTAATGGCGGTGATCAGCGATTTTTTGCGGAACTGCGACATTGCGGCGGACAGATCGGACACTTTTTTGGGACCAGTGACATTATTACAGTGATCAGAGCTAAAAAGGTAAGGGGTTAACACTAAGGGTGATCAAGAGGTTAAGTGTTCCCTAGGGAGGTGTTTCTAACTGTGGGGGGAGTGGACTGACTGCGAGTAGAGAGAGATCAATGTTTCTGATCACTAGGAACAGACAATCTCTCTCTATTTCTCTGAGAGAGCGGGGATCTCTTTGTTTTCATTGACAGATCCCCGTTCTGGCTCTATGTGGAGCGATCGCGGGTGGCCGGCGGACATCACAGGTGCCAACCACGCGCATCGGCTCCGGCACTGCAGGGGCCCACAATAGCCATTAAAGGGACTGTCGTACCAGTATGGCGATTCTCACAGCCGAGCCAACCTGCTGCAGTATAACTGCGGCAGCTGGTCAGCAAGCCGATAAAGTGGAGTTCTGCGCCCCCCCCCAGCAAAAAAATTTAAATCAGCAGCTACACATACTGTGTTCTCCACAACAAAAAGTTGTGAAGAAGTTTAAAGCAGGGTTAGGTTATAATAAAATATCCCAAGCTTTGAACATCTCACGGAGCACTGTTCAATCCATCATCTGAAAATGGAAAGAGTATGGCACAAATGCAAACCTATGAAGACATGGCCGTCCACCTAAACTAACAGGCCGGGCAAGGAGAGCATTAATCAGAGAAGCAGCCAAGAGGCCCATGGTAACTCTAAAGGTGCTGCAGAGTGTTGTGGAAAAATTTATTAATGTATGTTGTCAGATGTCCCCCCAATGTCAGTTTTGCTGTAATGCGCTCATCTGAGCGTATTTGCACATACAGACGTTGGTGGAAGATCGGTGGTGGGAAAATCTTCCTATGTGTAGCGATACCTCCAACTAAGAAGGCCGCAGATTTAGTTGGGCCCTGAAGACAGCTCCGCCAACCCCCGGCAATATGCTCAACCCCCTACTGGCACAGCTAGTAAGGGGAGATAGGACCGCGTGACCGCAACTCTAGGTGACGCAGTCCTATGGCAAACACACACAGTGATATACTTTAACACTTCTATTAAAGTAAGTGAAACTGACACCAATGTACTTGACCCAGATATTTTACTGAGGCTAATGGGCAAGTAATAAACAACAGTATAACAAGTTGCAGATCCCTGCAATAAACAGTAATAAAGATAAACAGAGTAATCAGAATAATTAAGTATTGCTATGCAACTCTAGCGCTGCCCTTTTACAGCTACTTCCCCTCATGGGTAGACTAACACCCAGCAATGTCTACCTATGCAGTCAGGCCTGACTGATCTAAATGGAAGTTCAGTGAAACAATATTCGCTAGCAATCTTTGGTGGTGCACTTGAAGAACAACTTGTAATCCAAACGAATAGTAAAGATAAAAGTATCTGTCTTTAAACAGCTCTCACCACCCGGGCAAGTCCAAGTCCGTTTCCTCCATCGACTCGTCTAGGAACAGGAATCCACCGACATCCAAGTCTTCAATCCTTCTGGTGTACTGCAGCAAGGAGGAGAAGATGACTCTAAGGCTCTGCTAGGCTGGCAGAGGGGCTCTTTGGAAAGGAGCACACGGCCCAGGCTTCAGGCCTTGTGCACACAGCAGTTCAGCACAGAGATCCTCTTGCTAGGAGAGGGGTGTCCAAAGAGAGCGACCAAAACTCCGCCTCCCCTTTATAAAGTCTGCCCCAGCAGTCTCTGTTCTGGAGCAATGCACCCTGGGTGCTGCAAGATGTACTGGGAGATGTAGTCTCTCTCTCCTCTGCTTTCACTTCCAGTAATGTCTCTTTACTTCCTCCCGACTCACCTCTCACCTGGAACTTCTTGTCTCTCTGTCTTAAAGGGGAATACCCCGCTACACACTCCCCTCACTTTAAATCTTTGGTCCCCAAAGACATCTAACATTTTTAGATCTGCAAAACATTTTAGATTCAATGCGGTTGCATAGGATTGAAAGAGGAGCCTCCCACCAATCATCATAGGATGGGGAGCTGTCCTGTCTACAGGTCGCTTCAGTGGGGGCGACCTGTCTAACTGTGCCAGAGAGTGAGCTGGGGTTGCCCTCCACTAAATGGACAGTGGAAGGATCCGGATTCTCAGCATTCCTTCTAGCAGTGACTACAGAGTCTTCCGAACTGTTCCCCATTTGTGGGTAGGTCAGCTTCTTAGGAGGCCGGATGACTCTTCGAGCCCTTTGCTCTCTTGGGATTTCTGGCTCTGGCGCCTCAGGCTCCTCTTCCTCTGAACAACCATCCTGGGCATCTTCCCAGTATTCTGCTGAAGGACTAGAAGGGATGAACTCTGTGGCTTCTGGGTTCAGTGTTCCATCTTGAGTGTCTTCAGTGGCTGGAAGATCAATATTAGAAGTTTCTGGAGTTGGGGAAGGCCACAGCCAATCAAGTTCTCCTTCTTCATTTTCACTAAGTTGAGAGGCCTCTCCATCTTCAGCTCGGGAGGTTTGCGACCGAGTGTTCGGCCTAGGAGTATCCAGGATAGAGGCCGGTTCAGGGGAGTCTCCCGCAGGAGGTATTCTAACTGCCTCAGCAAGTGGGAGCAGGTGATTCCGATGCCACGTCTTCAGTGGGCCTACCTTTCCTTCTGGTTTCAACTTATAGACAGGTAGGCCCGGCAACTTCCTACAGATGACATAAGGTTCAGATCTCCATCTGTCTGCAAGTTTGTGCTTCCCAGGGATCCCCAGGTTGCGTAACAGCACTCGATCCCCAGGCTGTAGGTCTTGCACCCGGACCTTCAAGTCGAAGTTTCTCTTATTTCTAGCCCCCCTTTGGTCGGAAGCTGCTTGAGCTTGCTCATAAGCTACTTTCAGGCTTTGTCTGAGCCTGTCCACGTACCCTTTGTGGGATGTGACTGAGGAATGGTCCAGAGAGGTGCCAAAGGCCAGGTCCACAGGTAGTCTCGCCTCTCTCCCAAACATGAGTCGATATGGGGAGTAGCCTGTAGCATCACTGATGGTGCAGTTGTAAGCATGTACTGTGGCTGCTATGTGTTTGCTCCAATGTTGCTTTTTCTCACTTTCCAGAGTCCCCAACATGTTGAGCAAGGTTCGGTTGAACCTTTCCGGCTGAGCATCTCCCTGTGGATGGTAAGGTGTAGTTCGAGTCTTCTTGATTCCCAAAGAATCCAGGAGCTTCCGGATCAGTTTACTCTCGAAGTCCCTCCCTTGATCTGAATGGAGTCGCTGTGGCAGCCCATAGTGGACAAAGTACTTCTCCATAAGTACCTTGGCTACGGTGGAGGCCTTCTGGTCTTTGGTCGGGAAAGCCTGGGCATACCGGGTGAAATGGTCGGTTATCACCAGAACATTTCCTAGTCCACTCAGGTCGGGTTCGAGGCAGAGAAAATCAATGCATACCAGATCCATTGGGCCTTGACTTTGTAGATGGCCCATTGGGGCAGCTTGATGGGGCAAAGTCTTCCTCTGGATGCATCGGGCACATGAGTGGCAGTACTCTTCTACCTCTGCCCTCATGCAGGGCCAATAGAACCGACTTCTGACAAGTTGGAAGGTCCTTTCAGCTCCTAGGTGGCCATGATTGTCATGCATGGCGACTAGAACAGTCTCTCGGTGCTTTTCTGGCAGAAACAGCTGCCATTTATCTTCTGAGTCATCAGAGGGGCCCCTTCGGTAGACCACTCCCTGATGTAACTGCAACCTGTCCCACTCTTTCCTCAGCAGGCGAGCTTCTTTTGAAGGTTGACGCATGAGTCTGTTTGGATCCTGATTCTCCAGGGCCTCCAGGACCAATCTCCCCATGGGGTCTTCCAATTGGTCACACCTCAACTCCTTCTTGGACAGTCTTGGCAGGTTGTCCTCTCCCAGTTGAGCTACTCCACAGTAGTGTTTGGGGACTCCCACCATGGTAACTCCTATTTCCTCTGCTCTGGAACCTCCTCGAGCTTGGAATTCAGCTCCTTGACAAAGGGCCCGCACCCCGTCCGGTGCCACTTGGGTCCAATCTTCTACGTCACTGGTGAGAGAATGAGATCTCCTGGACAGAGCGTCTGCATCTCGATTCCCAGTCCCTGGCCTATACTTTAGGCTGAAGTTGAATCCAGAAAGTGCGGCCAGCCACCTGTGTCCAGTGGCGTCCAGCTTGGCCGTGGTGAAAAGGTAGGTAAGGGGGTTGTTGTCGGTCTTCACAGTGAACTCCGCCCCATATAGGTAGTCTTTGAGTTTGTCTACTACCGCCCACTTAAGGGCCAGGAATTCCAGCTTGTGGGTGGAGTAGTTCTTCTCCGAGGGGTTCAGGCTCCTACTCACGTAGGCAACAGGCCGCAGTTGCCCTTCGTGTTCTTGGTAAAGTACTCCTCCCAAACCGTCATGACTAGCATCCACGTGCAGTTCATAGGGTTTGGTTGGGTCTGCGTAGGCCAAGACCGGGGCAGTGGTTAGGCTCTCCTTTAATGCCTGGAAGGCCTCTTCACACTTCTGGTTCCACTGATCTCTGACTGACTCTCCCGGCTTCCTGGGCCCTGAGTCGTCCTCTTCCCCCTCGGTCTTGAGTAGTTCATTCAATGGTCTAGCAATTCGGGCGAATCCTTCCACAAACCTCCTGTAATAGGAGCAGAACCCCAAGAAGGATCTGAGTTCTGTTACTGTGGTGGGTCGTGGCCAGGAGGTAACTGCCTCCAATTTCTCAGGGTCTGTGGCCACCCCCTCTTCAGACACTATGTGCCCCAGATAGTTCACAGAAGACTGGTAGAACCGACACTTCTCAGGCGAAAGCTTGAGTCCTTCCTCACTTAGTCTTCTCAACACTTTTTCCAGCCTCTCTTCGTGTTCTTCCAAGGTTCTCCCAAAGACAATGACATCGTCCAGGTATACAAGGACTTCAATAAGGTTCATGTCTCCTACAGTCTTCTCCATAAGACGTTGGAAAGTAGCTGGGGCTCCAGACAGACCTTGGGACATCCGATTGAATTCAAAGAACCCCACTGGGGTTATGAAAGCTGTCTTCTCCTTGTCTTCTGGATGCATAGGGATCTGATAGTACCCGCTCTTGAGGTCCATAACGCTGAACCATTTGGCTCCAGAGAGGCTCTGTAGGGCATCCTCTATCCTCGGAGTGGTGTATTGGTCGGGGATGGTTTTTCTGTTGAGAGTCCTGTAGTCTATACAGAGCCTCAATGACCCATTCTTCTTTCTGACCACCACTATGGGAGAGGCATAGGGGCTCCTGGACTCCCGTATCACACCAGTCCTCTTGAGTTCTGCAAGTTGTTCCCTTAGATCCTCCAGATCTGCTAGGGGGACCCGTCTGACTCTCTCTCGGAAGGGCTTGTCTTCCTGGAGGCGGATCCGATGGGTGGCACTCCTTGCACACCCCACATCGAACTCATCTCTGGAGAATATCTTCTCCCATCTAGTCAACTGGGCATTGGCTCTCTCTTTCCAAACCCTGGATAGATTCAAGTTCTCCATGGACAGCTTCTCCCAAAGATCTCCTCTTTCACCCGTCCCCTTTACTTCTGACAGGGTAACCGGGGCAGCAGGGCTCACCTGGCCCAGCAGCATTCTGGCAGGGATTTCCATGGGGCCTCTGGTAGTGTTTCTAACACTCACTGGAACTCTACAATGGGCCTTCTTCAGAACCTTCAGCGGAATCACTTCTGGTATCACTTCCAGACCTGAGGACTCTCCTTTTGGGTCGGACTCCAGCACGACAAAGGGTCCAGGCTGCTCCCAAGTAAGCTTCACAGTGGCTCTGAGACAGGTTACTTCGCCAGGCTGCAACACTACCCCTCCTCTTCCAAGTCTCCACACCTTCCCTATCCCCTCCACCGGGGTCTTCTGCTCTAGGACCAGCCTTTGGTAAGCCGTCCTCAGCATGGGATGGATCTTGGTGGCTGCTTGCCCCTTCTCTTCCACTAAAGGGGTCAGGAGTCTTCGGACCAGGTCCGTGTTCGTCCCTATTATAAGGGAGCTCTTGTTGGCTCCTGGCGGCCGAGGGCACACAACTGCCAGGGTGTCAAACACTTCGGCCTTCCCAGCCACAGATGGGTCAAAGGTCATCCGGATGGGCAGATAGCCATCATAGGGGAAGCTCTGGGTTCCAATTCCCCATATTTCCAGCTCCTCTATGTTCTGGATGGGCAGATGACTCAAGTGCTTATCGTAGAAATCCCGGTATAGTAGGGTCACTTGTGCCCCAGTATCCAAGATGGCTCTGGTGTAAACTCCCTCCACTTGAATGGGCACTACAGGAGATGGGCCTACCAGCTTCTCCGGATATGGCCTGGCAGGAGTCGCCTTCTTCTGGTCCTTTCCCTTCGGACTCTCTCTCGTCCATCTCCCTTTTGACTTTAGTCTTTCTTGGGCTTGGTATGCATCGATTTCCCTCCTTTTAATGGGCGTACAGACCTGCTGAGGGATATTATCGTTTTTTTTAGGTGTGCATTCCCTTTGGGGAATGCTGTGCCTCTTCTGAGGGGTCTGGCCCTCTCTCTTTGGGGTGTACCCCTGCTGAGGGATACTATAGTTCCTCTGAGGAGTTTTGTCTTTTCTCTTCCTTAGCTTCTCATTCAGTTTGGAACTCACTGAAAATGATGGGCACCCGGTCGGCTCCTTCACCGGGGCCCGCTGAAGTTTCCCGCCAGCTGTTTGGACTTTTCCTCAACTACCAGGCTTGGGCATACTCGCCTGAGATGTCCTTTTCCTCCACATTTGAAGCAGGCTCTCTGTATTGGTTTCATAGAGCGGTTAGTGGTAGGGGTCTTTGGTGCCATGAGTGGTGAGACCTCTTCTGTCTGGGGTTTCACCAGATGAGTCATCAACATCGTCATCATCTCTAGTATTTCTTTCTGGGTCTGGAACAGCTCCTCCAGTCCAGTCTGACTTGTGGGGAAGTGGTGAATAGGTGAAGACCATGATCCCTGTTCAGTGCTTGCTGCCAGTACACTAAGCTCCCGAGTGTCTGAAGGGACATCTATCTGTTGTACTTTGGCACCTGTGGTGCTAGGAGATTGAAGTTTCCTCTGTTTTTGGTCCTTCTCAATCTCCATCTTATCTGCTTCATTCATTTTCTCAATGAGGACCTCATCCGGAGTTGAGGGATCTTCCAAATGCTGCTTCAGCTGTAGCTTGATGTAGTCACTCCTCAATCCCATAGTCACAGATCTCCGGAATTTCTTTTGGACTAGCTCGACTCCAAAATGCTCAAGGAAAAAAAGTTGGTGGAAATCGCGCTACCCCGTGACCAATCACTGTGACAGTGAACAAGTGGATTAAAAATCAACAGTTAACCCATACATCACAAATCAGAAATGAACGGATAAGTGAAAAAAGGTTATGTATATAAAACAAACTATAAATCTATGAACATTAGATATAAATAAAAAATGGTCCATCAAAAAAGTTTGTTTAAATAAAGTCCAAAGTATTAACACCAGTGCTTTATGTAGAAATCATAAACAAATTGTGCTGTGTCCACATTCATCTGTGACATTCCACCACCAAAACTCAGGATTTCTCCTTACCAGCTGTACATGACCCCCTATTACAGAGGGTCAGTGTATGCATTCAGTAGTTTCTCCCACAGGTCACCGCAGCACACAACACAAGAGATTCCTAAGATACCGACCTCCGGTTCTCATCAATGGGCTCATATGTATAAAAAGAATGGAACACACTCCACATAGTGCATTATATCTTTTTTTAAAATTTATTCCATAAAAAGCAAGTATTGCACTTACATGTATGCAGTTAAAAAATCGCCTGATTACGTCTGGTGTGCCGGCCGTAGCACATTCAACAGACACCCGTCCTTGTTGGAAATATCAGAGGTGACGACAGCGCTCCGCTCCGCCCTTGGATGTGGACAACAGGCGGTCCTTGAGCTCAATGGCCCGGAATAGGAAGTTCTGAGGAGTCTCTCCACTCTCCTGGGTCATATTTATCAGTCGATGAAATAACTCAGCAGCATCTTCCTCCTCATAGTAGCTTTTCAGTATCCTCTTTAGCTGGTTCAGGGTCAATCCACCCTTCCTCTCTAACATGCCCCTGACACTTGAACCTGGGCTGATGGCATGGATTACAGCCTCTCTAATTTCAGATTCCTGATATCCTTTCTGTAACCCCAACTCTATTTGGTGTAGGAGGTTGGTGTAGGACAGTTTGTCCTTCTGCCCTCTTTCTCCTATCTGGCCATCAATGCGGAAATCCTTCCGGATGGTTACTTCCTGCAGGCGACCCTTAGCTCGTTTCTTCGGTACCTTCCCAGGTTCGGGCTTTATCTGACCATCTTTCTGATCCTCAGGAGCGACACTTAACTCCTTAATGCGTTCAGCTATCATACTGGAAGTCTCCTGAAACCTCTCTTGTATGTCACGGTACTGTCGTTTCAGATCAATCAGCTGTTGCTCTGCCTGCGATTTAACAGCAGCCCCTGCTTTCCTGTCCAAGGGTTCTAACTGCTTCTGACTAGGATGTGTCAGGTGGAACTCAGTCTTTTCGGACAATTTTATACTGGCACCGTGGAAGTTTTCAGGGACATCCTGTCCCCACTCTATCAGTGCATAGGTGCAGTTGGTCCTTGAGTCTGGTCTCATTGCGACCACGTAAGCCTTTCTATCCGGGGACAATATTTGTACCACCTCTTTAATTTGTTTCTCTCTCCAGTCACTCCCTGGAAGTTCAATGGCCACGCTCGCTTCTGAGCGTGTCCCTTCTGCTTCGCACCATTGGACTACTTTGATGGGGTCCATGCCGGCACTTCTGGCGTTCACCTGCTGTATCAGGATCCCGGACGAGAACCCCCACGTGTAGCGATACCTCCAACTAAGAAGGCCGCAGATTTAGTTGGGCCCTGAAGACAGCTCCGCCAACCCCCGGCAATATGCTCAACCCCCTACTGGCACAGCTAGTAAGGGGAGATAGGACCGCGTGACCGCAACTCTAGGTGACGCAGTCCTATGGCAAACACACACAGTGATATACTTTAACACTTCTATTAAAGTAAGTGAAACTGACACCAATGTACTTGACCCAGATATTTTACTGAGGCTAATGGGCAAGTAATAAACAACAGTATAACAAGTTGCAGATCCCTGCAATAAACAGTAATAAAGATAAACAGAGTAATCAGAATAATTAAGTATTGCTATGCAACTCTAGCGCTGCCCTTTTACAGCTACTTCCCCTCATGGGTAGACTAACACCCAGCAATGTCTACCTATGCAGTCAGGCCTGACTGATCTAAATGGAAGTTCAGTGAAACAATATTCGCTAGCAATCTTTGGTGGTGCACTTGAAGAACAACTTGTAATCCAAACGAATAGTAAAGATAAAAGTATCTGTCTTTAAACAGCTCTCACCAACCGGGCAAGTCCAAGTCTGTTTCCTCCATCGACTCGTCTAGGAACAGGAATCCACCGACATCCAAGTCTTTAATCCTTCTGGTGTACTGCAGCAAGGAGGAGAAGATGACTCTAAGGCTCTGCTAGGCTGGCAGAGGGGCTCTTTGGAAAGGAGCACACGGCCCAGGCTTCAGGCCTTGTGCACACAGCAGTTCAGCACAGAGATCCTCTTGCTAGGAGAGGGGTGTCCAAAGAGAGCGACCAAAACTCCGCCTCCCCTTTATAAAGTCTGCCCCAGCAGTCTCTGTTCTGGAGCAATGCACCCTGGGTGCTGCAAGATGTACTGGGAGATGTAGTCTCTCTCTCCTCTGCTTTCACTTCCAGTAATGTCTCTTTACTTCCTCCCGACTCACCTCTCACCTGGAACTTCTTGTCTCTCTGTCTTAAAGGGGAATACACATGGAAACAGTGATGTTTGCTCCATTTAGAGATGTTGTTTTACGCCTCGTCGGGGGACTGACACCTCCTGACGGGGGCGTTAAATGACTCCGAGCGCACAGATCTGTGTCCACAGGAACAGTAGCATAGCTATACGACAGTTGTGGTCCATTGAGGCATAATTGTCGTATAGTTCCCGTCATTGGTAGCAGTGAGTTTGGTTTGCACACGACTTTGTACAAAGCCATGCTGTTCCTTTGTCTCACAGAAAGCATGACCCCTGTACACAGCCGTTTGCACACATCACTGCTAGCATTATATTTGAATTTAAACATGTCTGTGATTGGTTCTTTTGAAAATATACAAAATGTCTGAATGGCTGTTTTGTGAAGCCAACAACTTCTTTTGTTACTCATGTTGACTATAAATAAAGAGAGCTGCCTATCCCAGGGGACACTCTGCTCTGGGATGGCCTAATGATAAGACCTATGTGTGAGGCTTGCTTCTTGGAATGAATGATGGGACGGATGAACGGTGAGTGGAACTAAACTTAAAGACAACATTATTGCAAAAAGATGAAATCTGAAGTGTGCTTAGGTAAGCACAGGAAATATAGGCTGTGTGCTCTGTACACAAGCTGTATTTCCACGACAGTTAAATGGCGGGACCTTTGGGAATAGATGGAGTCCCTTTGGACATCGGATCGAAATGGGGGGGAGAGTGGATCTACGTTCCGATGTGTGTGGGCTCTACTCTGTAAAAGAACAAATTTTTCGTCTTTTTGAGGTAATGCTGTAGGGTTGCAGTATGAGAGATGTGTGTGTGTGTGTGTGATTTTGTTGGGAGAGAGATCGTATGTCTGTGAATCCGATCGTATGAGCCTGGATGTTTATGTGGGGAAGCTGCTTGCTGTAAGAGTGTATGGCTGCATTGTTATTGATGGCCGCTGCATTGAGCCATAAGCCATGTACTTTAGTGGGGGGGGGGGGGCAGGCAGCATGGCCATCAGTTACAATGGTGAAAGTTGGTGACTCTCTGTAAATAGCATGGAGGAGTTTTGTGTTGGGGGAGGGCTATGCCCTGAGAGAGGATCTGATGGAAACTGTATATTGTGTATGAAATGAAGGTATAGATGTGGGATTATTCAGCCTGCAATGTGTGTTTGGCTGAGCTGTTTGTGTTTCTCGAAGGCTTGTCGGAGCAGCCATGTGCTTGAGTGGGGGAAGGGCTTGCCCACTGCTTTATGTTGCTGGGGCTATGCCCTGAGGGAAGGAAACTCTGAGCAGGCATGCAGGCAACATTGTACTGTATGTGTGTGGTGAATATCTCAGAGTATATTAACTTAGAGAAATGAATATGTTTTTAATATTGTCATATAACTAACATTTATTGAATGTGCTGTTTAGTTGGCCAAAGGGTCTAAGTTGAAGTAGCCTAGAGTGTGTGTCTATGGTTGAGTGTGAATCTCAAGTGTAGTCTGTCTTTGTGGAGAAAAACATTTTTGCTTTTCTTTTAAAGAGATGCTGGTTTTGGCGGGAAAAAAATACATGCGTTAATGGCGCCATTCTTGGCTTTTGTTAGCCTTGTGGCTTGTCTGCCATTTTGAGGCACAGTTTTTCCTTAGCCTGTGGGTATCCTATAAGGGAAGGTGCAGCCACCTTTCCTTTGGGTGTGATATCATGTGACCATGCTGTGGCATTCGTCGGCTATTTTGCTGGTGGAATTTCTCCGTTTTTGATGTTTGGTGCGGTCTTTTCTGCGTTGGAATCTTGAGGCCATTTGTGTTTTTCTTTGTGTGGGGGAACCCATGTGGTGTTCATTGTGATGTCCCATGCTGGTTTTGGCGGGAAAAATTGCATGCGTTAATGGTCATCCACCATTTTGTTGTCCATGAGGTGTGCGGTGGTCATCCACCATTTTGTTGTCCATGAGGTGTGCGGTGGTCATCCACCATTTTGTTGTCCTGGCTTGTCGGCCATTTTGAGAGACGTTTACAGTTTGAAATAGGAAGTTCCAGTTTAGCAAACACGGCCCCTGAATATGCTGTATTGGCATTTGTTGATTGGCACAGTTTTGTCCTGTTTTATGCGTTTACAGTTTGACCTGTGCACTGCTGGGGAGAGTAGTGAGACACAGGGAGAACATACAAACTCCATGCAGATGGTGTTAGGATGGGGATTTCTCTGTTTTCATTTAAGTGAATGTAAGCTATTGCAGGGTCAGCTGACTTTGCAGTATATGAGCGGCGGTTTTTGTATTGGATTTCGTTTTTAAGTAAAAACTCCACTTTGCACTGAATTTTGATAGATTGTAAGACTAACAGAGTTTTTGTGTGATGGCGTGTTTTTATGTTTAAACTTGTACTGTATAGCCATCTTTTGGCAGGAGTTTGTATTTGAGTCCCAACTTATGGTTTGACTTCCAGGGAATGTGGGTCAGAGGGAGATTCCCTGCCATTTGCAAAGGGGGGTTTATTCCATCATTTCCTTGACAAAGGTTTTTTTTTTTAAATGGTTGAAATTTATATGATGTTTAGCCATGGATTTTTTTGGTGTCTTAATAGACACAGCAATGTGGCTGGGCTCCCCCCTCCCCTCCCTCTTCCTGAACAATTGATATGTAAATAAACCAGTTTGGTTTTTTTGAGAGCTGAGCATGTAACCGGAAGTTTCTTTTCAGCATTTTATTTATCAGAGGGAAGTTGGTGGGAGGAGCTTGGGGTTGTCTGAAAGGTTGGCCAATGAGATTTGTGTTTGGAAGGAAAATGGAAAGCATTTTTGCGTTTAAAAGTGTTTTATATTTCGTTCCAGTTTTGTGAAGTTTTGTACTGTAATACAGTTTTGGGTAGAGAGCAAACAGGGGGGCATCACCATTATTGTAACATCTAGATGCAGGTAGAAAGAAGCCATAATATTGTTTTGAATAGTGGAGGATTTCATGGTGCTTTGTAGCTCGTCTGACAAACACGTTTATCGTGAGACAGGTCGGGCCGTGTAGAATAATCGGAATTCTTGTGATTAGCATAAACGTGAGGAGTAGTACGCTAACAGCCCCGGTCAGGCCGTGTAAAATAATCAGGATTCCGGGGGGTCGATTATGGTAATAAAGCCGCAAACCATAACCGCTCCGAAAATAAAGCGCAGGGTTCTCTGGACGCAGAGTTCGCCAAAAAAAATAGTGATTCGAATCGTCATGGACAATGTGCCGTCCATGCAGTGCACCAGTCAGACAGTTGCACCGCACATGAGGTCTGGGTTTGGGGCTCCGGACATGAGACCCCTTAAAGGATGACATATCTGGTCAGAGGGTACAGTGAGGTGTACTCCTTTGGAAGGTACTTTTGATGTCTGGAGGACGAGACCTCAGAATAAAGGTACCTTGGATGTAGTTCAGCTGAGGCTTCAAAAATCTGTAATGATGAGTGTTGATGGAGGTGTAGTACACGCTTTTGTGATTCTCAGAGGAGGAACGGTGGTTAAATTCTCATGCCCGTTTGTTTGAACTTTGTATGGCTGGTCCATGCAAGGTTCTCGAGCTGCTCTCATGTTTGTCCCATTGTGTTTTTTTCTATTGCTGAAAGAGTAAAGGTAGAATTCTGGCTGTTTGTTTTTTCATTTTTGGTTTTGGAAACTGTGAAGTATCTCCCCCACATTTGTATCTGAATGTTTGTATGTAGTAACGTGAATATGTTCGAACTTACCGCGGCGATCCTCCGATGCATCGCGGCTGTTGTATTTTTGTAGGAACAAGAAAAGTAAGGGTTACAGAGGGTTTTGTTTGAATCGGTTTTGAAAGAATGTCATTGACAATTTACCAATGTACAGGAATGTCATTATGGTTTACCATTCTTTGCAGATTAAATATGAAGGATAGAGTAATGATTTTGTTTATAAGTATTTTTCAGGTCCAAGGAGTTTGTACATAGAGAACAGGTGTATGTAGACAGCTGTACATATAGATAAATATGAGTCTAAGGAGGTAAAAGTATCATAGGCTATTTCATTGTTTCTTTTTTCCTGCACCACGCATTTCTTCCTTCAGTCTGTAATGAGGAAGAAAATGGGGGGAGAAGTGATAAATGTAAGAATGACAGTTTTTTTGTCAAACGAATAATGTTAACTCCTGTAATTCTAACCAAGTTTGTGCCAAGACTGTCTTTCTTTGATAGAATTTGAATCGGCAAGCAGCAGTCTGGTGAAGTAGGTTCCCATCCCAGATGCTAAGAACCTTTTGTCAATAGTTCCAGGTATTGTAAGCCACGCACAGGTTATGCAGTGACCACAGTCCCGATGTCTGCGTTATTGTCATATGAGGGTTGTTTGGAGGTCAATCAAAACCAGAGTCGTACTTTCCTCATTAGCTGTCACTTATATTTTCGGCTGATGGGGGAGGTGCGATCGCTGTGACATGAACTTCAAAATGTCCATCACAGGGTTCACGAGTCCCTCCTGGACCCTGACACAATAATCAGTTTACATTCTTTCCAACCAGGTGACTGGGTCGTTGTAAAGAAGCTTGAGGGATGAAACCACGCCAGCCACTGCAAGAAGCGGCTCAACCACACCAAAGAACGAGGATTATCTTTGTTTATTTATATTTTTGTTGTTTAGTTAATTTTAGCAAGGGTAACGATGAAAATCATCCCAAGTTATTATTTAAAGTGTATTACCTGACTAGCTCAGAAAGCGAACAGGACCGATTGCTAGGTATGTTCTGAGTCTTCACCGAGTTTTAGTCCCCAGCGATGACAGCGGTACATGCCATTTATAATGTTATTATGGGTATGAGGAGTTTTGACAGACTGGTGAAGACTCCAAACAGACACTTGTCAATGGAATCTAACGATGCATTTTTAGAGGGTAAAATTGGTTAGTTTTAATAGCTCTGCCTCTTGTCGGTTTGGGTATCTGGGTAGGCTACAAGTGTGTTTGAACTTTAGTTTGGTGTTTATGTGGATCTGCAGCTTATAAGGTAATTCCCCCAAAGCAAGAGGTTCATGCGTGATGGTGAATCTGTCCCAGCATCTTATGACACGGCCGATCGCGAGGATCTGATGGCGCGAGAAATTAAGAATGGCAGGGACAGCTAGAAAGGATTTGTTCACCAACCCCGACCAGGTCTGGGCATGGTGTCCTGCATGTACAAGGTGAGGGGGGGCTCGGGCTTGGGATACGATTGAACAATTCTCATCCGTTAAGGATAGGGTTCTTCATGTAACTGTTGAAGCCAGAGCTGTAGCTAAGTGAAGGTTGGGAGTCCTTTTAAGGGTCTGGGGATCTTTTTGGATCTAATTTTTATTTTACAGCGGATCGTGGTTAACCACTTCAATACCATGCACTTATACACTTTCCTGCCCAAGCCAATTTTGAGCTTTCAGCGCTGTCGCAATTTGAATGACAATTGCGCGGTCATGCAACACTGTACCCAAACAATTTTTTTATCATTTTGTTCCCACAAATAGAGCTTTCTTTTGGTGGTATTTGATCGCCTCTGCGATTTTTATTTTTTGCACAACAAATAAAAAAAGAGCGAACATTTTGAAAAAAACTAAGTTTTTCTTTGATTCTGTCAATTTTTTTTGTAAATAAGTACCTTTTCTACTTCAATGACGGGCACTGATAAGGCGGCACTGACGGGCACTGATAAGGCGACACTGATGGGCACCGATGAGGTGGCACTGATGAGGTGGCACTGATGGGCACTGATGATGGGCACTGATAGGCGGCACTGATGGGCACTGATAGACGGCACTGATGGGCACTGATATGTGGCACTGGTATGCGGCACTGATGGGCACTCATAGGCGGCACTGATGGGCACTCATAGGCGGCACTGATGGGCACTCATAGGCGGCACTGATGGGCACTTATAGGCGGCACTGATGAGCGCTTATGGGTGGCACTAATAGGTGGCACAGACGGGCACTGATAGGTGGGCACGGATGGGCACTGATAGGTGGCACTGATGGACACTGGTAGGTGGCACTGATGGACACTGGTAGGTGGCACTGTTGAAGCTGGTAGGTTGCATTGCTGGGCATTGCACATTGTGGTGTGCCAGTCAGTGCCCATTTGTGCACTGATTGGCATATGTTTTTTGAGAAATTTTACATGTGGATGGCCATGGGGTACTTACCTGGCCATCCACATGCTTTGGGGTTCTCTGGTGGTCCTGGGGGGCTTCCCTGGTGGGCCAGTGTGGGTATCCGAGGGGGAGCTGCGCTGATAAACAATCAGCGCGAACCCCCCCTGTCAGGAGAGCCGCCGATCGGCTCTCCTCTACTCGCGTCTGTCAGACGCGAGTGAGGAAGAGCCGATCAACGGCTCTTCCTGTTTACATCCTGACCAGATTGGACACGGCTGATCACGTGGTAAAAAGCCTCCGCCGGAGGCTTTTTACCGAGATCAGTGTAGCGGTGTGTCAGACTGACACACCGCTCCACCGATCGCCGCGATGCGCGCCCCCCGGGCGCGCGGCGGCTGTTATCCTGCAGGACGTCATATGACGTCCAGTGTGGATAACACAACCACTTCCCGGACGTCAATATGCTATTGACTGGGCGGGAAGTGGTTAAAGGAAGTGGGAATATATACTCGTTTTTATTTCTATTCTTTCTATGTCGTGACGAGGTGCTCCTGTTGCCTGATTGGACGCGTGACCAGAGTTTCCTTGATGAGACGCCCCGAAACCGGACCCACATACAAGACACAGAGGATCACAGACGGATCGGCGATTACTACAGCTCACCATGTCGTGTCCTCCTTTATAAGTCATGCCCCTGAAGAGTAGAGTCTACATGTCAAGCCGTGTTTTTTCCTTTTTATGGACTAAGGACTGATTCATTTCCAGGTATAAGAAGCAGATCAAGTTTCATCGATGGACACATGGGGTGCATATGACAAAAAAGGGAGGACTGTTGTGGAAACATTTATTAATGTATGTTGTCAGATGTCCCCCCAATTTCAGTTTTGCTGTAATGCGCTCATCTGAGCGTATTTGCACATACAGACGTTGGTGGAAGATTCGGTGGTGGGAAAATCTTCCTATGGAAACAGCGATGTTTGCTCCATTTAGAGATGTTGTTTTACGCCTCGTCGGGGGACTGGCCACCTCCTGACGGGGGCGTTAAATGACTCAGAGCGCACAGATCTGTGTCCACAGGAACAGTAGCATAGCTATACGACAGTTGTGGTCCATTGAGGCATAATTGTCGTATAGTTCCCGTCATCTCTCTCTTTAAACAACTCCAACACACTACACAAGGCCGCCAAGCCGGCGGCCTTATATAGTGTGGGGTGTGTACTAAACCCCCTGAGCCATAATTGGCCAAAGCCACCCTGGCTTTGGCCAATTACGGCTCTCTGTTCAGATGGCGCTGTGATTGGCCAAGCATGCGGGTCATAGTGCATGCTTGGCCAATCATCAACCAGCAATGCACTGCGATGCCGCAGTGAATTATGGGCCGTGACGCGCCACTCGAATTTGGCGTGAACGGCCCATAATGTTCGCAATTCGGTGAACAGCCGATGTTCGAGTCAGACATGAGTTTGACTCGAACACAAAGCTCATCTCTACCTTCCAGCAGGACAACGACCCTAAACATACAGACAGAGCTACAATAGAATGGTTTAGATCAAATCATATTCATGAGTACGGATGAGCTGGGAGTTCGACTCGAACATCGCCTGTTTGGCTGTTCGCCAAATTTCGAACCTTATGGGCTGTTTGCGACAAATTTGAGTGGTGCGTAACGGCCCATAATTCACTGCGGCATCGCAGTGCATTGCTGGCTGATGATGGGCCAAGCATGCACTATGACCCGCATGCTTGGCCAATCACAGCGCTGTAAGTACAGAGAGCCGTAATTGGTGGCTTTGGCCAATCATGGCTCAGAGGAGTAGGTACACGCGCCACACTAAATAAGGCCGTTGGCGTGGCGGCCTTGTGTAGTGTGTTGCAGTGTTGGCTAGAAGACAGAGAGAGAGAGAGAGAGACAGTGTAATTTGATTTGAGTTAGATAGAGCAGGCAGGCGAGTCAGTTAGCTGCAGTTACAGTGTGTAGAGGATATATATGCATCCTAGCTGTTGTATATATATTTACACACTGTATTCAGTTTAGCTACATCCGTTCCTGTTATGCTCTATACTGACAGGTGTGGTGGATATTTTGAACATTTCATATTCATATCCTGGACTCCAAATAAAGCACCATGCCCCCAATGGATGTATATGTAAGGGGATGGGTATAACCGTATATGATGTTACAGGAATATATATATTTTGTGATATAATGCCAAGTTATATTCTAAAAGGGCAGTTTTACAGTCTACTGAGAATATAAATTAGGTTTCAGGTGATGCTTAAATATCCTTTGTCTTGAAAGGGCCAGTACAGATAGCAAGACTCCATCACCGCAGGGGCCCTTAGCATATATTGTTTTCAAAGGTCTGATCATCTCCTGCCAGTTGAGAACCCAAATTAGGTTTCAGGTGATACTTAAATATCCTCTGTCTTAAAAGGGCCAGTACAGATAGCAAGACTCCATCACGGCAGGGGCCCTTAGCAGGCTAATGTGGGCTGAAGGTAGATCTGAATGTGCTAGGCGAAAATGGCTTGAGATTTCAACCAATCAGGTGGTCAGCTCTAAACCAATGAGACCACGGGATTTTGGATCCTGGTTGATGGGGGGGGGGTAGGCATTGAGGGGGTATAAATCAGTCAGCCAGAGCCATGATTAAGTCCTTGAGAATGAAGACCTGACCTGAACAAGACATGGTGACGTATTATCTCTCTCCCCCCTCTCTGCCTCCCCCTCTCTCTCTCTCTGCCTCCCTCTCTCTCTCTCTCCCATTTTTAAGAAGATTAATCTTACTTCTCTTTTGCTCTCTTGTTCCTATTGGTATTATCATGTAACATTGGTATCATCTTTGTCATAGGTGGTACCATTTTAGGTTATAGCAATGTTCCTATTCTGTATTGTGTAACATTGGTATCATCTTGCTATGAGGTGGTATCATTCCTGTATAAATAAATGTAATTGTTTTCTCTTTTTTCACCGCTATCGTTTGATTTCATTTTATATAGACAAAAGGTTTTAATCACTTATTTTAAGCATTTAAGTGAGACATGTAGGTCCGTAACACAGGCAGGCAGGTGATTTTGCTAGCTGCAGTATTTTCACTTAGTGTACTGTGTCCTTTGCACAGCGTGCACCTAAAGGAACCTGAATACATTGCTGTTCTCATAGTAATACCACAGGCAGGGAGCTGCATTATTTTCATTTAGTGTACTTTGTCCTTTGCACAGCGTGCACCTAAAGGTACCTGAATACAATTGGTGGTGTTCTCATACTAATACCACAGGCAGGGAGCTGCAAGTATTTTCACTTAGTATACTGTGTCCTTTGCACAGCGTGCATCTAAGGGTACCTGAATACAATTGGTGGTGTTCTCATACTAATACCACAGGCAGGGAGCTGCAAGTATTTTCACTTTGTGCACTGTGTCCTTTGCACAGCGTGCACCTAAGGGTACCTGAATACAATTGGTGGTGTTCTCATACTAATCCCACAGGCAGGGAGCTGCAAGTATTTTCACTTAGTGCACTGTGTCCTTTGCACATCGTGCACCTAAGGGTACCTGAATACAATTGGTGGTGTTCTCATACTAATACCACAGGCAGGGAGCTGCATTATTTTCATTTAACGTACTGTGTCCTTTGCACAGCGTGCACCTAAAGGTACCTGAATACAATTGCTGTTCTCATACTAATACCACAGGCAGGGAGCTGCATTATTTTCATTTAGTGTACTATGTCCTTTGCACAGCGTGCACCTAAAGGTACCTGAATACAATTGGTGGTGTTCTCATACTAATGACACAGGCAGGGAGCTGCATTATTTTTATTTAGTGTACTGTGTCCTTTGCACAGCGTGCACCTAAAGGTACCTGAATACAATTGGTGGTGTTCTCATACTAATACCACAGGCAGGGAGCTGCACTATTTTCATTTAGTGTACTATGTCCTTTGCACAGCGTGCACCTAAAGGTACCTGAATACAATTGCTGTTCTCATACTAGTACCACAGGCAGGGAGCTGCATTATTTTCATTTAGTGTACTGTGTCCTTTGCACAGCGTGCACCTAAAAGGTACCTGAATACAATTGGTGGTGTTCTCATACTAATACCACAGGCAGGGAGCTGCATTATTTTCACTTAGTGTACTGTGTCACTTGCACAGCGTGCACCTAAAGGTACCTGAATACAATTGGTGGTGTTCTCATACTAATACCACAGGTAGGGAGCTACAAGTATTTTCACTTAGTGTACTGTGTCCTTTGCACAGTGTGCACCTAAAGGTACCTGAATACTGTAGCAAAATACTGAACACTGAGAATATGGTGGGGATCACTTCAAAGGTGACAGTAAATATTCATTCCAGGAAATGTAGAGACAGAAGGTCTACTGATGTCTGAATAAGTAAATTGGGTTAATTGGGGTCTGAGGTAGCTTTCCATTCATCTATTGTTCAGTGTGTTAACGAACCCACCTATTATCTGCTACTGGATGTAATTACACTCCTAGTAATGTGTCTGGCACGGTTTCATTGTTATGAGTAAATATGTGGTGACAAACGTCTCACGCATACCAAGTTTGTTAGAAATAGTTCCAGGTAATTAAATCACTATCATCTCTTAGTTTCTGAAGGGAATGCCCCTGTAAAATTAGTTAAGAAACCCCTTGCATGGGGAATGATATAAAAAGCCAGCTGTGGCAAAATAAAGTGTTGATTTACTCCCAGAACTGTGTGTCCAGTTACTGGGGGGGTAACAGGTTGCCTTGGATAAGTTAGTACTTCCTCAGCTTCAAGGAACTCCCAGCGGACATTGGAGATCCGTAACACTGGTTAGCAGCGGTGGGATTAAAGCCTTGCAGCAAGAGGAAGCAGCGTTCATGCAAATTCGGTTACACGAATGGAAGTGTGAATGGAGACAAACTATGCTGGAATAAAACGAGCGACATTAAAGGATTTGCTGAAAGCAAGAGGGAAGAGCGCCAGCAATAAAACCAAAGCTGAGCTGATTGCAGAACTGACCGGGCACACAGTATGGCTTCAGAAGCCATGGAGACCGAGTTTGACCAAGAAGTGAAACGCAGGCTAGCGTTTTATGGAGAAAACCCCTCCACCGAGCTGGTACAGGCAACGTTAGCCCAAAAGAGAAGAACGGGAGACCCAACTCCGGCTGGCGGAACAGCGTGCCTCTGAGAGACTGCTAACGACTACACCGGCACCAGAGACAAAACTAAAAGTACCCCATGATGCCTTTAAAAAGTTTGTGGAAGCAGAGGAAGAGATCGATAGCTTCCTGCAAGATTTTGAACGGCAATGCAAGCTGTACCAAGTACCCCAGACATGCTGGGTATAGATCCTAGCTGGTAAGCTGTCAGGCCGTGCAGCAGAAGCCTACAGAGCCGTGCCAGAGGAGGAAATCGCAAGCTATAGCCGGGTAAGGGAAGGTATTTTGGCAAGGTATGCCATCACCCTAGAAGCATACAGGAGACGCTTCCGGGACACAAAGAAACAGGAGAAGGACTCCCACATCGAATGGGCTTGCCGAATGCAGAGGGCAGCCCTAGCTTGGCTACAAGCCAGTCAGGCAACCACAGTAGACGCGATCACCCAGCTGATTTTACTGGAGCAATTCTTGAATGGACTAAACCCAGAGGTACAGGAGTGGGTAAGAGATTGCAAACCTACCACTCTCTCGGAAGCGGCCAGGCAAGCTGATGAATATCAAGATGCCCGCTGGCCATCACAGACTAGCTTCCGACCAAGCACCAGACCACTGAACCATAACCCAGGGCCACCAGCTACACAACGACCTGGGCTAATCCCTAACCCCCCTGCAAATCGATACCTCAGGCGCAAGGGAGTGCAGTGCCATTCATGCAAGCAATTTGGGCACTATCAGAGAGACTGCACTCAGAACCAGGACCAAGCTGCATGGATTCGACCAAGGCCACCCCCTCCAGCACGGGCTGCCGCTCATTGCTATCACACGAAAGCGGCCCCGGTCAACCGCGGAGCGGAAGAATTGGAGGAACACTGGAGTATCCTACAGGAGGCTGACCCAGTACAGGCGGCTACCGACAACAGGCAACACCATCGCCAGTCAGTACAGCTGAACGGGAAGACTGCACAAGGTCTACGAGATTCCGGCGCCTCCCTCACACTGGTCAAACGTCACCTTGGTTCCAGAGGCCGACCACACCGGGAGTTCCGTAGCCGTGCGGGTTGCAGGGGGAGCAGTACACAGGCTACCCACGGCAAGAGTACACCTGAACTGGGGTGCCGACTCCGGATTAATTAAGGTGGGGTTGATCCAGGAACTTCCCGCTGATGTCCTGCTGGGGAACGATCTCGGCCAGTTGACTTCTGCTTTTGCATCAGCCCCGGTTACCAACGAGATCTACCCCGTTAGCACCCGGGCCCAGGCCCACACCACGGAAAACAGCGCACCCTCTGAGGCTTTGGTAAGAACACTTCCCCGAACTGTTAAACCCCTTCCCTAGGATACCCCCGCAGCATTTGGGCAGGAAACCCGTAGCGACCTCACGTTACAGATCTATAGGGACAAAGTAACCCAGTCGCAAGCTGGATTAGAGGGAGAGAAATATTCCTGGCACCAGGGGTTATTGTACCGCGACTCCGAGAGAGTCGCAGCCGGATCCTTACCGGTCCACACCCGACAATTAGTGGTCCCCCAGAAATACAGGAGAGAATTATTGCAGATAGCCCACGATATTCCCCTGTCCGGACACTTAGGGGTCAGCCACACAAGATACCGGCTTACCCACACCTTCTTTTGGCCTGGCATCTCCAAAGATGTTAGACAGTATTGTCAAACGTGTGACACCTGTCAATGGGTAGGGAAACGGGGGGATCGCCACAAGGCCAAATTAAAACCCCTACCCATTATAGAGGAGCCGTTCGGACGGGTAGCCGTAGATATTGTAGGACCCCTCGCCAAACCCAGCCCCTCCGGCAAAAAGTACATTCTGACAATAGTGGACTATGCAACACGGTATCCTGAGGCGGTAGCTCTGATCAATATACACGCGGAGACGTGGCTGAGGCGCTGATGCGGGTCTTCTCTCGGATGGGCTTTCCCAGAGAGATAGTCTCGGACCAGGGCACTCAGTTCACTGCGGAAGTCACCCAGCAGCTGTGGAGACTGTGTGGCATCAAGTCAATTATGAGTTCTCCCTATCACCCCCAGACAAATGGCCTATGTGAAAGGTTCAATGGCACGTTAAAACAAATGCTCCAAACTTTCACGGACACGAGTCGGGACTGGGAAAGATTCCTGCCCCACCTTCTGTTTGCTTACAGGGAGGTGCCACAGGAATCTACAGTATTCTCCTCCTTCGAACTACTTTTCGGATGAAAAGTACGGGGACCCCTAGATTTAATCCGGGAACACTGGGAAGGAGCAGAAGGGGAGGATGGTACCCCTGTTATACCCTATGTGTTGGAGTTCCGTGACCGCTTGGAGGAACTGACTCAGAAGGTGCGTACTAACCTCCAGGCGGCGCAGACTCGCCAGCGCCAATGGTATGACAGGGGGGCCAGAGGACGTAGCTTTCAGATTGGCCAAAAGGTTTTGATTTTAAAACCTGTTCGCCACGACAGGCTACAGGCCACCTGGCAGGGCCCATACCAAGTGGTGGAGAAGAGATGCGATACCACTTACGTGATAGGTCCTTGCTCTGGAATTGGGGGTAGACGCATGCTACACGTGAACATGCTTAAACCGTACTATGAGAGAATAGAGGAGGTGGCTGCCATATGCGTGCCCGCCTTCAACCAGTTCGAGAGTCTTCCTTTACCAGAACTTCTGGGGGAGGATGAGACACTGGGCACTTTAGATGAGGTTCAGCTGGGGGAACGGTTAAGCCCCCAAGAGCGCATCCAGGCACGGCAATTGCTAGTCACGAAGGGAGCAACTGTCTCAAACATCCCTGGATGCACTTGGCTGGCAATGCACCGAGTAGACACCTCGGAACAACCACCCCTCAGACAGACTCCCTATAGAATACCTGAGGTGGTCAGGGAGCACATGAGACAGGAGATACAAGAGATGCTCCGTCTCGGGGTCATAGAGCCGTGGGATAGTCCTTGGGCTTCTCTGGTGGTCTTGGTACCAAAGCGGGATGGAACTACCCGCTTCTGTGTAGACTACCGGCGACTCAATGACAAAACAGTATCAGACGCGTACCCAATGCCCAGGATAGATGAGCTCTTAGATCGAATGGCCAGAGGGCAAAACCTCACGACCATCGACCTATGTAAGGGCTATTGGCAAATTCCCCTTGCCCCAGATGCCATTCTCAAGTCGGCCTTTGTCACCCCATTTGGCCTGTACCAGTTTAAGGTCATGCTATTTGGGATGAAAAACGCCCCCGCCACGTTCCAACGGATGGTAGACCAGCTGCTTGATGGCTTCCACGATTATGCATGTGCATACTTGGATGACATCGCGATTTTTAGTGAGACCTGGGAGGAGCATCTGGGCCATGTAGGAGTGGTGCTAGACCGAATCAAAGAGGCCGGCCTAACCCTCAAACCGAGTAAATGTCATAATGGGATGGCGGAAGTACAGTACTTGGGACACCGGGTGGGGTGTGGGAAACAAAAGCCCGAACCCGTCAAAGTTGAGGCAGTGGCCCAGTGGCCAACCCCCCGTACCAAAACACAGGTTTTAGCATTCCTCGGAACGGCTGGCTACTACCGCAAATTTGTCCCGAACTACAGCACCCTGGCCAAACCCCTCACTGACCTTAATAAAAAAAAATCTACCCCGCCAAGTAGTATGGGCCCCAGAGTGTGAACAGGCATTTCAACAGCTCAAACAGGCCCTGGTTAATAGTCCGGTATTAGCTGCTCCCAATCCATCTAAACGATTTCTTGTTCACACAGATGCTTCAATGTTTGGATTGGGCGCGGTATTGAGCCAGGTTGGAGCAGATGGCGGAGAACACCCCGTAGTTTACTTGAGCAGGAAGCTTCTCCCCAGGGAAGTGAGCTACGCCGCCATAGAAAAAGAATGCCTGGCTGTGGTGTGGGCCCTAAAGAAGCTTCAGCCCTACTTGTACGGACAACAGTTCACCCTACTCACAGACCACAACCCGTTGGTATGGCTAAATCGAGTGGCAGGGGACAATTCCCGGTTGTTGCGTTGGAGCCTGGCGTTACAACCGTATGACTTTACTATCCACTACCGCCCGGGAAACAGAACGGCAATGCTGACGGATTATCGCGGAAAACTGAACTGGAAAAGTGACCCGTGAGTACTCCCCGGACATCCCCAAGCCGATCCGTTAAGGATCAGACTGTGTATGCCAGCTTGTGGGTAAGGGGGAGCATTGTAGCAAAATACTGAACACTGAGAATATGGTGGGGATCACTTCAAAGGTGACAGTAAATATTCATTCCAGGAAATGTAGAGACAGAAGGTCTACTGATGTCTGAATAAGTAAATTGGGTTAATTGGGGTCTGAGGTGGCTTTCCAGTCATCTATTGTTCAGTGTGTTAACGAACCCACCTATTATCTGCTACGGGATGTAATTACACTCCTAGTAATGTGTCTGGCACGGTTTCATTGTTATGAGTAAATATGTGGTGACAAAGGTCTCACGCATACCAAGTTTGTTAGAAATAGTTCCAGGTAATTAAATCACTGTCATCTGTTAGTTGCTGAAGGGAATGCCCCTGGAAAATTAGATAAGAAACCCCTTGCATGGGGAATGATATAAAAAGCCAGCTGTGGCAAAATAAAGTGTTGATTTACTCCCAAAACTGTGTGTCGTCCAGTTACTGGGGGGTAACAGGTTGCCTTGGATAAGTTAGTACTTCCTCAGCTTCAAGGAACTCCCAGCGGACATTGGAGATCCACAACAAATACAATTGGTGTTCTCATACTAATACCACAGGCAGGGAGCTGCTTTATTTTCACTTAGTGCACTGTGTCCTTTGCACAGCGTGCACCTAAAGGTACCTGAATACAATTGGTGGTGTTCTCATACTAATACCACAGGCAGGGAGCTGCATTATTTTCACTTGGTGTACTGTGTCCTTTGCACAGCGTGCACCTAAAGGTACCTGAATACAATTGGGGGTGTTCTCATACTAATACCACAGGCAGGGAGCTGCATTATTTTAATTTAGTGTACTGTGTCCTTTGCACAGCGTGCACCTAAAGGTACCTGAATACAATTGGTGGTGTTCTCATACTAATAACACAGGCAGGGAGCTGCATTAATTTCATTCAGTGTACCGTGTCCTTTGCACAGCGTGCACCTAAAGGTACTTGAACACAATTGGTGGTGTTCTCATACTAATACCACAGGCAGGGAGCTGCATTAATTTCACTTAGTGTACTGTGTCCTTTGCACAGCGTGCACCTAAAGGTACCTGAATACAATTGGTGGCGTTCTCATACTAATACCACAGGCAGGGAGCTGCAAGTATTTTCAGTTAGTGTACTGTGTCCTCTGCACAGTGTGCACCTAAAACTAACTGAAGACAATTTCTGGTGTTCTCATACTAATACCACAGCAGGCCAGCAGGCAGTTGATTCTGCTAGCTGCAGTATAATCAGTATAGATATATATATATATACATCCCACCTTTGTGCAGCTACATCTCACTGCAGGCCATTAGTATGTCTGGAAGGCAAACAAGGAGAGGCAGACAGTCACGAGCCAATAAAAGAGGGCAAGCAGGCTCTGTGTCTAGAGGCAACAGTGCTGGTTGTGGACACGGTGCATCCTCATCAGCACGCAACATTCAGAAGATTTGGTAGAGTGGATGACCAAGCCATCCTCCTCATCCTCTCTCACCCAGGCTCAGGGTACTTTGTCTGGCAAAGCAGCTGCCAACACGGCCTCTTCCCTTGGCTCAATGGCATCAGTCACTCCTTCCCTAGCCCCACCATGTCCTCCTGAGGAGTCCCCCAAACTGTTTGACCACAGTGTTGGGTACATGCTCCAGGAGGATGCCCAGCGTTATGAAGGCACCGATGATGGAACCCAGCTAGAGGAAGGCAGTAACATGATCCCAGAGAGAAGGGGTAGTAACGTGAGCCCAGAGAGAGGGGGTGCCCAACAAGGACAGCAATCTGGCAGTCATGTTCCCCCAGCTGCAGCATACTGCCAGGTTTGCTCCAGTGAAGAGGAGGAAGGGGATGATGAGGTCACTGACTCCACTGGGTGCCTGATAGGAGAGAGGAGGAGGAGGAGGCACATCTCCAAGGAGGCAGGATGCATCACACCGCAGAGCTCCGCATGTGCAGAGCGCTGCTGTCTCTGCTCGTTATTCCAAAAGTTCTTTGTTGTGGGCCTTTTTTGAGATGAGTGCATCAGATCGCAGCGCTACTATGTGCAACATATGTCTGAGGCGTATCTCGCGTGGCCAAAACATCACCCGCTTGGGCTCCACATGCTTGATCAGACATATGTTGACCTGCCATGCAGTTAGTTGGCAAGCACATCTAAAAGACCCACACCAAAGAACAAAGCGCCCCTCTCCTTGCTCATCAGCTGGGATCTCCAACCCCACTATACCTTCAGTCCTCTCTGAAACCTGCACTGAGAGGAATGAAGGTGTAGAATTAGGTGTGTCACAGCCAAGTACTTGCGGGCAATCTGCTATCGGTACACTGACGTCCGATTGTAGCAGGAAAATTTCCCTGCCCCAGCTGCTGCACCGCCGAAAGAAGTTCGCTCCCACCCATCCACATGTCCAGCGGTTGAATGCTAGCTTGGCTAAATTGCTAGCACTTTAACTGTTGCCTTTTCAGTTGGTAGACTCTGCCCCCTTCCATGAGTTTTTGGAATGTGCTGTTCCTCAGTGGCAGGTTCCCAAACGCCACTTTTTCTCACGGAAGGTGATTCTGGCTCTCTACCGGCATGTGGAAGGCAATGTCTTGGCCTCGCTGGACAGGGCGGTCAGCGGTAAGGTGCATATTACCGCTGACTCATGGTCCAGCAGGCATGGACAGGGACGTTACCTATCTTTTACGGCACATTGGGTGACTCTGATGGCAGCTGGGTAGGATGCAGGATAAGGTGCAGTAGTGTTGGAGGTTGTTCCGCCATCACGCCTCCAAAATGCTACTACTGGTGATTCTGACACACCTCTTTCCTTCACCCCCTCCTCTTCTTCTTCCTTCATGGCCTCTTCCTGTGCTTTGTCCTCGGAACCAGCGGTGCTCCGTAGGCGTTCAAGGGGCTACGCAAGTACGCAGGCCAAAAGATGCCATGCGGTGCTTGAGCTGGTGTGCTTGGGGGACAGGAGCCACACTGGGGCAGAGATTATGTCAGCTCTGCAGGGGCAGGCTCAGAGGTGGTTGACGCCATGCCAGCTTAAGCCAGGAAAGGTGGTTTGCGACAATGGCACCAACCTCCTCTCCACTGTCAGGGTCACCTGTGGCCAGGTGACAGATGCACACCGTAGGGGGACAGGAGTGCACCGCGAGGTAGTGAACCCTATGGCTGGCTTCTGTGGATAGGAAACTGGGTGGTTGTGGAAAGCGGGACCAGAGGAGCACAACCGGGATCCCAACGGAAGCGAGAGCCAAGATTCCCCAGGGCGCGGAGTCTAAGACCCAGCTGGTCTTCTCCAGGGCCTCTAGTGGTGAGGATGTTACGCTGCAGGCTGGGACCAGGTCGCGGCCCCTGGAGTTTCCTAGCTCACGCCCCGTAGGATAAGGGGAAGCAGCAGCACACGATAGAGAGAACCGAATAACAAGCCGAAGGTCAGGGGCCACAAGCAGACAAGGATAACGAAGAACGAGCCGAAGGTAAAGGGTCACGAGCAGACAGGGATGGTCGGGGACAAGCCAATAACGTAACAGAGAGACAGACGTAGCACACGGCAGGCAGGAACCCAAACACACAATGCCTAACAAACACGTTGATCAGCAAAGCAGGCTTGCAGTGCACAGGTTAATATAGTGTTCAGTGATAGGGCCTGGGGTGGAGTCAGGCTGGGAGGAGATTATAAAGGAAGCCAGGTGAAGGAGGTCTGGTCTCTAGATGAACACATGAGGAGGAAGGTAAGATGGCAGACAGACATTAATGCATATCCATGACAGTACCCTCCCTCTTACGAGGCCTCCCCCTTCCCCGCCTGGGCCCAGGTTTAGAGGGAAACTTCCGATGAAACTCCTTTAACAGACGAGGTGCAAAGACCTCAGATGCAGTGATCCAAGACCTCTCCTCAGGACCAAACCCTTTCCAATGAACGAGGTACTGAAGAACGCCTTTACAGAGTCGGGAGTCCAGAATTTGACTGATCTCGTACTCCTGATTATCCTCCGAGACAGGCGCCACGGTAGGAAGAGGACGAGAGAATTTATTGAGGACTAAAGGCTTTAGAAGAGCAACATGAAAGGAGTTAGTGATTTTAAGGCTCTTAGGAATCTGGAGTTTGAAACAAACCGGATTCAGTTTAGCAGTTACCGTGTATGGACCGATGAATCGTGGAGCAAACTTCAGAGAAGGAACTCGGAGCTTGATGTTCCTGGTAGAGAGCCAGACTTTGTCCCCTGGCTGAAGAGAAGGCGGTTTACGCCTGCGGCGGTCTGCAAAGCCTTTGAATTTTTCAGCAGCTGCCCGGAGGGAATCATGAACGTGACCCCAAACGGAATTGAGAGACTCCTGAACCGAAGCCAAAGCTGGAATGTCTGGAGAACAGATCATAGGAAGAGGAAGTTGAGGGTGTTTTCCATAAACTGTGAAAAAGGGTGTCTTCTGCGAACTGGTATTCACATGATTGTTATGGGAGAATTCTGCCCACGGGAGTAGAGAGGACCAATCGTCATGGTGAGAAGACACAAAGGTGCGAAGAAAGACCTCTAACTCCTGATTAACCCTCTCAGTCTGTCCATTGGATTGGGGATGGTAAGAAGAAGAAAAATCCAAGACAATATTGAGGGATTTGCAAAAGGCTCTCCAAAAACGAGACGTGAATTGGACTCCCCTGTCGGAAACAATATGAGAAGGGACCCCATGTAGGCGGAGAATTTCTCGAATGAAAATGGGAACCAAGGCAGGGGCAGAAGGAAGACCAGGAAGAGGAACAAAATGAGCCATCTTGGAGAATCGATCGATTACCACCCAAATGACTGTATTATTCTCAGACAGTGGGAGATCGGTGATAAAATCCATGGCAATATGGGCCCAGGGTTCCTTAGGAATAGGCAAGGGCATGAGGAGACCAGCAGGAGCTTGTGTGGAGGATTTGGACTGAGCACAGACATGACAAGCTTTAACGTAGTCTTTGACGTCTGAGCGGAGATTAGGCCACCAGTAGTGACGACTGATGAGTAGGAAGGATCGGAGGAATCCAGAATGCCCTGCCACCTTGGAATCATGTCCCCAACGAAGGATCTTAGCTCTTAGCTCAGTGGGGACAAAGGTCTTACCAGGCGGAATTTTAGACTTCAGGGTGGTAGAGTGGGCAACAATGCATGAGGTGGGAATGATCGGCTCAGGTTCAGGGGCGGACTCCTCGTCCAAAGTGTCAAATGACCTAGAGAGCGCATCAGCCCGACCGTTGCAGGAACCAGGTTTGTAGGTAATCGTGAAATTAAAACGGGCAAAGAAGAGACTCCACCTGGCCTGTCTAGGATTCAGACGTTTAGCATTCTGTAGATACTGTAAATTCTTGTGATCGGTAAAGATCGTTATGGAGTGAGGGGAACCCTCCAAGAGATGACGCCACTCCTCTAACGCCAATTTAATAGCGAGAAGTTCCCGATCACCGATGGCATAATTCCTCTCTGCCTGAGAATTTTTTTTGGAGAAGAACGCACATGGTTGGCGTCTCTTCTCAAAGATTTGAAGAAGCACAGCTCCCACCCCCATTGAGGAAGCGTCCACTTCAATAAAAAATGCATTCCCAGGATTTGGTCTCCTCAAGAGGGGGCCAGAAACAAAGGCCTGTTTCAGGTTGTGAAATGCAGAGACAGCTTCGGGAGGCCAGTCTCTGGCATTCACACCCTTCTTGGTCAAAGTGATAATAGGCGCGGCAATGGAAGAGTAATTCCTTATGAACTGCCTATAATAATTAGTGAAGCCAAAAAAAAGCTGTGTGGCCTTGAGGCTAGCAGGAAGAGGCCAGTTGGTGATAGCCAAGACCTTCCCAGGGTCCATACGAAGCCCCGAACATGAGACAAAGCACCCCAAAAACAGGACCTCAGAACATTCAAAGGAACATTTCTCCAGCTTGGCATAGAGATTGTTCTCTCTAAGACGTTGAAGTACAGTGCGGACATGGTTTCTGTGGACGAGCAGATTTTCAGAAAAGATCAGAATGTCATCCAGATAGATGACAACAAACTGGTACAGCAGATCTCTGAAGATTTCATTGACAAAGTTTTGAAACACGGCTGGAGCATTACACAGACCAAAAGGCATCACCAGATATTCGTAATGCCCGTCTCTAGTGTTAAATGCAGTCTTCCATTCGTCACCCTCCCGTATTCGAATGAGATTGTACGCGCCTCTGAGATCCAACTTGGTGAAAATGGAGGCACCCTTCAACCTATCGAATAGCTCAGATATTAAGGGTAAGGGGTATCGATTTTTAATAGTAACCGCATTTAAACCCCGATAATCGATGCAGGGTCTTAAGGTACCATCCTTTTTGGCAACAAAAAAGAACCCTGCCCCTGCAGGCGATGAGGATTTCCGGATGAACCCTCTCTCCAGATTCTCTGCTACATACTCCGACATGGCCTGGGTCTCTGGGATGGACAGAGGGTAGGTACGACCCCTGGGTAGAGTTGCTCCGGGGACAAGATCAATAGCACAGTCAAAAGACCTGTGGGGAGGAAGCACCTCAGCTGATTTTTTACAGAACACATCCCGGTAATCGCTGTATGCGGCGGGAAGATCAGAAGAAACAGAAGTGGCAGCAACCGGAAGACTCTCCTTGGGGGTCACCTTGAGAAGACACGACGAGAAACATGAGGAACCCCAGGCCAGGATCTGCCCAGAGACCCAGTCCACATGTGGAGAGTGGAGCTGTAGCCAAGGGAGGCCCAATACAACTGGGGTAGAGGCCTTGGGTAGAATAAGAAAGGATATCCACTCCTGGTGGAGAATCCCTACCGACATCCTAATGGGTAGCGTCTGGAAGCGAATAGGGCCCCCTGGGAGAACAGTGCCATCAATTGCCGAGACTACCAATGGGGTAGTGAGAGGTGAAAGGGTAAGCTTCATAGAAGAAGCAGTTCTCCAATCCATGAAATTGCCGGCAGCCCCGGAATCCAGGTATGCAAGGGTTGACTGAGGAGAAGTGCCTACATGAAGGGACACCGGCAAGAGCAGGCGAGAAGGTGATGTTTCTGGGTCCAATACTCCACCTTCCAAATGTATTAGACCCGAGCGTTTCCCGGACGAAGCGAGCAGGAGTCACGAAAATGACCCTTGCCCCCACAATAGAGGCACAAGCCCAGAGTTCTGCGCCTAGCACGTTCTTCGGGGGTTAGTCTGGTCCGGCCCAGCTGCATAGGTTCTTCAGCAGGTAGAGGATGCTCCACGGAATGAAGGGAGGGGAGCTCAGACTGGCTAGGACCCAGAGAGTGCTGGCGTCTTTTTTCTAAGGACCTCTCTTGAAAACGAATGTCGATCTGGTTGCATAATGAAATTACATCGTCCAGACCGACGGGAATGGCTCTTCCCGCTAATTCGTCTTTCACTCGGTCAGAGAGGCCATGTAAAAAGGTAGCGACCAGGGCCTCATTATTCCAGCTCAATTCAGCTGTGTGGATACGGAACTGAAGAGCATATTGCCCCACTGAACTAGATTCTTGGCGAAGACGTAAGACAGCACTAGCCGCTGAAGAAGCCCGAGCCGGCTCTTCGAAGATATTACGAAAGAGCTTCAAGAATTCGGACAGACTGGAAACCACCGGATCGTTCCTCTCCCACAGGGGGGCAGCCCAGGCCAAAGCTTCACCGGAGAGGAGGGAAATGATATAGGCTACCTTAGCCCGGTCAGATAGGAAGCTTTGAGGCTGAAGCTCAAAATGAATAGTGCATTGGCTGAGAAACCCCCTGCAGGCCTTGGAGTCCCCAGAGAAACGGAACGGAGCTGGCAATCTTAGTGAGTGTGAGGCTGCAACTGGTGCGATAGGTACAGCCGCTGGTTGTACTTGGGGTTGCGGATTCGGGGTTCCCAAGGAGACCTGAAGCTGCTCGAATCGAGAAGCCAGATCCTGGAGGAATCGCATCACCTGGGTCTGATTTGATTCCTGGGTCTCAAGTCTGCGAACTATGCCCTGCAATGGATCATCCGCGGGAAGCGGGATGTCAGCCGGGTTCATGGCTGATCAAACTGTCAGGGTCACCTGTGGCCAGGTGACAGATGCACACCGTAGGGGGACAGGAGTGCACCGCGAGGTAGTGAACCCTATGGCTGGCTTCTGTGGATAGGAAACTGGGTGGTTGTGGAAAGCGGGACCAGAGGAGCACAACCGGGATCCCAACGGAAGCGAGAGCCAAGATTCCCCAGGGCGCGGAGTCTAAGACCCAGCTGGTCTTCTCCAGGGCCTCTAGTGGTGAGGATGTTACGCTGCAGGCTGGGACCAGGTCGCGGCCCCTGGAGTTTCCTAGCTCACGCCCCGTAGGATAAGGGGAAGCAGCAGCACACGATAGAGAGAACCGAATAACAAGCCGAAGGTCAGGGGCCACAAGCAGACAAGGATAACGAAGAACGAGCCGAAGGTAAAGGGTCACGAGCAGACAGGGATGGTCGGGGACAAGCCAATAACGTAACAGAGAGACAGACGTAGCACACGGCAGGCAGGAACCCAAACACACAATGCCTAACAAACACGTTGATCAGCAAAGCAGGCTTGCAGTGCACAGGTTAATATAGTGTTCAGTGATAGGGCCTGGGGTGGAGTCAGGCTGGGAGGAGATTATAAAGGAAGCCAGGTGAAGGAGGTCTGGTCTCTAGATGAACACATGAGGAGGAAGGTAAGATGGCAGACAGACATTAATGCATATCCATGACATCCACCCTCCGACAGGGACAACTGACTCGTGTGCCCTGTTTGGCTCACATCCTTAACTTAGTGGTGCAGCGGTTCTTTGGTAGGTACCCGGGCTTACAGGATGTCCTGAAGCAGGCCAGGAAACTCTGTGTGCATTTCCGCTGGTCATATAATGCCAGTGCTCGGCTGGTTGACCTCCAAAAAGAATACAACCTGCCCAAGAACCACCTAATCTGTGACATGCCCACCAGGTGGAACTCTACGTTGGCCATGCTGCAGTGGCTGCACACGCAGCAGAGGGCCATCAATGAGTATCTGTTGCAATATGGCACCAGGACAGGGTCAGGAGAGCTTGGTTTTTTCCCCACGCCAGTGGACCATGATCAGGGATGCATGCACTGTCCTGTCACCATTTGAGGAGGCCACGAGGATGGTGAGCAGTGACAGTGCATGCATCAGTGACACTGTCCCTCTTGTCCACCTGTTGGAGCACACACTGCGTGGAATAATGGACAGGGCACTTGAGGCAGAACAGAGGGAGGAAGAGGAGGTCTTCCTTACCTCTCAAGGCCCCCTTTATCCACACAGTGTTCCTGCTGGCCCGCCTATCACACAGGAAGAGGAGGAGGAGGAGGAGGAGATGGATTGTGTCAGCATGGAGGTGGAGCCCAGCACTCAGCATCAGCAGCAGTCTTCAAGGGATCAATTACAGTCTCAAGAAACCAATGGACTTGTACATGGCTGGGAGGAGGTGGCTGCGGATCATGACGTCCTGAGTGACCCAGAGGACTCCGGACCGAATGCCTCAGCAAACCTACACTGCATGGCCTCCCTGATCCTGCAAAGCCTGCGGAAGGATCCTCATATTCGTGCTATCAAGGAGAGGGATCATTACTGGCTGGCAACCGTTACAAGGGTAAGGTTGCAGACCTTATCTTGGCGTTGCAGAGGGAGCAGAGGATGAAACATCTTCGGGAGGCCTTGCATAAAGGTCTGTGCAATGCGTTTCCAGAGACTGGGAGGTAACAAATTCCTGGTCCTGGACAACGTGTTGCTGAGTCTTCGGTCAGTCAAAGAAGGAGCAGTGGAGAGGGTGGCCGTCTGACCAATGCGTTCAGACAATTTTTTAGTCCGCAGCCCCAAGGTATGATCAGCAACTATCGCCACCGTCTGTTTTACATGGTGCAGGAATACCTAGGGGCAAGATCAGACTTGGACACCTTTCCCACCGAAAATACTCTGGGTTACTGGGTCTTGAGGATGGATCACTGGCCAGAGCTTGCACAGTATGCAATTGAGCTACTGGCCTGTCCTGCATCCAGCATTCTTTCGGAACGCACATTCAGTGCTGCTGGAGGCTTTGTAACCGATCACAGGGTGCGCCTGTCCACCGACTCGGTCGATCGACTGACCTTCATAAAAATTAATCAGTCTTGGATCACCACCAGCTACCAAGCACCTGATGCTGATGTAACCGAGTTATTTTTTTTGAAATGTCAGATCCCTACAAGACTGCCTATGCTGATGCTGAGTGACTACCCTGTTATGCTGAGTGACTATCCTCTTCCTCCTCAATGATCATGCTGATAGCTTGTAAGAACATTTTTGGTTTTGGGCACCGCCACCAGTGGCTAAGGCCCAATTTTTCAGCCCCTGTTTAATAGGGGCGTGTAATTACAATTTTTGATGCAATACTTTGCAGCAGGGCTCATTCCTGTGCTCCAACTAGAGTATCTGTGAGGGGTTGGAAAAATAAAAAATTGCGCTATTCAAAATGATTAAACTAATTGAGCGGCAACAGAGTGCTATATAACACAAACAGATATAATAAGAAAAAAAGTTGCACTAAAACATGATCGTGAATGGCAATAAACCATACGTAAATAAACATAAACACCAACCACTGAATAAAATAATATCCAAGTAGTGAAAAACAAATTATTAGAGAAATAAAAAATAAATTGAATAAATTGGACTCAGTTCATAAACAGAGATAAGTGAAAAAAGTTTTTCCCAAGTGTCCAAGATTAAATGGTAGTAGAAATGTGAAGAATCCACTGTGCCAAACTTGTTCCAAACACGATTAGGAAATTGTGATGATAGTGAAGCACCTCCACCTAAGTAGACACTTACCAAATGGACGTGATCTCTTATAACAGGAGATCAAAAACAGCATAGGCTAATAACCCAGCCTGGGGTTCTGATGGAAAACACCTCAGCTCCGCATACAGCATACAGGGATGTAGACCTCAGAAAAGCATCTCAGCTCAGCATACAGCGTGTAGGGATGTAGACCTCAGCCAGCAGCACCCGGAGTCACGCCACATGAAATGATGAATGAATACGCATAGCATAAAACCTTTTAACGGTTTATTAAGAACAAGTAAGGTTACACTTACGATTAAGAAGTTTAAAAATAGCATGTAACAAACGAGCCGGCCGGCTCCTCGATATGCAGCCCGTATCTTCACGGTCTGTCGTAAAAACGCGGTGACGTCAGAACGTCGTACCTCCCTACGTTTCGTCGCAAGAGGGACGTGGTCACGGGATACGGGCGGCGCTCTGATTCACCGCTTAAATAGTACTAAAGGTAGTGCAGCCTCGCTGTGAGTCGCGAGCGGCCGCTCAAAACGCCATCTTGGTTGATGAAAAAAACAAAAAGGAACCATCTGTATGCTCCATATCAGTAAGGGCAAGACTAAATGAATAGAAAAAAACATTGAACAGTCAGTCCAAGAACTGATAGCGGAAACTGACTCACTATAATAGGTATGTAAAACCACAATTAGTATATCAGTGCTGGCACCAAACTACTTGGCACGTAGTGCTAAAAATACCAGATATACATATATGGATTGTGGTTAATAACTACAAATATGATATAATAAAATAAATTATAACAACAATGGGCAATATGTGTATAGATGCCCCATGGATATCACCCAACCAGCTACCAATCCGCCGTCTGTTAGATCTCAGGCTGTACCTGTTCGCCGCCTTTCTCCTAGTAGAGGACGGGGTCGCTCACCGGCAAGAGGCCCTCCCACTGGTGGTCAAGGAAGTGGAAAACGCCCTTTTGTACCTTATGGTGGGAATATAGAAAGGGGTGGTGGTAACCATCAAGCCAACCCCCAACCTTCTCTTCGCCCGTATGGACGAAGTCAGTACCCTCAGGGTAATTTAGGCCCCCCACGAGGTCAAGGGCGGAATTGGGCACATGGCCCACCTCCTCCTCTAGGTCGGGGTTTCGTTAACAACGACAACAGAGCCTACTATCAGGACCAACGACCATTGGCTCCATCCCAGTTTCGTGGTCAGGGTCACAGCCAACCTTACGGATATGGGGGCAACCAGGTTGTCCATTATGATACTGAATATGAATTGGATTATAACATCGCTACTCAAAATAGCTTCTTACCCCTAAGCGATTTAGGTGGCCCTGATGATGACGCTTACCTTACAAGTTCTGGTGCCAATTACAATGATGGACCTGGAACCAGTCATTATGGCCCCAATTATGGAGACTATCAAGAGTCCAACCTTAAAGAAAACTGTGGAAACCAGAATTGGGGTTTTCCCAGGGTCGGCCAAGGAATAAAAAGGGTGGTCGAACTAAGAGGATAAAAAATTATAGAATGCACCGTTAGCGAATATAAATGTGCTCAATACAAACGTATGTGTGAATGTCAACCATCTAAACCTTTTGGGATGACGGTACACACTATTAGTGAAAGGATTATGCACCAATAATTGGTGTCACCAGAAATGCAGTAGGTGTAATACTAAATGTTACCACTAAAAAGTGATCAACTAAGTAAAACCAGAAAATATACTGTGCAAAACATTAAATGAACTGAACAACCAGACAAATAGCTCAAGGAGTAATTCACAGTACTACAGATGGTTTTCAACATCAAAGAAATAATGTCTCTGCTGTTATTGAAGACAACTGTTGACCGAACATTATCGGTCCTAGATGTCGGATGTTGGGTGACTTTTATTTTAAATCAATTTTAAATCAATTTTTTTCCTTCCTTCTATATTACAACCACTGTTGCATATGGGACATTATTTCTTTGATGTTGAAAACCATCTGTAGTAGATCACCTACTGCATTTCTGGTGACACCAATCATTGGTGCATAATCCTTTCACTAATAGTGTGTACCATCATCCCGAAAGGTTTAGATGGTTGACATTCACACATACGTTTGTATTGAGCACATTTATATTCGCTAGCGCTGCATTCTATAATTTTTTATCTCTCAAGGTGTTAGTGCCTTATGCTGTAGCAGCTGCGCATATAATAATTTCTTTTCACTTGTCATTTATTTTTGTATGTCTCCATAAGCGCGAGTTTTAGTTTTTGTTTATTGAACTAAGAGAGGAACTAGAGGGGGGAGGTACGCTCAGTCTAAAAAGACCAAGAACGAAGCGGGCATCGGTATTTTCAATTTGAGCTCCCATCCGCTGACAGTTCCGGAACTGGCTGTTCTGGATAGAGGTTTGAAGTATGCCCCGCCTAGGAATATCAGTAAATTCCAAACTTATATGGATATCCAAAAATATGTTCGCAAATTAAATATCCAGAGGTATATGGCCCCCAATCCAGTTTCAACTTCTAGATTGCCCCCCTCTGGATATTTACATTCAGGCCTTACTAACGCCTCTGTTTTTAACCCGCCTGGGCATCTCTCTCCTTCATTGAAGGTTTTCAGAGACCTAGCTTTGAAGGACTTAGATGAGATGCGAATCAAACAATATAAAAACAAAAAGGATATCGAATTAGGAATTGACTCCTTATGTGCCAATAACAATTTGGTTATCCGCCCCGCCGATAAGGGGGGTGGCATAGTGGTTCTAAATAAAGATGACTACATGCAGGAGATGTATCGAATTTTGGGAGACACTACTTCATACACCCCTTTAATATCCAACCCTGGAGTTAGATATAAAAGTATTCTAGAGGAAATTGTTGCTAGGGGGTTTAGCAAGCATATTCTAAATAAAAAATAATTTGCTTTTTTGGTACATAAATCACCTAGGACTCCAATTATATATTACTCACCTTAAGTTCATAAAAGTCTTGCTTGCTCCCCGGGACGTCCCATAGTTAGTGGGATAGACGCCATCACGTCCCGGGTGGGCAAGTACATAGACTTTTATCTCCAACCACTCGTACATAGGATGCCATCTTATGTGAAGGACACCCGCCATGTTATCAATCTCTTGTCCTCCTTTAAGCCGTGTGACAATCTGTGGTTGGTGACTGTAGATGTCACGTCACTATATACGGTGATACCCCACCAGTTGGGTTTGGATGCAGTTGCTTATTTTTTGGATAAAGATTCAGGTTTACCTCAGGAACAAGTTGATTTTATTATGGAGTTATTGGAATATGCGGCCACCCATAATTTTTCCTGGTTTAATGGTCAATTCTTCAGACAGGACAGAGGGGTCGCCATGGGGGCTAAATATGCCCCCAGCCTGGCGAACCTCTTCATGGCCAAATGGGAGGAGGATGTCGTCTGTGTTCGTTCTAGGCCGCAGGTAACTCTGTGGGCCAGGTACATAGACGACATCCTCCTCCTGTGGAGAGGAAGTAGGGGGGATCTTTCGACCTTCATGGACTCTCTAAATGCTAACGATAGAGGAATTCACTTTAGCTATGACGCTAATCAGGACAGAATACATTTTCTGGACTTGACCATTTCTGTCGGTGTGGATGGTTTCATTACTTCTACCTACTTTAAATCCACCAACAGAAATGCTTTCATTCCCAATAACAGTTGCCATCATGCTTCGTGGCTCAGATCCATGCCCAAAAGCCAGTACCTGAGGTTAAAGCGCAATTGTACAGAACAAACCACTTTTCTGGAGCAGGCGCAGGTTTTGACCCAGAGGTTTGTAGATAAGGGCTATTCTTTGGAATCCCTTTTCAGTACTCTTGAACATGTAAAGAATGTGGATAGAGCCAGTCTGCTGCAAGAAAAAGGCGATAGAACCAATAGAGAAGGTTTTCGTAACCCTTTCATCACCAATTATTCTTGTCAACACACTAAGATCAAACATATAGTTAACAAACACTGGCACATTCTAAAGAATGACAAGGTTTTGAAAACTATCCTACCCGATAGGCTGCAGGTGGTTTTTCGGGGGGCTCCCTCTTTTAAGGACAAAATAGCTCCTAACATACTAAATCCTCCGATTATAAGATCTATGTTCTTTTCAGAGCTTACTGGATACTACCAGTGCAGGAGGTGTCAAGTCTGCTCTCTGAATGGGTGTAGATCCAGGAGGAGCACCAGTTTTAGTTCTATATGTACCTCTAAGAGTTACACCATAGAGCCTTTTATTACTTGTTCGACGTTGGGAGTGGTATACATGCTCCAATGTCCATGCGGCTTGCAATACGTGGGCAGAACCAAACGCCCTCTGCAAGTACGCTTGAATGAACACATTAATAACATTAGGAGAGGATTCACGAAACATTCTGTGTCAAAACACTATCTCGCAGTGCATAGCAGGGATCCCACTTATACCATTTTTTTGGGCATCGACAGTATACCCCCCATTGGAGGGGTAGCTGTCTAGTTAGAAGTATATCCAGACTAGAGATGGCATGGGTTCATAAATTAAAAAGCTATAGCCCCTTCGGCCTAAATATTGAGGTGGATGTTAATTACTTTATAGACAATTCTTAATTTCTTTCTTCCTTTTTTATATACACCTTTTTATACACCCTTTACTATGAGGTTACTACATGTTTTCATTTTAATGAGTATCTTTAGCATTGTTATGATTGTGGTTTTTCTTGATCACTATTGGCAATATTTATATTACAAACCACAAGTTGGTAGTGTTTTCTCCATTATGTAAACTTGATGTGACTCGCGATGCGGCCGCATTAACTGCCTAGTGTATACATGTTCCTGGTAACATGCATATTCATATAGCTTTGGTCCATTTGGGTGATGTACAGTTTCCAATTAATTAAGTTTTAGGAAATTATTAACCTTAGTGACAAAATTGGGTTTTTTGGCTGGCTGTGGGGCCGCTGATGATGTGGAAGCCAGTGTGAATCTTCACCATTTAACAGTTCAGCATTTAGTTTACCTCCTTTCTGATATATATGAGGTTACATGTGTGTCTTGGTGCCATTTGTGCATCTATACACATATTGCCCATTGTTGTTATAATTTATTTTATTATATCATATCTGTAGTTATTAACCACAATCCATATATGTATATCTGGTATTTTTAGCACTACGTGCCAAGTAGTTTGGTGCCAGCACTGATATACTAATTGTGGTTTTACATACCTATTATAGTGAGTCAGTTTCCGCTATCAGCTCTTGGACTGACTGTTCAATGTTTTTTTCTATTCATTTAGTCTTGTCCTTACTGATATGGAGCATACAGATGGTTCCTTTTTGTTTTTTCCATCAATCAAGATGGCGTTTTGAGCGGCCGCTCGCGACTCACAGCGAGGCTGCACTACCTTTAGTACTATTTAAGCTGTGAATCAGAGCGCCGCCCATATCCCATGACCACGTCCCTCTTGCGATGAAACGTAGGGAGGTACGACGTTCTGACGTCACCGTGTTTTTACGACAGACCCTGAAGATACAGGCTGCATATCGAGGAGCCGGCCAGCTCATTTGTTACATGCTATTTTTAAACTTCTTAATCGTAAGTGTAACCTTACTTGTTCTTAATAAACCTTTAAAGGGTTTTATGCTATGCGTATTCATACATCATTTCATGTGGCGTGACTCCGGGTGCTGCTGGCTGAGGTCCACATCCCTACATGCTGTATGCTGAGCTGAGATGCTTTTCTGAGGTCTACATCCCTGTATGCTGTATGCGGAGGTGTTTTCCATAAGAACCCCAGGCTGGGTTATTAGCCTATGCTGTTTTTGATCTCCTGTTATAAGAGATCACGTCCATTTGGTAAGCGGCAGTGTTTACTTAGGTGGAGGTGCTTCACTATCATCACAATTTCCTAATCGTGTTTGGAACAAGTTTGGCACAGTGGATTCTTCACATTTCTACTACCATTTAATCTTGTACACTTGGGAAAAACTTTTTTCACTTATCTCTGTTTATGAACTGAGTCCTATTTATTCAATTTATTTTTTATTTCTCTAATAATTTGTTTTTCGCTATTTTATTCAGTGGTTGGTGTTTATGTTTATTTACGTATGGTTTATTGCCATTCACGATCATGTTTTAGCGCAACTTTTTTTCTTATTATATCTGTGAGGGGTTGCAGTGTTGTGGCACCACCACCAGTGCCTAAGGCCCAATTTTCAGCCCCTGTTTAACAGGGGCGTGTAATTAAAATTTTTGATGCAATATTAGCAGCAGGGCTCATTCCTGCGCTCCAACTAGAGTATCTGTGAGGGGTTGCAGTTTTGTGGCACCAGCGCCAGTGGCTAAGGCCCAATTTTTCAGCCCCTGTTTAACAGGGGCGTGCAATTACAATTTTTGATGCAATACTTTGCAGCAGGGCTCATTCCTGCGCTCCAACTAGAGTATCTGTAAGGTGTTGCAGTGCTGTGGCACCAGTGCCTAAGGCCCAATTTTTCTGCCCCTGTTCAACAGGGGCATGTAATTACAATTTTTGATCTAATGTTTCACAGCAGGGCCCATTCCTGCGCCGACCAAGAGTAACTGTGAGGGCTTACAGTGTTGTGGCAACACCACCACCACCACCGACGGACAATATTTCTGCCTCTGTTCAACAGGTGCATGTAATTACAATTCTTGATCTAATATTTCACAGCAGGGCCCATTCCTGCGCCCACCAAGAGTAACTGTGAGGGCTTACAGTGTTGTGGCAACACCACCACCACCAAAGGCCCAATTTTTCTACCACTGCTCAACAATGGCATGTAATTACAATTCTTGATATAATAGTTCACAGCAGGGTCCGTTCCAGCGCCCACCAAGAGTAACTGTGAGGGCTTACAGTGTTGTGGCAACACTAACACCTAAGGGACAAATTTTTGCAGAGTATATACGGCAGGCCCCTACTTTCAAACATCCAACTTACAAACGACTCCTACTTGCAAACGGAAGGAGACAACAGGAAGTGAGAGGAAATCTACCCCTAGGAAGGGAAATTCTCTCCTGTAAGAGTTGATATGGGAAAAAGGTGTCTCCTCTCCACTGATGCTTTATCACCAATCCTTGTTTCACTAAAAAACCCAAATTTAAAAAAAAAAATTGTCATTGGGACAGAAAGTGAGGTGAAATGTTCTGAAGAGGTGCACAGACAGCAAAAAAAATGTTACAGGGGTGATAACCCTTCCCAATGCTTTCCAAAAAGCTTAAAAATAGATTTTTTGGCTGGAGCTACACTTTAAAAATGTACCAGTTCAAAATTACAAACAGATTCTACTTAACAACAAACCTACAGTCCCTGCCTTGTTTCCACCGCCTGTATACTGCTGTTCAGAGTATATAGCGCCATTTTGGTGCAGGGTTTCCCTTAATATCCATATAAGACCCAAAGGGGGGGGGGGGTACCCATGCCATTTTTCTCAATGATTTTCATCCGTATTGCTGGGACCAGACATTACATTAAAGCCGCATGCAGTTTTAAATTACTTTTTTTTCCTTTAGAAATGTCATTTTGTGCAAGGACAGTTCTAAACACGGGAAACACTTGCCACTTCACAGGCATACTATAGACACCCCCCAGGTACGATATTTAAAGGAATATTTCACTCTTTTTTTCATTTTAAGCATCATTAAAATCACTGCTCCCGAAAAAACTGCAGTTTTTACAACTTTTTTTTGCATTGATACATGTACCCTGGGGCAGGACCCGGGTCCCCAAACCCTTTTTAGGACAATAACTTGCATATTAGCCTTTATAATTAGCATTTTTGATTTCGAACGTTCGAGTCCCATAGACTTTAACGGGGTTCTAAAGTTCGGACGAACTTTCGGTCCGTTCGCAGGTTCTGTTGCTGCGAACTTTCGGCTCATCCCTATTCATGAGTTAGAATGGCCCAGTCAAAGTCCAGACCTAAATCCAATTGAGAATCTGTGGCAAGACTTGAAAATTGCTCTCCATCCAATCTGACAGAGCTTGAGCTATTTTGCAAAGAAGAATGGGCATAAATGTCACTCTCTAGATGTGCCAAGCTGGTAGAGACATACCCAAAAGACTTGCAGCTGTATTTGGAGTGAAAAGTGGTTCTACAAAATATTGTCAGGGACCACCAGTGCCGAATGTCAGGGGCCACCAGTGCCAAATATCAGGGGCCACCAGTGCCAAATGTCAGGGACCACCAGAGCCAAATGTCAAGGACCACCAGTGCCAAATGTCAGGGACCACCAGAGCCGAATGTCAGGGACCACCAGAGCCAAAGGTCAGGGACCACCAAAGCCAAATGTCAGTCCCACCAGGAGGAGGGAGGAGAAGGAGGACACCTCTTCCATGGGTGGCACAGACTGGGGGGGGCTGTGAGACACCCTCCGCCCACTACAGGAAATGGAACTCCCTGCTCACTTTCAGAGGACTACAACTGGGTGTGTAAGACCGCAGCCAGCAGTCTTACAAACGGTATGTCACCAGGCAATAATGTTTTTTCAGCAAGTTTAGCAGCCTATTACGGAGGAACTACAGAGCTCAGAATAACATGGATGGCAAAGTTGGTGAAGGTAGGAGATCAGCAACAAGGACATGGAAAACATTTTTTGTCCGGAGTTCTGCTTTAATCCCAGGTTCACATCGATGCGATTTGGCATGCGATTTGACATGTAAAATCGCATGCCAAATCGGCAGCTATTGCTGGAAATGACACCGTCCGAATCGGTATGACGCCCACTTTGGGGTGCCGCACTGATTTCCAAAAGTAGTTTCGGGTGCAATTTCAATAAACATCTGTGCAGGAACCCGCACAGATGTCTTTGAAATCGCCCCCAAAGTCGGACTGACGTGTGGGTATAAAATCGAGAGAATTCAGCTGAACTCGCACAATTTCAATCCCCCAGCAGTGTGAACCTAGGCTAAAGCGCTGATAGACCTTGCCTTTATACTTGTTACTGGCTGAAGCACTGTGGCACATTGTGGAAGAGGAACTCAGAGAAGATAAAAGAAAAGGACTCATATAGTCATATATTTTCTACAAGTATTTTTGTTTGGCACAATATTAAGGTTTCCAAGAAAATTGATTGCTGTAGAGTCTTGATTGTAACTACCGTATATGCACAGTTCTTTTTTAGCACACTGATTGATACAGGGATTGTTTTTGGTATTACAGTTTAAGTTATTGTTTTCTTATGATATTATGATATATATATTTTGTGGAATATTTAAGCGCTGCCAATTTACACTTTACTACAATCTGATCTTGGTGTGTTTTCGAGGGGTACACCTTTTTAGGTAGCTGCTGGGAAGTTTTTTGAGATACACCCACCAGTTTACCACTTCAATACCGGGCATTTTCACCCCCTTCCTGCCCAGGCCAATTTTCAGCTTTCAGCACTGTCACGCTTTGAATGACAATTGCACGGTAGTGCGACGTGGCTCCCAAACAAAATTGACGTCCTTTTTTTGTCACAAATAGAGCTTTCTTTTGGTGGTATTTGATCATCTCTGCAGTCTTTATTTTTTGCGCTATAAAGAAAAAAATACAGACAATTTTGAAAAAAACACAATATTTTTTACTTTTTGCTATAATAAATATTCCAATTTTTTTTCTTTCTCAGTTTAGGCCGATATGTATTCTTCTACATATTTTTGGTAAAAAAAAAATCGCAATAAGCGTATAGTGATTGGTTTGCGGAAAAGTTATAGCGCCTACAACATAGGGCAGTGTTTCTCAACTCCAGTCCTCAAGGCGCCCCAACAGGTCATGTTTTCAGGTTTTCCATTATTTTGCACAGGTGATTTGATCAGTTTCGCTGCCTTAGTAATTACCACAGCCGTTTCATCTGAGGGAAATCCTGAAAACATGACCTGTTGGGGCGCCTTGAGGACTGGAGTTGAGAAACACTGACATAGGGGATAGATTTATGACATTTTTTTTTTTTTTTACTAGTAATAGCAGCGATCTGCGATTTTTGTCAGGATTGCGATATTGCGGCAGACAGATCAGGCACTTTTGACACTATTTTGGGACCATTCACATTTAAACAGCGAACAGTGCTATAAATATGCACCGATTACTGTATAAATGTGACTGTGTTCCCTAGGGAGTGATTCTAACTGTGGTGGGAGGGGACTGACTGGGGGGGGGTGACCGATCGGTGTCCCTATGTACAAGGGACACACCATCGGTCTCCTCTCCTTGACAGGACGTGGATCTCTGTGTTTACACACAGAGATCCACGTCCCTGGCTCTGTAACTGCCGATAGCGGGTATGTGGCGGACATCGTGGCCGCCAGGCACGCGCATCGGTATCGAGTGATGCGGCGGCGCGCGCGCCCCATAGCAGCCGGGAGGCCCGAGGACATCATATGACGGCCACCCAGGATGGCAGAGCCACCTTGTGGCCGTCATATTACTATAGGCGGGATGGGAAGTGGTTAATTAGGCACACTTGTTTCTAATTTATAATCCATGAAATATACAGAGCTTAGGCGAGACTGTTTCTGCATTTTGCACTGGTTCCACATCTCTGCACTGCTCACTGAATGAAGTGTGTATAATGAAGAAGGAGCCTTCCCTGAGTTATTCTTCCTTGCCAGGAACCTAAACCTGAGCTAATAAATGTCCCTAACAGGCGAGCTCCTCTCCCTACCATTCACAGGCCAAAATTACATAATGGAACCTTTTACATTATTTAAAAGGTTTCCTCAGCCAAGACAGCCGCCAAAGGTCACCAGAGGTTGCAGCAGACCAATCAGATGGTCCATTAGGGGACTCCCGTAACAAACTACACTCCATCTGTATGATAGCACAGTACCACCTACTGGACAGAGGAAAACCTGCACCTGCCTACAGTCTGACCTCTCATATAATCAGTCCTTGAGCAGTATCTACACTTTTTTTTGCACTGTGACAAGATGTTTAATTCAGGAAGGGAGCTGTAATTTTTTTTAGAAAGCATCTACTCAAGTCACATTGACCAAGAAAACCCCTAACTTGCCCACCTAGGTTCAACTACTTCAGGATCACCAGACAAAAATTTATAGAAATTGTGCAACTGCTGGCAGAAGGTTAAGTCATTGGCCTCTACTGGCAACCAGCATCAGAACCCCAAGCAGACTAGGCCCAACAATTTTCTAGATAATTTCCAAGAGACACAATGGGGGTTATTTACTAAAGGCAAACCCACTTTGCACTACAAGTGCACTTGGAAGTGCAGTCGCTGTAGATCTGAGGGGGACATGCAAGGAAAAAAAAACCAGCATTTTTGCTTGCACATAATTGGATGATAAAATCAGCAGAGCTTCCCCTCCTTTCAGATCTTCCCCTCAGATCTACAGCGACTGCACTTCCAAGTGCACTTGTAGTGCAAAGTGGGTTTGCCTTTAGTAAATAACCCCCAATGGCAGCAGCAGTTAGCAAGATTCCCAGAACCCTAATCCTGATGCACATTTAGCAAAAGTTTCTTCCAGCATGAATGCCTGTGGACAGTAGCAGCAATTCTACATTCCACTGGTACAGCTATAAAAAAAAAAGAAAATTACCTAGCTCACAGGGACAACATTTTATAGATGCTTCCCAGTAAACAGACAGAAAGGCATAATTTCATGAAGATTATATAGATTGTTTTCAGTTTGCAGACTAAATAGCAGTGGATAATGAAAGCACTACTATAATGACAAGACCCACAATGTTTTAGGCAGAACATTTTCATTATTTTTTTTTTGCCCTTTACAAGGACACGATGACAGAAAGCAGCAGAAAAATTATATTCTAATATATAAAAGTACTATAGCAAGGAGAGTACAAGTCCCACCTGAGATGGGCAGCCTTTCCTGCCCTCCTAGCCCTAGTGCTACCCCATACCAGTTGAGGCCCCTTTGTTGGTCTGCTATTTCCCATTATTTCCTCACCACCCTCCCTCTTTTCCCCCTCCCTTTTTAGTTATTTTTCTTTCCTGAAAGACTCCATGGCAGACTATGTGTGGGTTAACCCCGCCTCCTCTCCACAGCTATAGGACCCCTTACCCATAAATTTGAGCTCACTTCTACAGACAGGTGTTCCTTTTTTGTCCTCCTCACATGGACCCTTCATCATGCAATTCAGGTGCAGTCCAGGATGTCTGTCGGGTCAGGTACCAGTTGTGCGGTGGACCCAGGGCCCAGCTATGAGCGGGCGAGTGGTTTTGGGCTGATGGATACCCCTACGGTGGAGGGATGTGGCCCCAGTGTACCATGACGGACGGTGGATCTCGGGTGGCAAGCTCTGAAGACTTTTTTCTATAACTTTCCATGGCAGATGGTTTTTGTGTGTTGTACGTCTTTCTCTGCTGTTTTCTCTGTCCATACAGCGCCGCTTGTATTAGTATCTGTGTGGAACGCTTCTGCGTTCCAGGACGCCATTCCCTTCCTGATTCCTGCCGCTGTACGTCTGCGCATGCGCAGTGCGGCAGAGGGGTCAGAGGCCGCACAGGCGCAGTAAGGCTGGTCCCTTGGCACATGCGCGCAGCGGGACCGGCCATGACGTCATTCCGGCGGGCTATTTAAACCGCTGAATAGCCCTATACAGGTGGGATAACCTGTGGGCATATATAACGGCAGCATCCCGGAGCCTCGGGACTACCAGGACAGGGTAAGCACCTCATTTGCAATGTAATGCTTAGTAATCTGTAGTGTCTCTTAAAGGGACAGTTTTAAAAAAAACAAAAACAAAAACAAAAACTTTTTTTTGTGCTGGTCTTGCATTGATTTGCTTATCCTTAGTCTAGGTAGTGTAGTTTCGGATTTCTGTATCTCCCTCGTCATGGACTCATCTTCACCGCCGTGTGGCCAGCCCTCCTGCACAAGGTATGTGCGGAGTGGGTAGGGGGTTGGTGTCTTTTGTGCCTTTGCTGGTGGTTGCTAACGGTTACATCCTGCCCACCTTCCTCCCCCTCCCTCTGTCTGTATTATCTCTTACAGCCCGGCTATATCAGTTCATCAGTCACAAGACAGGGACCTTGCCAGGCCGCATCAGCATCATCATTCATCCTCCAGGTCCAGATGCGGCACTACGTCTAGGACCCATGATCATAGGGGATGTTCACATCCCCCCTCTAGACATAGGAGACGTTCCCATTCCTCCTCTAGTCACCGCCACCACCACTGCAATAGTCGCTCTGACCACAGAGCCTGCTGGGGATGTAAGACCAGAATCCCGGAGGGCAAATCGCTATGCGACCCATGTTATGCCCGAGCGGTCGGTGAGAAAGAGACCGAAAAACAAAATCTTGAGTCTCTTGTGAAACGTGTGGTACAGCAATCTATGAAGGAAATAGTTGCCCCCCACATGAGGAGCCAGTCCACCACCTTGTCTGGCTCCTTGGCTGACGAGGCCCAGGAGGATCCAGCCTAATTCCAGCCCCATGATTCCTCCCATGATTCCTCGCAAGACGAGATGGAGGGAGATGATTCTACGGTGGGATTCGACTACGCTTTAGTCTCTCCACTGATCAAGGCAGCGAAGGAAACTTTAAAGTTGGAAGATACCACTGCCCCCCCCCGAAAAACAAAGGAAACTGTTTAAGCAGCTGGGGAAAGAACGCTCCAATTTCCCACTTCCCTCTGAGCTGAAAGGAGTGTTTGAGGAAGAATAGAGCAAGGGGGATAAGAAGGTTTCTATGCTAAGCAAAACCTCTAGACTGTATCCCTTTAAATCTGAGGACATTATGCTCCCCTCGTAGATGCAGCAGTAATGCGCGTAGCAAAGCATGTCATCCTCCCGCTAGATGACACTGTATCTTTTAAAGATGGTCTGGATCGAAAGATTTACCAAGACCTCAAAAGAATATATAGCCTGACCGGAACGGCCTGCAAACCAGCTTTAGCCCTTGCAGTCACCTCCAAAGCAATGGAGGCCTGGGTGGAAAATGTAGACTCTGTTCTGAAAGGTGTCGGAGGAACTAGCACAAAGTTCAGCAGTGCAAGAACTTAAACTGGCTGTCGCCTTTTTGGGAGAAGCATCAATTGATCTCATCCGCTTGATGGCTAGATTCATGCTATCTTCGGTCATGGCCAAACGAGCACTATGGTTGCGCCCCTGGCTTGCTGATCCAGCCTCAAAGCAGGCATGGTGCAAAATTCCTTTTGAAGGAACTTCCTTGTTTGGAAATAAACTAGATAACGCCATTTCAAAGGCTACAGGCGGGAAGTCAGGGTTCCTCCCTCAGGACAGGCGTCCATTTAACCAAAGAAGACCTCAGCGGAGACACAGTACAGAGCGTTCGAGAGAGGCACGCTCCTATAGACCCGGACGGGATTTTAGGATAATCTGGAATTGGAATAGGCAGACATCTTTCCAAAAGTCTGGCAAGAAACAGATGCCTGGTGGGCGCGAGCCAACCAAGTCCTTTTGAGATTGGGCCCGCCCAAGCGGGTCGGGTAGGGGCTCACCTACGTCTCTTCCGGCACATCTGGGTGGCCTCGATCTCAGATTATTAGACCATCAAAACGGTCTCAACAGGTCACACATAGTCCTTCACCAAGGTCCCTCCATGCAGACCAATGCAAACTTCACTTCCTCAATCAGAAGAAAAACAACAAGTTCTTCTTTCATACGTGAATGCCCTGAAAGATCAAGGAGCAGTAGTATCCGTGCCAAAGAGCGAGGAATTCCAGGGAGTATACTCCCCCCTCTTCCTAGTACAAAAGAAGAACGGCTCTTGGCGTCCAGTTATAGACCTCACTTTTCTGAACAGGTACATAAAGCACGAGAAATTCAAGATGGAATCACTCTCAACCATTAAAAAAGTAGTTCAACCAGGCGACTGGTTGATCTCAATAGATTTAAAGGACGCATATTTTCATGTTCCCGTGGCAGAAGAATTCCACAAATATCTTCGATTTCAGGTCGAACGAGAGCACTTACAATTTATTTGTCTTCCATTCGGGCTAACAACCTCTCCAAGAGTCTTTTCCAAGGTACTGATGGCAATTGTGTCTCTTATCAGAATACAGGGTGTGCGTCTGTATCATTATCTGGACGATTTGCTACTACTGTCCCAAGACAAAAAGCAGCTGCTGATCCACAAAGATCAAGTGATCTCTAAACTGGTAGAGTTCGGATGGCTCCTAAACCGGGAGAAAAGTCAGCAAGAACCGACCCAATGCCTAACCTATCTAGGAGCTCAATTCGACACCATAGAGAATACCATCTCTCTGCCGAAAGAAAAAATCCCGGTCATTCGGGAAAGAATATACTTAGCCCTAGACTACTCTCACCTAAGGGCGTCACAGTGCCTGAAGATAATCGGCACAGTGGTGGCCACATCTCCCATGGTCAAATGGGCAATGTGGAGGCTTCGTCCTTTTCAATCAGGATTCCTCCAGCAGTGGAGGTCAGACGATCTCAATCAGCTGATCCGGATAACTCAGTCAATGAGGAACAGTCTCCTCTGGTGGCTTCAACACAAGAACTTGTTAACATGGGTGACTGTTACATCCGATGCCAGCAATGCGGGCTGGGGGGCACATTGTGGGGCAGAACTGGCTCAGGGCAAATGGGATGCCCGTCTCCACATTCCAGGGTCAAACGTTCTGGAACTGCGCGCAGCATGGTGCGCCCTTCAAGCCTTCTCCCACCTTCTGAAAGGGAAGTCGGTCCTACTCAAAATGGACAAAACCACTGCTGTGGCATATGTGAAGAGGCAAGGGGGCACTCGGAGCTCCGCCCTTCTCCAAGAGGTCGAGCCCATCATGACCTGGGCTCAGAGGAATCTGCTCAACTTGACAGCAGTCTTCATTCCAGGGGAGCAGAACATTCAAGCGAACTTCCTGTCACGCAGCAATCTAGACAACAATGAATGGTCACTGCATCCACAAACATTCAAGTGGATCCTATCGTTGGGAATCAATCCCGAGGTGGATCTGTTTGCATCCCCCTGCAATTACAAAGTAGACAGATACTACACTCGAGCTCGGTGCAGTCAAGCTTTCAGAGTAGATGCATTAACAAGCCAATGGAAATTCAACAAGGCATATGCCTTCCCTCCACCTCCGATCATGCTAAAATTCCTGTAGCGGCTCCAGTTTGAGAAAGTCGAAGTGATAACAATAGCACCATACTGGCCAAGCAGGCCATGGTTTCCTCTCCTGAATCTGATGAGCTTCAGGGACCCATTGCCTCTTCCTCTCAGACCGGACCTTCTTTCTCAGGGGGCGACCCTGCACCCCTGTCCAGCAATACTGAGACTGATGGTCTGGTTCTTGAGAGGGAGAGGCTAGAGTCTCTTGGGTGTGCTTCAGGGGTAATCTCTACCCTTATGAGCTCCAGAAAGCCTAACACAAACAAAACCTACAGCAGAATCTGGACCAGGTTTGTCAGCTTCATGACTTCTGCTGGAAAATCTTTTAGAAATCCTGGAGTTCAAGAAGTTTTGAGTTTTCTCCAATCAGGCTTGGATCTTCCTTTGTCGATCAGTTCCCTCAGGGTACAAGTTTCAGCCTTATCAGCATTTTCAGGAACATCGTGGGCAACTCATCCCCTGGTTCAACAGTTCTTTCGGGGGGCTTCAAGAATCAGGCCTCAGAGGAAACCCAGATTCCCCAAATGGGATCTTCCGCTTGTCCTTGATGCTCTTTCAGCACTAAACAACAAGGATCTTTCCATTAAGGACTTATCAATTAAGCTGGCTTTTCTAGTGGCCATTACTTCAGCCAAAAGAGTTTCGGAAATAAGCTTCCTGGGTTGTCAAGAGCCCCTTTTTGACTTTCTTCCCGGACCGATTGGTCCTTATTCCCATGCTTGGGTCTAAGCCCAAAGTCACGTCAGTTTTCCACGAGAACCAGGAAATAGTCCTTCCTACTTTCAATTCTCCGGAATCAGCAGATGCTCATCGCTTGGATGTAGGCGAGACTCTGAAAGAATATTTGCGAGTCACTTCATCTTTTAGAAGCTCGAACTACCTGTTCTTGTTACACACTGGTAGCAACAAAGGAAAGAGGGCTTCCTCCAGAATGATAGCGGCCTGGATTGTTCAATCAATTCAACAGGCCTACAGGGCAAAGGGCTTGGCTCCTCCAGAGGCGGTAACGGCTCATTCCACCAGAGGCAAGGCAGCCTCATGGGCAGCAGCTCGACACGTGGCTCCTGAAGTGATATGCAAGGCAGCTTCGTGGTCTTCTATTAATACTTTTATGACTCAATATTGTATTGAGCCTGCTACCCTTTCCTCTGTTAATTTTGGTCGAAAAATCCTGTCAGTTGACGGGAAAGATTAAGATATTTTTTGTTCAGCATACCCTCCCGTGTGGATTGTCTAGTTATTTCCCACACGTAGTCTACCATGGAGTCTGTCAGGAAAACTGAAAATTTATTACCAAATACTTACCGTAATTTTCCTTTCCTGATGGACTCCATGGCAGACGGAGTTTTCACCCATGAATAAAAATATGAGAGTTGAAATTTGAGTCGGCTAGTTACGGAACACCTGTCTGTAGAAGTGAGCTCAAATTTATGGGTAAGGGGTCCTATAGCTGTGGAGAGGAGGCGGGGTTAACCCACACGTAGTCTGCCATGGAGTCTATCAGGAAAGGAAAATTACGGTAAGTATTTGGTAATAAATTTTCAGTTTTCTTTCTGGTCTCCCCAATTAGACACATGTGGATTGAGCCCCCAATTTACTTGTTTGTTTTTTTTTGTTTTTTTTTGCTGCAGTCTTGACCGTTGCTATTCTGCTATACACCTGGAACCAGGCAAGTAGTGCTGTTACCACTTTTTTCCTGAGAGAGATAGTTCTTCTGAGGGTCACTAACGCTATTCCCAATTGTTGATCACTTTATGTATACATTGCATAAACATTCTCCATATTGTACCTTGACCAGTTTAAATATTTTTGTAATTTTCTTTCCATTGCATACTTTTTTTGGTGACTTTTTTTGTCAGAAAATGTGCCGTGACAATGGTCGCTTTTTTTATTCTTTTGACTTTGTACCCTTGTGAACTTATAAGAAAACTTTTATAGAAAAAATTTAATAAAATATATATATATATATATATATAATAGCAAACTTGCAGCAGGCCGAAAGAACAGTAGATAAGCAGCCACCCAGGGGCTCCCACAGGTTTAAAGTTATACATTTATTCTAGCAAATTTGCAGCCACTTCTTGGATTCCCAGCATGTTTTGCAACTTACTTTCAATTTATAAGGGCTACATATTCCATGGTACCTGAATGCCTGCAAGCTGTGATTCTTTTACTGACTCTTCTGAAACGCCTCCTCTCAGCACCTCTGTAATTCAAAAGGCAGGCTCCGTAAAATGTGTGGCACAGCAAATGTGTGAGGAAATGTGTGAGGAACTTCACAAAGTAATTTTACAAATGCAAAGATCATTCAGCAATAGAAGAAGGCTAGAAATAATTGAAATACAATGTGTAAATGAGTATATGATATACCTGATTGATGACTGTGTCACTTCTTGGGACAAACAATGGTTTCTTTCAATGATTTTGTTCTGCAAAAATGATTCTATTATTTAAAATAATTTTATTTTCTATGCAATCTATAAACTAAAAAAAGTTATTTACAAATAAAAAAAAAATATATACTTTTATTGTATATTTTTTGCAACTCCCAAAAATTTACAAACTAAACAAAAAAAGATTAATCTAAATTTTTTCTTTACCTTCAACAACCTTCAGTATGCAGCTTCACCTCCACTCCCCTTTATACTTACCTGAGCCCAATCTTGATCCAGTTATGAGAATGATAGCAGAGGCCCTCACAGCTTTCTGCCTCCCTATTTGGCTCAGACACAGAAGCAATAGGATCACACTGCCGACTACACTGCTGCTGTTAGTCAAATGCTGTGAAGAGGGAGCACTCGTAAAAATAAAATCCCCTCAATATAACTTGTTATATCTGTACATTTACACATTATAAATGGCAATTATTTAATATATTTTTGTGCTGTAAAAAGGACAACAGACTATATAATTAGCAACAATAATCTTTAATTTTATCAACATTCACAGTCCACAAATAATTTGTTAACAACATCATACATATCATCACAATAGGTCACATACAAAAAAATCTAAACATCTGTAAAAAAAAAAAAAAAACATTCAGAGCGGCATTTCCAAAATACAATCTCTGTCATTCTTTATCAGCAAAGCCTTTACACTTAAATACAAAAACCTACAATTATTAGTTGAAAATAATTAAAGAAATTTCTCCATGATTAATTTGTCTTTGGAACTTATTTTTAGAAGTATCTTTGATAAATTGGAAAATGCTGCAGAAAATAAGCTCTTGAGTAAATCAAACGCACAATAAACTCCATTATCAGAGAGGTTGAATATCAGAATAAAAATAATAGGAGTAAGTCTGATGAGCAAATATTTAATATTGATGTCTGGTGTCACACAGTTAGCCTGGATATGTGGCAAAATGGATCTAATGGCTTATGTCAGGGGTCTTTAAACTACAGCCTGCGGGCCACTACAAGATTTTATCTGGCCTTCAGCTAGGGTCAGTGGCATATCCTTAAAGTGAATGTAAACCCAATTTATGAAATTTGAGCTGGGCACATATATCTGCAGTATTTTGTTATCTCTCTTCAAAGAGCTAAGTCCCGTAGCTCTCTCCTGATCCGCTCCTCTGTTATCATTCTGATAACTAATGACAAATTCTCTGACACATCAGATAAAAGATAGACTGTAAGCTCTAACGAGCAGGGCCCCCTGATCCCTCTGTATTGAATTGTATTGTGATTGTACTGTCTTCCCTGTTGTTGTAAAGCACTGCGCAAACTGTTGATGCTATATAAATCCTGTATAATAATAATAATAATAATAATAGCAGCCTGAAATTTCTGTCCGGGGAGGTTGCTATAAATAGATTAGCAGGCAGCTGGCCCTGTTACAAAACACCTCTGAGAGTATCTGCCTATGGTGGGAGGGGGTGTGTGCCTTTCCTCCAATCAGCAATGTTAGCTATCTTGGCTGTATGCCCAGACATCACACTCTGTGTTAAACAGGAAGAGAAAATTTCCTAAAAGAATCTGAACTTTCTAAACAGTATAGAAATGGGAAGACAGCAGATATACATGTAAAACCTATGTAGAGAGATTTGGTTCATCCCTGTGTATCATCTGAGGCTGTTCAATTCACTGCGTGTATGGAGGGTTTACATCCACTTTAATGCCTATGGTCTCTGCTTCAGATGTAAGGGGGATCTCTGATGACGGCCCGGTTGTAAGGGGGAATCCTAAGGCAGACATTGATGTATGTGGGCTCTGATGGGGGCAGTGATGTGAGGGAGGACTCTGATGAAGACCCTGATATAAGGGGGACTCTGATTGGAACCCTGATATAGGAGAGGACTCTAATGAAGACCCTGATGTATGAGGGACTGTAATAGGGACCCTGATGGGGAATTTTTTTGGTCCACACATTTTTCGAATATATACAATGTAGTCCTCATATTGAAAAGCATGAAAACCCCTGACTTATGTGAAAGGGAGGAATCATTATGTATGAATTGTAAGCATCACTGAGAAAAAGTAAAAATAAAACTGTAAAGACCACTTAAATCTACATAGTCTAGATAGACGATTTTGATGCATTAATAGTATTACTTTTCATCTCCAGTCTTCCGTTATGCTTTTTATAAAGGATCTCAAACACCTGCATCTCCAGTCTATCTATCCCAATAATTAACTCATGGCAACCAGCTATAAACCACCCTTTCCTGTTCTGAGAGCATGAATAAAAGATGAAATGTGGTTGCTATGAGCTACTGCACAATACTTCTGTTTGTGATACCTTTAAATGAGCAGTGTACCGCCTACTTGCAACTGCACCTGATCTATTTATGAAACCTTTACAAGGGAAAACGCTACAGAGTTGCAATTATTCTGCCAAAATCCTGATGTTCCCTAAATAGAATAGCTGCATATGGGGTCTCAACAGTTTAAAAGAACATGCAGAGATGTGAGCATAGATATTTAACAGTCCAAGTATTATTAAAAGGAACCTGCATTGATAAAAATATGAGGGCTACCTTTCTGGCTTCTTTCCCAATCACCTGGAACTTTGATCCAAATTAGAAAGCGAAAGTGCAGAGTCAGATATCCTTTTCTGCAAACTTCCTCAGCCAGTGTCTCTAAAAGTACTGAAGCCAATGGATCAGCGTGACACTAAGACCACTAGAATTGTCAGAAGGTAAGGTAAGCAATAGCAGCCTACATATTCTGTCAGTACAGATAAGCATTAAACTCTGCGGCAAGCCTAATGCTACCAGTAGACACATCACAGTGCCTGCAGCCTAGTAAAAGTACAAAAATCTTATTATATAAAGTGAGAATCTTTTCTATCTCATGGTTCAATTGAAAACTACACATTTAATGATGTCAGATTGTATTGAAATGTTGCTTCCAGGTACATAAAAAGTACATAATATTTGAAATTGTTCAATATTCTTGATATGTAAAAGTAGGCATGCGAAAAAATTGTTCACAAAAATATATTTTTTCTGGCAATGCTACCTACAAAAAGACCTTTGTATGAACAAACATTTGAGTTAAATTCACCTTAGACAAGTATCTTGTGTTTATGTGTAGAATTCGTGGCAAATCCATTTATATTAGCTAGAGCGGGGGTCGAGGAGTTAAAAAATTGTGCACAGGAGTTTCACATCCATAGTAATAAGCAAAATTGAAAACTAGGTGAATTTATGATTTTGGGAATTTCCTTATTCTCCTTAATTTATGTATAAAATTTTGTACAATCTGTACAGATACATACAATTTGTGAATTAGGATTGCCTGGTTTCCCAACTGGCATGATTCTTTGCAGATTAAACAAATCTACTTTTAGATATTTCACTATCTGCAGTTCTTCTAGTGCAGTCATCCCATAAATCAAATAACTTTTTTGTTTGCAAAGTGTTATTTATATACACCAAATACATAGAACAATGGAGTGTTTGGAAATCAATAAGTGAGGTAAATTTTATAAGAAAATCTGTCAAATATATCTTATTTCAAGAATGCAATGCCTGGCAATCCTGTAAATTTAAAGGAATCATAGTTGTTTCTTAGACTATGTATTTTTGTGGTGTATAGGTTTTTGCATATTTGTGTAATGCTGGCATATTATGTGGTACATTGCAAAGTATATAACTTATTCATATCTATCCCTGCTCTGGAGTAACTTACAATCTGTTGTCTATTACAGTCACAAAAGCACACACACACATTCACTCTTTTACTTTGGTTAGAAGTCAATTGATCTAAACTTTTTTATTTGTTTTTTTGTTCAGGTGAAAGCCAGAACCTGAAGAAAACCAATACAAACATGGAGGAAATATACAATTTCCATACAGATAGAGTGGATAGATGGTCATTGTATTTAGTCCTGCAAGATTGCCAGTTACCATGCTGTAGTATTTGTATGCTTTTTGCTACTTTTTGATGTCTGTGAAAAACTATAGGTTGGATCTTCTCTTTCCTGGTATGTTTTTTTTTTTCCTTTCAGAAAGGAGAACGTATTCATATGGTATTTAACGCCCTTGATTTGCTCAAATTACTTCTTTTGTTTACAACACAATAATCACACAAAATACTGGATTATTAATAACAAAATATGTTGAGTTCTTTACACTTTGATTTCAACGCAATTTTAAAAACTTACATTAAATTGGAGGCTTCTTTTAAATTACTGCATCATAATAAAACATCAGTTATACATAAATCATTTACGACTTTATAGTCTAAAAATTTATTTACCCAGAGAGTCAAATCACCTGTAGCACACTTTTATATGTGTGTACATTTGGGTATACACACGTATATAAATATATAGTTAGATATATACAGACACGCATGCAGACAAGCACGCTCACATTTACACTTTGTTGCTAGGTGTCCATAAATATTATATTATATTAACAATATACAAGATCTTATTGGTCAGGCACAAATATGGGGGTTTATTACTAAATAGTTTTTGGCCTACCTACACTGTACACTATAAAATTAGCAGTCTACAATATATATTTGCAGTTTCTGTCATTTTAAATATGCTTTTTTAGCCAGCAGTGGCAGAAAGGTTTAGTAACTTACTTTGCTAAATGGTAAAGACTTTTCATTATTTTAAAAGGCATCTTCCATTTTAAAGCACAACTGAACTGTCGGCTTAAATTATCGAAATATTTTAAAGGTGTGTCAAGCAAAAAGCATTCAAAGTCATACAGTTTTCTTTAAAAAGCAGCTACAGCCTTAGTAGAACAGCCTGTATCCTGCCAACATGCTGCAAAGTGGGATCCATTCCCTTTGTGTGGAAGCAGTGAACTCAGAGATGCTTCCAAAACAAACCATAAGACACTAAACACCTTTTCTTTTGATTCACCTAGAATGTATTTAGCAGATTTAATGTGCTCCAAAGCAGGAAAATCTATAGCCTTGGACCTCTCTTAAACTTTAAAGTGGACATTTGCCCTCACAACTTAATTTACATCTTTGTCTCCCCCCCCCCCTCCTCCTCTGATGCAATCTGAAATGTGTTATTTATTTATTTTTGTACCTTTTTCTTGGAACACATTGCCACACTTCCTTTATTCTTGCCTAGGTGAGAATGACATTTGCAGCACCTGCAGCCTCATGGGATACACATGTCATGCACCCTAAGAGGCCGCGGGGAATCTAGTGTACACATGCAGCATCCTGTCATTAGAAGGCTGGCTATCCACTGGTTTTTGCAGTCGGCCCCCAGATGATGCAGTGTAATACATTGGCATCATCAGGACTCTGTCTTCAACCCAGAACCCAGAAGAGGTTACCAGCCTCCTGATTGACTTTAACAAAGAAGAACCCTATCTACTGCAGTAGCACAATAGATCCCTACAGGACACCACTGAATTGCATATTATTTGTGCCTGACCCAGCAAGAAATTAAGGGGGGGACTCCTTTTTAAGTTCAGTAAAATGGGTAAAAGACAGAAATATTTAATTTCAGTTGGAATACTTTCTTTATGTAGTGAAAGGTAATATGGAGGTTCTATTCCTTCCACACCTCTATAAGAAAATTTTAAAAGGTCCATTTGTTTTTCCCTTTAACCACTTCCTACCGGGTCATAGTCATATGACGCCGGCAGGAACCCCCCCTCCCTCCGGGCGGGCATCATATGACGTCCTTTTTTCCCGGCCGTCTATGGGGCGCACGCGCGCCGCCGCGCACCCGCGGCACCGTTCGTGACCCGGTGCGCGTGCCCGGCGGCCGCGATGTCCGCCGGGCATCCGCGATCACGGCTGAAGTGTGGATCTGTGTGTGTAAACACACAGATCCACCTCCTGTCTTAGGTGAGTAGACCGATGTGTGTTCCCAGTACAGAGGAACACAGATCGGTCTCCTCCCCTTGTGAGTCCCCTCCCCCTACAGTTACAATCACTCAATAGGGAACATATTAACCCCTTGATCGCCCCCTAGTGTTAACCCTTTCCCTGCCAGTCACATTTACACAGTAATCAGTGCAGTTTTATAGCACTAATCGCTGTATAAATGTGAATGGTCCCAAAAACGTGTCAATAGTGTCCGATGTGTCCGCCACAATGTCACGGTCACAATACAAATCGCAGATCACCGCCATTACTAGTAAAAAAAATATAAAAGATAAAAATGCCATAAATCTATCCCCTATTATGTAGACGCTATAACTTTTGCGCAAACCAATCAATATACGCTTATTGCAAAAAACAATTACCAAAATTATGTAGAATACGTATCGGTCTAAACTTAGGGAAAAAAAATTTTTTACAAAAAAATTGTGATATTTATTAAATCAAAAAGTAAAAAATATTGCATTTTTTTCAAATATGTCGCTCTTCTTTTGTTTATAGCGCAAAAAATAAAAAACGCAGAGGTGATCAAATACCACCAAAAGAAAGCTCTATTTGTGGGGAAAAAAGGACGTCAATTTTGGTTAGGTTCAACGTCGCACGACCGCGCAATTGTCAGTTAAAGCGACGCAGTGCTGCATCGCAAAAAGTGCTCTGGTCAGGAAGGGGGTAAATTCTTCCGGGGCTGAAGCGGTTAATAATATTTCTAAATATGCTAAATAATGTAACATAACGTTTCATTATTGCATAATAAACTTGCTTTCTTAGCAGAAAATATTGCCACTGCTGTCTAAAAAAAATCAGATCTGAAGAAAATAGCAAATAACAAAGTTAACATTAGCATCTAAAATAGTCTGCTCTTTACCCGTTTACATCTCTTTGCTTAACATGGAGAATTTTTGGACAAAGTCCATTCACAGCTACAAGTGCTTCTAAACAGTGCAGAATTCACACAGGAAGCATGAAAAAAGTGCTACATGATGAGGTCATTCCCTGAAAACAGACAGAAATTGAATGATAAAACTCTTATGACAGGGTTGTATTTTTGTACCCTGCAAGCATTTTTTTCTAAGTTACTGTAAATATAGTAGTACCAACTCAGACCCATAAAGGCAAGTGACATAATGAAATTTCATATATCCCTAAAGTGTGCCTGTGCCCAGACTATGAACATTAATGTATTTTACAATAATAAGCTTTAAATATAATCCATTGCTGACCTCTGTAGCTGCTTGTACTGTGGAGTAATTCATCTAGTGATCTAAAGATCACAAAAAAGACTCTGTAGTAGGGTTTCAGTTGGTTTTTAACAGCCTGCATTTACATTATATTAGAATGCTGACTAGCTGCCAAGATTCTGCTTCCACAGAAAGTAAATGGGTAAAGATGATGTGATTTTTCTGTCCCTGTTGTAAATTTCGAAGATGAATGCATATAGCTACAGACATGAATGCAGGCTTAGTTTAATGTATCTTTGCTGCTTGTTGAAAATATGTAAATACTTTAATGGGCATAGTATGTGCACAAGTTCACTTTATACAGACACTGCTAAAATTGCTAGTCATTTTTTCAACAGTGGGGACATAATTTCTGTAAAAAAAAAAGAAATTAGAAGTGAAGGGATGTTACTTTTTGTCGCATGACTTATACATTCTGAAAGTATTTTATGGAATGGAATAAATGACAAAAAAGGCTGGGGTTCATCTTATACAAGAAGGCTGGTATTTAACAAAACGAAATACATCATACAAAATAATCTATTCATCTTCTGTAAAAATAGAGATTGCTTTATACAAGTATTCCATTACCTGTATACACGTACTTAGGTTACAAATATTTGACCAGAAATTCTCATTATCCCCAATACAAGGGTAAAGGTCAATCGTTTTTGAGGTTCCCAATTTATCACATATGATATCCGCAGTCTCTATGAAGAGTACATTTTTTTAGGGCTTATGCACACAGTTAATTAGGGCTGTACACCACCCACATTAGCATATTTCTACTGAGGGTGGTGAGTAAGACTAGGTGTTTTCCAAATATGCTAATTTGGGTGTTGTATGGACCCAGCTGTGTGCATGACCCTTTAAGGGTTCTTCAACAAATACATTGTTACTTGGAGCACCAAAATGAAAAGCTGTATGGAGTTCATTATTGCCAGGAATCCAAGAATGAATACAATGAAATTAGAGAGTAAATTTTCCCATGGTGTAGGACCACCATGATGTCTCACAAAGCCCCTATGGCGCCATATTGTATCATTTCACAATGAGTTTGTTAAACTCATTGTTAAAACGTGTCATGTTTTGTATTCTGATGAACAGCTAATATTTTTTTTACCTAAACTTCAACTATTTGGCTCTGATAAAAGTGCATATAGCACTTCTGAAGGCCAGGAATATTTTAAGCAGGATGAATGCAACCATCCAATGTAATACCTAATATGAATGTATCGCTAATGTCTTACATTTATAAATATTAGGTAACTAAAAAACACACCAGTAAGAAATAGAAATCATCAAACTAATTTTTGAAGAAAGAAAGAACAAATGTATATAAAAAGAGAAAATCGATCTAAACAAAATCAGTGAATAGACAGTGAATGAGCTTGTAGGCAGGTGTCTAGTTGACGGGTCACCATTAGTTAGACAGTATGGGCTGCCCAGGTAAGGAAGGGTTAATTATGGGTCTGCCGATTTCCTGGGCTTTTTTGGGTTCTGCCCTCCACCCTGTACAGTATATAAATCAGGGGGAATGCCGGGCTCAGAGAGAGAGAGCAGAATCTCATGGGAAGAGAAGATGGTCCAGATAAGATGAAGATGTAACCCGGAAAAATCCTTGACTACCACCCTAAGGACAACCACCTACAAAGCCTTTGCCAATCATGGACTACAACTGTAAAGGTACGCCTGAGCAGCTCAAGATTAGTTAGTTAGAAGAATGGTATTTATGAGACTGTGATTCTTGTACTACATATTTGTGATGCCACAAGGACTTCAGTAAAGCATCTTAAACATTTTTAAGCCTGGTTTAAAGTTATTCAAAGGGGGCATGGTGGTATGTGGCCTATCAGAATAACAGGACTTGTTAAGCAGACATTGGGTGCAAGAGGAAGGTCACTACAAAGAGTTAATTCAGCAGAAGTGTCAGAGAAGGAATGTAGTTGCCACGGGTAACCATGAACTTGTGTGGGATTTAAAAGCAGGCAGGCAGCGAGGAGCGATACCAGGCTTCGGTCACAGGTCCTCCTATAGAGAGGAGGTGGGTGTTCCGCCTCCCTCCCTAGCAGTCAGTTCCCCAAACAGCAACTGGGACCGGACCCATAGTACGGAGGCCCCATGCATCCAGCATGGAACGGGAGAGTGAAGGAGTTAATGAAGTGTACGCATGCTGTTCGCGCTTGGTGCACAGTGGGATCCCATTCTGTCACTGGTAGTGAGGTGGCAGTGTTATGCTGGACTGGTGGAGAGGGCATAGGCTTAGCAGTATCCCTCCTAAATGCAACATTCACAAGGGAAGGTGTGTAGTGACACGGGACCAAATACTTCTCAGAGGAGCTTTGTAAGTTTCATTACTGCACACAGTACACAGCTCCTCTCTAAGCTGGGGTCCCCTCTTAATGTTAACTTCCACATAAACGTGGCCACACCTTGTCCTTGGTATTGATGAGAGCATGAGATGAGAGGAGAGAAGAGGTGAGGCAAAGTGCACCCCGCATAGCTGTTAGAATCTACAGTGGGGCAAAAAAGTATTTAGTCAGCCACCAATTGTGCAAGTTCTCCCACTTAAAAAGATGAGAGAGGCCTGTAATTGTCGTCATAGGTATACCTCAACTATGAGAGACAAAATGTGGAAACAAATCCAGACAATCACACTTTCTGATTTGGAAAGATTTTTTTTTGCAAATTATGGTGGAAAATAAGTATTTGGTCACCTACAAACAAGAAAGATTTCTGGCTCTCACAGACCTGTATCTTCTTCTTTAAGAGGCTCCTCTGTCCTCCACTCATTACCTGTATTAATGGCACCTGTTTGAACTTATAAGTGAAAAACTGCAAAACATATACTCTAAAAATATATGTGCACGTACAATAAATTAATAAGTGTTCATAGCATTCAAATATTGTTTTCAAACCAGTTGTGAAAAAACATTTAAAGAAAGTCCATCAGTGAAATAAGTGTTCCAATAATAGTGACTTTAACTAAAATTTGCATAAAAATCTTCCTGTGTTCTCTTGAATAACCTTCACCACACCAGCGTGATTAGTGACTCCACTCCCTAAGGACCTGCACTCACCAATAGGATTTGCCTCGCACTCTCATGCTCGGCTTCACAGCTTAAACACCCCTCAGGGTATAAAAGATAGATCCAAATGATGTTGCTAGGTCAGTCAAGTTTTCCCACATGAAAAAGCAAAATGTCTCCAATAGTGAAGTATGTAAAAACTTTTATTAAACACAGCACAGGTAACCTTCAATAGTTTCACTCACATCTAGCAAATCAAAATTTAGGCACTTCAGCAAGATCACTTCAAAAAGCCAGACAGGCATACGACAGGTAGCCGCGATGTATTGCGGTCTCGGTGGACCAATCAATCATATGTGTCTCACCCTCCTTCATATATGCCCGTCTCTCCACTCCAATCGAAAACAACGTGAACTTCCGTCCAAACACCGGACTGTAGATTCGATGAGCGGTCGAAAGAACCGAATGCCACACACTATAAAAGAGCACCGTGTAGCTTCTCCCAGACTAGTTTCGTCGCATAGGACTTCTTCCAATTTGCCCAGTGGAAACAATATTTGAATGCTATGATCACTTATTAATTTATTGTATGTGCACATATATTTTTAGAGTATATGTTTTGCAGTTTTTCACTTATATGTATTTCTTTATGGGACATATATATATTTTCTATAGTATCTAGATTTGTGGTGTGATACACAGAAGCGCTACTATTTTTGTTTATTCAAAATACTTTTTTATTATATGTTTTTTGTATAGTAACAGCTAGTAAGGTTTTTTGGTCTGCATTTAGCAGACCTGCTCCCAAAGCACAGTGGAGTGTATAAGGGAAGAAGAGGGCAGTTGATTTCTTTTTATACACTATTACAACCTGTTTGAACTTGTTATCAGTATAAAAGACACCTGTCCACAACCTCAAACAGTCACACTCCAAACTCCACTATGGTGAAGACCAAAGAGCTGTCGAAGGAAACCAGAAACAAAATTGTAGACCTGCACCAGGCTGGGAAGACTGAATCTGCAATAGGCAAGCAGCTTGGTGTGAAGAAATCAACTGTGGGAGCAATAATTAGAAAATGGAAGACATACAAGACCACTGATAATCTCCCTCGATCTGGGGCTCCACACAAGATCTCACCCCGTGGAGTCAAAATTATCACAAGAACGGTGAGCAAAGATCCCAGAACCACACGAGAGGACCTAGTGAATGACCTGCAGAGAGCTGGGACCAACATAACGAAGGCTACCATCAGTAACACACTACGCCGACAGGGACTCAGATTCTGCAGTGCCAGACGTGTCCCCCTGCTTAAGCCAGTACATGTCCGAGGTTTGCTAGAGAGCATTTGGATAATCCAGAAGAGGATTGGTCATATGGTCAGATGAAACCAAAGTAGAACTGTTTGGTAGAAACAAAACTCATCGTGTTTGGAGGAGAGAGAATGCCGAGTTGCAACCAAAGAACACCATACCTACTGTGAAGCAAGGGGGTGGCAACATCATGCTTTGGGGCTGTTTCTCTGCAAAGGGAACAGGACGACTTATCCGTGTACATGAAAGAATGAATGGGGCCAAGTATTGTAAGATTTTGAGTGCAAACCTCCTCCCATCAGCAAGGGCATTAAAGATTAAACGTGGCTGGGTCTTTCAGTATGACAATGATCCCAAACATACCACCCGGTCAACGAAGGAGTGGCTTTGTAAGAAGCATTAAAAGGTCCTGGAGTGGCCTAGCCAGTCTCCAGATCTCCCCATAGAAAACCTTTGGATGGAGTTGAAAGTCTGTGTTGCCCAGCGACAGCCCCAAAACATCACTGCTCTAGAGGAGATCTGTATGGAGGAATGGGCTAACATACCAGCAACAGTGTGTGACAACCTTGTGAAGACTTACAGAACACGTTTGACCTCTGTCATTGCCAACAAAGGATATATAACAAAGTATTGAGATGAACTTTTGATATTGACCAAATACTTATTTTCCACCATAATTTGCAAAAAAAAAATATTTCGAAATCAGACAATGTGATTGTCTGGATTTGTTTCCACATTTTGTCTCTCATAGTTGAGGTATACCTATGATGACAATTACAGGCCTCTCTCATCTTTTTAAGTGGGAGAACTGGCACAATTGGTGGCTGACTAAATACTTTTTTGCCCCACTGTATATTTAACATTGTATTCATTCTTTAAGGTTTCCTGGCTTTGGAAGATCAGTTGTCAAACAAGCAGTTGTCAAACTCCCAAACAAATTAGATGTATGTGCCCCATTATCTAGGTTTCAGGATAACTGATAACAGTTCAGTGTTGTACAATAGACAGCAGTAAAGCCCAGATTTTGTCAAAAATTGCAAAAGCAGTACTTCAGGATGCGTATGTCAGCTCTTAGCTCAGTTTTCACCTTAACAAATGCTAGGTGTGCTGTATTCGAACAGCAGCAGAGTGGAGTTTTTTTTTATCTTTTATGGTATATCAAATACACAGAACAGCAAAGCACTACTGAGCAGACCTGAAAACATATGCATGTGTTGCTGACTATTAGAATATTTTTATTCTTATAACAAAGAATTGAGAGTATTCCAAATTGACTATGGTGCCATGCTATGCCAATTTTGATAGCTATAGCATTAGGTGAACTTTTCTTTAAGCTTAGTTTTAAATGCTTTCCTTGCCTCTGCAGCCTAAACATATGGAAAGAGCAGCATAATTGGTGCAAACCCATCTTCATGAAAAAAGTAGTACTATCTGGGGAATCTCAGTGTATGCAGAAAGCAAACAAGGCACATAACGTTAACCCCATTCCCTATATTATATATTACATGAACTTATGTTCAAATATTTTATTCCACTCTATTTGCACCAGATGAGGTTTCTCAGTATCACATTTTTCTGCAAAAAAGGGATTTTTATAACAGCTTACCTGTAAAATCCTTTTCTTGGAGTACATCACGGGACACAGAGCGACTTAGTCATTACTAATGGGTTATATAGTTTACCTTCAGGTGCTGGCACTGGCAACTTCCAAACCGGAAGTACCCTCCCCTATATAAGCCCCTCCCATCCGGGAGCACCTCACTTTTGTAGCAAAGCAATAAGTGTCCCAAAAAGAGGGGTGGGAGCTCTGTGTCCCGTGATGTACTCCAAGAAAAGGATTTTACAGGTAAGCTGTTATAAAAATCCCTTTTTCTTTTTCGTACATCACGGGACACAGAGCGACTTAGTCATTACTAATGGGACGTCCCAAAGCAATGCCAAATGAGGGGAGGGATACATAAGCTGGGCGCCATCAGGCATGAGGATCTTTTGCGGCCTGCAACACACTGCGCCCAAAGGCGACATCCTCCTGACTTCTAACGTCTACCTGGTAGAACCTAGTAAACGTGTGTACCGAAGACCATGTTGCGGCCTTACATACTTGAGCCAGGGAGGCCTGGTGATGCACTGCCCATGAAGTTCCAACTGCTCTTGTGGAGTGCGCCCTAACTTTGAACGGAGGCGGTCTCTTTCTCAAGCCATAGGCTTGTATTATGACCTGTCGAATCCACTTGGCTAAAGTAGATTTTGATGCTGCCTGACCCTTTCTTGGGCCTTCCGGCAGAATAAACAAAGTATCCGTTCTGCGAATCTGAGCAGTGGCTTTTAGATAAGCTTTAACTGCTCTTACTACATCCAAAGAATGTAATAACTTTTCCTCTACCGAGCTAGGTTTGGGGAAAAAAGAAGGAAGAACCACATCTTGGTTCAAATGAAACCTCGATACCACCTTAGGAAGAAAGGCTGGATGAGGACGTAATACTACTCTGTCCTTATGGACAACCAGATATGGCTCCTTACAGGACAAGGCGGCTAATTCCGATACTCTTTTAGCCGAACAAATGGCTACTAAGAAAATCAATTTCCTGGTGAGAAGAACCAAGGAAATGTGTTGCAATGGTTCAAACGGTTGTTTCTGTAGAACCGACAGAACCAGGTTTAAGTCCCATGGACATATGGGAATACTAACCGGAGGGCTAATACGCATCACTCCTTGTATGAAAGCTTTGACTAGTGAATGCGAAGCCAAGGGCCTTTGAAAAAATATTGACAAGGCCGAAATCTGACCCTTGATAGTACTCAAGGCCAGCTTCCTATCTACAGCCCACTGTAGGAAGTCCAAAATCCTACCTATCACGTACTTACGTGGATGCCATTTCTTGGCCTCACACCACGTAATGTACGCCTTCCAGATCCTATAATAGATCTGCCTGGATACCGGCTTCCTGGCATTGATCATGGTAGATACCACAGAATTAGAGAGCCCTCTCTTTTTCAGAATGTGGGCTTCAATAGCCAGGCCGTCAAACCTAGGGCTGGTAAGGAAGGGTGGTATATCGGTCCTTGCGACAGCAGGTCCAGACGATGTGGGAGGGTCCAAGGACTCCTCACTGACATTTTTACAATCTCCGCGTACCATGCCCTTCGGGGCCACGCTGGAGCCACCAGAATCACTGGTTTCTTTTCTACCCTGATTCTGCGGAGTAATCGCGGTAACAATTGTGGCGGTGGGAATGCATATATCAGCTTGAACTGATCCCAAGGGAACACTAGGGCATCCGAGCCGCAAGCTAGGGGATCCCTTGTGCGAGACACAAATCTGTCCACCTTTGCGTTGAATCTGGATGCTAGCAGATCTACATCCGGTGTTCCCCACCGCTGGCATATTGCCTGGAAAACCTCGGGGTGAAGAGACCATTCCCCCGGGCATAATTGTTGGCGACTTAAAAAGTCCGCTCTCCAATTTTCCACTCCTGGGATGAAAACCGCGGATATGGCTGGGACATATCTTTCTGCCCACTCCAGGATGCAATTTGCTTCCCTCTGGGCTGCACGACTCCTGGTGCCACCCTGGTGATTGATATATGCCACTGCTGTGGCATTGTCTGATTGAATTCTGACAGGGGACCCTTGGAGTTTGGATGTCCATGCTACTAGGGCATACCGGGCTGCTCGTATCTCTAAGAGATTGATGGGCAGGGCCTTTGCCGGAGGGCCTGTGCGGTGGATGAGCGCAGCAACAGGGCAGAGGAAGTGGATTCCCACAGAGAAACTTACCAACTGCCTGGATCTTTTGACTTGAGAAAACCAAAGATCCACATGACAAGAAAAATGGACCACAGCGGCCTCTAGTGGTTTAACACAGGTACCGCGGTCCTCTTTTTTTTTTTTTTTTTCTTGACTACTATTAAAATTTTACATTTTCAGTAGTTACAGGCATACACAGATATTAGCGGGAATACCGTTAGGTAACAGACAGAAAGACAAATTAGGCTTGGGGGTCCCCCAATAGAACCAAGTTCCTGGGGGCCCCCACTTACCCGTTCCCCGCCGCAGGACTCTGTTTGGTCCACAGAAGCCCAAACTTTACCTATCACGGCAGGCATTGTAATTAAACCTTCAGGGACCGGGTTCCCAAGGATTCCACTCCCCTGGACCTGTATAGCACCCTGCACAGACAACATCTTGGTCGTGGGTATGACCAGAGCTCTGGATCTCATGGTCCAGCCCTCCTAAGAGAGGCATTACAGGCAAAACCTTGCTCTTCTGTTGCAAGGCCCGGGTACCGACCGTTTAGCTATGAAGCTTTTTTGGTGGGATCCGGAACAGCTTACTAAGTCCCCAAAGAACCTGTACGCAAGCCCAGTGAAAACACATGTTACTCTTTGGCCAACACCTTAGACACTGGCAAAAAACTGAGGTGCTCCCGGATGGGAGGGGCTTATATAGGGGAGGGTACTTCCGGTTTGGAAGTTGCCAGTGCCAGCACCTGAAGGTAAACTATATAACCCATTAGTAATGACTAAGTCGCTCTGTGTCCCGTGATGTACGAAAAAGAAAAAGTAAATTCATTTTGATTAAGGCTTGCATAACATTTTTTTGTAAAACATAAAACTGTAGCAGATGATCACCAATACAAAGCTATACCTGACCGATTATATTATGACACATCTAAGCCACTTTGACTATATTTCTAAAAATGTTCTCCACTAAACTGTAAATTGCTCATTATTTCAGCCAATACCTCATGACAACAATTTTAATGGTGAAATTGACAGAATTCAGATTAATTCTGTAAATGTCTCTTACTGGTCCTAATTTCCATACAGCAATAAAGATAAATATACTGTCATCTGCACTGAGCTGATGTCAAGGGTGGCGGTGATACCGGTTTCAAGAGATATGACAGCTGGAATTAAGAGAAATCTGTAGTTTAGTAGAAAAACTGCAGCTTCAGTCGATAAAAGCATAGCTGAGGTACCAATTGGCACCAAGTGAACCAATATTTTCTTTATAGACTAGTAACATGAAAATAATAATTATCTTCCTGTAGATTTAATCACATCAAATACACTATGCTACAATATAGTTAGCTGGAAAGAGGGTGAACATACAGTATAGTGGCAGAGTAGCCAGGATGATATGTCTGCAAATCAGGGTACTCGAGAAATCTTGTAATGTACTAGGATTCTTCTCTGGTTGCGTAGGCAAGTAATATAATATGTTTCCCTGTGGTAAGACATCTGCAACCAGAGAACTCCACAGTAACGTCAACACTCTGAAGTCTACTAACTCATGTGCATAAAGTATTTCAATTAAATACATTTTGGAAATGGTTTTCCGAAGGGGCTAGTTGCCATAATACAAGCAGGCCCCTTGTTTTACTTTCCCTTGTTTCCTGTATTTAGTGTTGACACTGACAGTACAGTACATTTTGCACAAGACTCACTGCAAACTAATAGGATTTTAATACTCAAAATTTTTTTCATAACTGCAGGAGTCTCTGGCAGTGAAGGAGGAGAGTCATTGGGTGCCCTGTAGTTGCTTTAGAATATACTCTGTCGTCTGTTTCTTCCACGCCCTGTTAAAAAAAAAAAAAAAGCGAGCTTTAGTTGATAAAGCCAAAATAGAAACAAAGAAGCACTGAAGAGCCATGGCACAAAAAGATCAAATGGTCCATCAAGTTTTTTTTCTTCTATTGCAGGGATATGCAATTAGCGGACCTCCAGCTGTTGCCAAACTACAAGTCCCATCATGCCTCTGCCTCTGGGTTACATGCTTATTGCTGTCAGAGTCTCGCTATGCCTCATGGGACTTGTAGTTTGGCAACAGCTGGAGGTCCGCTAATTGCATATCCCTGTTCTATTGTTTCCTTTTTGTCCAAGTATAGATTATGTGTTTCCCATATGTTAAATTCACCTACTGTTGATGTTGACTGACTCAATACCTGTGTTGGAAGCCTGTTCAAGCAGCAACTACTCTTTTGGTAAAAAAATTAGTTTAAGGTCATGTCCTGGTGTTGACCTTATTCAAACCCTTAATATGTATTTAAAGGTTTCAATCATGTCTTTCCTTTCCCTTCTTTCCTCCGGACTGTTGATATAAAGTTCCTGAAATCTCTCCTGATATATTTTATACCTCAGACATTTCACAATTTTTGTTACCCGTCTCTGGACTCATTCTATATTACCAATATCTCTTTGTAAGCGAGGTCTCCAGAATGTGACACACTGGGGTTGATTTACTAAGACTGGAGAGTGCAAAATCTGGTGCAGCTCTGCATGGTAGCAAATCAGCTTCTAACTCAGCATGTTCAATTTGACAAAAAAAAGACCTGGAAGCTGAAAATCGACTCCAGTATTCTAAATGAGATCTAAATAACTATTTAGGTGAGCACTTCCTTTTGCTAGTGATCCCTCTAATGATCCACCCCAGAATTCTATTTGCTTTCCCCACTGCCAGGCAACACAGTTTGCTCATTTGCGATCATCAAAGCAAATCTTTAGTAGTTCTAGTCAGCACTATTCCCCCATTATTGTTTTGTTTTGCATTTTTTTATGCTGTACTGCAGTTTCCACTTCATTGACCAATCTATTATTATTATACAGGATTTATATAGCGCCAACAGTTTGCACAGTGCTTTACAACATCGGGGAAGACAGTACAATTACAATACAATACAGGAGGAATCGGAGGACCCTGCTCGTTAGAGCTTACAATCTAGAAATCTACCAGCAATGCCAAAATATAGTTCATGTCACAAACACCTCCAGGAATATCAACCCTATTGTGGCGTTGGCACAATAGCTACCTTTGTGGCGTAAGAAAAAAAAACATACCTCGCCCAACAAGCCTTCAGTTATATCACTTGCAAACAGCTAACAGAAAATAGGACCTAGTACAAAGCCTTGTGATATACCAGTAGTGACTGGTCTCGGTTTCCAAATGGATTTGGAACCACACTCTGATATCTATCCTAGCCAACTGCATATCCACTGAACACCCCAAGGATTAAAAGAGAAGTATGGGTTTGGCTTTTTTTCCCCCATCATACTTAGCTAGGTGGATGCAGCATTGTTCTGATGCTGCATCTGTCCCCCTGGCATCTCTGCACTGAGAACCGAGCCATCAAACACCGCCGATGGCTCGGTTCTCACTCCTCCCCGCCTGTCAATCAGCAGCTCTCCTGCTCTGCTCCTCCACGCTCACTGAAGCGCTGAGCTGTGGAGGGGTGGGGAGTGGCCATCTCAGGCTCTCAGCAGCTCGCTGAGAGGCTGAGACAGCCATCAGTCAAGGCACCTGGCGGATCCAGACTTCCAGAGTCAGGATGACGCAGTGCCTGGACTGATCTGTGTGACGTCTGCAGAGAACGAACTTCAGACCGCCCTCTGCTGTAATAGGGTCACAAAGGAGTGCAAAACGAATTGCACTCCTGCGACCCATAGGGGAAGCCCAGCCAAACAAGCTAAGGCTGGACTTCTCCTTTAAGTCCTAACTTTTGTGAAACTGTATAAAATGCTTTGTTGAAATCAAGATAGGCTGAGCCCACAGCACCAACCTGTGTATGCAGAAAGGCAAATATATTGTGTGCTGTCAAATCGCATGACAAGTGGCACCTGTGTGACCAGGGGGCTTAGTGTAGAATATATAAATCTGGGGTTTAGGGGCCCATTAATACCAGAGCTAGATAAAGTAGAACTTGTTTGTATTACTAGCTGTGTTAACAAAAAAATAACAGTTCACAAGATATAAGGTTCAGTTTACTAAGCTGTGGCACACATTTCGTTATTTTGAGACACCATCTTTGATGTAAATTACAATTGCTATGTGTAGGTAGTATTAAACCCAAAAGTAAACTTTCATTATATTGCAGCTTTCCAATTCTTAGAAGTGATGGCTGCATTTGTTTTCTCTTTTAGCCCACGTTCACACTGGGGCTGCGGGAGTGAAGCCTACGAGTTCAGCTGAACTCGCACGATTTCACTCCCGCTGGCAGTCCCGATTTCAAAGACATCTGAAACAGATGTCAATGTAAATCGCGGCTGAAATCGCAAAAAGTAGTACAGAAACTACTTTTTGTAATCGGTGCAGCGCCGCAGATGCGGCGTCGCACCGATTAGGACGGTGCCATTGCCCGCAATTTGCGGCAAATTTCGCAGATTTGACATGCGATTTGACATGTCAAATCGCATGTCAAATCGCACCAGTGTGAACCAGGGTTTAGGCTTTCTTTCATTTTCACCTGGTGATCTGGTCAGTAAGTCTGTTGCATAGGTGTGCACAGTCTATTGCATTAGGGTGTGCACCCCAAAGCTCAAACACATGAGGGGTTGTGTATGTATGCATAATATATACACACATTCTTATAAATAAATGTAAAAATGTCCGTGACCACCGGGTCCGGAAGACCCGGCGCATCACGGATCACGGTAGATGGCCGCTAATCACGGGCGTTTACCACGTGATCGCTCCGTCAAATGACGGAGCGATCACTTGTAAACAGACCGGCGTTATGTGATGACGCCGGTTTCCTCTCTCCCCTCTGTGTACCGATCGGTACAGTGTGAGAGGAGAGGGGAGGGAGCGGATCATGGCAGCTCCCTCCCCCATGTCAGCTGTGGGCTGGATCTGTGACAATTGCAGTCACAGATCCAGCCATCCATCCATCCCTGCTCAGCCATCCCTGTACAATACCCTGTGCAATACTCTGCAATACCCTGTGCAATACTCTGCAATACCCTGTGCAATACCCTGTGCAATACTCTGCAATGCCCTCTGCAATACCCTGTGCAATACTCTGCAATACCCTGTGCAATACTCTGCAATACCCTGTGCAATACTCTGCAATACCCTGTGCAATACTCTGCAATACCCTGTGCAATACTCTGCAATACCCTGTGCAGTCCTGTGCAATACCCTGTGCAGTCCTGTGCAATACTCTGCAATGTCCTGTGCAATACTCTGCAATGTCCTGTGCAATACTCTGCAATGCCCTGTGCAATACTCTGCAATGCCCTGCCCATACTGTGCAATACTCTGCAATACTCTGCCATACTGTGCAATACTCTGCCATATTCCGCAATACTCTGCCATATTCCGCAATACTCTGCCATATTCCGCAATACTCTGCCATATTCCGCAATACCCTGCCATACTCCTCAATACCCGGCCATACTCCTCAATACCCGGCAATACTCCTCAATACCCGGCAATACTCCTCAATACCCGGCAATACTCCTCAATACCCGGCAATACCCCGCAATACCCGGCAATACCCCGCAATACCCGGCAATACCCCGCAATACCCGGCAATACCCCGCAATACCCGGCAATACCCCGCCATACCCGGCAATACCCCGCCATACCCGGCCATACTCCGCCATACCCGGCCATACCCCGCAATACCCGGCCATACCCCGCAATACCCGGCCATACCCCGCAATACCCGGCCATACTCCGCAATACCCGGCCATACTCCGCAATACCCGGCCATACTCCGCAATACCCGGCCATACTCCGCAATTCCCGGCCATACGCCGCAATACCCGGCCATACTCCGCAATACCCGGCCATACTCCGCAATACCCGGCCATACTCCGCAATACCCGGCCATACTCCGCAATACCCGGCCATACTCCGCAATACCCGGCAATACCCGGCAATACTCTGCAATAACCACTTCCCGCCCACCGGCCGTCATATGACGTCCTTAACTTTATGCGGGGATATCTGAATGATTGGTGCAGCTACAGGCATCATTCAGATATTCGCTTTTTCAGCCGGCGATTCCCTACACCATAAGAACGATCATAGCGGCTGTTCCACCGCTTGATCGCTCTTACGGGAGGTGAGAGGGGATGCCCCCCCTCCCGCTGCCCTCCGGTGCTTCTACCGACTCACCGCTACGATCAAAGCCAGGATTGTTGTTTTTTTTGTTTTTTTTTCAGGCTTCCCAGCCTAGAGGTGAGATGTGGGGTCTTATTGACCCCATATCTCACTGTAAAGAGGACCTGTCATGCCATATTCCTATTACAAGGGATGTTTACGTTCCTTGTAATAGGAATAAAAGTGATCAAAAAAAAATTTGGGGCGGAAAAACATGTCAAACTAAAATAAATAAAGTAAAATGAACAATAAAATATATATATTTTTTTTAAAGCGCCCCTGCCCCCGCGAGCTCGCATGCAGAAGTGAACGCATACGTAAGCCCCGCCCACATATGAAAACGGTGTTCAAACCACACATGTGAGGTATCTCTGCGAACGTTAGAGCGAGAGCAATAATTTTGGCCCTAGACCTCCTCCGTAACTCAAAACATGTAACCAGTAAAAATATTTAAAGCGTCGCCTATGGGGATTTTTAAGTAGCAAAGTTTGGCGCCATTCCACGAGCGTGTGCAATTTTGAAGGGTGACATGTTAGGTATCTATTTACTCGGCGTAACTTCATCTTTCACATTATGTAAAAACATTGGGCTAACTTTACTGTTTTTTTTTTCTTTTAAGCACAAAACTGTTTTTTTCCGTAAAAAACGCGTTAGAAAAATTTCTGCGCAAATACCGTGCAAGATAAAAAGTTGCAACGACCACCATTATATTCTTTAAGGTCTTTGCTAAAAAAACATATATAATGTTTTGGGGTTCTATGTAATTTTCTAGCAAACAAATTATGATTTTTACATGTAGGAGAGAAATGTCAGAATTGGTCTGGGTGCTCCAGAACGCCTGAAGGTGCTCCCTGCATGTTGGGCCTCTGTATGTGGCCACGCTGTGTAAAAGTCTCACACATGTGGTATCGCCATACTCAGGAGGAATAGCAGAATGTGTTTTGGGGTGTAATTTGTGGTATGCATATGCTGGGTGTGAGAAATAACCTGCTAATATGACAATTTTGTTAAAAAAAAAAAAAAAGAAAAAAAAAATCTTGATTTTGCAAAGAATTGTGGGAAAAAATGACAACTTCAAAAAACTCACAATGCCTCTTTCTAAATACCTTGGAATGTCTTCTTTCCAAAAAGGGGTAATTTGGGGGGTATTTGTACTTTTCTGGCATGTTAGGGTCTCAAGAAATGAGATAGGCCGTCAGTACTTCAGGTGTGATCAATTTTCAGATATTGACACCATAGATTGTGGACTCTATAACTTTCACAAAGACCAAAAAATATGCACCAATTTGTACTTATTTTTACCAAAGATATGTAGCAGTATAAATTTTGGCCAAAATTTATGAAGAAAAAAATACTAATTTGCTTAATTTTATAACGGAAACAAAGAAAAATTCATTTTTTTTACAAAATTTTCAGTCTTTTTTCTCTTATAGCGCAAAAAAATAAAAACCCAACAGTGATTAAATACCACCAAAAGAAAGCTCTATTTGTGTGAAAAAAAGGACAAAAACTTCATATGGGTACAGTGTTGTATTTGTCTGAGTAATTGTCATTCAAAATGTGAGAGCACCGAAAGCTGAACATTTGTCTGGTTAGGAAGGGGGTTTAAGTGCCCAGTTGTCAAGTGGTTAATACCACTTTAAATAATGATTCCAATAGCTTAGTGACTTAAGTCAGGAACATTAAAATAAATCCACTGGAAATGAAAAAATGATACCTGTCTGGTGGAAGATGGAGCCACGATAGCCAGGGTCTTTCTGAAGCTGGATTTCTTTAAGAGTGAAGATTGAGACATCTACACAGAGCATAGTATAACAATATTTAGTCTGGTCAGAACAAAAACTATAGACAGCAATATGAACTTTGTATTTTTCTTTCTCTAATATTCTAGCAAACTTATGGATGATGTAATTGCTTACTCTCTGGCAGTGTGTGTATTCTTTCACCAAGGCTTTTGAAATAAGGATGCCTTAGACCTTCATCTGCAGATATCCTCTTCTTGTCTTCATACTGGAAGAGGAGAAAATATATGGGTATTGACACAAGAAATGCTTAGCAGTGAGATAGTTTGCTTCAAGAGAAATGTAATATTTTGCATGCACATTTACTAAAGCAAAGAGGCATGTTCCCTTTGCAGGAGAATGTTCACTTAGTTCAGGTCAAGCTATGCTGACTTCCATCATCCAATCATGTGTAAGTAAAAATATATTTTTTTTTTATACGTTTCTTTGAAGTAATTGGGTATTCTTTGGAAAATTTATGTTCACTGCATTTGCTAAGCTAAAGGAAGTTATCTTGCAAGGAGAAAATTCTCTTGCAAAGTGAACAGCTTATTTGCCCTTTGTAAATCAACCCCATTGGTGTTTTAAATGGCCAAAACATAGCACTGTGAAAGATCTAGTTTATATTGCCTACATGTATGTTGTATTCAGCTGTCAAAGAACTATTTCAGGATGAATTCCATTTCATTTTTACAGAAAGATATTCTAATGCAAAATATCAAAACTTGAACAGCTACTGGAAAGGTAAAATTAACCATTGCTAAAAAAATATTTAAGTTAGTATCTTGGCAGTCATACTGATTCGCTGACTTCAAGATTTTCCGATTTAATGACTTATAGGTTGGACTTGATGGACTTTTTTCAACCTCGCCTACTATGCAACTATGTAACTTGGAGCAAGTAGGTAGCAACCAAAGCCAGCACCTGATCTGCTGTACATACTTAGTTCCTTTTAGCATGAAAGCCAGACACCTAGCCTGGTCAATAGTGATCTACACATATCTCACAGCCCATTATTAAAGTGACACTAAAGGTTCCTGTTTTTTTTTCTTCTAAGTAACAAACATGTTATACTTACCTCCACTGTGCAATTCGTTTTGCACAGAGTGGCCCCGATCCACCTGTTCTGGGGTCCCACGGTTGGCTCTCGCGGCTCCTCCCTGCATTAGATAACCCCCTCTGGGAAGCTCTCTCCTTAAGGGGGTTACCTTGCGGGCACACTCCTGTGTCATACGTCATACATTCAACATCCATAGACGCCGAGTGTATGACTCGGCCCCGCCCCCCCGGTGCCTGCGTCATTGGATTTGATTGACAGCAGCAGGAGCCAATGGCTGTGCTGCTGTCAATCTATCAAATCAAATCTGGGACTCCAAGGAGAGAAGGACGGCAGGGCACTCCCATGAAAATTCGGGGCTCAGGTAAGTAAAACAGGGGGGGCCGGACACTGCAAGGTGTTTTTTCACCTTAATGCATAGGATGGTGATCATTAAGGTAAAAAAAATGTAGGTTTACAACCCCTTTAAGCGAAAGTCCTACTTATAAAAAAAAAAAAACATCATAATTACACTTTGCCCCATCAGCAGGATAGTGATTGTGTATGTCTCCAGTTTGGTACATGCAGCAAGGACAATTATTCTTTATACCCAACCCTGGTAAATGCGTGCCACTTTAGAGGTCTAAACTGCTGCTGCATGCAAGGGTAAATGCTCATTTAGGTCTAGAGGGTCGCAAAACAGCAGTTTAAATCTACCCAATCCTCCACTGCCCTGGCAGTCAGCGCTCTCCTCTACTCCCCTAGGACTGCCCCTTGACATCCTCTTAGCCAATGCAGGGTGATGGACCGATGGAGCATTGGAGAGAAGAGGCTGCGGGACCAGTCTTACAGATGGGAGGGAGCGTTCTGGAAAACTAGACCTAAACCAGCATTTAACCCTTGCAGTGCAGGGGAAGCCCAATTGAATGGGAGGATTTCTCATTGGAGTTCAGCTGTAAGCTATACATTTTACAACTACATTAAAGTGAACCGAAAACAAAACCTTTTGTTTAGGTTATTTTTTGCTGCCTGGGTACCACTGGGGAAATTTCCTGCTACTTATTGCCTTGGAGGCAATAGGCAACAGAAAATGAGAGGAAATAACTGTAAATTGTATAGAAATGCCCCATACACTAAATCCGAAAATTGGACGACAGATCGTTTGACTTTTTCGTTTGCTAGTCGCAAGTAGAAATTGAATAGGTTACTAAAGTTACAAAAATTCTCGTATGGCACAATAAAAATTCAGAAGTGATGTGATGTGTTGTAGTGTATTTGTATTGTATTTTCGGACGACAACTGTACTGATTAAACTAAAATCATACAATTCTGGTATTGTATGAGAATTTTTTTTGTGCTTGTCCGATTGGATAATAATCGGATGAACTGTACTATCGTACGGTCGCTTTGAAAAAGGTATTGTTAGTATGATTTTCGGATCGTTTGTATGGGTCATTAGAGAGCTGTCATAGAAAAAGGTCTTCAATGGAGGATTTTCCTTCACCTCTTCCTCTAGTGAAAACTTTTAAATTTTCTCTCATTTTCTATCGCTGTGACAAGGGTCAGCAGGAAAAATAAATAGAAGAGTGACTCTCCCCAGTAGGGACACAGACAGAAACATAAAATTGACAAAGGTGGGGATCTTCTAAACCGGAGAGTGTAAAATCTTGTGTAGCTCTGCATAGAAACCAATCAGCTTCCAGGTTTTATTGTCAAAGTTTTATTGAACAAGCTGAAGTTAGAAGCTCATTGGCTATCATGCACAGTTGAACCAGATTCTGAGTGCTCTAGTTTTAGTAAATCTCCCCCAAAGTGTGTAATCCTTCCCTCCTCTATCCAAAACTAAAAAAATGCCTTTACAGTGTATACACTTTAAAATAAATAATATGTATATCAATACAGCTCCTAGTACTATATAAAATACATACCAGCAATAGGCTGTTTAGAAGATCGATCCCCTCAGAATCAAGTCTGAAACAGACATAAGGTTCTACAGTTATTGTCATAAGAACAAAGACACAGACTTGTTGGTTGGAGGCTAGACAGTGTGGACCTTGAGTGGAGAGTGTGATCAAGTTTTGCTTTTGACTGCTGTGTTGCATTTGAGCTTCTTTTTGGATCTTTTTCCTTGCAGTTTTTTAAGCACCTTTTTCTGGAACGTTTTAAACAGCCTTTTTTTTCCTTCAGCCTACTAATTAAGGGGAGTGGTTAATTGGTCACAGGTGCTTGAGGCCTATATAAATTTCTGTAGAACTCATTTGAGCCTGCTCATCTTTGAGTTTGCTGGAACTCTGTCCAAGTGGAACTGGACTAAGTGGTGAGTTAAAAGTTGAGTACCTGTGTACTGTCTTGTTGAGTACCTGTGTACTGTCTTGTTGAGTATTAGTGTCAGGAAGCTAGTTGTTATGTAATTAGGACTGGGTATAATCTCTAATCCTCATTAAATTAATAGGTACGATGCCCGGCGGGTGTGGATAGGCGACTTGGTGTACATCTTGCGGCATGTATGCTTTCCTTGATCATCTGTTCGAGGGCGATTACTGCTGTGCAAAATGTAAGCACATTGTTTCCCTGGAAGCCCAGGTTCTGAATCTGTGGAAGCAACTGTCAGCACTGAGTAGACCCTCCACACTAAGGCCCCTTTCACACTGAGGAGTTTTTCAGGCGTTTTAGCGCTAAAGAGTGCTTTCACACTGAGGCGATGCGCTGGCAGGACGAGAAAAAAAGTCCTGCTAGCCGCATCTTTGAGGCGGTGAAGGAGTGGTGTGTATACCACTCCTTTACCGCTGCTGCCCATTGAAATCAAAGGGACAGCGCGGCTATACTGCCCGCAAACCGCTGCTGTAGCGGGCGGTTTTAACCCTTTTTCGGCCGCTAGCGGGGGTTAAAATCACCCCGCTAGCGGCCGCAAATCGTGGCAAATACGGCGGTATAGCGCTGCTAAAAATACCGCCAGCGCACCTCCCACCCCAGTGTGAAAGGGGCCTAAAGGAGAGCCAGGAACGTACACAGCAGGTGCCGGCAAGGGCCAGCACAGAGGTGGGTGGAGACAAAGAGGTGCAGGCACTAGAAAATAGTAGATGGGTGACAGTCAGGAAGGGTAGAGGGGAAAGTGCCAGGGAGGCCGATCCAGGGCTGGAGCGTCCAAATAAGTATGCTCCATTGAGTGACATTGGTGAAACCAGTCAGGGACCAGCACTGCTGGAGATAAGGGACTCTCCTAGCTGCCGGGGGAAGAACTCCTCCAGTGAGAGTGGGGGGGAAGCAAAGGGAAACGAAAGACAGATTCTGGTGGTAGGGGACTCAATTCTTAGAAGGACAGAGAGGGCAATCTGTAACAAAGACCTGAAGTGCCAAACTGTATGTTATCTACCGGGCACTCGGGTTCGGCACATCACGGATCTGGTTGACAGATTACTAGGAGTGGCTGGGGAAGACCCAGCTGTCATGGTGCACGTTGGCACCAATGACAAAGTCAGAGGCAGATGGAGTGTCCTAAAGAAGGATTTTAGGGAGCTAAATTGAGGAAAAGGACCTCCAAGGTAGTATTCTCAGGAGATTAGGGAAGTAAACAAGTGGCTGAAGAGCTGGTGTAGTAAGGAGGGGTTTGGGTTCCTGGAGGACTGGGCCGACTTCTCAGTCGATAACCAGTACTATATAGAAGGGATGGCCTGCACCTAAATGAGGAGGGTGCAGATCAGCTGAGAATGAAGATGCCCAAAAAATTTGAGGGGTTTTTAAACTAGGCAATGGGGGGGAGGGTCCAGAGATAGAGATAGTCAGTGTGGAACATATTCTAGAGGGTAGTATTAGGGGCATTAGTGGTAGGGTTAACAAAGCACATAAACCCAATGTAAGTATAATAGCAAGTCCTAGTTGCAATCTCGAAACACCCAAGAGGATAGTATGTGACCGGTCAAAATATATTAATGCATTAAAGTGTTTGTTCACCAATGCAAGAAGTCTGCCAAGCAAAATAGGTGAGTTGTAAGCTCTGGTGCATCAGGAGAGATATGATGTAATCGGTATTGCTGAAACTTGGCTTCATTCCTCACATGACTGGGCTATTAATATTCCTGGCTATGCACTCTTTCGGAAAGACAGGGTAAAAAGGAAAGATGGAGGGGTCTGTTTCTATGTGAGAAGTGATCTCAAAGCAAGTGTGAAAGACGACCTGGTGGATGGAGAGTGTGATGAGTCTGAAGCATTATGGGTGGAGCTGCATACAGATGTGCGTAGTTCAAAGTTAATCATTGGAGTTTGTTATAGACCACCCAATGTTAATGAGGAGATGGAGACTAAGCTCCTTGCACAGATGGAAAGGGCTGCAAGGGCTGGGATGGTGATAATAATGGGGGATTTTATTACTACCCAGAAATTGACTGGAGTAATGGCACTGCTGGGACAGTTAAAGGGCAAAAATGTATAAACCTATTACAGGACAATTTTATGGTCCAGTTTATTGAGGCCCCAACTAGGAATGATGCTCTGTTGGACCTGGTAATCTCAAACCATGCAGAGTGAATTACTAAAGTTCAGATAAAGGAACACCTGGGTAGCAGTGACCATAACATGATTTCATTTGATGTTAGCTGTAAGCAAAAATCACATACGGGAAAGATAAAAACACTTAATTTCAAGAGAGCAAATTTTCCAAGGATGAGGGCTGCTCTCCAGGACTTAAACTGGGAGAGAATATTGGCATCAATCGGCACGGAATAGAAATGGGAATTCTTCAAAAAGACTGTTTGTGAACTCACTGCAAAGTATATTCCCATGGGCAATAAGTTTAACCACTTCCCGACCGCGCCATGTACAAAAGACGTCCACAGCGCGGTCGAGTTATCCTGAGTGGACGTCCCAGGGACGTCCTCACAGAATCTTGCTCCCGCGCGCCCCCTGGGGCGCGCTCCAGGATATGTCCGTGACCGCCGGGTCCGGAAGACCCGGCGCATCACGGATCACGGTAGATGGCCGCTAATCGCGGCCGTTTACCACGTGATCGCTCCGTCAAATGACGGAGCGATCACTTGTAAACAGACCGGCGTCATGTCATGACGCCGGTTCCTCCCTCCCCTCTCTGTACCGATCGGTACAGTGTGAGAGGAGAGGGGAGGGAGCGGATCATGTCCGCTCCCTCCCCCATGTCAGCTGTGGGCTGGATCTGTGACAATTGCAGTCACAGATCCAGCCATCCATCCATCCCTGCGCAATACTCTGCCAATACTCTGCAATACACCCTGCCAATACTCTGCAAACCAATACTCTGCAATACCCTGTGCAATACTCTGCAATACCCTGTGCAATACTCTGCAATACCCTGTGCAATACTCTGCAATACACCCTGCCAATACTCTGCAATACACCCTGCCAATACTCTGCAATACACCCTGCCAATACTCTGCAATACACCCTGCCAATACTCTGCAATACACCCTGCCAATACTCTGCAATACCCTGTGCAATACTCTGCAATACCCTGTGCAATACCCTGCCCATACTCTGCAATACCCTGTGCAATACCCTGTGCAATACCCTGTGCAATACCCTGTGCAATACCCTGTGCAATACCCTGCCCATACTGTGCAATACCCTGCCCATACTCTGCCCATACTGTGCAATACTCTGCCATATTCCGCAATACCCTGCCATACTCCGCAATACTCCACAATACCCGGCAATACTCCACAATACCCGGCAATACTCCACAATACCCGGCAATACTCCACAATACCCGGCAATACTCCACAATACCCGACAATACTCCTCAATACCCGGCAATACTCCTCAATACCCGGCAATACTTCTCAATACCCGGCAATACTCCTCAATACCCGGCAATACTCTGCAATAACCACTTCCCGCCCGCCGGCCGTCATATGACGTCCTTGACTTTGTGCGGAGATATCTGAATGATGGGAGCAGCTACAGGCATCATTCAGATATTCGCTTTTTCAGCTGGCGATTCCCTGCACCATAAGAACGATCATAGCGGCTGTTCCACTGCTTGATCGCTCTTACGGAAGGTGAGAGGGGATGCCCCCCCTCCCGCTGCCCTCCGGTGCTTCTACCGACTCACCGCTACGATCAAAGCCAGGATTGGTTTTTTTTCAGGCTTCCCAGCCTAGAGGTGAGATGTGGGGTCTTATTGACCCCATATCTCACTGTAAAGAGGACCTGTCATGCCATATTCCTATTACAAGGGATGTTTACATTCCTTGTAATAGGAATAAAAGTGATCAAAAAAAAATTTGGGGCGGAAAAACATGTCAAACTAAAATAAATAAAGTAAAATGAACAATAAAATATATATTTTTTTTTAAAGCGCCCCTGCCCCCGCGAGCTCGCATGCAGAAGTGAACGCATACGTAAGCCCCGCCCACATATGAAAACGGTGTTCAAACCACACATGTGAGGTATCGTTGCGAACGTTAGAGCGAGAGCAATAATTTTGGCCCTAGACCTCCTCTGTAACTCAAAACATGTAACCAGTAAAAATATTTAAAGCATGGCCTATGGGGATTTTTAAGTAGCGAAGTTTGGCGCCATTCCACGAGCGTGTGCAATTTTGAAGGGTGACATGTTAGGTATCTATTTACTCGGAGTAACTTCATCTTTCACATTATGCAAAAACATTGGGCTAACTTTACTGTTTTTTTTTCTTTTAGGCACAAAACAGTTTTTTTACGTAAAAAACGCGTTAGAAAAATTTCTGCGCAACTACCGTGCAAGATAAAAAGTTGCAATGACCACCATTATATTCTTTAAGGTCTTTGCTAAAAAAACATATATAATGTTTTGGGGTTCTATGTAATTTTCTAGCAAACAAATTATGATTTTTACATGTAGGAGAGAAATGTCAGAATTGGCCTGGGTGCTCCAGAACGCCTGAAGGTGCTCCGTGCATGTTGGGCCTCTGTATGTGGCCACGCTGTGTAAAAGTCTCACACATGTGGTATCGCCATACTCGGGAGGAATAGCAGAATGTGTTTTGGGGTGTAATTTGTGGTATGCATATGCTGTGTGTGAGAAATAACCTGCTAATATGACAATTTTGTGAAAAAAAAAAAAAGAAAAAAAAATCTTGATTTTTGCAAAGAATTGTGGGAAAAAATGACAACTTCAAAAAACTCACAATGACTCTTTCTTAATACCTTGGAATGTCTTCTTTCCAAAAAGGGGTCATTTGGGGGGTATTTGTACTTTTCTGGCATGTTAGGGTCTCAAGAAATGAGATAGGCCGTCAGTACTTCAGGTGTGATCAATTTTCAGATATTGGCACCATAGCTTGTGGACTCTATAACTTTCACAAAGACCAAAAAATATGCACCAATTTGTACTTATTTTTACCAAAGATATGTAGCAGTATAAATTTGGGCCAAAATGTATGAAGAAAAAATACTAATTTGCAAAATTTTATAACGGAAACAAAGAAAAATTCATTTTTTTACAAAAAAAATTCTCTTATAGCGCAAAAAATAAAAAACCCAACAGTGATTAAATACCACCAAAAGAAAGCTCTATTTGTGTGAAAAAAAGGACAAAAATTTCATATGGGTACAGTGTTGTATGACTGAGTAATTGTCATTCAAAATGTGAGAGCACCGAAAGCTGAAAATTCGTCTGGTTAGGAAGGGGGTTTAAGTGCCCAGTTGTCAAGTGGTTAAAAGGCTAAAAATAAAACCTATGTGGCTCACGGCCAAAGTTAAGAAAGCTATAAACTATAAGAAAAGAGCTTTTAAAAAATATAAAAATAAAGGAACACTAGTGTCATTTAAATGTTACAAAGAATATAACAGAATATGTAAAAAGGAAATCAAGGATGCAAAAATTCAAAACGAACGACAGATTGCAAAAGATAGTAGGACAAACCCCAAAAAATTCTTCAAATATATTAATAGTAAAAAGGTGAAGACTGAGCATGTAGGCCCTTTGCAAAATAATCTAGAGTGGGTGACTGGAGACAAAGAGAAGGCTAATTTATGAAATACTTTCTTCAGCTCTGTGTATACAAAGGAGCATGGGGGAGCTCATGTCCATAATGGGGGTGATAGTGACACAGCCCCAAATCCACAATGGCTCAAAAGTGATATGGTCCAGAAATATTTAGACAGAATAAAGGTGGATAAAGCACCTGGACCAGATGGCATACACCCACAGATCCTAAAAGAATTGAGCTCTGTAATTTCAAAGCCATTGTATCTAATTTTTAGGGACTCATTAATGACAGAAATAGTACCACTGGATTGGCGCAGGGCGAACGTGGTGCCTATATTTAAAAAGGGAACAAAGTCATTACAAAGTAACTATAGACCTGTTAGTTTAACTTCTATAGTTGGGAAGATACTGAGATTAATAAAAGACCACATAGATGAGTTCTTGCTGGAAAAAAACATTTTAAGCAACAGACAGCATGGATTCATGAAAGACAGAAGTTGTCAGACAAACCTGATTTCATTTTATGAAGAGGTAAATAAAACCTTGGACAGAGGAGTGGCGGTGGACGTGGTATACTTGAATTTTGCAAAAGCGTTCAATACAATTCCCCACACACGGCTAATGTGTAAGGTAAAGTCTACAGGCTTGGAAATATCAGTTTGTAAAAGGATATAAAACTGGCTAAAAGACAGAATTCAGAGAGTAGTGGTTAATGATTCTTACTCTGAATGGTCTAAGATTATCAGTGGTGTACCCCAAGGTTCAGTGCTGGGACCCTTACTTTTTAATATCTTTATAAATGATATTGGGTCTGTGATCAAAAGCAACATTTCTGTCTTTGCAGATGACACCAAGCTATGCAGTGGAATAACGTCCTTATGGGATGGCTTCAATTTACAAGCCAACCTCAATGCCCTGTCTAATTGGGCGACTATGTGGCAGATGAGGTTTAATGTTGATAAATGTAAAGTTATGCACTTAGGGGCTAAGAATAGGCATGCGTCATACATACTAGGGGGAGTACAACTGGGGGGATCCATAGTGGAGAAGGATCTGGGGGTTTTGGTAGATCATAAGCTCAATAATGGCATGCAATGCCAAGCTGCGGTTTCCAAAGCGAGCAAAGTCCTTTCTTGTATTAAGAGAGGTATGGACTCCAGAGAGAGAGATATCATTTTGCCCCTGTTCAAATCATTAGTAAGACCTCATCTGGAATATGCAGTTCAGTTTTGGGCACCAGTTCTCAAAAAGGATATTGGGGAACTGGAGAAAGTGCAGAGAAGGGCAACCAAACTGATAAGAGGCATGGTGGAGCTCAGCTATGAGGAAAGATTAGAGGAACTGAATTTATTCACTCTTGAGAAGAGGAGCTTAACCACTAGAGGCCCGCGCTATAGCCGAATGACGGCTACAGCGCGGACCTAGAATTCCGGGAGGACGTCTATTGACGTCCTCCCCTTTCCTCGTTCCCTGCGCACGCTGCCCGCCAGGTACCCGCGATCGGCATTTACAGAGACAGGGATGTGGATCTCTGTGTGTAAACACAGAAATCCACGTCCTGTCAGGGAGAGGAGACCAATGGTGTGTTCCTTGTACATAGGGACAACCATTGGTCACCTTCCCCAGTCAGTCCCCTCCCCCCACAGTAAGAATCACTCCCTTAGGTACACTTAACCCCTTCAGCGCTCCCACCCCCCCCCCTGGTTAACCCCTTCACTGCCAGTGTCATTTTTACAGTAACCAGTGAATTTTTATAGCACTGATCGCTGTAAAAATGACAATGGTCCCAAAATGGTGTCTAAAGTGTCCGATGTGTCCGCCATAATGTCGCAGTAAAAATCGCTGATCGCCGCCATTACTAGTAAAAAAAAAAATTAATAAAAATGCTATAAAACTATGCCCTCTTTGTAGACGATATAACTTTTGCACAAACCAATCAATAAACGCTTATTGCGATTTTTTTTTACCAAAAATATGTAGAAGAATACGTATCGGCCTAAACTGAGAAAAACATATTTGAATTTTTTTTAAATTGGGATATTTATTAAAGCAAAAAGTAAAAAATATTGTGTTTTTTTCAAAATTGTCGCTTTTTTCTGTTTATAGCGCAAAAAATTTAAACCGCAGAGATGATCAAATACCACCAAAAAAAAAGCTCTATTTGTGGGAAAAAAAGGACGTCAATTTTGTTTGGGAGCCACGTTGCACGATCGCGCAATTGTCATTCAAAGCATGACAGTGCTGAAAGCTGAAAATTGGCCTGGGCAGGAAGGTGGTTTAAGTGCCCAGTAAGCAAGTGGTTAAGGGGAGATATGATCAACATGTACAAATATATAAGGGGTTCATATAGTGAACTTGGTGTTGAGTTATTCACTTTACGGTCAACACTGAGGACAAGGGGGCACTCTTTAAATACGGAAAGGTTTCTTCACAGTTAGAGCTGTGAAAATGTGGAATAGACTCCCTGCAGAGGTGGTTCTGGCCAGCTCAGTAGATTGCTTTAAGAAAGGCCTGGATTCTTTCCTATATGTACATAATATAACTGGGTACTAACATTTATAGGTAAAGTTGATCCAGGGAAAATCCGATTGCCTCTCGGGGGATCAGGAAGGAATTTTTTCCCCTGCAGTAGCAAATTGGATCATGCTCTGCTGGGGTTTTTCGCCTTCCTCTGGATCAACTGTGGGTATAGAATTGGGTATATGGGATTGTATGATATTATTATTTTATTTGTATTTATTTTATTATGGTTAAACTGGATGGACTTGTGTCTTTTTTCAACCTGACTAACTATGTTACTATGGAACAAAAGGTTTAATTTACTAAAGGTAAATAGACTGTGCACTCTGAAAATGCAGTTGCACTCGGCAAGTGCAATTGCTCAAGAGCTTAGTAAACAAGGGGAAGCGCTGCTAACTTCCATCATCCAATCATGTGCAAGCAAATATGCTTTTTTTTCCCCCCCTTGCTTGTGATTGGGATTTCTTTTCAAAGTGAAGCATCAATTTATTTACTAAGCTCTGGAGCAAGTGCACTTGCAGAGTACACAGCCCATTTGCCTTTTGTAATTCAACCCCAGTGACTGATGCTGTCAAAATTCACAGCAAGTAAAAATAATAAAATGCAAGAGAACTAAGTATACAAACAGGTCAATAGCTTGATTTAAAGGGTTAGTTCAACTTTACAGAATAACTATAACACTTTATGATCTAGCACTTTAAGAATTGCAAACCCAAATGTTGTCCTTGGAGCAAAGCACACACTTCCACTGTAGACCAAAGTAAAGGCGGGCTTTTATTTCTAATACCTACTACTCAAAATTGGTGAACCAGTAGTGCCATTCAAAACTTGTAAAATTAATAAACTTGTTATTTTTTTGTGAATGTGATTTTTTATGTGAATGTACAATGTATATGTAATGCGCTGCGTAAATTGACCGCGCTATATAAGTACCTGAAATAAATACATTTTTTGTTTTATTATTTCTTATGATAATGATACTGTTGATAAACTGCTGAACATTTCTGTACAGATAACTTCAGAGGTTCAAACTACATTCACTGAAGAAAATTACTGATATATGATAAGAACAAACATATACAACACTGATTAATGTGGAAAATGTTCAATAGGAAAAAATATGGCTATATTTTCTTCTGTAATTAACTTCTTTTTTTATCATACTGACGAATAGCAGCATGACACCACTATTTGGTACAATGGAGCGATAAGCATTGTGGAGAATTTTATTTTGAAAGTTTACAACAGAAGTACTGAAATCCCAGCTTCTTTCCTATTACTTTCTATTGCAGAAGAATCTTGGCAGCCTTCAAACCCTCTAATGTAAACATGCAGCAGTAGCTTGTTAGTTATAAATGCTCATTCACTTGTGCAGCTATACTGCTGCCTTCTGTAAAGCGATCTCTTGTGGATCACTTTTTAGAGAGGGTTTGACAGGTGATGAGGCAGTGATATCTCACCACCTGCTTTAATCCTCAAAATGATGCCAAGCCACTGCATTGCATGTGGATTGCAGGGAATTTGCAAAGTGGCTCCATTCACTTGAATGGGTTGACTTTGGTAGCGGTACTGCCCATCGAATGTGACATGCTGTTTAACTTTAGAAGTTGGCATACTTTACCTGGCTTCGGATTCAGTTTTTTTTTTCTTTTTTCTTGATTGACCCTACTTCCCATGCTAACTATACACATGTGTTTTTGGGGTAGTTTAGTTCTCTGCTCATCCAGTATGGACATAGGGTACTGAATATTTGCAGCCTATCCGCCACTAACCTTGATAAAAAAAAAATCTGGCCACCTGCAGACCTTTTCATTAGAGCCTATTGAAAATAGGTCATGCATACATAATACAGTGCATATTTGTTAGCTGAGAACTAGACTGGGGTGCTGACGATCATAGTGTAGGATGTGACCACAGGACCATTTCTCCCTCTGATCCTAGGTAACTCCCTTTCTGAGAGTCTTCCAGGACAGCCCATGAGACCTAGGGCTCCTCCTACCAGGACAGCATACACGTTAACCAACACTGGATAAAAGGGCGGTCCTCCAGGCCCCATGTCAGTATTATAAAGAACCGTAGCCCTGCTTGCAATACATATGCATAATACACATAATTCAAGGCATAACCGGGTGGAAATCCGGCTGTCCTGGAAGACTCACAGAAAAGGAGTTACTAGTAAGTCTACCTCAGCTTTTCTCTGTGCGCCTTCCAGGACAGCCTATGAGACGATGAGCCATACCTTACCAGTCAAGGGAGGGACCACTGCCTGAAGGATCTTACGACCAAACGCCTGTTCCTGAGAAGATAGGAGGCCCAGGCGATAATGTTTATTGAAGGTTAAAAAACTGGACCAGGTGGCAGCCTTGCATATTTGTTCCGGTGAGGCTCCAGCTCTTTCAGCCCAAGATGTGTACAAGGCTCTTCTTAAATGCGTGTTGACAAAAGGTGGAGAAACCTTCATAATCCTATAGGCTTCAGCAATAGTCTGCTTCATCCATCTGGCTAAGGTAGACTTGGATGCTCCCTTTCCTTTGTGTGTTCCAGAGAAGGGAACAAACAAGGCATCTGTCTTCCTAAAGGTTTTTGGTGACTTCTAGGTAGAAGAGATGAATTCTCCTGACGTCCAGGAAACTAAATTTATTTTCTTTCTCACCCTTCGGCGTACCGCAAAAGGTTAGTAGCACAATATCCTGGGATCTTTGGAAGGTACTGGCAAAAACCCCGGATCCGTTTTCAACACAACCAGATCTTTAAAGATTATGAGAAAAGGCTCCCTAACTGAAAGGGCCTGCAATTCACTGACCCTATGAGCTGAGGTATTTGCCACTAGAAAAATTGTCTTTAGAGTAAGTAATTTAACTGAAGCATCCTTCAGGGGCTCAAAGGGAAACTCTACCAGAGCCTGTAGAACTAGAGACAGGTCCCAGTTAGGACATGTTCCAACCACCACCGGCTTAGATCTAGCGATTGATTTAAAGATTCTAGCTATAACGGGATTTTCCAAGAGAGAATACTGGAGGAAAATACTAATAGCTGCCACCTCTACTTTTAACATACTAATGGATAGACCCTTGTCGAAACCCTCCTTAAAAAAATCAAAAATTTACTGAACGTGGTGAGCCAATCTTTGATTTTCAGACAACCAAGAGTTATATTTATTCCAAATGTTGGAGTATATAGCTCTTGTAACCGGCTTCCTGCAGTTAACCAGGGTTTTTACCACTTTGTCCGAAAATCCCAGGGAGCTTAATATCTTCTCTTCAGATATCAAGCCACTAGGTTCAAGGATGCCACCTGCGGGTGCAACACTGGACCCTGAGACAATAAGTCTAGTCTCTTTGGGAGGCTGAGGAGATGCTCTGAAACTAGAGTCTGCAGCAGGGAAAACCATGGCCTCTTGGGCCAAAAAGGGGCTACTAAGATGAGATCTGGAGGAGGACTTTCCGGAATCAGCCTAAGGTTGAATGGCCAAGGATTCACTAGCGCATTTATCCCCAATAGATTGATCTGCTGGGTTCAGGGAAAATAACTTCTTTGTCTTGCAATTGCTTTGATTTGCGAAAAGATCTGCTTCAGGTGATCCCCATCTGTCGGTAGGTGCGGCAAAAATCTCCAGGTGGAGGGACCTGGTAGCGGCTGAAGTAGTCTGCCAGACAGTTTTGCGTCCCTTTTAGGTGTACTGCTCTGATCGAGGACAGATTCCCTTCTGCCCATGACAAGATCTTCTGGTCTATAAATTGAAGGGTCTGACTTCTTGTACCTCCTTGCTTGTTCAGGTATGCCACAGTAGTAATGGTGTCGAATAGAATATGCAGATTGTGACCCTTGACCTCCTTATGAAATGCTTCTAAGGCTCTCTGTACCGCCAGAAGCTCTCTTTGATTCAATGAAGCCTTTGCTTCCCTGGGGGACCATCTTCCCTGTGCCACTGCATTTTTAAGATGGGCTCCCCATCCCAAGGAACTTGCAGCTGTCGTGATGCTTTGGGATATAGGAATGGACCATTCCAAACTCTTTGTCGGGTGAAGTGGCGACCTTCACCACCACAAGCTTCTTTTAATCCTGGAGGGTATCCGAACCCTCGTCTCTAGAGAACTTGTGGATCTGGTCCAGTTTCTTAGCAGAAACAGCTGCAGTGTCCATTGGTGCAACCTTGCCCATGGTACTACGGAATAGCAAGAGATCATCAGACGTACCACTCTTGAGATTTCTCTGACCGAGATCCAGTGATTGGTCTGCAAGGCTGAAATCATCTGAATCATCTTCGAGACTTTTTCTTGCGAAAGGAAAATCTTCTGATTCACCGAACAAAATTCGTATCCCAGATAAGTCACCTTCTGGGCCGGAATCAGGGAAGACTTCTCTCTGTTGAGCAACCAGCCCTGTACAAACTCCTGTACAGTCTGGAGATCTGCCTCTAGTTTCTGGTATGACTCCACTAGGAGCTTGTGCAGGTAAGGGATGATTGTAATTGCTTTTGGCCTTACCGGAGCCAGTGCTTCTCCCAGGACCTTTGTAAAGATGCGTGGGGCTTGGAATTGAAAATGACGGATCTCTGAATCCATGCTCACGGCTAGTCTTAAGAAATTTTGGAAAGCTGGATGAATAGGAATGTGCAAGTAGGCATCCCTCAAATCCAAATTCTTCTTGTTTTCAGGAAATACCTTTTTCTTGTTGGCCGTGCGCTCTAGTGCCTCTTGTAATCCAGGGCCAAAAAGATAATCGCCTATCAAGGGAAGACCACACAGGCGCAATTTGGAAGAAGGGTCACCTGACCTGACCAGGTTTTAAGCCAGAGACTTCTTCTGGGCAAATTCACCAAGGCCGAGGTCCTAGCTGTCATTCTGACCAACTCTGCGGAAGAATCTGCCAGAAAACCAACCGCCCAAAAGAGGACTGGGAAGGATTTAAGGATCTGCTCTCTAGCAGTTCCTGCCAAAAGGTGCGTTTATCTGTGTTAACCATAATTTCAGGTTTCTGGCTACACAAGTCTCAGGCCCTGCGCAAAAGTATCTCTCCTCTTTTGTCCATAGGATCCTTAAGCTTGCCCATGTCGTCAAACGCTAGGTCCATATTTTTTGTAGAGGTACGTCCAACTTGGGGTTTTTGTTTTTAAGGCTTGCGCTATGTCCCCCTAAAAAGGAAACTTTTTCAGGTTTCCGGAAAAAAAATATTCTCTCTGTATTTTCTAATTTAATCGTATCAAGAAGGAAACTATGCACAGGAAAGTCGTTTTCTTATGCATCCCTTCATACATAAGATCGTGCTTGGTCATTTGCACCTTCTCCTCTTCTATTTCAAGTGTCATATAGATAGTCTTCAACAAGTCATCAACATCTTCTTAGTGACAGCTTGTACCTCGAGACTCTGACGGATTCCCTATTCTTAGGCTTTTCTGACCCTGATTCTTTCCCTGAAAATGGGGAGATCTGGGTTCTTCCTCTGAATCCTCACTATCCATGCTCTGCGCTCTCACTATCCGTGTGGAGCACGAGAAAAAGCTGGAGCCTTATCTGGCAAAGGATCCCGAGAGAGGACCTTTATCTTGGTGATTAGGGATCTAAAGGCGCTAAACGGTGAACTTAGCTCATCTCTAACTGAAGTAAACATTTTCTGACAAGATACAGCCGGGTCATCCCTAACAAGGCTATCTATGCATGTGCGGCAGACTGGTTTACTCCATGAGGAGCTCAATTTGCCTCAGCAGACTGCACATATCCTTTTGGGTGGTTGCGCCTGGGCCTTGTCCTGAGTCTTGGCCTGCAACAGAAAACAAATGACCCGAGGTTGCAATTCAAACCACACCAACACTCCAAAAATACCCCAGTGCAAGAGAAAGGAAAGGTGCCCCCTTTACCCTGCCCCACTAGGTATAAGGGGAGAAACACTCACCGGATTTGCAAGGGGTTAAACAAGCTCCGGGCTTACCTGTGAGGTGCTGGAGCCTGCATCAGCTGCCTGTGCAGGTACTGCAGAGGAATCCATCCTACTCCTGTAGTGAATCCACAGCCTCTGCTGGGTTTTTCACTACTGTACACCAGCAACCCAGCGTCCTCTGTCCAGGCCTCTAGAGACCAAAACCAGCGTCTCCGGCGCCCGCAGATGTCAGCTGCCTCTGAAGTGACCCACACTTCCTGTGGACCAGCTTGAAGTGCAGTGGCTCCACCCCTCCACACGCTCGAGAAGCGTCTCTCACTGCTTTCCCCTGCCAGTTGTCTGTGGTAATGCACGCCTCTCTGGGCCCCACGGAATGACCAGCACCTGACCAGAGCACTGGATATGGAGCTAGACATCAGCAGCGGTCCTGGCCTTCCCCAGACACTGAGGATAGAGGATAGCAGCAGCCCTCTACTCCCCCGGAAGAGGTGATGCTCTGGGCTTACAGGAGAAGGTAGGAAACTTTCCCTACAAGAGACAAGAGCATTGCCCATGAGAATTAGGGAGATTAGGTTCCAGGAAACATGTTAACTCCCCTCTGGAGGAAACACTAATACTGACATGGGGCCTGGAGGACCGCCCTTTTATCCCGTGGGGGTTAACGTGTTTCCTGTCTTGGTAGGAGTAGCCCTAGGTCTCATGGGCTGTCCTGGAAGACGCCTTGAGAAATATAGTTAGCATGTTGAAGGGGGGATCAGTAAGAGCTGACCAATTTAAAGATATTGTTTCCCTTTAATACATATTTTTCTTAGTTACCCTCCCTGGCGGTATGATTATTTCAGATTTTAGGTGCTGAAAGCGGTACCATTATTTTGCATGGAAATTTGGCGTTTTATATTGTAGGCCTGTAATTCTTAGGAATAACTCACTTAAATCTGTCCAAACAGGAGTCTAGTAGACATCACGGGTATGATAAAGTTTGAAATACGAAATCATAAATTATAATATAATAAATAACTATAAAATAATAACAAATAATAATATAATAATAATAAACGTGTTTTTCAGTGTTTGATGACGAATTTCCCCACAAATCACTATCGCTCAATTCTGCAAGTGATTCTAATTTATTATCGCTGTATTCTAGCTGGTCTAAATCCACTTTTGATGTAAAGGGACACTTTTTGGTTGCTATGGACAATCTCCAGTTTCCAGGCAGAAAGAAAAGTATTTATAATGTAAAAGTGCATGCAGGGCACTGGACAAAACACTAGGGACAAAGGGGGTGCGTAATTATTTGATACAGTACTGTAATCTGTAAGATTACAGTATACTGTATCTATACTGTGTTTTTTACTTTTTGAATTTGGCGCCGAACTCCGTCCCCGTGCATCGCAACGCTCGCAGGGAACGGAGCTCGGCACTGTGAATCGAGCGAGACACGGCGGCTCGCAGATCACAGCGGGGAGAAATCGCAGGATCCAGGGGACAAGGTAAGTAACTTTCCCTGGATCCTGCAAGGCAATCCCGAGTGTGGCTAGGGGTACCGCTTTTGGTACTGAAAATTCACCCCGAGCCACACTCGGGAATACCGCCAGGGAGGTTAAGTTCATGCTTAATAATGAATTATCAGTCATGCTTTATGTGAAATGTACACCTTTTAATTGTCACAATAGTAAAATTGTAAATACTGCATACTAATGTTGATTTACCAAACCACAAGAACATGTTCGCTTAGCAAAGTGAATGTTTACTTAGCTTAGTGAATGTGGTAAAGTCATTTTGAATACACAATCGTGCAATAGAAATAAAAAAATAATTAAACCCCTTCAAATGGAGTCAGAACTCGATCACCTATCTAGGCATCCAGTTACCATGTAAATTATCCAACCTGTATACCAAAAACAACATCCCGATCCTCCAAAATAATCAAAAAAATATGAAATCATGGTCCACCGGTCTTTTCTCATGTTTTGGCAGAACGTCAATAGTCAAAATGAACATCCTTCCGAGAATATTGTATGTCCTTCAGGCAGTGCCCATAAAACTACCACAAGCCTTTTTTGCCTCTGTCTGTAAAGCTTGCACCCAAGTTAAAAGGAGGCATAGGCTTTTCAGATATAGCCAAATACCACTGGGCCTGCCAGTTAGCAAGAATCATAGACTGGAAAGTTCATTCTACCACCAAAGCATGGGTAGACATCGAACATACATTCTCTACCTTACCATTGAGCCAACTACCATGGACTGCTCCAACACATATACCACCAGAATGCAAACAACACCCTCTAATTGGCAACACACTACAAATATTCAAACAGGCATGTCACAAATTCTAAATATCCTCTGCACCGGGCCCACTTACGCCCATCCGTAACAACCCAGATTTCTCACCAGGTCTCAAAGACCCCTTCCTCACAGGTGTTTGGCCCCAATCTGCCATGCGAGCTGAACACTTTAAGAGAAACTCCTTCCTAACATTAGCCAAACTGACCACACAATCATCAGGACACCCCTTTCCCTTCCAGTCATATATCTAACTTAGACATTTCTTGAACAATCCTCATACACGCGCTGCACACGCTAGACAAAACACACCCTTCAAAGTACTATGCACAAGAACAGAACCACAGACACCTAATTTCAGACATGTATTCTCTTTTGTTTTCGGACCACAGTCCCAAATCCAACATAGCGAGTCAAAGATGGTAAAGAGATCTTTCTATAAACCTTTCAGAAGAGGAATGTGAAAATTTCTATTCTTACATCCATAAGGGTTCGACCAATATGTCTGCACAAGAAAACGGATTTAAGGTTTTCTCCAGATGGTACAAAACACCTCATAGCCTACATAAAATTTCCCCCACTGTGCCCCCCAACTGCTGGAGGTGCGCAGACAAAGATGGTTCACTCCTACATATATGGTGGTCCTGCCCCCGAATTCAGTCTATTGGACCACATATCCAATAGACTTTTTCCTGGCCCAAATGCTTCTGCATCACTCATCCATTCCTAAACAGCAATACCACAGATCCCTATCTCTACACCTAATAAACGCAGCAAAAATGTGTATTCCAGCACAATGGAAAGCAACAAATCCCCCAACCATCCTGGATTGGTTTAAACGCATTAACAAAGTTGCAGACATGGAAGAAATTGTTCATCAAGCCAGAGACACACCTACCAAATTCCAGAAAACCTGGACATGTTGGCGCCACTTCCAGACATCTACTGATTACTCCCAATTAGTATCCCGGTAAAAATTTGCTGAAACATATTGTCAGTTGGAGGAGGAGGAAGGAATCGCCCTTGCATATCCCTTTCCATCCATATCCCTTTATATTCCCTCCCCAACCCATTTACCCACCAGAGTTGATAAGGACACACATAGCCATCCACGGGCGCCAAATTTCTCCCCTACTGCCCCTTTCCTTGCACACCCACCTCTCCCACGATCCCTAGTAGATAGCCCCATCCACCCCTAGTCAGAGATCCCCCTTTGCCCCCCCATACTCCCACTACCCACTACCTACACCAGATCTTCCCTATAGCTGTGACAGATTATCCTGAACACAGAATAGGCCTAATTGAACCACCTTACTCGATAAGGATTGCTAGTGGTCCGGAGACTGCAACCCTACGAGAAACCATCACTTAGAGATACACTTGGCCAATAATCGTCGAAGACACAACGAAACCAAGATTTAGCAAAAGCTATCATACACATTTGAACATCATACACCTTGAACACCTTGATCATCCTACAAAAAACATACACTATACACCGACAAGCTCCCTAATACATACATTAGAAAAACAACAACACTCTGTTCAATCACAGTTTTATTATACTTCGATTTATCCACATATATTGTTTAAACATTGTTTTTGACAAACCTTGATTACATATATGTTATTCATGCGAGAATGAATACTGTCATCTATCTTCTCGACAATGCATTTGAAATTATCTACCTTATGACTCTGTATACCCATATATTTCATATTCTGTATACAATAAAAACTTATTGGAAACAATTTTTTTTATGAAATATACATATTCTTCATTCCTTTATTAAATTAACTGCTATATTTAAAGAAAAACACATAGCTAAAGAAAGCCCTTAAATAAATAAATATGAAAATATATTGATCATTTTGAAATATTTAAATTGATACTAAACACACATTGTTTATATTACATTATCCCTTCTCTTTCTGTATTTGGAAGATGGCACTGTAACTATTTTAATAAAAAAAAAAAATCGAATTCCCCTTTTCCTAATCGATATTGTACAGGACGCCAAAGTTGGGTCCTGGATGGGTGCTATATAGCACCAGTATTTGGGTTGTGGTCCCTTTAAGGGAATTGTGATAGTGTTCAAAAATGGGTGAGGAATTCCCAGCAGTAAGATTAATCCAGAGAAGACTGGCTCGCAGCCCTCTCGGTCTTGATAGAGAGTCATTTGGGGCCCGGAATTTCGGAGGCTCTAAAGTGATATTCAGGTGGGAAAAAGCCTCCACTCCTGACCACTGGGAGTCAGCACACAGGGGGTTAAAAGCTTCCAGGAAACAGCTCATAAGACAGGAAGTGGTGCTAGAGGTGGAGAGGAGGAGTATGGGATGGCACCCGTTGTGATGAGCTGTATGTCTGCTGGAAGCTGCCAAGGACTTAACAAGGACTCTTGAAGTTTTGGGGCGAAGACCTATCTACAAAAAACTGTAAGTGCCTTTTCTTTAATTTGTTTTGTGCTGAAGACAAGCGGACTTTATTTTATGCTAAAGATAAGCGAACATTGTTTTATAGTCTTCCTGTGTGCTGAATGAAGCTTTATATTTGGTTTGTTTACAAATAAAGGCCTTTTTTCAAGATCAAACGGTTTATGCACTTGGTCCCGTGGAGCTATAATTCCCCAAAGTTTACAACTGGTGTCTTGGATGCTGGCAAAGTGCATTTGCAGCCGCAAAAACCGTTTAAAACAACTGACATTTAAAAAGACAGTGTGCTTATGGCATGTCTTGGGTGAAGTCAGCTCAGACATTGCAAACAGCAGACAAAGGCATGGAGGAGGTCATCAAGACTTTGGCACAAGCCACTGTGACCCAACAGCAAGCCACTGTGACCCAGCAGCAAGCTTTAGCAGAGGCAAACCGTCACCATGAGGAAGCAATGGCTCAGCAGCAGAAAAGCACACGGCTGCTAACCGCCCAGTTTACGGCCCAGCAGGAGTCCACTCAAGCACAGGTGGCTGCTTTGCAGGAGGCAGTACAGCGGTTGGCTCAGGGACGAGAGCAAGCGGTCATTGCCGCTGGCAACCAAGTGTCCGTGAGAGCAAGCCATTTCTTACAAAGGCTAACACCCAGCGATGACGTAGAGTCCTTTCTCACTACCTTTGAAAGGATAGCAGAGAGAGAGGGGTGGCCCCATGACCAATGGGCTGGCATTATCTCCCCTTTCCGCAAAAGGCTTATTTTGACCTCCAATCTGAGCACATCAGCCACTATGAGCGGCTGAAGGCAGAAATCCTGGCCCGAGTGGGAGTGACCACAGCTGTCCGGGCTCAGAGGGTGCATCGCTGGCAGTACAAACCTGACCGACCACCTAGGTCCCAAATGCACAAACTAGTGCAGTTGGTGAAAAAATGGCTGCAGCCGGAAAAATTGTCGGGCCCATAAATGGTGGAACGGGTGGTGATAGACTGGTACCTGCGGTCCCTGCCAGATGACCTACAGCGCTGGGTAAGCCATGGAGACCCTGCAACTGCTGACCAGCTGGTTGAGTTGGTCGAAAGGTATACTGTGGTAGAGGACCTGCCAAGCGTTGGGAACCCACACCAAGGGCAACCAGACCAGCCACAGCACCTAGGAGAGAAACCCTGCCTGACATTGGAGCCCGCAAACCTGCATCATCTTCTGCAGAACCGCAAAGGTTGGTTCCTGTCCCAAGGATGGGGGACCTACAGTGTTGGTGATGTCGGTCCTGGGGGCATACCCGGGCACAGTGCCCACTGCAGGAGGAGGAGCCTATGGACTGTGGGACTGGTCAGAGAAGCTCCTTCTATGTGCAAAGAGCGTGTGCCACTCATCTTGATCTGGCTGCAGGACCGTTCGAGTGTGAAGTGTGGGTAAACCACCTTCCTGCCAGGGCTCTACTGGACTCCGGTAGCATGGTAACACTTGTACATGCCAGGGTGGTCGGGAGACTTGGCCCAGTAAATAAGACTCTACGGGTAGTGTTTATCCATGTGGACACCAGGGAGTACCCCCTAGTCCCGGTGACGGTTTCCTATGGCCATACCTCAGTTACACAAGAGGTAGGGGTGGTAAAAAGTTTAATACATGACATCATAGTGGGGCGGGACTGTCCACTATTTCTCGAACTATGGAACCAGGTACAGATGGGGCTGCCAGGAGAACTGGGGACACTGGGCCTCGAAGGGAAAGACTCTGAGGGATCCGGGCCTGAAACCCCCACAACACACCCCTCTAATATGGAGATACCCGTCACTGATAATGTTCCTGTTCCAGGTCTCAGAACCGAGTTAATCTCTGAGGGGGGGGAGTTTTCCCATTACAAGTTATGCTGGGGGAGGATGATGAGGAGCTCTCTCCGGTTGAGGAGGATGAGGGGGAAACATCCTCGAGGCCAGTGCATCCAAACCTGGATGTATCCAGGGGTGCATTTGGCACCGCCCAATTACAGGATCCTACCTTGATTAATGCTCGAGAGAAGGTTTCTGTTATTGATGGGGTCTCACAAATGCCAGGTGCAGATCAGAGGTTTCCTCATTTCGCGTTGAAAGGAGACTTGGTATATCGAGTAGCTGAGAGCCGAGGGGAAACTGTAGAGCAGTTGCTGGTTCCCCAACTGTATAGGCGGATGCTCCTTGATCTAGCCCACAACGACGCACTGGGAGGACACCTGGGGGCGGAGAAAACAGAGGCCAGGATAACCGACCGGTTTTACTGGCCAGGGGTGAAGGCCGAGGTTAAAAGATATTGTGCATCTTGTCCCATTTGCCAGTTAACTGCCCCAGTGCCCGACTATAGAAACCCTCTAGTACCCTTGCCAATTATTGAGGTCCCATTCGAGTGGATCGCTATGGATCTTGTGGAACCCCTGGTAAAGTCGGCAAGGGGGAACCAATACATATTAGTCATCCTAGATTACGCAACTAGGTATCCAGAAGCAGTCCCTTTGAGGAAAGCTTCCTCTAAGGCCATTGCCCGGGAGTTATTTCAAATGTTCTCATGAACTGGGTTCCCCAAAGAGATACTGACGGACCAGGGCACCCCTTTTATGTCAAAGGTGATGGCGGACTTGTGCAAACTGTTTCAGATTAAACAGTTGTGGACGTCCATCTATCACCCACAGACCGGTGGCCTAGTTGAGAGGTTTAATAAAACTCTAAAGTCCATGTTGAAAAGAGTGGTCCAGAAAGACGGGAAGGATTGGGATATGTTACTTCCTGCCCTGTTGTTTGCCATCCGGGAGGTTCCACAAGCATCCATGGGCTTCTCACCGTTTGAGCTAGTGTATGGACGAAGGCCCCGGGGGTTGCTCGATCTGGTAAAGGAAATGTGGGAAAGTGAGTCCTCACCGCATAAAACCATGGTAGAGCATATCTCTCAAATGCGAGAGAGGGTGGCTAAGGTGATGCCGCTGGTGAGGGAGCACATGCAGAAGGCTCAGGATGCCCAAAGAAGAGTGTATAACCGGTCGGCTAAAATTAGACAGTTTCAAGTAGGAGACCGGGTGGCTGTTCTAATACCCACGGTGGAGAGCAAATTCTTGACCAAGTGGCAAGGTCCGTTTGAGGTAGTAGAGAAAGTGGGTGAGGTGAACTACAAGGTACACCAGCCAGGGAAAAGAAAACCATACCAAATCTATCACGTAATTTTGTTGAAACCCTGGAGAGACAGAGAACAGGTATCCGTGGTGGTAGGGGTACAAGTCAGGGGACCATGCAGGGATCGACCTGTGCAGGATGCTGCCACCCTAACTAGGCCCCAAACCCAGCAAGCAAAAGAGTTTCTGCAAAGAAATAGGGTCATGTTTTCAGGGTTGCCCGGTCTCACCAACGTCATCGAGCATGACATTGTAACCGAGCCCAATGTAAAAATCCGGTTAAAGCCTTACTGTATCCCAGAAGCTCATAGGGTGGAAGTATCTGAAGAGGTTAAAAGAATGCTCGAACTTGGAGTCATTGAAGAGTCACAGAGCGAGTGGTCGAGTCCAATAGTGTTGGTACCCAAACCCAACGGTACCCTCCGCTTCTGTAACTACTTCAGAAAACGTAATGAAGTCTCCAAGTTTGATGCATATCCCATGCCACGGGTAGATGAGCTAATTGAGAGGTTGGGTCCTACCAGGTATATCACCACGCTGGACCTCACAAAAGGGTACTGGCAGATTCCTCTGACCAAGGAAGCCAAGGAGAAAACAGCCTTCTCTACACCGGAAGGCCACTTCCAATTCAAAAGGATGCCATTTGGTCTACACTCTGCCCCGTCACGTTCCAAAGGGCCATGGACAAAACTTTGCATCCACATCAACGGTACGCTTCCATCTACTTAGATGACATGGTCATCTTCAGCACTGATTGGGAGTCCCATCTTCCCCGGGCTCAGGCAGTTGTAGACTCCTTGAGATGAGCAGGGTTCACCATCAATCTGGAAAAGTGTGCCGTTGGGGTGGAGGAAGCCAAGTACCTAGGGTATATTGTGGGTAGGGGGCTGGTGAAGCCCCAAATGAGTAAGGTGGAAGCCATACAGGACTGACCCCGTCCCCTAACCAAGAAGCAGGTCAGAGCGTTTTTGGGCATAGTTGGCTATTATAGGAGGTTTGTCCCCAACTTCGCCACCATTGCTGCACCGCTGACTGACTTGACCAAAGTCGGTGATGATAAAGTGGAATGCCGAGACGGAAAAAGCAAAAGCTTAAGACGGCATTGTGTCGAGATCCCGTGCTTGTAGCTCTGGATTTTGCGAAGGATTTTGTAGTACAGACAGATGCTTCAAGTGAAGGGTTGGGAGCGATCCTGTCGCAGGAAATCAATGGGGAAGAGCACCCCATCGTTTTTCTTAGTAGGAAGCTGACGGCAGCTGAGAAAAACTACGCTGTGGTAGAACGGGAGTGTCTTGCCATCAAGTGGGCTGTGGACTCCCTACGATATTTCCTCCTAAGTAGAAGGTTTCGTATGGTGTTAGACCACGCTCCCCTTACCTGGATGAGGCAGAACAAATACACCAATGCCAGAGTAACAAGGTGCTTCCTTTCTCTCCAGGAGTTCAATTTTGTGGTAGAGCACAGACCCGGGAGACAACATCAGAATGCCGATGCCCTCTCCCGAGTCGTCTAATAAGCAAACCTGTCAGGAACCTCTCCTGTGCGCACAAGAGAGGTTCCTGACAGGGTCGCTTATTAGACGACTGGCCCAAGATTTAAGCTTGGTCACGCTACCGTATCCAGGGGTTATACTGTGGACAGATTATTTTTCTGCCCAGTTCATGCACCAGACTCTGACCGATGCATACCCCCCGGCGTCTATAGCTCTGCATACCTGGAGGAAACCCTTTCACCTGTTTACCAGCAGCTCCATTAAATTACCCTGCTGTTGTCTATTATGATTTCTACTTACCCAACTGGCTATTTTCTATAGATAAATTGCCAGTGTACTGGTATTCAGGGCCGGCTTGCATCTTTAATACGTGCAATACGGTTTACTATTATGCTCCTGAAGAAGCGTCACGACACGCAAAACATGTAGAGCAGAGCAAGACTACGTTTCTACACACTGGACCCAGGATTAAGGCTACCCACTTCCTATATACACTGTTCTACCAAATGCAATGTTTGATTGTTGGATATGTGTCTCTTATTACAATTTTGAGCCTATCTATACTGTTGTAGTTTTTGGAAGTGAGATGTTAGCACTACTCCGGGTCATGTACTAATGATCATTACAATTACTTTTTTTGTATAAATGTAATTTTATGGTTTTTCTATTACTAAAAACCCCTAGATTTTTACCCTATTTACCTATGTGCCGTTTAAAGTCCATCTTTTAGTTTAAATCAGTGTTCCACCTGTTGTGATGAGCTGTGTGTCTGCTGAAAGCTGCCAAGGACTTAACAAGGACTCTTGAAGTTTTGGGGCGAAGACCCATCTACAAAAAACTGTACCAACTGCCTTCAGAAGTCACCTAATTAGTAAATAGTCTACCTGTGTTTAATTTAATCTCAGTATAAATACAGCTGTTCTGTGAAGCCCCCAGAGGTCTGTTAGAGAACCTTAGTGAACAAACAGCATCATGAAGGCCACAGAACACACCAGACAGGTCATTGATAAAGTTGTGGAGAAGTTTAAAGCAGAGTTAGGTTATGAAGAAATATCCCAAGCTTTGAACATCTCACGGAGCACTGTTCAATCCATCATCTGAAAATGGAAAGAGTATGGCACAGCTGCAAATGTACCAAGACATGGCCGTACACCTAAATTGACAGGCCGGGCAAGGAGAGCATTAATCAGAGAACCAGCCAAGAGGCCCATGGTAAATCTGGAGGAGCTGCAGAGATTCACAGCTCAGGTGGGATAATCTGTCCACAGGACAACTATTAGTCATGCACTTCAAATATCTGGTTTTTATGTGAGAGTGGCAAGAAGAAAGCCATTGTTGAAAGAAAGTCATAAGAAGTCCCATTTGCAAAGCCATGTGGGGACACAGCAAACATGTGGAAGAAGGTGCTCTGGTCAGATGAGATCAAAATGGAACTTTTTGGCCTAAAAGCAAAACGCTATGTGTGGCGGAAAACTAACACTGCACATCACCCGGAACACACCATCCCCAACGTGAAAAATGGTGGTGGCAGCATCAATTTGTGGGAATGCTTTTCTTCAGCAGGGACAGGGAAGCTGGTCAGAGTTGATGGGAAAATGGATGGCGCCAAATACTAGGCAATCTTAGAAGAAAACCAGAGTCTTGCCCCAGTCTCAAGTCTGCAAAAGACTTGAGACTGGGGCATGGGTTTAACTTCCAGCAGGACAACGAACCTAAACATACAGCCAGAGCTAAAATGGAATGCTTTAGATCAGTGGTTCTCAACCTGGGGGTCGGGACCCCCTCGGGGGTCAAATGATGATTTGCCAGGGGTCACTGAATCCTGGGCTATTCCTGAAGCCCGCACCACTCTCCCAGCATTTTTGCGGCCGCCCAGCTTGTCTGTCCCTGGAGCCAGCGGCCGCCCATTTAGCCTCTTAGCAGATGACCTTGATCAAGAGCACTTAGGTTGGCTGATCAGAACTTCCCCCAGCACTGCCACTGATCCCACCCCCCATCGGCACTGCCACCCATCCCATTCCCACCACCCCCCACCAGGGAGTAAGAGAAGGAATAAAAATAGAGAATACATGGAAGGGAGAGGAACAAAGAAAAAGGGAGAGGAAGAATAAGAGAAAGAACAAGAAAGACGGCTAGAGAGAGGGATGGGGGGGGGGGGGGGACAAGAAATTAGGACAGAGAGAGATAAAAGGGAAAGAAAGGAGAACAAAGAGAAAGAGTGGTACATCTTAAACAGGTGGAAGGGACTCAGCGCTAAATGTCCGTGGGTTAGGGGCGCAAATTACTTGTCTTGCCTTGGGTGCTGACAACCCACGCTACAAAAATAATTTTACTGTTAGGGGTCCCCACAACTTGGGAAATTTTATCAAGGGGTCACGGCAGTAGTAAGGTTGAGAACCACTGGTTTAGATCAAAGTATATTCATGTGTTAGAATGGCCAAGTCAAAATCCGGACCTAAATCTAATTGAGAATCTGTGGTAAGACTTGAAAATTGCTGTTCACAGACGTTCTCTATCCAATCTGACAGAGCTTGAGCTATTTTGCAAAGAAGAATGGGCAAAAATGTCACTCTCTATATGTGCAAAGCTGGTAGAGACATAGCCAAAAAGACTTGTAATTGCAGCAAAAGGTGGTTCTACAAAGAATGGACTCAGGGGGGGCCGAATACAAATGCCTGCCACACTTTTTACATATTAATTTGTAAACAAATTTGAAAAACATTTATCATTTTCCTTCCACTTCACAATTACCATATATACTCGAGTATAAGCTGACCCGAATATAAGCCAAGGCACCTACTTTTACCACAAAAAAACTGGGGAAAATAATTGACTCGAGTATAAGCCTAGAGTGAGAATGCAGCAGCTACTGTAAGACTGACCATAAAAGAGCAAAGATAAGGTATTTAAAGGCATCATTTAAAAAAAGTAATTACACAGTGTAGGAGAGATTAAAAGAGCAGAGGAGCTGGTTGTATCTTGTTCTTTACCTTTACAACCACTTTAAGTTTAATCTCCTGTTCTTTTAAGAGGAAGTAAACCCTCTAGAAATTTTCCTAAAAAAAAACCCTGCAATAGAAAGGCCTAATGAGCTAGTATGCATAGCATACTAGCTCATTATGAATGACTTACCTGAGATCGAAGCCTCCGAAGCGCTCCTCGTTCCCCTCCTCCGCCGCTGCCATGTCTCCTCCGAGTGCCTTCCAGGTATCGCCGCCTCGGCGCTGTGACTGGCCGGAGCGGCGATGACGTCACTCCCGCGCATGTGTGCGGGACCGGCAGATCCATTCAAAACCCAGCACGCTCAGTGCGCCTGCGCCGTTGTCTATGGCGTGCATGTGCCGTAGATAGGGATGAGCTTCGTGTTCGAGTCGAACATACGTTCGACTCGAACATCGGCTGTTCGATCGTTCGACTAAGATCGAACGATTTGGGCCGTTCGCGCCAAATTCGAGTGACGCGAACGGCCCACAATGCACTACGCCATCGCAGTGTCATCCAGGCGCTGTGATTGGCCAAGCATGCACTGTGACCCCGCATGCTTGGCCAATCACAGCGCCGGCAGCGAGGAGAGCAATGATTGGCCACAGGCAGGATGCCTGTGGCCAATTATTGCTGAGGGTGTTTAGTACACGCCCCACACTATAAAAGGCCGCCAGCACGGCGGCCTAGTGTAGTGTGTTCCGGAGCAGGGAAAGACAAGCATAGGCAGGGACAGTGACATTTATTTCTTTCTTGCTTAACCTGGATTCCTTTAGTTTAGGGAAAGAGAAGGATAGGTAGGGAGAGTGTCAGTGTGTTTTACTGTGCGAGTCCTTGTTTCTAGGGACAAAGAAGGAAAGTGAGGGGATTTCTCCTTGTGCTATAGTGTGCTTTAAAAAAACATTTTTTCTAGGGACAGAAAACTGTAGGTAGGGAGAGTGTCAGTTTCTTTCACTGTGCCAGTCCTTGTTTCTAGGGACAAAGAAGGAAAGTGAGGGGATTTCTCCTTGTGCTATAGTGTGCTTTAAAAAAACATTTTTTCTAGGGACAGAAAACTGTAGGTAGGGAGAGTGTCAGTTTCTTTCACTGTGCCAGTCCTTGTTTCTAGGGACAAAGAAGGAAAGTGAGGGGATTTCTCCTTGTGCTATAGTGTGCTTTAAAAAAACATTTTTTCTAGGGACAGAAAACTGTAGGTAGGGAGAGTGTCAGTTTCTTTCACTGTGCCAGTCCTTGTTTCTAGGGACAAAGAAGGAAAGTGAGGGGATTTCTCCTTGTGCTATAGTGTGCTTTAAAAAAACATTTTTTCTAGGGACAGAAAACTGTAGGTAGGGAGAGTGTCAGTTTCTTTCACTGTGCCAGTCCTTGTTTCTAGGGACAAAGAAGGAAAGTGAGGGGATTTCTCCTTGTGCTATAGTGTGCTTTAAAAAAACATTTTTTCTAGGGACAGAAAACTGTAGGTAGGGAGAGTGTCAGTTTCTTTCACTGTGCCAGTCCTTGTTTCTAGGGACAAAGAAGGAAAGTGAGGGGATTTCTCCTTGTGCTATAGTGTGCTTTAAAAAAACATTTTTTCTAGGGACAGAAAACTGTAGGTAGGGAGAGTGTCAGTTTCTTTCACTGTGCCAGTCCTTGTTTCTAGGGACAAAGAAGGAATGTGAGGGGATTTCTCCTTGTGCTATAGTGTGCTTTAAAAAAACATTTTTTCTAGGGACAGAAAACTGTAGGTAGGGAGAGTGTCAGTTTCTTTCACTGTGCCAGTCCTTGTTTCTAGGGACAAAGAAGGAAAGTGAGGGGATTTCTCCTTGTGCTATAGTGTGCTTTAAAAAAACATTTTTTCTAGGGACAGAAAACTGTAGGTAGGGAGAGTGTCAGTTTCTTTCACTGTGCCAGTCCTTGTTTCTAGGGACAAAGAAGGAAAGTGAGGGGATTTCTCCTTGTGCTATAGTGTGCTTTAAAAAAACATTTTTTCTAGGGACAGAAAACTGTAGGTAGGGAGAGTGTCAGTTTCTTTCACTGTGCCAGTCCTTGTTTCTAGGGACAAAGAAGGAAAGTGAGGGGATTTCTCCTTGTGCTATAGTGTGCTTTAAAAAAACATTTTTTCTAGGGACAGAAAACTGTAGGTAGGGAGAGTGTCAGTTTCTTTCACTGTGCCAGTCCTTGTTTCTAGGGACAAAGAAGGAAAGTGAGGGGATTTCTCCTTGTGCTATAGTGTGCTTTAAAAAAACATTTTTTCTAGGGACAGAAAACTGTAGGTAGGGAGAGTGTCAGTTTCTTTCACTGTGCCAGTCCTTGTTTCTAGGGACAAAGAAGGAAAGTGAGGGGATTTCTCCTTGTGCTATAGTGTGCTTTAAAAAAACATTTTTTCTAGGGACAGAAAACTGTAGGTAGGGAGAGTGTCAGTTTCTTTCACTGTGCCAGTCCTTGTTTCTAGGGACAAAGAAGGAAAGTGAGGGGATTTCTCCTTGTGCTATAGTGTGCTTTAAAAAAACATTTTTTCTAGGGACAGAAAACTGTAGGTAGGGAGAGTGTCAGTTTCTTTCACTGTGCCAGTCCTTGTTTCTAGGGACAAAGAAGGAAAGTGAGGGGATTTCTCCTTGTGCTATAGTGTGCTTTAAAAAAACATTTTTTCTAGGGACAGAAAACTGTAGGTAGGGAGAGTGTCAGTTTCTTTCACTGTGCCAGTCCTTGTTTCTAGGGACAAAGAAGGAAAGTGAGGGGAATTCTCCTTGTGCTATAGTGTGCCAAAGCATTCCTCATCAACCATCTTTGAAATCCTTGTTTTTTGGACAGTCAGGGAAATTGTCGTTGTGCTATTCTGTGCAAAAGCAATAATCCTCAACCATATTTAGAAATCCTTAAGTAAAGGGACAGAGAAGGACACCTGAAGGTAGCCCTTATTGCTTTTTTCCCATCTCCCTGCAGGCCATCTATTAGAATGTCTGGAAGGCAAACAAGGAGAGGCAGACAGTCAGGAGGCAATAAAAGAGGGCAAGCAGGCTCTGTGTCTGGGGGCAACAGTGCTGGTCGTGGACGTGGTGCATTGTCATCAGCACATGGCCATGGGACACGCTTGTCCTTCTTTTCGGCAGCTGGACATGTTGAGCCACATCATGCCGAAGACTTGGTAGAGTGGATGACCAAGCCCTCCTCCTCCTCCTCATCCTCTCTCACCCAGGCTCAGGGTACTGGCAAAGCAGCTGCCAAAGCGTCCTCTTCCCTGGTATCAATGTCAGACTCATCATCAGTCACTCCTTCCCTAGACCCACCATGTCCTCCTCCTGAGGAGTCCCCCGAACTGTTTGAGCACAGTGTTGGGTACATGCTCCAGGAGGATGCCCAGCGTTTCGAAGGGTCTGATGATGAAACCCAGCTACAGGAAGGCAGTAGCGTGAGAGCAGACAGAGGGGATGCTCAAGAAGGACACCAATCTGGCAGTCATGTTCCAGCAGCTGCAGCATACTGCCAGATTGGCTCCAGTGATGAGGAGGGAGGGGATGATGAGGTCACTGACTCCACGTGGGTGCCTAATAGGAGAGAGGAGGAGGAGGAGGATGAGGAGGAGGCACATCTCCAACGAGGCAGGATGCCCTTTGGTGGCCAGCGTAAGGGCAGTACACCGACGGAATCACACCGCAGAGCTCCGCCTGTGCAGGGCGCTGCCTCTGCCCGTCATTCAAAAAGTTCCTTGGTGTGGGCCTTTTTTGAGGCTAGTGCATCAGATCGCACAGCTGCTGTTTGCAACATATGTCTCAAGCGTATATCGCGTGGCCAAAACATCAGCCGCTTGGGTACCACATGCCTGACCAGACATATGTTGACCTGCCATGCAGCTCGTTGGCAAGCCTACCTCAAAGACCCACACCAAAGAACAAAGCGGACCTCTCCTTGCACCGCATCAGCTGGGATCTCCAACCCCACTATAACTTCAGTCCTCTCTGAAACATGCACTGAGAGGAATGAAGGTGTAGAATTAGGTGTGTCACAGCCAAGTACTTGCGGCCACTCTGCTAGCAGTACACCGACGTCCGATTCTAGCAGGCAAATTTCCCTGCCCCAGCTGCTGGACCGTCGAAAGAAGTTCACTCCCAGCCATCCACATGCCCAGCGGTTGAATGCTAGCTTGGCTAAATTGCTAGCGCTTCAACTGCTGCCTTTTCAGTTGGTAGACTCGGCCCCCTTCCGTGAGTTTGTGCAATGTGCGGTTCCTCAGTGGCAGGTTCCCAAACGCCACTTTTTCTCACGGAAGGCTATTCCGGCTCTCTACCGGCATGTGGAAGGCAATGTCTTGGCCTCGCTGGACAGGGCGGTCAGCGGTAAGGTGCATATTACCGCTGACTCATGGTCCAGCAGGCATGGACAGGGACGTTACCTTTCTTTCACGGCCCATTGGGTCACTCTTTTGGCAGCTGGGAAGGATGCAGGACAAGGTGCAGTAGTGTTGGAGGTTGTTCCACCGCCACGCCTCCAAAATGCTACTACTGGTTGTGACACACCTCTCTCCTCCACCCCCTCCTCTTCTTCTTCCTCCATGGCCTCTTCCTGTGGTTTGTCCTATGAACCAGCGGTGCTCCGTAGCCGTTCACGGGGCTACGCAAGTACGCAGGCAAAAAGATGCCATGCCGTGCTTGCGCTGGTGTGTTTGGGGGACAGAAGCCACACTGGGGCAGAGGTCCTGTCTGCTCTGCAGGGCCAGGCCGAGAGGTGGTTGACGCCACGCCAGCTTAAGCCAGGAATGGTGGTTTGCGACAATGGCACCAACCTCCTCTCCGCCCTCCGACAGGGACAACTGACCCATGTGCCCTGTGTGGCTCACGTCCTTAACCTGGTGGTGCAGCGGTTCTTGGGCAGGTACCCGGGCTTACAGGATGTCCTGAGGCAGGCCAGGAAAGTCTGTGTGCATTTCCGCAGATCTTATAATGCCAGTGCTCGCCTAGCTGAGCTGCAAAAGGAGTTGAACCTGCCCAAGAACCGCCTTATATGTGACATGCCCACCAGGTGGAACTCAACGTTGGCCATGCTGCAGCGGCTGCACACGCAGCAGAGGGCCATCAATGAGTACCTGTGCGACTACGGCACCAGGACAGGGTCAGGGGAGCTTGGTTTTTTTTCTCCACGCCAGTTGGGCATGATCAGGGATGCATGCACTGTCCTGGCACCATTTGAGGAGGCCACGAGGATGGTGAGCAGTGACAGTGCATGCATCAGTGACACTGTACCTCTTGTCCACCTGTTGGAGCACACGCTGCGTGGAATAATGGACAGGGCACTTGAGGCAGAACAGAGGCAGGAAGAGGAGGACTTCCTTGCCTCTCAAGGCCCCCTTTACCCAGACAGTGTTCCTTCTGTCCCACCCATCGCACAGGAAGAGGAAGAGGAGGAGGAGGAGGAGGAGGAGGAGGATTGTGTCAGCATGGAGGTGGAGGCTGGCACTCAGCATCATCAGCAGCAGTCTTTTAGGGATGATTTACAGTCCCAAGAAACCAGTGGACTTGTACGTGGCTGGGAGGAGGTGGCTGCGGATCATGTCGTCCTTAGTGACCCAGAGGACTCCGGAGCGAATGCCTCAGCAAACCTACGCTGCATGGCCTCCCTGATCCTGCAAAGTCTGCGGAAGGATCCTCGTATTCTTCGGATCAAGGAGAGGGACCATTACTGGCTGGCCACTCTCCTTGATCTACGGTACAAGGGTAAGGTTGCGGACCTTATGTTACCTTCGCAGAGGGAGCAGAGGATGAGACAACTCCGGGAGGCCTTGCAGAAAGGTCTGTGCAACGCGTTCCCAGAGACTGGGAGGTTACAAACTCCTGGTCCTGGACAACGAGTTGCTGAGGCTTCGGCCAGTCAAAGAAGGAGCGGTGGGGAAGGTGGCCGTCTGACCGATGCGTTCAGACAATTCTTTAGTCCGCAGCCCCAAAGTATGATCGGTTCCAGCAACCATCGCCAGCGTCTGATAAACATGGTGCAGGAATATCTAGGGGCAAGGTCAGACTTGGACACCTTCCCCACCGAAAATCCTCTGGCTTACTGGGTCTTGAGGATGGATCACTGGCCAGAGCTTGCACAGTATGCAATTGAGCTACTGGCCTGTCCTGCATCCAGCGTTCTTTCGGAACGCACATTCAGTGCTGCTGGAGGATTTGTCACGGATCACAGGGTGCGCCTGTCCACCGACTCAGTTGATCGACTGACTTTCATCAAGATGAACCAGTCTTGGATCACCACCAGCTACCACACACCTGATGCTGATATAACAGACTAATTGATTTTAACATGTCACATCCCTTCAAGACTGATGCTGATGCTGAGTGCCTGTGCTGTTATGTTGACTGGCTATCCTCCTCCTCCGAGTCCTCAATGATACGATTGATGATGATAGCTTGGAAGATCATTTTTGTTTATGGGTGCCGCCACCAGTGGCTAAGGCCCAATTTTTCAGCCCCTGTTTTACAGGGGCGTGTAATTACAATTTTTTTAGCAATAATTTGCCATAGGGCTCATTGCTGTGCTCCAAGTACAGTATCTGTGAGGGGTTGGAGTGTTGTGGCACCAGTGCCTAAGGCCCAATTTTTCAGCCCCTGTTTAACAGGGGCGTGTCATTACAATTTTTGAAGCAATACTTTGCAACAGGGCTCATTGCTGTGCTCCAAGTACAGTATCTGTGAGGGGTTGTAGTGTTGTGCCACCAGTGCCTAAGGCCCAATTTTTCAGCCCCTGTTCAACAGGGGCATGCAATTACAATTCTTGATGTAATAATTCACAGCAGGGCCCATTGCTGCACCCACCAAGAGTAACTCTGAGGGCTTACAGTGTTGTGGCAACACCACCACCACCACCACCACCACGAAAGGCCCAATTTTTCAGCCCCTGTTCAACAGGGGCATGCAATTACAATTCTTGATGTAATAATTCACAGCAGGGCCCATTGCTGCACCCACCAAGAGTAACTCTGAGGGCTTACAGTGTTGTGGCAACGCCACCACCACCACCACCACGAAAGGCCCAATTTTTCAGCCCCTGTTCAAAAGGGGCATGTAATTACAATTCTTGATCTAATAATTCACAGCAGGGCCCATTGCTGCACCCACCAAGAGTAACTCTGAGGGCTTACAGTGTTGTGGCAACGCCACCACCACCACCACCACGAAAGGCCCAATTTTTCAGCCCCTGTTCAAAAGGGGCATGTAATTACAATTCTTGATCTAATAATTCACAGCAGGGCCCATTCCTGCACCCACCAAGAGTAACTCTGAGGGCTTACAGTGTTGTGGCAACACCACCACCACCACCACCACCACGAAAGGCCCAATTTTTCAGCCCCTGTTCAACAGGGGCATGCAATTACAATTCTTGATCTAATAATTCACAGCAGGGCCCATTGCTGCACCCACCAAGAGTAACTGTCAGGGCTTACAGTGTTGTGGCACCAGCACCACCATCAAAGGCCCAATTTTTACTACCACTGTTCAACAATTATATGTAATTAAAATTCCTGATATAATAGTTGACAGCAGGGCGTTCCAGCACCAACCAAGAGTAACTGTGAGTGCTTACAGTGTTGTGCCAACACCAACAACTAAGGGGCCTATTTCTGCAGAGTATATACGGCAGGTCCCTACTTTCAAACATCCAACTTACAAACGACTCCTACTTGCAAACGCAAGAAGACAACAGGAAGTGAGAGGAAATCTACCCCTAGGAAGGAAAATTCTCTCCTGTAAGAATAAATATGGGAGAAAGGTGTCTCCTCTGTACTGATGCTTTATCAGCAATCCTTGTTTCAAGAAAAACACCACATTTCAAAAACAGTTGACATTGGGACGGAAAGTGAGGTGAAATGTTCTGAACAGGGGCACAGACAGCAAAACAAATGTTACAGGGGTGATAACCCTTACCTATGTTTTCCAAAAAGTTTAAAAATAGATTTTTGGGCTGGAGCTACACTTCAACAATGTACCTGTTCAAAATTACAAACAGATTCTACATAAGAACAAACCTACAGTCCCTGTCTTGTATGCACCGCCTGTATACGGCTGTTCAGAGTATATAGGGCCTTTTTTATTTTATGTGCGGGGTTCCCCTTAATATCCATACAAGACCCAAAGGGGCTGGTAATGGGCTGGGGTAGGGGGGGGGTCATGGGTCCCTACTTTCAAACATCCAACTTACAAACGACTCCTACTTGCAAACGCAAGAAGACAACAGGAAGTGAGAGGAAATCTACCCCTAGGAAGGAAAATTCTCTCCTGTAAGAATAAATATGGGAGAAAGGTGTCTCCTCTGTACTGATGCTTTATCAGCAATCCTTGTTTCAAGAAAAACACCACATTTCAAAAACAGTTGACATTGGGACGGAAAGTGAGGTGAAATGTTCTGAACAGGGGCACAGACAGCAAAACAAATGTTACAGGGGTGATAACCCTTACCTATGTTTTCCAAAAAGTTTAAAAATAGATTTTTGGGCTGGAGCTACACTTCAACAATGTACCTGTTCAAAATTACAAACAGATTCTACATAAGAACAAACCTACAGTCCCTGTCTTGTATGCACCGCCTGTATACGGCTGTTCAGAGTATATAGGGCCTTTTTTATTTTATGTGCGGGGTTCCCCTTAATATCCATACAAGACCCAAAGGGGCTGGTAATGGGCTGGGGTAGGGGGGGGGGGTCATGGGGTAGCTATGCCATTTTTCTTAAAGATTTTCATCCATATTACCGGGACCAGACATTACATTAAAGCCGCAAGCAGTTTTAAATGGCTTTTTTTTCCTTTAGAAGTGTCATTTTGTGCAGGGACAGTTCTAAACACGGGAAACACGTGGCACTTCACAGGCATACTTTAGACACCCCCCAGGTACGATATTTAAAGGAATATTTGACTTTTTTTTTTTCACTTTATGCATCATTAAAATGACTGCTCCCGAAAAACGACCGTTTTTAAAACTTCTTTTTGCATTGATACATGTCCCCTGGTGCAGAACCCGGGTTCCCAAACCCTTTTTAGGACAATAACATGCATAATAGTTGTTATAATTAGCACTTTAGAATTCGAACGTTCGCATCCATTGTATTTAATAGGGTTCTAATGTTCGTACGAACTTTCGGTCCGTTCGCGGGTTCTGGTGCGAACCGAACCCGGGGGTGTTCGGCTCATCACTAGCCGTAGACATTGGTGTATTCTTTTTGGCAAATATCTCCTAAACCGTGTAGGTTTAGGAGATATTGCAAACACCTACAGGTAAGCCTTAATCTAGGCTTACCTGTAGGTAAAAGTTGTGGGAGAGGGTTTACAACCACTTTTAGGATAGCCTCACTTTTTTTCTGCAAGTTGATTTACATTTCGGTCAGCTGCTGCTGAACTCGAGGAAACCACCTCCACAACCTGGGATGATTGAATGAGATGCTGGTCTTGCCCAGCGTCCTCTCGGTTTTTACTCCCCCCACCTACCGGCCTCCAGTGAGCCTCCGCGCTGCAGTGGTTGAGGGGGCCTTGTCCGTGGAAACACTGCGGTGCAAGCCGTCTAGAGAGACCCTGAGGGGGCGATGTTTGCGGAGGCGAGGAACAGTGAGAGTGGGGAGCGATGCCAATCACCAGTCAGAATGTGGAAGTAGAGAAGAGCGAGTGTGCGGCGCGTGTGAGGCGTGAAGCCAGGGGAGAGAGGGGGCAAGTGAGAGGAGGGAGTCTCAGGCTTCAGCGGGGAGAACGAAAACAGCTTAGTGAGAGAGCCGACTATGACCCCCATCCCTATGCCTAGTCCCTGACTCTATCGCTGCTGCAGATGGGCACAGCGCAGGACGGACTTGAGTATAAGCCGAGGGGGTAAAAAAATGTGCTGAAAAACTCGGCTTATATTTATATAGTATATATGGTATGTGCCACTTTGTGTTGGTCTAGGACATAAAATCCCAATTAAATACATTTACGATTTTGGTTGTAACATTACAAAATGTGGAAAATTTCAAGGGGTGTGAATATTTAAGACACTGTATATTTGAAATGAGCTTTTTTCATTTTTGGGCAATAACATTGTGTGGGCGGATTTCTGCCAGTCACAGGCTTTGTGACACCCCTCCTGTCTGTGTCTTAGAATAAGACGGAGATGAAGCCTCTATCAATCAAGATGTAATATCCCACCCCCATTGTGTTAAGCTGGTTAGTGGGCATAAAGGAGGAGGGAGGGAATGGACTTTCATTTACCACTGTGTATACACCCACATGTGTGACTCTATAGTCACATGGGCTGCTCAGATGTGATCAAGGAGGAAATGCTCAGGGTATAAAATACACTAAATACTGTGCATGTGCACTAGCTGCCAACACTGCTCTGCAAGATCCACAACTGCCATTGGGATACGGACAGAAGGGGGAGACAGAGAACAGCAGAATCAATCGGGTTTTATGCAGAATACAGAAAAAAAATCCCATAGCAACTGAGTAAGTATGAACAGCATGCAATACAGCATTTATTGAGAGTTTTTAATGATGTGGGTTTAATAAGGATGTGTTCAAAAGAAACAAAGGACAGCATGAGTGTAGACTATGGTTTATTCAAGCATGTTAAGTTCTGATCATGCTTAACAGCAAAATGTCGAATTTTCCAGGAGCCATAACTGATATTTCAAAAATCTGTATTACTGTATAGGAACAAGCCTGTTAATTAATTTTAATTACATTGCTGATGAATTTGCTGCCTTGCTTTACAGGATTACATTTTATGACAGTCTTAAACACAAGTAGATTATTTTTTGGGTGAACATGTGTGGTCATCAACAATAATATACACCGCTAAAGACTCCTAAATAAACCGTGATCATAGCAATCAGAAAAGTTGATGTGGCAGGCAAATTAATATGTCTGAATAAGTATGTATGTCATTTACCTTGGTATTTGGCTTTTCAATGGTTGTGCTCTGTACTGTGTGAACCCATATGCTTTGAACTCATTGTTAGAAGTAATTCCAGGCCACGTCTCCTCTGTGGGTGTTCCTAATAAGAAGAAGATGTGGGTTATTTATGGAAAAAGTTGGATGAAAGTTGTTTGTTTTATTTCAAGGTAGGTTATTGAAAATAATAAAAAATATGCTGCGCAAAGATAAAAACGTGATAGTGACAATGAATGCAAAAATGAACAGAACTTCCAATAATCTCTGTAGGTTTGATCCCACATCAAAAAGGAAAAAAGGTTAGGTCCAAAGTAATGTCCAAATATACTTCTCCTGTAGGGCTATCTAAAAAATGACTGGTGTGGATAGCATAGAAAGTCTTATAATACAAATAATATAAAACATGTATGATAAAAACGAATGTCCAATCTTCTAAACATGCATCTGTGACATCAAACTGGAACACCACAGAACAGTGCTGATTTGGAATAGTGAAGAATCCACCACCTCTATTTAAACTGGCTGCTTACCGAAAGTACTGATCCCTTTATGAGATCAGTGCACGCATGCGGCTGTTATCCCTGCCAAGGGCTCTTTATATCAGCTCTCCTGGTTCCTCTGATGTTTAAATAGTCCCGGTGTCCCAACGGACCATGATAAGACAGAAAAGACATTCCATAGCGTAATCCAGTATAGGACTTTTTATTCAAATAATATAAAAAATGCACTTACGACAAAGGTGCCTTCCAGGGGCACAGGCGGCTTGCTGACTCACCGCAGTAAATAGCCTGTGTACAGCAATGGGATCCGCCCTGATCTGACCTCTTGGCATTGCTGGATATATAGATTACAATACCAAATATGTCCACTGAGGGCCAGTGTTTGCCATTTTATATACACTGTGGATTAAATCGATTTTGCTGGATATATGGATTGCAATACTGAATATGTCCACAGAGGGCCAGTGTTTGTCATTTTATATATACCGTGGATCAAATCGATTTTTTCTCTTCTTTTATATCTTAATTCATAGTTTAATTTAACATAGAAGCCATCCATGTATTAGAATTCAGATATATTGCGTATTGTGTATTCACATCCTTTAGCAAGTGTCTGTTTAGCACATATAATATGCAGGCATAGCTAACTAATCGTTAATTTTGGCGCGCCCCTTGGATAGATGACCATAGGTGTATCAGACCCTGAGTGAGCGTTTTATGATTTTTAGCCCACAGATTGTCTAGGTTGCCATTAGGGAATCAAGTATGGGCAGTTTGCCCATCTTCAAGATGATGAACGGTGCAGCGGAGATGCCGAGAGGTCAGATCAGGGCGGATCCCATTGCTGTACACAGGCTATTTAGTGCGATGAGTCAGCACGCCGCCCGTGCCCCTGGATGAAGATACCTTTATCGAAACGACGTAGGGAGGAGCGGCGTGCTGACGTCACCACACTTTACTATCGCACAGTCCCAGAAGCGACGGGTAGTGAGAGCTGGCCGGCTTTGTAACATACCACCCGCTTATATAGCTGATGTACATTGTAAGTGCATTTTTTATATTATTTGAATGAAAAGTCCTATACTGGATTACGCTATGGAATGTCTTTTCTGTCTTATCATGGTCCGTTGGGACACCGGGAGTTCACCTATTTAAACATCAGAGGAACCAGGAGAGCTGATTTAAAGGGCCCTTGGCAGGGATAACAGCCGCATGCGTGCACTGATCTCATACAGGGATCAGTACTTTCGGTAATCGGCCAGTTTAAATAGAGGTGGTGGATTCTTCACTATTCCAAATCAGCACTGTTCTGTGGTGTTCCAGTTTGATGTCACGGATGCATGTTAAGAAGATTGGACATTCGTTTTTATCATACATGTTTTATATTATTTGTATTATAAGACTTTCTATGCTATCCACACCAGTCATTTTTTAGATAGCCCTACAGGAGAAGTATAATTTGGACATTACTTTGGACCTAACCTTTTTTCCTTTTTGAAGTGGGATCAAACCTACAGAGATTATTGGAAGTTCTGTTCATTTTAGCATTCATTGTCACTATCACGTTTTTATGTTTGCGCAGCATATTTTTTATTATATGCATTGTTGTGGGTGTCTCACATTTTTTGTTGCAGCACAGATAAATATTCATTATTGTTATACAGACAGCGCAGTATACACACCCCATTATTATAGGTTATTGAAAAACCTACGTTGTGCATACAGCATATAGAAACTCAGATTCTTAAGAGAAGACTATTATGATACTATGAATGTTTTGCTCTACAGCTAACCATAGGCTGGTGACACATGAGTGACTAACCAAAATTCATTCTACTTCTGCAGTCTTGTTAGCAGGGTTCACGTGCGATAATTTGATAGTATTTTGAAATTGTGAATTTTTTTGTGCATCCCCCAACATGTGGATATAAGAGCTTGTGCCCTTTTGAATCGAGCAGGCGCTTAAAAAATTAAGCTCTTTAAAAAAAAATGGAACCCCCTTTTAAAATACCAGCTGAGTTGATAGCCTATGGTCTTTTCTGAGCCCCTGATGCCAAAGAAATTGGTTATGATAAAAATAGATTTTAGGGGCAATCTGTGTTTTAGAGGAAATAGAAATAGTGTTCCCAAAGCAGTCTTACATCATAGGCCATTAGCAGAAACAGGCACATAAATCTAAAAAACCCAAAATATTAACAAGTGTTTCCAGATATAAAACAGCCAGATTTACAATGTTCTATATATGCTAATCTATTATGTACCACCTGGCCCATAGCTAGCTTTGAATAGCACATAAAAACCATAATATAATCTACAATGTTGTAGAACATAAAATAAACCAAAGATTAAAAACTCCCACCATACCACATCCAAAAAGCAAAAGAAAAAACAGAACTCAATTTTCCAAAAAATAGCAGACATTTAAGGCACAACAGAAGGCAGACAAATGTTTAAATCATTTTTTTTTAGAAACACTAAAGTGTAATTTCAATTTAAAAATCAAGAACCCCCTAAGGGAAACCAAAATTGCAAAGACAAACCCCAACTCTGAACTGGGCTTGGGCTACCCATACATTTACATAGAAACAAAAAGCGAACAGGGCGCTTCCGCATGTCAGACCTTCACTATGCTGTTGCTCTTAGGGCATCATCTGAGGGAGGTGTAGAGTTAAGCTGGAGTGGCACTTGAGCAGTACTTCCAGGAGTAGAAGCAGACGCTTACACAACAAAAATACAGAGAAGGTGCTTCTAAGTGCAGTACACCAACAGTTTATTGTGACTTTGGTTAAAAACATTTACAGAAAGTGAATGTAAAGCAGATTCATCAGAATAGCAATCCAGACTGGGCTCCTGTCACTGTTCTCTACATAATGCTATGCCGACCAGCAGCTACAGAGGAGGGTTGGAGTGCAGGGTAAGATGGCGGGCACACTTTCAGGACCACCGTGGAACGTACGCGGAATGCATGCACTGGAAGTGACATCACTTCCGGTGCGTGTGTTCCACAGTAGTTACGGAAGTGCGGCGGCCATCTTGACCCCGCGTGTTGTAAGGGATATAAGTTCTGGGTTTTGTACATATTCTGTTGCATTCCCAATGGTCAGATAAGCTTAGGCTTGTCGTGCCCGAAGGACAGGATGCCCCCCCTCAGGAATGTAATCTGTTAGGCTCGGCTCCGCAATGTCTAAGATCCTGTTTTGATTAGCCCCTCCGCAGACAAAAGGGAAGTGCAGCTGTCAACACAAGTGCAATGATCAAAGGAGCCAGCAAGCTATTGGAAATTATATGGGCAACAACGCCCCTAGAGGCCAGGTATGGCAGGACAATCAGTAACAAGGACGAGGAGCATGAAAGTGCAACGATTGGTCGAGAGGCAGATGGGCTGGCAATGGGAGGGAGTTTGAATGAGGTATGAATGAGGTCTTTTAAAACAGGACGTTTGTGAGCACAGCCAGTGAGGGTTACCGAAAAGAGTGTTAAGTATCTTTCATTATTATAATTGTTGATATAGACTGTATCTGATATCTGTTGTTAGGATATGTTTCCTATTTTTAAAGGAATAAATGTAACATGATTTACTGAGCAACTGTGTCTGTCTTTATAGTTAATATTATAGCATTAGGCCTAGCATTCTCTGATAGGCTAGACTAGCAAACAAGGGACTATACAATTAATACATAGATGTGATAGATATATATTATAGGTTACAAGAGAGTATATATATATAAATATATATATATATATATATATATATATATTATTGCATCGCGTTTTTCACCGCGCTACAACCCTCCTCTGCAGCTGCTGTTTGGCATAGCATTATGGAGAGAACAAGGACAGCAGCCCAGCCTAGATTGCTATTCTAATGAGCCGCTTTAAATTCACTTTTTGTAAGTGTTTTTAACCATACGACACAATAAACTGTTGTAGAAGCCCCTTCTCTGTATGGTTGTCATACATTTACATATAATCTTTAGGAACATACACAAAATATTGCTTGAAAGAGGTGCCTAACTGTCGCTCAAAATCCAGGCTGTCAACACGTTTCCCTATTGATATAGCTTTATCAAGTTGGGTTGTATATTGCACTAAATACAATAAACGCTATGTATTATATAAATCAATAGTGTAGACCTGCCTGACTTCTTGTTCTCCTTCTCGCTTCTATGTCTGCCTGCAAGACCTATGTTTGCAAACGCTCAATGACGTAATGGTGTTTCATGTAAGCATCCAGTGCAGTGTTGTGATATGTATATGTCCTATATAATATATTTATTTGCTCTTTTCTGAATAATAGTTGTATTATGAATATTATCACATACATATTGTTTATTGTATTTATTGCAATATACAACCTAACCTGTCCTGAAGAAGCTATATTTAGAGCGAAATATATTGACATCCTATATTTGGAGCGACACTTGCACACCTCTTTCAAGCAATATTTTGTGTATATTCCTAAAGATTATATGTAAATTGTAAATGTATATGTAAATGTATGGGTAGCCCAAGCCCATTCCAGAGTTGCTATTTTTTGGAACAATGAGTTCTGTCTTTTTCCCCTTAGCATAATATAACCCTTGATACTAGATCTTATTGCAGACATTTTTTTATAGAAGGTGGACATAAATTTTTTTTTATTATTGCCATGGCTAAAATCAACAATAAATGACTACATAAAATAAAAGAATCAATATCCAAGTGCATTAATAAAAATTACCCACAAAATGGAAATATGAAATAATGTAAAAACTCATAACAGACATACCGTATTTATCGGCGTATAACACGCACAGGCGTATAACACGCACCCTAAGTTTAAGAGGGAAGTTTCAGGAAAAAAACCTTCCAGAGCCCCCTGCGTATAACACGCAGGCACAGTTTTCCCTCTATTTTCAGGGTAAAAAAGTGAGTGTTATACGCCAATAAATACAGTATGTAAAATCTCAAAATATCCGAAAAATCTGCTTGCTGTATTGTTTTGTATGCAGTTTGAAGTGTTTGAGCGAATAATCAATTGATCATCGCTGGATCGAGATCGGACTCAGGTAAGTATAAGTGGGTGCTGAGAAGGCATTATGGTAAAAAAATCTTTAGCCTTTAGAACCACTTTATTGCAAGATGTCACCTACAATTTTGTCAAGTATTGTACTGTGTGAACACAAATTTAAATGTCAGAACATTATGTTTGCACATGCATTATTTACAGGTTTGCTGTTAAGAGATAAAATGCATGTGCTATATATTTTACCGAAAATGCATAACTGTTGCAAAAGCATTTATAGGGTAACAAATATGCAGTTCAGTTTTGGGCACCAGTTCTCAAAAAGGATATCGGACAACTGGAGAAAGTGCAGAGAAGAGCAACCAAACTGATAAGAGGGATGGAGGAGCTCAGCTATGAGGAAAGATCAGAGGAACTGAATCTATTCTCTCTTGAGAAGAGGAGATTAAGGGGGGATATGATCACCATGTACAAATACATAAGGGGTCCATATAGTGAATTTGGTGTTGAAGCATTAACTTTAAGGTCATCACAGAGGAAAAGGGGGCACTCTTTACGTCTAGAGGAAAAAAGATTTCATCTCCAAATATGAAAAAGGTTTCTTCACAGTAAGATCTGTGAAAATGTGGAATAGACTCCCTGCAGAGGTGGTTCTGGCCAGCTCAGTAGATTGCTTTAAAAAAGGCCTGGATTCTTTCCTAAATGTACATAATATAACTGGGTACTAACATTTATAGGTAAAGTTGATCCGGGGAAAATCCGATTGCCTTTCGGGGGATCAGGAAGGACTTTTTTCCCCTGCTGTAGCTGCTTTGCTGGGGTTTTTCGTCTTCCTCTGAATAAAATGTGGGTGAAGGATTGTGTATATGGGATTGTATGATTTTTTTATTTTATTTTTTGGTTGAACTAGATGGACTTGTGTATTTTTTCAACCTGACTAACTATGTAACTATGTAAAAAAGGCGGAGTTCAGTGAAATAGCTGGAGTTAGGTAATCATACAATATATTTTATATGTAAATATTTGGTGTATAGAAAGATTCAGATTTAATAAAAAGTATTTACAACTTTTTTTTAACAAATCAAGGCTGAAATTCAAATTCATGCATACAAATTTTAGAGTAAAAAGTCTAACTAGACTGCCACCCTGTGGACAAAAGGCATAAGAGTGCTCATGGTGGAAATTACATCTTATAGGAGTATCATCTTTTTTTTTGGAGTTCTTCAAACTTTGATAGTGATTTTGATATATATATTGCTTGTTTGTACTGTCCATAGGGTTTATGTGTATTGTTTTGTCTACTTTGAGGCAATTCTGTAAATGCTGAAGCTTGGAGCTTGTTGAGACATGCCATCTCTTCATGTGCAGCTTTATTCCACATTTACTTCCCATGAACAGGTAGCCTTTTTAATTTCTTCCTATGAAGCGGTTTCAGGCTGTGGTGCTGTAGGAACCATATATGACAAGTGTCAAGTTGGGATGTCCTTATTACATTTTGCATATTTGCTGACTGAGGTTGCTAGCATTTTATCACTTCTCATTTCAGGGGATAAATGACCAAAACCATTTTCAGTTGCCGTCTGGGCTCTTCAGGGGTGCTAAATACTAAAAACTGTACCAACAAAGGCAAGTAGCTTAATCCAAGCCTGCCTTATGTAGCGGCCTCACCCTCTCTCCAGCTTCTTCATCTGTTACACACCAACTCATGTCTAGGGGTTCCTGGGTTGTGAGAGTGAGATGCGCCACGGCCCATGTCCTCCCCATTTCAATAGGGAGGTGAAGGCCACTTCCTGATGTTTCCTCGGACCAATGTGTTCTGCGAATGTACCGAGTCTGTAACCACAAGCTCACCCGCCTCCCCTTTGATTCCAGTAACTGGAGTTCACACACCGAAGAAAGGTCCAACACTTGTTTATTTGGCACTCCAATAGCAAAGCACAATAACAGTTCTCTTGCAGTACAGGTTAGGACCTATAACCTTTTCCCCGGTGGGACGAGCAGATCGAGGCACTTCCTAAAGTTTAAGTTCTAAAGATAGGGTCTCTTCCAGCAACCCCTATGAACAGCAATGGAGCCCTCTCCGATACGCTGTGGCCCCTATCAGGGGGATGTGTCCTCCCAAGAGAGTTCCCAGAGGCCCACCGTCACCGGGTTGGTGCTGCTCCGGGTCTTCAGTGGGTAACCTCCCCGGCCTCCTCACCTCAGGTACGAGTCCCTCCGCTCAGGGACCCTAGGACAGTCCACCCTAGCGGGACCCAGTCGAAGGTACTGGGCCCCAGGCCTCCTCGATAGTACCTCACCCCAGGCTAAAGGTGCCTGGGATGGACGCCAACATGACTCCGGACCAGGCCATGGGCACCTGGACCAGACTCCTGGATCTCCATGCACCCAGGCCTAAGGTGCCTGGGTGCGGGCCGCAGCCCTCCTCCTCCGAGGACCTCCTTCTCCGCACGACGACGACGACGACCACCTCGTGGTCAGGGCGTCTCCCCCTTTTTATCTCCTCCCTTCAACGGTCCGGCGGGTTCCCCGCCCCAGCCACACCATCTCCGGGAAGAGACCAAACAGGGAGCACTGCAGGGGATGATTCTACCTGAAGCCCGTGGGTACCTCGCCACCCACAGGCAAAGGAGAATATTACATCCTCCAATCCTCCACGAAACAAAAAGGGGTCTGAATCCTAACACAATTATACACCTGGGTTACACTATTGCCCAGGTGTATCCCATCAATTTGAGGACCCCGCTACACACTCCCCCCTGTAATTTGACGCTGGTCCCCAGCGTCAGGTGCACACCCATGCCTCCCATAAAGTGGTGGCATGGAGTGAAACCCCTGAAGCAATTCCTCTAAATTTTTCCCAAGTGCCAAGACCTGCTCAGGGAATGGGGAACATATAAAACAACTTATGTCATAAAACACTTTAAACATTTGCATGGTCACAACCCCTCTCCCACACTGTCTAAGAGCCACCCACTCTCAATGATCTTGATTGACGACTCTCCTGCAGGGGAAAGAGGGAGAAAAAAAACATCCTGACATAACTTCGTGTCATTTGGGATGAGTGGGCCCGTCAGCCGAGAGACCCACTCACTCCAACAAGCAGGGTGATGTGTGTGAAGCATTTTCAAACATTTGTTGCGCAACACTGCCACCTGGTGACAACACTGCGGTCATGACACTCAACGAATCTTCGTTCTTCCAGCTTTTTTTTTTTTTCTACTCTGCCACTATTTCCCAAATGTCCTTGCCTTTGGCACATGAAGAAAGGGGAAACACAAAAACACAACAGTCCCCAAGTCTTCAACGAGAAAAAGAAAAGCCCAAATAAAAACAAAAGCAGGGCACAGTCCTTGGTGTCTGGGGATAACTCCTCCAGAGAGTTCAAATACACAAAGGAAACAACAGGAGTTCTTTTCTCCTATAAGTAAAACTTTGGATCCGGCAGGTACAGGGGTTTCAGGTGTTTGTCAAATGCCTCTATCGAATACTCGACATCTTCTCCATCTCTTCTGCAAATGACTATCTTGTCAGCATGGATATGGCGCCCCAATTTCCATTCAGCTTTGCAGTCCTCAAACCTCTTAGACACTGACGGCACACATTCCAGATACCTGCGAGCATGGGGCACCTTCAACTTATCCCACACAAACTCGTCATACCATCTTGCTCTCCAGACTTCTACCTCATATAGCAGGTCCCGGGGCAGATACGGGTACTCCCACCCATATTCCCGAGCTATTTTGTGGCAAAACAGTCTCTGCAAGCGGGCCAAAGGTGGCATAGTGGCTTTCTCTCCGGTTCCAGGCAGCACTATAGCTTCTGGATGCCGAGGTGCCTTTACCAGCTCTCTGGAACTGACTTTCGGCGCTCTCAAAGAAGCGCGGGGTATCCCCACAACCAAAGTAGGTGGGGTGACAGTAGATGAGGACACAGGTGGAGGGGTAGGTTCCCTCGTAAGCTGCGGGTCTTCCACCCGAGGCGTGCTATCTCCTGTGTACATAGGCGAGTCCCGTACCGCACGGGAAGCAAGAAGTGGCACTCTATCCCAGCCCTTGCGGCTGAACAGTTCGTCTATCTCGCCATCGTCTCCGCAATCAGACAGCGACTCTAGGTCGGAGGTGTCATACATCTCCGCAGGCAGATATCTACCGGTGGACACAGAATCATCTTCCCTGGGGGGTTCCACCTCCAATGGGCCCCCGACACCTCCAACCACCACCACAGTCCCAACCCCTGGCTCACCTGACCCTTGTAGAGGACTGGGATGTCCGGGACTTCCATCTCGACCGGCGCCATCCAGGCCAGGCAAGCAGCGGGGTGAAGCTCGACCACGTCCATAGGATGCCTGTACTAGGCCAACTTTCCTCTTCGGTGGTGGAAGCAAAGAACTTGTGGCGACCGAAGCAGCATCCTCGGATTTTTCTCTGTTGGGCAGTCCATCGCCCTGGTCAGCACGCACAGGAACCTCGACAAAGGCCTTGATCTCCCCTTCCGGAGTAGCAGTACCCGTGAGGTGATTGAGGCGAAGGGCCCGGGGCCTTGCTGTGGACGACTCAACCTCAAAAAGGAATTCTCTGCACTCCTCACATCGCCCGAATTGCTTCAGGGTGACCACCAGTCCCGAGCAGCCGGGACAGATCACACCGAGGGCCTCCGTGTCTCTGCAGGTGTACAGAGCCAACCGCCCTCGGGGCCTAAGTCTTATCCCCGTGTCTGTGATGGGGGCAGCAAAGGAAGTCATTCTCGTGGGGTGAGGAACCATAATCCACGGGGCACTTGAGGTCATCCCGACTGTCTGCTGCTCCATCATGCACTGACCCCGCGCCGGAGTCTCCACGTGTATCCCCACACCTGGCCAGACTCCTCCCATGAGCTGTACATTTTCGCGGGCTTCCTCTTGACTCCGCCCACGAACGATGTCGCCATGGGGTGCCTCGTGGCGCAGTGCGTTAACAGTCCCCACGTGCAGTACGTCACACGGCTGGACCTCTCCCTTTTTCCGCTCCTCCGCATGGGCCTTTCCCGAGTTAGGGTCATTTCCACAACTCCGAGCAGGGACGCACTTTGGCTAGTAATTTGGCCGATCTGCTCGGAACTCCTCTGGGCAGCAAAGTTCAAATGTAGACATTCTCAAGTCCATCTTTAGAACACACTGTATCCCGGACGAGCCCCCACGTGTAGCGGCCTCACCCTCTCTCCAGCTTCTTCATCTGTTACACACCAACTCATGTCTAGGGGTTCCTGGGTTGTGAGAGTGAGATGCGCCACGGCCCATGTCCTCCCCATTTCAATAGGGAGGTGAAGGCCACTTCCTGATGTTTCCTCGGGCCAATGTGTTCTGCGAATGTACCGAGTCTGTAACCACAAGCTCACCCGCCTCCCCTTTGATTCCAGTAACTGGAGTTCACACACCGAAGAAAGGTCCAACACTTGTTTATTTGGCACTCCAATAGCAAAGCACAATAACAGTTCTCTTGCAGTACAGGTTAGGACCTATAACCTTTTCCCCGGTGGGACGAGCAGATCGAGGCACTTCCTAAAGTTTAAGTTCTAAAGATAGGGTCTCTTCCAGCAACCCCTATGAACAGCAATGGAGCCCTCTCCGATACGCTGTGGCCCCTATCAGGGGGATGTGTCCTCCCAAGAGAGTTCCCAGAGGCCCACCGTCACCGGGTTGGTGCTGCTCCGGGTCTTCAGTGGGTAACCTCCCCGGCCTCCTCACCTCAGGTACGAGTCCCTCCGCTCAGGGACCCTAGGACAGTCCACCCTAGCGGGACCCAGTCGAAGGTACTGGGCCCCAGGCCTCCTCGATAGTACCTCACCCCAGGCTAAAGGTGCCTGGGATGGACGCCAACATGACTCCGGACCAGGCCATGGGCACCTGGACCAGACTCCTGGATCTCCATGCACCCAGGCCTAAGGTGCCTGGGTGCGGGCCGCAGCCCTCCTCCTCCGAGGACCTCCTTCTCCGCACGACGACGACGACGACCACCTCGTGGTCAGGGCGTCTCCCCCTTTTTATCTCCTCCCTTCAACGGTCCGGCGGGTTCCCCGCCCCAGCCACACCATCTCCGGGAAGAGACCAAACAGGGAGCACTGCAGGGGATGATTCTACCTGAAGCCCGTGGGTACCTCGCCACCCACAGGCAAAGGAGAATATTACATCCTCCAATCCTCCACGAAACAAAAAGGGGTCTGAATCCTAACACAATTATACACCTGGGTTACACTATTGCCCAGGTGTATCCCATCAATTTGAGGACCCCGCTACACTTATTTTACAGAGAGCTACAAGTTGCAATTCAAATACAAGCCCGAGCTCTGTGCAGGGTTGCCTGCCTGTGCCCTAATGTCATCAGTTACTAAGGAGAATGTCGGGTCCCTGAGCAGTATCCTCAAGTTGCCCTCATCTCCTTCCAAGGCCATTAAGTGAGGTACAGGTCAGCAGGGGTGGGGGTGGATGTGCAGTTGGAATGCCTGTGGCTCTGTTGCCAGAGTTGAGCTTTGATTTCTCCTTCCCTGTCCTTGTGCATTGTATCATGGGACCAGCAGCTTTTTATTGGACCATCAGAGGTATTAGATGGGACCATGGGATTGACCACTTCCTTCCCTCCTCACACAGATGGCCTCTACCTGATCCAGTATACTGAAAATGGGGAGTAGAGATGGCAGGCCTGCAAATCTTCCATCTCCAGTCCTGTGGTAAATATCTGCACACTGACTGCCCTGCCACTAATTCTGCTCACTGACTGCCCTGCCACCTAATACTGCTTACTAACTGCCCTGCCACCTAATACTGCTCACTAACTGCCCTGCCACCTTGTACTGTTCAGTGACCGCCCTGCCACTACATACTACTCACTGACTGCCCTGTCACTATGTACTGTTCATTGACTGCCCTGCCACTATGTACTGCTCACTGACTGCCCTGCCACTTAATACTGCTCACTAACTGCCCTGCCACTACATACTGCTCACTGACCGCCCTGCCACCTTATTACTGTTCAATGACTGCCCTGCCACTACATTCTTCTCACTGACTGCCCTACCACAACATACTGCTCATTGACCACCCTGCCAGTATGTACTGCTCACTGACCGCCCTACCAATACATACTGCTCACTGACCGCCCTACCAATACATACCGCTCACTGACTGCCCTGCCACTTTGTACTGCTCAATGACTGCATAGTAACTACATACTGCTCCCTGATCCCCCTGCAACTACGTACTGCTCCCTTACTGCCCTACACCTATGAACTGACTGCACTGCCCGTACATATTGCTCACTGACTATCCTGTTACTGCGTACTGCTCACTGAGCGCCTTGCCACTAATTAACTACATCACTACATAGTGCTTACTGACCACCCTGCCACTTGGTACTGCTCATTGACTGTCCTGTCACTACATACTGCTCACTGAGTGCCCTGCCACTAAAAACTGATCACTGACCACCCTACCAATATGTACTAATTCCTGAGTACCCCACCACTACATAGTGCTCACTGATTTTAATATTGTACAGGTAAACTCTGCATCACAAACTACTGACTACTGAACCACAAACAACATTTTATGCCTAAGCATACACCCATGTGAGGGCAGTGTTCACCTGCATGGAGATGCACAGGTGTCCCATGCATAGGAGTGCAGGCAATCCTATTCATGTCAATTGGGACGCAGTGGCTGCAGATACAGTTGCTGCTCCCAAGCTAACATTCATATGGGAGTGAGTGCGTGTTCATAAACGTATTCGGTATGTGTTCAGGGACATGCTCCCACACGAATGTCAAATTGGGATCAGTGGCTGTGTCCAAGCCAATAAATTTAGTTACTGTAATTATGTCGCCATTTTCAGGCACGAGCAATTTTAAATCTTGGTATCTATTTACTCAATGCTACATCATCTTTCACATTTTACCAAAAAATGTGTTATTATACAGTGTGGTTTAAAATTCATTTACATGTATTTATCCTTGAAAAATTGCATTTTATAAACGGCTACTCAAATATCATGGAACATAAAATATTGCAACACAGTGGCGGCCCGTCCATAGGGGGCGCCCGGGCGCCGCCCCCCCCTCCTGTAGTAAAAAAAAAAAAAGTTTTTTTTTTTTTTAAATGGCCCCTTTAAGAAAAAAAAAATTCCCCAAAAAATGTCCTTTAAATTAGTGCACTTGAGCGCCGGACACCAGTGCCCTATGGGAAGCGCCACGTCAATGCAATCACGAGATTGCAGACATGGCGCTTCATTTGCGAGCTTTTAACCCACCTTTTGGCGCAATGCAGAGCGCCAATTAGCTTCCGCCCGTAGAATCACTATGGGCGCCGGGCGGGAGCATTGTTTTTAACTTTCACAGCTTATACTTCCGGTTTCGTGGAATAGACGAAAACCGGAAGTGACGTCACGTCGGCAGCTCCGTTCTTTGCATGGCCCGAGCGGAGCTGCAAGCAAGCAGGTAAGAAGACTGTCTTACAGGCGCGGCTTTTAACATGTTATAAAACATGTAGCTTCCGGCACAGTGTTGTGTAAAGAGCAGGAGGTATGATTGTTAAACTTTTTTTGGTTGGGGTAGTATCTGGACAATCAGAATGCACACTGCTTTGTGCAATATAAGAGGAGAGGCGATTGCTAAAGCTATAGGTAGTACTGTATTGGGAACACACTGGCTGTATATTGGGGACACACTGGCTGCATATGGGAACAAACTGGCTGTATATGGGGGACACACTGGCTGCATATGGGAACAAACTGGCTGCATATGGGGACACACTGGCTGCATATGGGGACACACTGGCTGCATATGGGGACACACTGGCTGCATATGGGGACACACTGGCTGCATATGGGAACAAACTGGCTGTATATGGGGACACACTGGCTGTATATGGGGACACACTGGCTGTATATGGGGACACACTGGCTGCATATGGGGACACACTGGCTGCATATGGGAACAAACTGGCTGCATATGGGGACACACTGGCTGCATATGGGGACACACTGGCTGCATATGGGGACACACTGGCTGTATATGGGAACAAACTGGCTGTATATGGGGGACACACTGGCTGTATATGGGGACACACTGGCTGCATATGGGGACACACTGGCTGCATATGGGGACACACTGGCTGCATATGGGGACACACTGGCTGCATATGGGGACACACTGGCTGCATATGGGGACACACTGGCTGCATATGGGAACAAACTGGCTGCATATGGGGACACACTGGCTGCATATGGGGACACACTGGCTGCATATGGGGACACACTGGCTGCATATGGGAACAAACTGGCTGTATATGGGGACACACTGGCTGTATATGGGGACACACTGGCTGCATATGGGAACAAACTGGCTGCATATGGGAACAAACTGGCTGCATATGGGGACACACTGGCTGTATATGGGAACAAACTGGCTGTATATGGGGGACACACTGGCTGTATATGGGGGACACACTGGCTGTATATGGGGGACACACTGGCTGTATATGGGGACACACTGGCTGCATATGGGGACACACTGGCTGCATATGGGGACACACTGGCTGCATATGGGGACACACTGGCTGCATATGGGGACACACTGACTGTATATGGAAACAAACTGGCTGTATTTGGGGACACACTGGCTGTATATGGGAACAAACTGGCTGTATATGGGGACACACTGGCTCTATATAGGAACAAACTGGCAGTATATGGGGACACACTGGCTGTATATGGGAACAAACTGGCTGCATTTGGGGACAAACTGGCTGCATTTGAGGGGACAAACTGGTGGCGTTTGGGCACAGTGGCTGCGTTTAATGGGCACAGTGGCGGCAATGGATGTTTTTTTTTCAGTTTGTTTGCGCCCCCCCAAAAATTTTGAGCACCAGCCGCCACTGTTGCAACAACAACCGTTTTATTTTCCAGGGTCTTTGCTTTCAGAAAATATATAATATTTAGGGGTTCTAAGTAATTTCTTAGCGTGAAAGTGCATGTAATAATTTTACTTTGGGCTTCGCCCACATGGCCGTCTCATTTATTCACAGTTTCTTGGGAATTAATGCCTACAAGTACTGTCAGCCATTGCTCAATGAGCTGCGACGGTGCTGGTGAATGTCTTCGTAGTTCATTGATTCTTCCTGCTCTCAGGAAACTGTCTGCCCGTACGAGGTACGGGCAGACAGCTATGCTGAGAGTCTGCAGGAGCTGGGGATTGCAAAGCTCTGCAGGCTCCTTAGAAAAAGAAGCATATTTCTTTTTACCTGCAAACAATTTTTTTTTTTTTTGTTTTTTTTTTAAGGCAAACCTATCCTTTAACACTTTTGGCCTTTTGTTGCTTAACTTGCTCTTTTGCCGATTCATTCTAGATTTTCAGATTATGTAGTTTGCATTTAGGTGGCCTGTGTTTTAGGCACTAGGAGGCCCTAGAAGAATTTTCGCTGTTTGCACTTTCGGTTTTGTCAGTTATACAGTATATATATCTTTAAGCTTGCCTTTGACTTATTCCAGGTAAACTCATCATCTGGGTAAGCATCAGGTTCTCACAGATGTCTGGAAGTAGCAGTGCTGCTGTATGGAAGTATTTAATTTCTTCTTCTACCTGTATATCTCGCACCATTTCTTATATAGATGTGCTCATCTTTCATTAGTTTAGTTTGGTATAGTTTTCTCTTTCTAGTGAACTCTCTGTAGTTCCTCCCACGTTTCTTTTTTGTTTTCACACTTGTACACCAATTAATCATCATATATGTTGGTTGGATATAAGCATCATCCATTTTTCATTTCCACTGGTAGTTATGGTTTGTCAGATTAGCAACTGAGAAATTTGTTGAAACACTGCTAGTAGCCATCATAATTGCTTGACCTTCTATCTTTCGCAGAGTGTTTTGCTGTAACTGGGCTATATCTGTAGCAGAATTTAGTACTTTGGCTGTGGCGGGGCCCATAACCTGTTGGAATGCTTTTGCAGATATGACTCTTACCCGTCAAGATGGTGTTGGACACATGGCTGAGCACTCTTGTGTTATTGAAAACAAGAAGAACACACAGAGACAGGAATGGCATCATAACCATGTGGTCCCACTTGAAAGAGCAATACTTTAAACATAATACTACCACCTAGTGACAGAACTACTAATCACAGTACAATATATTAGGTGAGAATACTTGTATTGCACCTGCATCTGTATAAATAGCGTGCTAACAATATATATATTAAATAATAATAAAAAAAAAACTTTAGACTCACCAAGAAGTCTAAAGACTAAATGCAGTTCCTCCTTCACTGTAGAACCAGGAAACATTGGCCGTCCAGTGGCCATTTCATACAAAATACAGCCAACTCCCCTGTAAAGAAAGGTCAGATTGTGTAAACCTGAGTAAAACTATTTATTCTTTACTGCACAGTTCCGTTGGTTTACCTTAGACATACATTTATACAATTTTTATAATAATATTCAATCTGGACATCAAGAAATGAAAAACAAAAAATTAAATAACCAAAGACTGCACATAGCAGAACTGACATTGAAAGCATATTTTGGATTTTACAATCATAATTTTGCAGATACAGTGGAACCTTGGATTACGAGCTTAATCTGTTCCAGGAGCATGCTCGTAATCCAAAGTATTCGCATATCAAAGCAAGTTTCCCCATTGAAGTCAATGGAAACGAAAATAATTCATTCCGCATTGACTTCAATGGTATGCAATACCGCATGCGGCCAGAGGCGGGGGGCGCTGGAGAGCCTCGGAAATGGCCGGAAAGGCCCGAGGACAGTTCGGCTGACCTCGGCAAACCTCGGAAAGACTTTGTTCATGAGCCTTTCCGAGATTTGCCGAGGTCAGCCGAACTGTCCTCGGCCCTTTCCGGACGTTTCCGAACGCCACCGATCAGCGGCATTCCCACATCAGCCCCCACCCCACATCAGGCCAAACGCGGTACTGCACCCGCTTTGCCCTGAATCCTGCTCGTTTTGCGAGACAATACTCGCAAACCGAGTTAGGATTTTAGAAAATACAGTGCTCGTATTGTTGAGACGCTTGTTAACCGCGTTACTCGGAATCCGAGGTTCCACTGTATGTGGTTTTATTATAGACATGGAAAATAATCAGTTGTCACGCTGCATTGATTTAGAGCGAATATTTCTGTCACCTCGTGGTAATTAAATGGAGTGATTTAAACAAAAAAGTTAGAATTATGGATTCCCATGTTGACTAAGCTAATAAGTGAGTTTGAGGTATCTCGTGTGTTAACCCTTTCACTACCACAGACATAACGGGTACAGTGGAGCAGAGCTGCTTGCCCTTACAGTGGCTGTCGTTCCTTAGGCACTTCATGAGTGATCAAGAACTTCTGGCAATGGGGTCCCCTAGACTCTGCTGAATACTGAATAGTAGGGATGAGCCCACGGTTCGAATCGAATGTAAGTTCGACCCGAACATCGAGTGTTCGTTTGTTCTAAAATTAAACAAACATATGGGGCGTTCGTGGGAAATACGAGCACCACGGAACATCCCATAATGCACTGCGAGATCACAGTGCATTGCTATATGATGATTGGCCAAAGCATGCACCTGACCTGCATGATTTGGCCAATCACAGCGCGCTCTGCTGAGAGAGCCATAATTGGCCGAAGGCCACATGCCCTCAACATGGGGAGGGTGCTTATGGGTCCCCCCCAAAGCACAGGGATTAAAGGAGGAAGGGCAATTTTATAATCATGGGAGCCTTCAACTATCCTTATATTAAGTGGGCAGACGGAATTCCTCACTCAACTAAGGCTCATCATTTCTTGAATGTAATGCAGGACAAATTCAAAAGACAAATGGTGGAAGCCCTAGCTAGAGATAATGCTCTGATGGACCTATTAACTACAAACAACACAGAGCTGATTGCAGATGTGAAAGGGATAACTTAAGAAACAGCGATTACAGAGTAATTATGTTTGCCACAACTTATAGGAAAAGGAGACGCAAGGGTAGGACAAGAACACTTAATTTAAAAAAAGCCAACTTTATTAAGCTGTCCTCCACATTACATGACACTAAATGGGATCAACTTCTTAAAACAAAGAACACTGAAGAAAAGTGAAAGTGGACATATTAAACATTAGTCAGTGTATTTAAATAGACAATACATATAAAAGAGAAACAATAAACCTGGGTGACTAAATACCAACATAAAAAAAGCATTTTAAAGAGAAAAAACTGCCCTTTAAAAATATAAGGCCAAAAAGTCATCATTGGCATTCCAAAACTTCAAAGAATTAAATAAGAAATGCATGAGTGCGATCAGGGCAACTAAAATAGTTTATGAGGTATTCATTGTTGAGGAGAGTAAAAAAAAATAAAAAAAACACAAATGTTTTTCAAATATATTAATATTAAAAAGACTAAGGCCCCTTTCACACTTATACGACTTGTACCACAATTTTTGACGGCAAGTCATTCTCCATGATTTTGAATGACTACCATTCATATTGGCACGACTTTAAGTCGTGCCGACTTCAAAGAAGTTCCTGCACTACTTTTTTACTGAAGTTGGATCAAAGTCGGATTCCGTATTAACAGATCCAACTTTGTCATGCGACTTGTACACGACTTGTGCATGAAGGGGAACTCCATGCCAATTTTTTTTAAAAAAAGAAAAACCGGCATGGGTCCCTTTTCATGAGCATACCGGGCCCATAGGTCTGGTATGGATTTTAAGGGGGACCCCCACGCCGAAAAAACGGCATGAGGTCCCCCCAAAATCCATACCAGACCCTTATCCGAGCACCAGCCCGGTCGGTCAGGAAAGGGGGTGGGGACGAGTGAGCGCCCCGCCCTCCTGAGCCGTACCAGGCCGCATGCCCTCAACATGGGGGGGGGGTGCTTTGGGGCAGGGGGGCCCTGCGCCAACGGCAGCCAACGGCCAGGGTTGTCGGGAAGGGGCCCTTGTCCTCATCAACATGGGGGCAAGGTGCTTTGTTGAGGGCATGCGGCCTGGTATGGCTCAGGGGGGCGCTCGCTCGTCCCCACCCCCTTTCCTGACCGGCCGGGCTGGTGCTCAGATGAGGGTCTGGTATGGATTTGGGGGGGACCCCACGCCGTTCTTCCAGCGGGGGTTCCCCTTAAAACCCTTACCAGACCGATGGGCCCTGTATGCCAATGAAGGGGGAACCCATGCCGTTTTTATTTTCAAAAAATATTGGCGTGGAGTTCCCCCTAATTATTGGGGGATCAAAGTCACGTCCCTGCTCATTGAAGTCGTACTTCACGTCTTGGGGCAAAGTCGGATCCACAGTCGTATGACTGTCTTGTCAAAATCGCGTCCGCGAATCACGGCAAAATCGCACGTCTTTGAAGTCGTATAAGTGTGAAAGGGGCCTAAGTCAAAACATATAGGTCCCATAAAAGCTGATCAGGGTAAGCTGGTCACGAGTGACAGGGAGAAGGTAACTGTAATAAATAGGTACATTTTTCTCCTCAGCTTATACAAAGGAAACTGAAGGGGTATAATAAACAAGACAGTGAGATTAATGGCAATATACTGAATGAGCTCATGTGGCTGACAGAGACCAGTGTTCAGAAAAAGACAAGAAAAACCTAACGTGAACAAATCACCAGGACCAGATGGCTTACACCTTAGACTTCTCAAAAAATGTAAACATGTTATAGCCAGACTGTTATTCCTAATTTTAAAGGACAGCTTACTGACTGGATTGGTACCATCTGATTGGCGAATAGCAAACATGCTACCAATATTTAAAAAAGGACCAAGCTATTTACCTGGAAACCACAGATCAGTTAGCCTAACATCAATAGTATGTAAACTATTATAAGGAATGAAAAGGGGCCGTATCCAAGAATTTGCTGATGAAAATAGTATCATTCGCAGTATCTAGCATGGATTTCTGAAAGAACATTCTTACCAGACCAAACTTTTAACCTCTTATGAGGAGGTGAGCTGTAATATGGATCAAGAAAAGGCAGTAACCCATAAATGTACTGTTCAAACTAAGGTCTTTAGGCATTGATAAAATCATATGCACCCGGATAGAAAACTGGTTGCAGGAGCTTATGCAGAGAGTGGTGGTTAAAGCGGGGGTTTCACGGCCAAACTTTTTTTTTTTTTTTTTTCAGCATTCACTGGGGTATAAGAATAGGAAGGTACATTCACTACTTTGGTCGCTGTATATAACCGCAGTCTGTTTTCTCGGCAAAGAAGGACTTATAAATCAGTTTGAGGGAGTTTCCATTTTGCTTGTGGGCGGGCATTGTGAAGCCCACAAGCAATCACTTCCTGAAAGCGGTGAAATCTCTTGATTTCGTGGCACGGTGTCTTGTCACATTCGGCTCCCCATCACAGATTGCTCAGGAAGTGACATTCCGTCGCCGCCATCTTGCTACACCCCACACTCCTGCACAGTAATGATAGAGTGAAAAGGGGGCAAGCGGACATCTTGTTACACCCACCGGAGTTTTCGATTTCACAGTTATTTTCAACACAAAACGGATTTACAAATACTGTATTTAAGCATATAAGCTCAGTTTTATGTTGAAAATAACTGTGAAATCTAAAACTCCGGTGGGTGTAACAAGATGTCTGCTTGCCCCCTTCTCACTCTATCATTACTGTGCAGGAGTGTGGGGTGTAGCAAGATGGCAGCGACGAAACATCACTTCCTAAGCAATCTGTAATGGGGAGCCGAATGTGACAAGACAAGTCCCACATCGCATTGCGGCACCGGGAAAAGGATAAGATACGCCTACTCCCGCGGGAGGGGAATCCCGGAAGTCACAGTTTTGATGGCTATACTAAGGTATTTATATATATATTTTTTTTTAAATGTTGTGGCAATTCAGTATGTGCGCTGTGCAATGATTGTTTTAGAATAATGTTGTCAGTTTGGGTGAATAGAATATTTTCTGAATGGTCTAGAGTTGTAAGCGGGGTACCCCAGGGCTCTGTCCTGGGACAAAGTCTATTTAACTTGTTCTTAAACTAAATAGAGGTTGGAATAAATCATTCAATCTCAGTGTTTGCGAAGGATACAAAGCTAAGCAGGGCAATAACTTCACAACAAGATATAGCAACTTTACAAGAAGGGCAGCTATATGGCATATGAGGTTTAACGTCAAAAAATGTAAAGTAGTGCACTTGGGAGCTAAAACTATGCATGGAACTTACTTGCTGGGGAGGGGGAACCTCTGGGGGAATCAAGGATGAAAAAAGATCTGAGGGTCCTGGTAAATGACTCAGCAATATCGTTGGAACACCTTTTCACTATAGAGTGTAATAGGCATAATCATTCTAGGGCTGATTTGTCATTTTTGGTTTTAAAGCATGCAATGTCAAGCTGCAGCAAACAAGGCCAGCAGACTATCAGCATGCATTAAAAGGGTATTTACTCAAGAGATAAAACTATAATTCTACTACTTTATAAAACCCTGGTTTGGCCAGATATTGAGTATGATGTCCAGTTTTGGTCACTGGTCCTCAGGAAGGATGTCCTTGATCTGGAGAGAGTCCAGAGAAGGGCAACAAGGTAATAAGGGGTGGGAGGAACTCGGTTATGAGAAATGACTACAAAAGTTTAACTTATTCTCCTTAGCGGCTTAAGAGGAGATACAGTATCTCACAAAAGTGAGTACACCCCTCACATTTTTGTAAATATTTTATTATATCTTTTCATGTGCCAACACTGAAGAAGTTACACTTTACTACAATATAAAGTAGTGAGTGTACAGCTTGTATAACAGTGTAAATTTGCTGTCCCCTCAAAATAACACACAGCCATTAATGTCTAAACCGCTGGGATTTAATACAATATATATATTTTTCCAAATATAGTTTTTATTTAAACCCAAAAAGGACAAAACCAAGTCAGTACATCCATAATGTGCAGACATTGAGAACGTCAAACATAGAACTTATGTGTCTAACAAATAAACATTTTCTGAGATACATAGATTTTCAAGTGTGTAACAGGAAAAAATATGTCAGACAGATTTCTTCTATGAGTTGTTTGTCACCAAATTAAAAGGTTGATCTACTGATCTACTGAGTAAGACATGGGTTGCCCAATTCCATTTTTCCTTACTCAATGGAGTAGGGGAGAGGTAAATAGGTCAAGATAGGGAGGAAAGGGGAAAGGGGGGGGGGGGTCTGAGATGGAAGTGGTTCAGGATAACTGTCAGGGAATCTAGTAGACCAGACTGTGTGACTATACAGAGGAGACCAAAAACGCATGTAAGTGAAATAAAAGGTGTTTATTTACAGGGTGACAAACAAGTGAAAACAACCAGTGCACAACCAACAACATTTTTGGTCATGCCCTAGGTCAGTGATGGCGAACTTTGGCACCCCAGATGTTTTGGAACTACATTTCCCATGATGCCGATGCACTCTGCAGTGTAGTGGAGCATCATGGGAAATGTAGTTCCAAAACATCTGGGGTGCAAAGGTTCGCCATCTGATATATACAAATCAAGGGGAGATACCGTAAACGTAAACAAAGCCAGGCCGAGATCATACACCAGGGGATATCAGCAGATGGGTGAGGACGGGAACACAACAGGGCAGGGAGAGGATGGATGGACAGGCCGCGGGGCAGGAATGTAAGGTCAACAGGTAATAGAAGGTGCAGGTCCAGGATGGGCTCAGGATAGGATCAGGTCGGGTCAGATGCAGGCTCAGGGTCAGATGCAGGCTCAGGAGAGAGAGAGATACCAAGGCGAGCATGTAAGGGCTCACCGGGTATTTATAGGACTGCAGTGATTGTCCTCATAAGACAGCTGAGGGGAGGAAGTGCTGCCTGCTCCACACTGCCGGAGTACACCCGCTGGTGGATGCCGGTACTACGGCCCATGGATCAGGCACTACCACCAGCAGGTGAGATCCTCTATCAAAGATACTGGCTGCAAGAGGACACCTGCTGGTGGACACTATTACTGCAATCCATAGGACCAACAGCGCCACCAGTGGGTGAAGCCTTTCCTGACAATAACAAAGATAGTTGGTCAATGGAACCTGTTATAGATATGATCTGTAAATGTCAGTACCCTCTGCAGCAAGGACAAACTGGTTGCAAAGCCCCCAAGTTTTAGAATATTTTTCACATTTATGCTGTGTAGTAAGTATCAAGTCCTCCATTTTATTTATATCCTCTACCTTGTGGAGCCAATTAGCATTAGTCGGCAGCAGTTATTTTGTCCAATGGAGAGGGATACAGGCATTGGCAGCATTCAAGAGGTGTCGCACAATAGATTTTTTTATAGATTTTAGCAGAAATGGTGGAAACATGGAGCAGGAAGAGAGCCTGGTCATCAGGAGACTGTCGCCCAGTAGTGTGTTAACCTAGAGCAATGATGGTGAACCTTGGCACCCCAGATGTTTTGGAACTACATTTCCCATGATGCTCCACTACACTGCAGAGTGCATCAGCATCATGGGAAATGTAGTTCCAAAACATCTGGGGTGCCAAGGTTCGCCATCACTGACCTAGGGCATGACCAAAATATGTAGAGCAGCATCCCTCTGCTCTGCTGGCATTTCCAGCAAGGGTCCGTTGTATTGGGATAGTATTTGTGTAACATATGAGGAGTAAGGTACCACCTCGTCAAAAGTTTATAGTTAGTCTCTTGGATTTTCGTACAGATTGACGATTTTAGGGAGAATCTGAGGATGTGTTGTTGTTGTTTTGAAGTAAATGTATGATTCAAATCTTTTCCCATTTTCTCATACATGGTAGATGTGGCTGCTCAGCAGGGGTGTTTAGGAGATTGTATGTTTTAGATAGAACCTATGAAAAGGTTCCATCATCAGAGCAGTATTCTTCAAAGGTCATCAATTGACGACCAAAACGATGTGGGCTTGGTAAAGAATTCAGAAAGTGATGTAATTGGAGGGTGTTCCAAAAGGGAAGTTTAAAGGGCCCTGTGTCACTCATCAACAATGCTATGGATGGCCATTGGTCTGTCATAATAAAATATTTACAAAAATGTGAGGGGTGTACTCACTTTTGTGAGATACTGTATAATCGAAATTTACAAATCTTTTCATGGGGACCCTAGCATTGGGAGGAAACTAATTAACTTAAGGTCTCTAAAGAAGACACACGACCAATGTGAAAACTTATAAAAAAAAAAAAATTCAAACCATGTGAAAAATATGGAGAGCAGGGCCCAACACTAAAAGGGTTAAAGTGATTGTAAAGTCTTGTTTCTTTAAAAATAACAAACATGTTATACTTACCTGCTCTGTGCAGCCCAGATCCTCCTTCTCGGATCCCTCTTTGGTGCTCCTGACCCCTCCTTCCTGACGAGTGGCCCCACAGCAAGCAGCTTGCTATGGGGGCACCCAAACCGAGCCACTGCTCTGTGTCCATTTTGACACCGAGCTGCGGCCCCTTTCTCTCCTTATTGGCTGACTGACTTTCATTGACAGCAGCGCGAGCCAATGGCGCCTCGCTGCTGTCTCAGCCAATGAGGAGGCGAGTCCTTGGCAGATGACACACTACTGGAACATCGCTGGATCTAAATGGGCTCAGGTAAGCATTAGGGGGGCTGGGGGGGGGACCTGCTGCATAGAATGCATTAAGATAAAAAACCTTCTGCCTTTACAATTCCTTTAATCTGATTTCTAGCTCAATATTATCTAGCAATTGATTCCATAACAGATCATATAATCAAAATGAAAAGTTTTTAAAATAAGGGGAACTTCACATGTTAGCAAATAAAAATGAATGGTTTATATTAGGTTTATGTCATTTTTTTCTCGGAGCAAAACTGAGGCACTCATTTGCACTCACCACATATCGATAGGTGTGCCATATTCTGTTGATCCCAGGAGGACATCTGGTGGTCGGTACCATAATGTTACCACTTCATTGGAATAGGTTTTGGTGGGTACAGACTTAGCTCTTGCAAGACCTATACATGAACATAACAAAATAAAATTACATTGTAACAACATATTGCTTAACAACAACTAATAGCAGATTAAAACTTAATAATCAATTTTAGGCTTTATGTACACTAGCCTAGCTCCTAAACTTGTTAAGCAGCCATTGGCATTTTTTTTGCCAAAGCTCCTAAACTCAACTCCTTAAAAGCCTTTGTCAATCTACACATAGGCTTTTAGCAGAGTTTTGGAGCTGCTGCGTTTAGCCTCCTTCTCCTAAACACAGAAGAATCACATTCAGGATAGGAACATTTTTAATGCCGGTCGTGGAAAAACTTGGCAAAATTGCGGCATGTTTTGTGTTTTTCCGCGGCTACAGTAAAAGTAGGCCAGTGTACATGAAGCCTAAAGCCCCGTACACACGATCGGTTTGACTGATGAAAACCGTCCGATGGATGGTTTTCATCAGACCAACCGATCGTGTATGGTACCCATCGGGCTTTTTTCCATCGGTTGTAAAAAATAGAACTTGTTTTAAAATTTTCCGATGGATAAAAAACCGATGGGAATTTCCGATCGTCTATGGGCAAGTCCATCGGTTAAAAAACCCACGCATGCTTAGAATCAAGTCGACGCATATCGGCTCGGTAGGGGAGATGGAGGAGCTGAGAGTTATCTCTCTAGACTCTAAGGGGCTTAATACCCCAGAAAAAAGGAGGATGCTCCTTCAAGACTTGAAACGATTAAAATCGGATGTGGCATATATTCAAGAAACACACTTTAGACAAGGCAGAGCACCAACTCTGAAAAATAATATTTTTCCATTGGTATACCACGCCTTTAATAGGGCAAGTAAATCTCGAGGAGTATCTATATTAATAGCAAGACAAGTACATTGGAAATTAATAGATCAAAGAATAGACACAGAGGGCAGATTCTTGTTTCTTAAAGGCATGATTGAGGGTAATAAAGTGACTTTGGCTACGATATATGCACCTAATACTAATCAAGATCAATTCATTTGCGCCACCCTTAATAAACTTATGAAATTCACAGAAGGGAAATTACTCCTGGGAGGAGACTTTAATCTCCCCCTAGATCCTAAAATGGATACCTCAGCAGGAAGATCCTCTGTAGCTAAAGGCCTTCGTAAGAGGGTCTTACAGACCTTCCATAATTTTCAACTCACCGATGCCTGGAGAGCGTATCACCCAGATGAAAAGGACTATACCTTTAATTCAACTCCACATAAGGGTTACTCTCGGATCGATTTATTTATAGTCCCACACAATATGGTAATGGAGATCAAAGAAATAGAGATAGGGAGTATCACATGGTCTGACCATGCTCCGATTACCATGACAATGAGTTTGAATAAACAGTCGGAGGGAAAGATGAGACAGTGGCGACTGAATGAGAACCTGCTTGAGGATGAGGTAACGGTTCAAGAGGTAATGAGAGAAATTGAATACTATTTTCAATATAATCTTATACCAGAGATAGATGCAGGGATAACATGGGAGGCGCATAAAACTGTAATAAGAGGGATTCTTATTAAACATGGCTCTAGGATAAAGAAGGATAGGGAAAAGCAACTGAATAAATTACTTACAGACATACAAGTACTGGAGACCAAACATAAACAAGACCCGAGAGGAACAGGAGAGAGGGAACTTTTAGCCCTACGTAGACAAGTGACAGATCTATTGCATTATAGAGCTAAGGCAGCAGTACAGAGATGCCGGAGATATTATTATGAATCAGGAGACAAATGTGGTCGAACATTGGCTAGGGCTATACAAGAACAGAAAACCCAATCATATATCCCTTATTTGGTGGATTTGAAGGGGAACAAGATATATCTCCCCACTCAGATAGCTATGACTTTTCGTAAGTTTTATCAGACTTTATATAATCTGCCTACTACAATGCAACCCCAAAATAATAAAAACAAGATAGAGGAATATATAGCATCGTCAGGTATCCCCCAATTATTAGAACAGACTAGAGAGGACATGGAAGCGCCTATCACATTAGAGGAACTACAGGAGGCCATTAAGTCAGCTAAACCAGGTAAAGCCCCGGGTCCAGATGGATTTACATATAAATACTATCAGAAATTTTTTCCACTTCTGGGTAAGCAGATGGTACAAATATTTAATGCAATAGGACAAGGGACAAGGTTTACACCAGAAACGCTGAAATCACACATCACTCTTATACCGAAGGAGGACAAGGATCCATCAGCATGTGGCAGTTACCGCCCTATCTCTCTACTCAATGTAGACCTAAAAATTTTCACTAAAATACTGGCCATGCGTATCCAACCACACTTAACAGATTTAATACATCTAGATCAGGTAGGTTTTATACCAAGTCGAGAGGCCAGAGATAATACTATTAAAATCCTGAACCTTATCCATGTAGCCAACCTCTCAAACACGCCCACTGTGTTCTTAGGAACAGATGCCGAAAAGGCATTTGATCGGGTTAGTTGGCCTTTTGTGTTCTCAGTGCTACGATATGTTGGGATGGGGGAGAGGATGGTTGGATGGATATCGAGTGTATATACAAGATTAGAGGCACAAATTAAAGTAAATGGATTCATATCTGATCCTTTTTCTATTTCTAATGGCACCCGACAGGGATGCCCCTTATCACCCCTTCTTTTCGCGCTATCGCTTGAACCCCTACTTTGTACAGTAAGGCAAAACCCCGATATATCGGGGGTAAGAACAGGAGATACGGACTATAAGGTCTCCGCTTATGCGGATGACCTTTTGTTTTCTTTGACGAAACCAATAATATCAATGCCGAATTTGATGGGAGAATTGGATCGATATGGTACCATATCTAACTTCAAAATTAATATGATAAAATCAGAAGCAATGGGGGTATTTATGTCAGTATTACAAACTAGTACCTTGAAAACAAACTTTAAATTTAGATGGTCCTCGACGGCCATTAAATATCTGGGCACCTATATGCCACCCAAATTAGATCAATTGAATTGAATTTTTTACCCCTATTAAGTAAAATCAAAACCCTATTGGCTAAATGGGACAAGGGTACCTTCTCGTGGTTTGGCAGATGTAACATAATTAAAATGTCAATTATGCCTAAATTAATATACTTATTTCAAACACTGCCAATCCATGTACCTGTAGAATTTTTTAAACGGACGAATGCACTGATAGTAGACTTTGTCTGGGGTCATAAGAGGCCAAGATTACAATGTCGAATACTGACTATGCCTAAACAATTTGGGGGGGTAGCAGTTCCTGACATTCAGAAATACTATCAAGCGGCCCACATGTTGAGAGTAATAGACTGGTGTAGGCATACAATTTTTAAAATATGGTCAAAGGTTGAGCAATCACAGTGCAGAGTCCCACTGCGTCGAGCGGTTTGGTGCTTTGGAGACCTTAGTTCTGACCTCAAAAAGCACCCAACCTTGGGCCCTACCCTGCGGATTTGCTCTCAAATATGCACCAACACCGGACTATCATCAGTCAACTCCCCCCTGTACCCCATTGTGGGGAACCCACGCTTCCCTATGGGATTACAGGAGGGACCATGAAGAAGACTTTTAGACTTACAGATATTTCAGGCTTCGCATTTCGCGCAAGGAAGGACGATTAATTGGCCCTCACTTAGGGAATTAACTTCACCTAACGAGCGCTTTGGCCTTGATTTCTGGAGTGGAGTTCAACTGAGACATTTTTTTAATACCCTACCACCCCTGGAGGGTTTCCTAAGACCATTGACTCCTTTAGAAAAGTTGTGTGAAGAAACAGGCCCTTGTTACCATACACTTTCCAAAATATATGGATTATTGATTGCCCCCCCAGAAGATTATGTTCCCCCATATATAAGGAAGTGGGAAACAATATTAGACAGGACATTTACGCAGGTACAACATAAGCAGATTATAAAGTGGGCGCTAAAATCATCTATATGTACGAGGGCCCAAGAAACGAACTTTAAAATCATGACGAGATGGTATCAAACACCATCACTGCTTAACAAATATTTTCCGGTGATCTCAGATAAATGTTGGAGATGCCAAGAGGAAAGAGGGACATTGCTCCACGTGTTTTGGTCATGCTCGAAGTTAGCACATTTCTGGAGGGAGGTACGTCAGATAGCACAAAAATTTACTGATTATAATATACCAGAAGACCCGGCTTTATTCTTGCTGCATGTTTCTGAAATATCAGGGGAAATATACAGTAGATCAATTGTACGTCATCTTATTAACGGTGCTAGAGCATGTATTGCCCGGCAGTGGAGAGATACGAATCCCCCAACAATCTTTCTATGGTTTAATAGAATTGAAGAAGTAAACAAGATGGAGGACTTGACACTCTCACGTCAAGACCGTCATGAGATTTATTCCAAAACCTGGGCACAATGGAACATATTTAAATACTCGGAAGAAGGGAAGACCCTTTTTTGTAACCCAAGAAGAGGTGGGGGGAGTTAGAGCTCATCTACCTCCCTGTCCGACCCGAGAGAATTTTTTATTTTTTTTGTTAAGGTGAGGTAACTAAAGTTTTTTAGAAGGTGGTGGGTAATAGGAGGGGAAGAATCAAAGGAACAGGAATATTCCAATGGAATTAGATTTATGCTCTATTTAAGATCATAAGAATGTGTTAGATGGTTTGGGCCCGTGGGGCATTTATTGGTTTAAACTGAAAGAGAAAAATGTGTTATTTGATTACTTCCCCTGTATGTTGGATAAAATAGATAAATAAAGAAATTGAAAAAAAAAAAAAACCCACGCATGCTTAGAATCAAGTCGACGCATGCTCAGAAGCATTAAACTTCATTTTTCTCGGCTCATCTGAGTGTTTTACGTCACCGCGTTTGGAACGGTCGGTTTTTTGACTGATGGTGTGTGGCCAAGACTGATGAAAAACAGTTTCATCGGATTTCCGATGGACAAATCCATCGGACGAAAATCCATAGGTTATCCGATCGTGTGTACGGGGCTTTAATGTATAAACTTAACTAACTCAGAGGGCAGAGGCCACTTGTTAAATGGCTCTAACTTGGAATTTGTATCTCCTGAATAGCTGGTGTTTACCACATACAAGCACTGCCCACTGCATCCTCACTAAGTAATAATAAAGAAGTTGGTCAGTATAGAATAATGTTATGTGAGGCATCACCAAGAAGTCCTGTAAATCACAGAATTAGCACAGTGAATTTAAACAGCATGTAAGGTCATCAGAAAAATGTATTGTAACACACTATAATTTCTACTAGTGTATGCAACTTTATACTAGTGGGCAAAAATACTTTAAAACTAGCATAAATAACATGATAAAACACAACAATCGAATAGGGCCCTAAAGTTAACTAGTACTGATAAAAAAAAAGCATAAACCTACCAGCTCCATCCTGGAAAACCCCCAAAACTGAAAGTCAAAGCTAAGTATGCCTCCAGTGAATCCCAAGCAGCAGTGCATTAAATGTTATAATTAGGCCTCTTGATAGGCCTTGGCAATGCTTTTTATGGTAAGCAGGGTAGGGTATACCTCATTTCTAAAGCCTCATACACACGGGCGAGAATCCCGTTGATTAGAAAATCGTCGGTTTTCCTGTCAGGATTTCTGGCAAGCTTGCCTTGCCAAGCCCAGTGTACACACGGCCATTCAAAAGAACTGCCGTTTTTTTGAATGGCAAGAACGCGGTGACGTCATCGACTACGACGAGCCTGCTCTCGTCACATTCAATGCCGTCGCCGCCATCTTGCTACACCCTACACTACCCTTGTATGCTACCGCGCATGCGTTGAAGTCTCATCAAGCATGCACGGGCTTACCTGGGGCAGGTAAGCATAAACACTCACGGTTTTCTCGGCAGGAAAAGTCTGCCGAGAATCCCGACGAGAAAAATAGAGAGCAGGTTCTCTATTTTTCTCGTCGAGATTCCCGACGAGAAAGCATACACACGGCCGGTTTTCTTGGCAAAAAGCTCTCCCGGCGGCTTTCTTGCAGAGAAAACCGGCCGTGTGTACGAGGCTTGACCTTTAGAAAGTGTCTTTGCATAGACGGTACAGGGTTTTCTGCATCTCAAGCCTCGTACACACAGCCGTCGTAGTCGATGACGTCGCCGCGTTCTTGCCATTCAAAAGAACGGCGGTTCTTTTGAATGGCCGTTAGGGGTGCTGAGTTTAATTGTTGCATCGATGCATCGCGATTCGGGGGTCCCCGATGCGGCATCGATGCGTCTGTCCCCAATAATCGATTATGGGTGACGTCATCCCGACTTGCCCCGCCTTTCCTGGGAGAGCGGTCCGAGCACATCCTATTAAAATGCCAGTTTTGTAATAAATACCATTATAATCCATTAAGTGGCCACCACTGCTCGTGCTTTTTAAAATATATGCAGCTTCATACCTGCATTTGTCTGTATACAGTCAGTATATTCCGCTCATGTGACTGCATGGTCCGGCCAGCCTCTCACCTCTCACGTCTCCCCTGACGTCAGCCCCGCCCACCTCTCTTGTTATCTGATAGCTACAGTCGGTGGGCGGGGCTGAGAACTTCCACTGATGTTCGGAGACAGAGAGGAGAACGAGAGACGTGAGAGGTGGGCCGGACCAGACAGAGTGTCATGAGGAATATGCACTGTATACAGGCAGAAATGCAGGTATGAGAAGCTGCATATATTTTAAAAAGCTCATACAGCGGTGGCCACTTAATGGATTATAACGGCATATATTACAAAACGGGAATTAACAGCAGTACTCTTTTTCTTTTTTTTTTTAACAGGGAAAAAACAGCACTACACGTGCTCTGTGCTGAGATTTCCCTGGCTTCCCGTTTGCACATTCCACTGTGTTAACTCCTAGTGTGCTGGAATGTGCAAACTTGGGAGCCCAGAAAAATTTCAACAGAGAAAGTACAAGGAACTGTTTGCTGTGGATTCTAATCCCTCCTGACCTCCCACCAGCCACATGCGTGAATTCCTGTACCCTGTAGTGCACCGGATTAGTGCACTTTTTAAAGAGAAGTTCCACCGTTTTTTAGTTTAATAAAAGTCAGCAGCTACAAAAAAAAGTGTATCTTCTGACTTTTAATAAAAGACACTCACCTGTCCCACAATCCAGCGACGTGGCCACCCGAACCCTCCATTCTGTCCACGGCGCTGGCAATACTACTGTGGGCATCCGGCTGTGACAGCTTGCAGCTTCACAGCCGGGTGCGCATGTCTCACTGCGCTGTCCTGCATAGCTGGGCAATCTTCTGGGACCTGTGATGTGTCTCAGAAGATTGCAGGGAGGAAGGGCCGCTTAGGCGGCCCAAGTGGAAGTGAGAGCTCGTCGGTAATCGTGATGCATCGCAGAATCGAATCGAATCGTTGACCAGATAATCGTAATCGAATCGAATCGTGAGACCAGTGAAGATGCGCACCCCTGGCCGTGTGTACACAGGGCTTGGCAAGGCAAGCTTGCCAGCAATAAGGAAAAAAAGGAAGCCCAAAGGGCTAACGTTGCGCTAGTGATAATGAATGACAGTGGTAGTGAAATAAACTAAAAGCGGCTAGCATAAATAGTCCTATACAATAAAAGACTAAAAAACAGAAAAAATATAAGTAAAAAATGCAGCGCTAGAAAGTGAACATGGGACTAAGGAATTGACTCCAGTCCAAATGTGGCTTAGACAGGATGCTCTAGCCACCACAGTCTAAGTCCACAGTGTAAATAAATATAAAAAATTCAATAAAGAAAAACACACAACCACACCAAAATATACTAATGAATAAAATTGGTGAATGTAAAATGACACTAATTAGAAATTGAACAGCATATATAGTACAGAAGTGCACCAACAAAGGACAAATTAATAAAAAATATGTATATGTGAATATACTGATGAATGAAAGTCTAAAGCCAAAGGTGGTGATAAAGGAAAAAAGCTTCTTCCAGATGAGAACTGTGCCTAATTGCAAAAAGTGACACCCAAGTGACTGGTGATCCTGCTTACCAGATGGCAGTGACTGTAACCACAGTCTCACCCAGCTCAGGGGATAGGGCCTCCCCACAGCCTAGCAGTATCCTGATTAGTGCCTCATCAGCCGATGTAAACTCAGAATGAGAAAAGAGAAAGAACCTCCATGGTGTAGTATATCAAATGAGATTTAATCAAAAGTAAGGATTGCACTTACAAAATCCAATAGATCAATCAGCGGTAAACAGCTTATAGACATAAGCGGCAATGCAGCGGTAAAACAAACGGCGTTTTCTCAAATCTTCCCGGGTTCCTGTGTTCCGTGAGTCTTCCTCGTTTGTGTATGGAAGTGTAATGACGTCACCGGCCCCCTTGCCAGCAATCCCGTCAGGAAAACCAATGGTTTTCTAATAGACGGGATTCTCGCCCGTGTGTACGAGGCTTTAAAGAGAGTTCCAGCATCTAACAGGAAAGGTACATACTGATACCTTTCAGTTGAAGACTTGGTTTAGGAACGATACCGCCAGAATCCCACAGGAAAGCATACTGTGGATTCCTGCGCATTCCCCTGCAGTGCAATTTTACAGCCCTTTCATTTGAATGGGCTGCAAATCATACTAAAATACACAAAAAGTAAAGCATGCACTGCTTTTAAAAAGTGGGCCACACCAAATGTACTTGTCCTTGCACTTGTTACATTGAATGAGGTACATCACATTACTAAGGGTTCAGTTTGCATTTGTTGTTGCGAGGATTTTTTCTCGTGTCTGCATTTGTTTTCTTTTATAAAGCTTTCTTTCTTCTATTTTTACATGGTTATCTGGCCAGTAAGTCTGTTGCTTTTCAAATGAACAAGCTCTCTTGCAGATGTATCTAATTTCTGTAACTACAGAGATGAGAAAAAACATTTGAGGCTGGCCATACATGGATCGAAATTCGGCCGGTCCAGCACGTTCCCTACTTAAAGAGGTTGTTAACCTCCATGTGTAAGTTGTACCTATAGGTAAGCCTAGAATAAAGCTTACCTATAGGTACTGTAAATATCTCCTAAACATGCACCGTTTAGGAGATATTTACTGTATACTGCGCCGATGATCTAATCGGCGCATGCGCTCTGAAGTTACAGCTGCCCATGCATTTCTTCATAAGCGTGTGCCATGACGCATGCGCAGAAGTGGTGTCATGTGGCCAGTCACACAGCCAAAGTCCGCCGCCCCAGACGATGCTAAATCTGCAAGTCTAATACTACCCTCTTCCCAGACTAACAATGCTGCTATCCAAAGGTGTCTGCTTTACTATTTCATCCAGAATGCAGACACCTCAAGAGAGGAAGTGTGTTACTGAACTGATCAACCAGGTGAAAAAAAAGGAAAAAAGCCTAAAAAATTTAATCAATGCAGCCACTACATCTAATGCCGCGTACACACGACCGTTTTTAATGACGAGAAAAATTAAATTTTTTTAAATGGTCATTAAAAATGATCGTGTGTGGCTTTCCAGCAGTTTTCCCGACGAGAAAAACGCAATGAATCACGACGAAAAAAATTGGAACATGCTCTAATTTTTCACGTCGTTTTTTACATCGTCGTTTTTCTCGTCATGAAAAACGGCCGTGTGTGGGCTTTAACGACGTGAAAAAATATGCGCATGCTCAGAATCAAGTATGAGACGGAAGCGCTCGTTCTGGTAAAACTAGCGTTCGTAATGGAGATAGCACATTCGTCACGCTGTAACGGACTGAAAAGCACGAGGCTGAAAAGCGCGAATCGCCGCTCAACAAACTTTACTAACATGAAGGGTGGCACCATCCGAATGGAACTTCCCCTTTATAGTGCCGTCGTACGTGTTGGACGTCACCGCGCTTTACTCGAACATTTTTTTCCATGATAGTGTGTAGGCAAGGCAGGCTTGAGAGGAAACACAAAAAATCACGTCGAGAAAAATGCATTTTTTTTCAATGACATTAAAAACGGTCGTGTGTACGCGGCATAAGGATTAGTAAACTGCATTATGTCATGTTTTTGGGGTTTAATACCGCTTTAACCTTCTCACTTTTTTTACCCTGCCTGTGTGTGTTTTGTCTAAGGCCCCATTCACACCTGAGCGATTTTCTGCTCGAAGCTCTAAAAAGCTCAACAAGGCAAGTCCCAAGCCCTGTACACACGATCGGATTTCCGATGGATTTTAGTCCGATGGATTTGTCCATCAGAAATCCGATGAAACTGTTTTTCATCAGTCTTGGCCACACACCATCAGTCCAAAAACCGACCGTCCCAAACGCAGTGACGTAAAACACTCCGATGAGCCGAGAAAAATGAAGTTCAATGCTTCTGAGCATGCGTCGACTTGATTCTGAGCATGCGTGGGTTTTTTATCCGATGGAGTTGCCCACAGACGATCGGTATTTTCTATCGGTTTTTGATCCATCGGAAAAATGTAAAACATGTTCTATTTTTTAAAACCGATGGAAAAAAGACCGATGGGTCCCATACACGATCGGTTTGTCTGATGAAAACAATCCATCGGACGGTTTTCATCGGTTAAACCGATCGTGTGTACGGGGCTCCATTCTTTTCAATGGACCATGTTCACATCTGAGCATTCTGTTGCCTGTAGCTTAACGCCTGACACTCAAAAAAGTACATGAGCTTCTTTTTGGCAGACCGAAGGCCGACAGTGCCCCATAGATTTCAAAAGGAACACCTGAAAACACACGTTATGAGCTATAAAACGCTTGTAATGCACTTCTAAAACGCTCAAATAAAAATGTTTGAAAATTGCTCCTCTCAGATGTGAATGCAGCCTAAGAATGTTGGTTTAACGCTATATAAATCTTTGTGTATCAGTACTACTTGGATCAAATATAAAAAAACATAGCACAAAAAAAGTATCACAGACAGTAGTCAACTTTTGTGTGCACTAATATGGCTACAATCATGTTTAGCAATTGATTAAACAGCATTGCCAGCATTCTTCTGTGCTGCCTGAGGTATGAAATGCTAATCATACCACCAGGGCTATACTTGATGCAAGACTGTGAAAACTAAAACTGCAATATTTCCTTTTGAATGATGACAAACAAATGGTATATCTCAGTATGTTTTGGTCCCTCCCCTCACATATTTTTATTTATTTTTTTCTATTTATAACAGGGACAGGGTCCACACAGCCCGACATGGTACAAAATAATACATATGATAAGATAATAGCACATTTAAAGATCATGGTATATAATATCATGGCAAACAAAAACAGTTCTAACCAAAAGCCACGTCATGGTGGGTACAAACAGTACAACATGTCTGTGAGGTGTCTCAGGCGCCCCTGGCAAATGCCCGGGCGTCTCGGTTATATTAGGTGTGCGGTGATAGCATGGAAACCTCCTTCGTAGTGGAGGGTGCACGTGTGCCAATTTGTAGTGAAGTAAGGTGTCAGGGTCCATGCGCCCGATCACTTTGTTTTCTTTTTTAACAAAGAAGACCCCCATTCATGGGAGTAAGAAATACTAGAAAAAAAAGGTAAGATTGAAAATAGAGAAAAGAAATAGAAGAAGCGGTCAGAGGGTAGAAGGGGGAGGGGAGGGGGTTCAGTCTCCCGCGCGTGGAATGCCGGGGGAGCTCACCTGTAACGTGAGTATGGTAACCTGTACTTTCATTGACAGAGACCGGGGGGGGGACATGTAGAAGAGCGCACCCTCATACATCAGCGGCGGGTTCTCTCAGAGCTTGACCCTCAGCTGAGAATATGAATATGTTCCACAGTTGCCAAGTGTTAGAGAATGTTTCCTGCCTATTTTGCGCTGTGAGGACGAGGTCCTCAATGTGTTTTATGCAATGGTCGGTGGAAGTGTGGCTTTCCAATGGAGCGGAATGCAGGCTTTGGCTGTGTATAGCAGGTGTCTAATCACAGACTTTTTGTACGCTTTCTCTGGGATGTTAGACGCATGCAGGAGAAAGAATACAGGGTCGTCTGGTATGGTGCGTTCCGCGAACTTCTGAGCTACTTCTCTTATCACTTGCCAGAAGTGGTTCAGGCTGGGGCCCCTCACATATTTTTTGGCTACTGATGACACCTTTTTCAAAATTAGCTTATTGGTATTGCTAGCTTAATACCTTCCCGCCCGGCCTATTGTAAAAAGATGGCCTGGCAGGTGCCCTATTATCCTAGGTGGATGTCATATGATCCGGCACGATCTGTTTCCTGCTGTCTTCAGCTGTGTCTGTGACCAATCACAGCAGATCCATGACAATTGTACACAATGAATGGTTTTGATTCATACCATTTATTGTGTACTATTGTGTTGATCTCTGTGATTGGTCACAGTGATCACATGGTACAGACCGTGCCAATCACAGCCCATCTGTACCATATGATTAGCCATATGTGGCCAATCACAGCTAATCACAACAATACACACTGATTGAATCTGTTTCATTCAGTAAAAATGGTTGTTTATAACAGTGTTATTCACTGTTATAAACAATCAGTGTGTAAAAAAAATATTCAAATCCCGATCACCTCCCCAGAGTAGTACAGCGTTACTATGGTAACACTGTATTGCTCAGGTCACAGTGTGTAAAAAAGAAATTGTAAAAGAAATTTTATAAAAATGAAAAAATATTTGAAAAACTGTTATTTTTTTCTTTACATACTGTCACCAGTCAGTGTCCCTGATCACTGCCACACCAAGTATATGATGACACTGTACTGCACTGGTGACAGTATGTAAAAAAGAAATTTAATTGCGAGAAAAACTTTTTTTTTTTTTAATTTCTCCATTTTCCAAAACATTGTGACAAAAAATTACAACTTCAAAAAACTTACTATTCCTCTAACCAGATACCTTGAACTGTCTATTTTACAAAAAGGGGTAATTTGGGGGAAATTTGTACTGTCCTGGAAAATTTCGGGCCTCAAGAAATTATATAGGCCGTCAGTTCATCAGGATTACTCAATTTTCAGATAAACAGTGGTGAAAATAATTATTTGATCCCCTGCAGACTTTGTAAGTTTGCCCACTTACAAAGAAATGAAGGGTTTATAATTTTTATGATAGGTGTATTTTAAATGATAGAGACAGAATATCAACCAAAAATCCAGAAAAAACACATGATACAAATGTTATAAATTGAGTTGCAGTTCAGTGAGTAAAATAAGCATTTGATCCCCAAACAAAAGATGACTTAGTACTTGGTAGAGAAACCCTTGTTGGCAAGGACAAAGGTAAGATGTTTCTTGTAGTTGGTTACCAGGTTTGCACACATCTCAGGAAGGATTTTGTTCTTTACAGACTCTCTAAACCCTTAAGTTTTCTTGGCAACTTGAAGTTTGGCAAGTTCTATAGGATTAAGGTCTGAAGACTGGCTAGGCAACTCCATGACCTTAATGTGCTTCTTCTTGAGCCACTCCTTTGTTGCCTGGCGATATGTTTTGGGTCATTGTCATGCTGGAAGACCCATCCACGACCCATCTTCAGTGTTCTGGCTTAAGAAAGAAGGTTCTCATCCAAGATTTTACAATACATGGCCCTGTTCATTGGCCCCTCAAAGCGGCAAAGTCAGCCTGTACCTTTAGCAGAGAAACAGCCCCAAAACATAATGTTTCCACCTCCGTGCTTGACTGTAGGATGTTCTTAGGGTCAGTCAGCATTTTTCTTCCTCCAAACACGGCGAGTCAAGTTAATGCCAAAGTTTGGTCTCATCTGAGCACAGCACTTTCTCCCAATCCTTCTCTGAATCATTTAGATGTCCATTTGCAAACTTTAGACAGGCCTGTACATGTGCCTTCTTGAAGAGGGGGACCTTGCAGGCGCTGCAGGATTTCAATCCATGGCGGCGTATTGTGTTAGCAATGGTTTGTTTGGTGACTGTGGTCCCAACTGCCTTGAGATCATTTACAAGTTCCTCCTGTCTAGTTCTGGGCTGATCCCTCACTTTTTTCATGATCATCCTTACCCCATGAGACGAAATCTTGCATGGAGCTCCGGAATGAGGGCGATTGGTTATTTTGTATTTCTTCCATTTGCGAATAATTGCTCCAACAGTTGTCCTCTTCTCACCAAGCTTCTTGCTGATGGTCTTGTAGTCCAGCCTTGTGCAGGTCTACAATCTTGTCCCTGGCGTCCTTTGACAGCTCTTTGGTCTTGCCCATGATGGTGAGGTTTGAATAGAAGAAAGAGATTCTGTGAACAGGTGTCTTTTATAAACATAACGAGTGGTCGTTAGGAACGCCTTCTTAAGTTGAGAGGACTAATCTGTGTACCACATAGAGCACATACTGTAGCCAGTCTGTGGGAGCCAGAATTATTGTTGGTTGGTAGGGGACCAAATACTTATTTTGTTCACTGAACTGCAACTCAATTTATAACATTTGTATCATGTGTTCTTTCTGGATTTTTTTGGTTGATATTCTGGATTTATCATTTAACCACTTCCCATCCGGCCACTGCATATGTATGGCCGGGTGGGCGCTCTCTCCTTCTGAGTGGACACGGCGCATCTCAGTTTGGCAGGAGGGCTCTGTGATTGGCCCACCTGATCACATGATGGCTGTGTCCAATCACAGCCGTCATGTGATGTAAACAGAGATCTGGTTGCTAGGCGATCAGCTCTCCTCTCCTCACACATTAGTTGTCGGTGAGCTGAGGAGAGGAGAGCGGATCGCTGCTGCAGCCGGCTGGTGATCAGTGAGCATAAGCTGTTTTTTACAGCTTTTTACACAATGATCACCAGTGTAAAACATGTACACAATGTAAAACACACATGTCCCCACACAATGTCCTCAAAACACATGTCCCCACACACATGTCCCCACATAGTAAAAACACCTGTCCCCCACATATGTAACAGTAAAATCACATGTCCCAATGATTATGTGGGGACATGTGTGTGGGTACATGTGTGTGGGGACATGTGTTTTGGGGAAATTGTGTGGGGACATGTGTGTTCTACATTGTGTACATGTTTTACACGGACCAATTATTATACACCTAACGGAATTTTTTTTTTACCAAAGACATGTAGCAGAATACATTTTGGCTTAAATTTATGACAAAATTAGATTTGATTGGATTTCTTTTAAAATAGAATACATTTTTTTCAAATTTCTGCTCTTTTTTCACTTATATCGCAAAAAATAAAAAAACTAAGTCGTGAATAAATACCACCAAAAGAAAGCTCTATTTGTGTGAACAAAATGATAAAAATTTAATTTGGGTACAGCGTAGCATGACCGCACAATTGTCACTGAAAGTGCGAGAGCGCTGAAAGCTGAAAATTGGCCTGGGAAGGAAGGGGGCGAAAGTGCCCAGTATTGATGTGGTTAAAATACACATTTGATAAAAATGATAGACCCTCCATTTCTATGTAAGTGGGGAAACTTACAAAATCTGCAGGAAATCAAATAATTTTTTTTGCCACTGTATATACCATTGTTTGTGGACTCCTTAACTTTCCTACAAACTAAACAACATACACAGATTTGGGTTATTTTCACCAAAGAAATGGAGCAGTATACATTTTGGCCTAAATGTATGAATAAAGATTATTTATTTGCAAAATGTTATAACAGAAACAAAGAAAATGTTGTTTTTTTATTTTAAATTTTCAGTCTTTTTTTGTTTATTTAGCAAGCAGAAAAAAAAAACAGCGATGGTTAAATACCACCAAAAGAAAGCTCTATTTGTGTGAAATAAATGATAAAAATGTCATATGGTTACAGTGTTGCATGACTGCCCATTGTCATTCAAAGTGTAACAGTGCTGAAAGCTGGAAATTTGCCTGAGCAGGAAGGGGGTGAAAATGCCCAGTATTGAAGTGGTTAGGACTCATAAAGCACACATAAACCATCTGTCTATATTAAAAGGGCCATTTTCTTACCAAAAAAGTGCCAAACTCACACATTACTTAATCAAAGCATTTATAAGATTAAACAATTTGTTTAGCCAGATCTCCATGCATACATGGCATGGCAAACCTTAAAGACACTCATATCATTACAACAGTATGCACACACCAAAGTCTGCTAGCTTCAGTTCTCCTTTTTCATTAATTAATAAATTCTGTGGCTTGAGATCCCGATGTAGGACTTTTCTGTGGTGGCAGTATGACAAGCCCCGAAGAAGCTGAAACATAAATATCTGTAAAGATAGAAAACTTTGTTACAGGTGATGCAAACATTCATCAAACCTCTACAGATTCAAAAAGAATTGGTCCAGTAAGTATATTTTAGTTGTTTAAGGATTCGGGAAAAGTGAATCACCAAACCAACCTCCAGTGGCAATTATCTTTTAAATGTCCTTAATTTATGTAAAGAGACTCTCCTTGAGGAGAAAGAAGTGGAGGAATTACAGCTTGCAGCTGCAGTTGGAAGACCTGAAAACCAAAGCCTCTATAGATAATGGAAACCAGTGAGTAATTTTAATTCTGTTAGGTACAGTAACACATCCCAGGCGTGCCTCCACATCTAAGGAATGAGTGGTCTCCCTCTGACATACAACTGCGCATGTGCAATCTGCTCTTACTTGCTCTGTCACAGCAACTGGTGATCTCTGCTGCTGCTGTGAAGGGTGAGGAAAAGTGCACTGCATGAAGGAGAGCTCTTGTTCCTTAGATGCTGGATCTGTGCTCAATGGTTCTCATGTCCTAGATTATGTGCAGGACACAGCGGATATCTCTCAATGGAATTTTTTTTGGCCAAGCTTCAGTAAAGTCATCCTAGGCCTACAGGAATATCAGTTAACGTAAGCTAATTTTTTCCATCTGAACAATAACAACAACCCGTCTTTAATTTGCACAGGTTGCTGGCCAAATAGCCATGTGAATATACCTTTAAAGTGGAAGTAAACCCTCCTATCGTTTTCAGCCAAGGAAGCTGCCATCTTGGCCTCTGTTTATTCTACAACTGCCATGATGCTGCACATGTGATCAGGTTATGAAACCAGCCATTGGATGGTTTGACAGTCTGGTTGAGAGCACAACCAATGGGAGGGTTACATTCCCGGCACGTGCACGACACTTATTTGAAACGGTTAAATGGATGGGTTTACTTCCGCTTTAAACAAACTAAAAAACATGTAACGATTGCACACCTATTTTTATCAGAATATGAAACACCTATTTATTAGTTACAAACACTTAATTGTTAAGGAGTTCACAAGGTTTTATTTTTGTGAAATTTAGCCACTGATAATGATTTTGGTTTCGTGTTGTGCATACTGGCCTTCACTGGTGAGAAGCCATATACAGTATCTCACAAAAGTGAGTACACCCCTCACATTTTTTGCAAATATTTATTATAGCTTTTCATGTGAGAACACTGAAGAAATTACACTTTGCTACAATGTAAAGAAGTGAGTGTACAGCTTGTATAACAGTGTAAATTTACTGTCCCCTCAAAATAACTCAACACACAGCCATTAATGTCTAGACCGCTGGCAACAAAAGTGAGTACATCCGTAAGTCAAAATTTCACAATTGGGCACAATTAGCCATTTTTCCTCTCCCCAGTGTCATGTGATTCATTAGTGTTACAAGGTCTCAGGTGTGAAAAGGGAGCAGGTGTGTTCAATTTGGTGTTATCGCTCTCACTCTCTCATACTGGTCACTGGAAGTTCAACATGGCACCTCATAGCAAAGAACTCTCTGAGGATCTGAAAAAAAGAATTGTTGCTCTACACAAAGACGGCCTAGGCTATAAACAGTTTTCCAAGACCCTGAAACTGAGCTGCAGCACAGTGGCCAAGACCATACAACGGTTTAACAGGACAGGTTCAACTCAGAACAGGCCTCGCCATGGTCGACCAAAGAAGTTGAGTGCACATGCTCAGCCTCATATCCAGAGGTTGCCTTTGGGAAATAGACGTATGAGTGTTGCCAGCATTGCTGCAGAGGTTGAAGGGGTTGGGGGTCAGCCTGTCAGTGCTCAGACCATACACGGTACACTGCATCAAATTGGTCTGCATGGTGTCATCCCAGAAGGAAGCCTCTTCTAAAGATGATGCACATGGTGGTGGGAGTGTCATGGTCTGGGGCTACATGAGTGCTGCCGGCACTGGGGAGCTACAGGTCATTAAGGGAACCATGAATGCCAACATGTACCGTGACATACTGAAGCAGAGCATGATCCCCTCCCTTCGGAGACTGGGCCGCAGGGCAGTATTCCAACATAATAACGACCCCAAACACAACTCCAAAACTATCACTGCCTTGCTAAAGAAGCTGAGGGTAAAGGGGATGGACTGGCCAAGCATATCTCCAGCTCTAAACCCTATTGAACATCTGTGGGGCAGCCTCAAATGGAAGATGGAGGAGAGTAAGGTCTCTAACATCCACCAGCTTTGTGATGTCGTCATGGAGGAGTGGAAGAGGACTCCAGCGGCTACCTGTGAAGCTCTGGTGAACTCCATGCCCAAGAGGGTTAAGGCAGTGCTGGAAAATAATGGTGGCTACACAAAATATTGACACTTTGGGCCCAATTTGGACATTTTCACTTAGGGACGTACTCACTTTTGTTGCCAGCTATTTAGACATTAATGGCTGTGTGTTGAGTTATTTTGAGGGGGCAGCAAATTTACACTGTTATACAAGCTGTACACTTACTACATTACATTGTAGCAAAGTGTCATGTCTTCAGTGTTGTCACATGAAAAGATATAATAAAATATTTACAAAAATGTGAGGGGTGTGCTCACTTTTGTGAGATACTGCAAATAAGATAGCAATTGTTTCTGACAAAAGATTTATGGAGTCTTTACTTCTGTTTATCTTGAGATCCAACGTTTAAATTCAGTGCTGTCAGCTATCTAGGGTCAGGGTTAGAAGTATATCCACTAAATAAAATTTTGACACCCTAATTCAAACTTTTTTCAGTGGATGGCTACAAGTTTCATTAGAAGCCTAGACTCAAGCTGTCATATTTTGGATATATTATGAAAATAACCAACTCACTGGAAATTACAATTATGCTTGGAAATGTTGAAGACAAAAAAAATAAAGAAAAAAGCGAACAATAAGGTGTATAGATACAGTCACAGAAATTATGAACATGACACTGCAAATACTTAAAGCAGAAGAAAATCTGAAATCTTGTAAAACAGATTTACATTAGAAGAGACCCTCTATGTTTCTTGTGATATAAAATTGTTTTTTATTATTTGTACACTGATAGCAGCACATGCACAGCTCAGTGTACAATCATGGCTTATTACAGATGCCAGGAGTAAGTGCCGGGAGCTGGGATGAATGAATTATCGCGCACATATGCAGGAGCTACATTATCCCGGCCCAACCAATGAAAGCAGCCAAAAACTCAAGGTTCTTGAGTTAGGCAGAGAAAAAATTGCAGCACTAGAAACAGAGTGACAAGAGACAGACATCACAGCACCGGAGGGGGGAAAATTACAAGGTAAGAGTGTCATAATGTGCAAATATATTGTACATACTTGCACTTGGCTGCTGCCAGAAAGATTTAAGTCTGCTTTAAGACAGAAGACATCATTCTGGAGCAACATTATCCATGTGGAAACCAGGAGTTACCATCAACTCGAGAAAACATAATAATAAAAGGAACAATTGAATTTTTTTTCCGTCTATGCCTCTCACCTTAACATTGTACATTGACATCAAGCTACCACAGTTATCCAGATATTGTTTTAGATCACTATCCTGAAAAGAAGCATAAAAAAAATATTAGGGAAACAATTAGTCTTTTTCCCGTAATATATTTTATTTAGGAAAAACAACAGTGTACAGTCGGCAGAAACAACCAAATAGGATTTTTGAGGTTTCTGGAAAACCTCTTTCTTAGAGTACAGCACAGGAGACAGGATCCTTAGTCATAACCATAGGAAGCTACAAAAATGTAGGTGACTGGACACTGATAAATCAGCTACAGTGACAATACATCCCCTCTATAATCCCGCCCTCTGCCAGCAAGCCTCAGTTTCGCAGTAAGCAATAGGGAGATCATAAAGAACAGAGGGGTGGGACCTGTATCCTGTCAAAGCCTATAAAGAACTAATGGATCTGGTAGCGTGTGCCTTAAAGCGGAGGTCCACCTTAAAAAAAATATTAAAAGCCAGCAGCTACAAATATTGCAGCTGCCTACTTTTAATAAATGGACACTTACCTGTCCAGGGTGCCCGCAATGTCGGCAGCAGAAGACGAGCAATCGCCCTGCCGCCATCCTCGGTGAGGGAATCAGGAAGTGAAGCATTGCGGCTTCACTGCCCGATTCCCTACTGCGCATGTGCGAGTTGCGCGTCTTCAGTGGTCCCCGTGGTGTTCTGGGAACTGTGTGTTTCCCAGAACACAGCGGGGGGGAGTAGCGTATTCTGCGGATATCTATGCCCGGAAGTGGGTGCAAATACCTGTATTATACAGGTAACTGCACCCCCCTCCCCCCTGAAAGGTGCCAAATGTGACACCGGAGGGGGGGAGGGTTCCGAAAAGCAGAGGTTCACTTTTTGTGTGGACCTCCGCTTTAACAGGCAAAGGTGGAACCTTATCCCTTAGACGAGTGGTCTCCAAACTGCAGCCCCTTGCTTGCCTTTACCCGGCCCTTGGAACACCTTTCCTCCCACTGATGCAAGACACTATTCCTCCCACTGACATCAACAATAGGGCACCAGCGATGGTGCACTATTCCCCCCCCCCCCCCCCCCCAGTGCTAAAGATGCACTGTTTACTCACATTGCCTCCGGGATAATTTCTACTCCCAATGACCACAGTCCAGCCCCCCTAAAGCCTGAAGGACAGTAAACCAGCCCTTTGTTTAGAAAGTTGGGAGACCTCTGCCTTAGACCATAGACTCATAGTTACATAGTTAGTCTGGTTGAAAAAAGACACATGTCCATCTAGTTCAATCAATAAAAGGGGAAAAAAGTACAATCTTATAAATGCAATCCTGAGGAAGGCAAAAAAAAAAAACAGCAAAGTTTGATTCAATTTGCTCCAGCAAGGGAAAGAAATTCCTTCCTGATCCCCCAAGAGGCAATCGGATATTCCTGGGGTCAACTACTCCTAAATATTAGTATCCAGTACATTTAGGAAAGAATTCAGCCCTTTTTAAAGCAATCTACTGAGCTGGACAGAACCAGCTCTTGTGGGAGTCTATTCCACATTTTCACAGCTCTTACTGTGAAGAAGCCTTTTCATATTTAGAGATTAAATCTCTTTTCCTCCAAATATAAAGTGTGTCCCTGTGTCCTCTGTGATGACCTTAACCTCCCTGGCGGTATTCCCGAGTCTGTCTCGGGGTGAAATTTCAGCACCAAAAGCTGTAATCCCGAGCCAGACTCGGGATTGCATCGCAGTAATCCAGGCAGAGTTACTTACCTTGTCCCCTGGATCCTGTGATGCCTCCCCGCTGTGTCTCCTCGCTCGATTCACACAGTGCTCGAGTGCCGCTGAGCTCCGTTCCCTGCGACGTTACGATGCACGGGGACTGAGATCGGCGCCAAATTCCAAAAAGTTAAAACACAGTACACATACAGTACACTGTAATCTTACAGATTACAGTACTGTATAAAAAAAATCACACACCCCCATTGTCCCTAGTGGTCTGCCCAGTGCCCTGCATGCACTTTTATATAATAAAAACTGTTCTTTCTGCCTGGAATTTGGAGATTGTCCATAGCAACCAAAAAGTGTCCCTTTATGTCAAAAGTGGTTTTAGACCAGCTAAAAAACAGCGATAATAAATTAGAATCACTCGCAGAATTGAGCGATAGCGATTTGTGGGGAAATTCGTCATCAGACACTGAAAAACACTTTTATTATTATTATATTATTATTTGTTATAATTATTTTATAGTTATTTATTATATTATAACTTATGATTTTTTTTTTTTTACTTTATCATACCCGGGATGTGTACTAGACTCTGGTTTGGACAGATTTAGGTGAGTTATTCCTAAGAATTGCAGGCCTACAATATAAAACGCCAAATTTCCATGCAGAATAAGCTTTCAGCACCTAAAATCTGACAGAATCATACCGCCAGGGAGGTTAAAGCGAATAACTCACCATATTCACTATATGCACCATGTATGCATTTATACATGTTGATCATATCCCACTTAATCTCCTCTTCTCAAGAGAGAATAAATTCAGTTACTCTAATCTTTTCTCATAGCTGATCTCCTTAATGCCTCTTATCAGTTTGGTTGCCCTTCTCTGCTTTTTTCTCCAGTTCCCCAATATCCTTTTTTGTGAACTGGTGCCCAAAACTGAACTGCATATTCAAGATGAGGTCTTACTAATGATTTGTACAGGGGCAAAATGATGTGATATCTCTCTCTCTGGAGTCTATAACTCTCTTAACCACTTAACGACCGCCCACTGTAAATATACGTCAGCAGAATGGCACCGACAGGCAGAATCACGTATATGTACGTGATTGCCTTTGTATAGTTGGGGGGTCCGATCGGACCCCCCTTCTTTACAGTGAGCAGTCGTTTTACCTTCCGGAGCGATCCGGCATGAGGGGACGGCCGTTCGATTCCGGCCACCCCCTCTCGATCGCTCCCGGCGAATGAGAGAGCTTCCCCTGCCTGCCAGGAAGGAGGAAGTGATGTCATCTCTCCTGGGGCGCTCACATATACCGAGCGCCGTACAGGAGAAGATGCCAGGTTAGTACACAAAACAGCACACTGACACCAGGACACATAGGCACATAAATCGCCCCCCCCAGATCACCCCCCAGCCCCCAGTCACAGTGTCACTGATTGCAGTGACCATTTATTTAGTGATCACTGCAATCAGTGACATTTGTGACTGTAAAAGTGTCAGTACATTTAGTTTTAGGTCCAGTGTAGCCCCCTAACCCCCCCCCCCTAATAAAGGTTTAACCCCCTGATCACCCCCCAGATAACCCTTTCACCCCCTATCACCACTGTCACTAAGCAATCATTTTTCTGATCGATGTCTTAGCGTCGGTGATGCTGATCGGTAGCCAGTAATTTTTTTTAGGTTCGCCGCAGGTTTTTATAGCGTCGGGTACCCCCATATATTACCTAATAAAGGTTTAACCCCCTTGATCACCCCCCAGGTAACCCTTTCACCCCCTAGCACCGCCGTGGCTATGCGATCATTTTTCTAATCGATGTCTTAGCGTCGGTGATGCTGATCGGTAGCCAGTAATTTCTTTTAGGTTCGCCGCAGGTTTTTATAGCGTCGGGTACCCCCATATATTACCTAATAAAGGTTTACCCCCTTGATCGCCCCCCCAGGTAACCCTTTCACCCCCTATCACCACTGTCACTAAGCGATAATTTTTCTGATCGATGTCTTAGCGTCGGCGATGCTGATCGGTAGCCAGTAATTTTTTTTAGGTTCGCCGCAGGTTTTTATAGCGTCGGGTACCCTCATATATTACCTAATAAAGGTGTAACCCCCTTGATCACCCCCCAGGTAACCCTTTCACCCCCTAGCACCGCCGTCACTATGCGATCATTTTTCTGATCGATGTCTTAGCGTCGGTGATGCTGATCGGTAGCCAGTAATTTTTTTTAGGTTCGCCGCAGGTTTTTATAGCGTCAGGTACCCCCATATATTATCTAATAAAGGTTTAACCCCCTGATCGCCCCCCAGGTAACCCTTTCACCCCCTATCACCACTGTCGCTAAGCAATCGTTTTTATGATCGTTGTCTTAGTGTCGGTGATGCCGATAGGTAGCCAGTAATTTTTTTTTAGGTTCGCGTCAGGTTTTTATATAGCGTCAGGTACCCCCATATATTACCTAATAAAGGTTTTAACCCCCTAATTGCCCCTAGTTAACCCTTTCACCAGTGATCATCATATAAGTGTTACGGGTGACGCTGGTTAGTTAGTTTGCTTTTTATAGTGTCAGGGCACCCGCCGTATATAACCCAATAAAGGTTTAACCCCCTGATCGCCCGGCGGGTGATATCAGTTAGGTTTTAGCGTCAGAGAGGGTCTGCGTCACACCCCAGGCAGCGTCAGGTTAGTGCCAGTAGCGCTAACACCCACACGTGAAGCATACACCCCCCTTAGTGGTATAGTATCTGATCAGCTCAATATCTGATCTGATCAGATCTATACTAGCGTCCCCAGCAGTTTAGGGTTCCCAAAAACGCAGTGTTAGCGGGATCAGCCCAGATACCTGCTAGCACCTGCGTTTTGCCCCTCCGTCCAGCCCAGGCCACCCAAGTGCAGTATCGATCAATCACTGTCACTTACAAAACACAACACACATAACTGCAGCGTTCGCAGAGACAGGCCTGATCCCTGCGACTCCAGTGCTGTAGGAGGTAATTTCACCACCACAGTTAAAAAAAAAAAGCATATATGCCGAAGCATTGGGGCAGCAGGAGCGGAGGAGCGATTTTGCTCCTAATGCCGCGTATATACGGTCGAAATTCCGACGGAGGCTTGCCCGTGGAAAAGTCTGACCATGTGTACGCGGCATAACTTTTGCGAGAAGATGCCCCCATGCTTCGGCATATATAAATGGTGCATGTATGCCCATCATTAGAAGTGGGTGGATGAAGGGCGGTATTCTAATGGTGGGCATACCCACCGATCAATCTTTTTTTTTCGTTCAGCCAACAGGCTGCATGAAAAAAAAGATTACAATACATGTCCAACAAGGACCAGCAACGTACTGGTATGTTGCTGGACTTTGAATGTTTATACCAGAATGATGCCTGCGGGTTTAGGTATCATCTTGGTATCATTCTTTTCAGCCAGCGGCCGGCTTTCATGTAAAAGCAATCCTAGTGGCTAATTAGCCTCTGGACTGCTTTTACAAGCAGTGGGAGGGAATGTCCCCCCCCGGATATAAAAAGCGCCATTGGGAAATTGGGAAAGCATTTTATCACACCGATCTTGGTGTGGTCAGATGCTTTGAGGGCAGAGGAAAGATCTAGGGTCCAATAGACCCCAGTTTTTTCAAAAAAGAGTACCTGTCATTACCTATTGCTATCATAGGGGATATTTACATTCCCTGAGATAACAATAAAAGTGATAAAAATAAATAAATATGGAAGCAACAGTTTAAAAATAAAATAAAAAAGCAAAATTAATAAAAAAAAAAAAAAAGCACCCCTGTCCTGCCCTGCTCTTGCCCAATGGCGAACGCAAGCGTCGGTCTGGCGTCATATGTAAACAGCAATTGCACCATGCATGTGAGGTATCACCGCGAAGGTCAGATCGAGGGCAGTAATTTTAGCAGTAGACCTCCTCTGTAAATCTAACGGGGTAACCTGTAAATGCTTTTAAAGGCTTTTAAAAATGTATGTAGTTTGTCGCCAATGCGCGTTTGTGCGAAATTTTAAAGCATATCGTGTTTGGTATTTATGTACTCGGCCTAAGATCATCTTTTTTATTTCATCAAACATTTGGGCAATATAGTGTGTTTTAGTGCATTAAAATTAAAAAAAGTGTATTTTTTCCCAAAAAAATGCGTTTGAAAAATCGCTGCGCAAATACTGTTTAGAAAAAAAAAATGCAACACCCACCATTTTATTCTGTAGGGCCTTTGCTTTAAAAATATATATAATGTTTGGGGGTTCAACATAATTTTCTTGCAAAAAAAAATATGTTTTTTCATGTAAACAAAAAGTGTCAAAAAGGGCTTTGTCTTCAAGTGGTTAGAAGAGTGGATGTAAGCTTCCTAATGTTGTGTATAAAATGCCAGAACAGTTCAAAACCCCCCCAAATGACCCCATTTTGGAAAGTAGACCCCCCAAGCTATATACTGAGAGGCATATCGAGTCCATGGAATATTTTATATGTTGACACAAGTTGCGGAAAAAATAATTTTTTTTTTTTTTTTTTTTTGCACAAAGTTGTCACTAAATGCCTATCACAGTTTCGGAGGCCATGGAATGCCCAGATGGCACAAACCCCCCCAAATGACCCCATTTTGGAAAGTAGACACCCCAAGCTATTTGGCAGGGCAGTACAAAACCCCCCCCAAATGACCCCATTTTGGAAAGTAGACACCCCAAGGAAACTGCTGAGAGGCATGTTGAGCCCATTGAATATTTTTTTTTGTCCCAAGTGATTGAATAATGACAAAAAAAAAAAAAAATTACAAAAAGTTGTCACTAAATGAAATATTGCTCACACATGCCATGGTTATATGTGGAATTGCACCCCAAAATACATTTTGCTGCTTCTCCTGAGTACGGGGATACCACATGTGTGGAACTTTTTGGGAGCCTAGCCGCGTATGGGCCCCCGAAAACTAAGCACTGCCTTCAGGATTTCTAAGGGCGCAAATTTTTGATTTCACTCCTCACTACCTATTACAGTTTCGAAGGCCATAAAATGCCAAAATAGCACAAAATCCCCCCCAAATGACCCCATTTTAGAAAGTAGACACCCCAAGGAAATTGCTGAGAGGCATGTTGAGCCCATTGAATATTTTTTTTTTGTCCCAAGTGATTGAATAATGACAAAAAAAATAAAAAATTACAAAAAGTTGTCACTAAATGATATATTGCTCACACATGCCATGGTTATATGTGGAATTGCACCCCAAAATACATTTTGCTGCTTCTCCTGAGTACGGGGATACCACATGTGTGGGACTTTTTGGGAGCCTAGCCACATGGGGGACCCCGAAAACCAAGCACCGCCTTCAGGATTTCTAAGGGCACAAATTTTTGATTTCACTCCTCACTACCTATCACAGTTTCGGAGGCCATAAAATGCCAAAATAGCACAAAACCCCCCCAAATGGCCCAATTTTGGAAAGTAGACACCCCAAGCTGTTTGCTGAGAGGCATGGTGAGTATTTTACAGCTCTCATTTGTTTTTGAAAATGAAGAAAATAGGATTTTTTACTCACCGTAAAATCCTTTTCTCTGAGTCCATGGACCGACACAGCTTCTCTATTGACAAAGTTGGTATTATCCGTTAATTAGGAGTGACTAGGCAGAAAAACTTGTAAAAAGTGTTGCATCACACCTTCTACAGTACCGCCCAGGGGGCGGACCCTCTGGGTATACCCTCTCAGTCTGCATCTTCGCAGATCAGTTCGTCAAAAAGCAGTACAAACTTAAAAGGAGGGGTGGGTGCTGTGTCGGTCCATGGACTCAGAGAAAAGGATTTTACGGTGAGTAAAAAATCCTATTTACTCTTTCGTCCATGGACCGACACAGCTTCTCTATTGACAAAGTGGGACGTCCCAAAGCAGTGTCAGAGAAAAAAACGAGGGGTGGTAACAGCATAAAAACAAACTTCACCCCCAAAACACAAAAACAGCACTCCTCCAACGGAGGAGTTGCAACTCTAAACAGCCGCTTGCAAAACCTTGCGGCCGAAAGAGGCATCCGAAGATGCACCTACATCAACCTTGTAGAATTTTGTGAAAGTGTGAGCCGACGACCAAGTCGCCACTTTACATAGTTGGGAAACAGACGCTTGATGTCGGAAAGCCCAAGAGGCACCTATTGCCCTGGTCGAATGCGCCGTGACAGGAAAGGGGGGCGCCTGACCCTTTAAGGCGTAAGCCTGGATTACTATCTGTCGGATCCACCTAGAGATGGTGGCCGATGAGACTGCTTGGCCCTTCTTGGGACCAGCCACCAAAACAAACAGTGAGTCTGACTTCCGGAACAGGGAAGTAGCAGATAGATATACTCTCAAAGCTTGGACAACGTCCAAGGAATGCAACGCCGACTCCTTAGGATTCGACGGCTGAGGACACAAGGATGGAAGTACAATGTCTTCGTTGAGATGAAAAGCCGAAACGACTTTCGGAAGAAAGGAAGGCTGCGGCCGCAGCACCACCTTATCCTTGTGGAAAATCAAATAGGGAGCCTTGCAGGACAAGGCTGCCAGCTCAGAGACTCGTCTAACTGACGTAACAGCCACCAAAAAGACCACTTTCTGAGAAAGTGTCAACAGGGGAATATCTCTAATATTCTCAAACGGTGCCTTCTGAAGCACCGAGAGGACCAGGTTCAAGTCCCACGGAGGTAACGGGGGACGGACCGGAGGGGCCACATGTCGGACCCCCTGCACAAATGTACTCACGAGAGAGTGAGTCGCCAGGGGTCGCTGAAAAAAGACAGCCAGGGCAGATATATGTCCCTTAATCCTACTTAGGGCAAGCCTTTGGTCCACCACATGCTGTAAAAACAGCAGGATTCTGGAAACCAAATAGGTACGCGGATGCCATTTCATTTCCTCACATATGGAGATGTAGACCCTCCAAGTGCGGTGATAGACCTTCCTAGAGGACGGTTTTCAAGCACTTCTCATAGTAGAGATTACTGAGTCTGACAGGCCCCGGTCTCTCAGTACCTGGTTCTCAACAGCCATGCCGTTAAAGCCAATGACTGTAAAGCAGGATGGAATATGGGACCTTGCGATAGCAGGTCCTTCCGTAGTGGTAGACGCCAGGGGACGTCTGCTACCAGACGTACTAGATCGGCGTACCAAGGACGCTGAGGCCAATCTGGAGCGATTAGGATCATTGGAATTCCCTCTGCCTCCACTCTGCGGAGCAGAAGAGGAAGAAGCCTTAAGGGAGGGTAGGCATAGATTAGCCGATACTGACCCCACGATGCTACCAACGCGTCCGTTGCGTCTGCCCATGGGTCTCTTGACCGGGCCACAAATCTCAATACCTTCCGATTGAGTCGGGAAGCCAGAAGATCTACGTCTTTTGTGCCCCATCTTTGGCAGAGGAGTTGGAACACCTCCGGGTGTAAGGACCATTCTCCCTGGTCCAGCATCTAGCGGCTCAGGTAGTCTGCCTGCCAGTTTTCCACACCCGGAATGTACACGGCCGACAGTGCCGGTACGCTCCTCTCTGCCCACTTCAGGATGCGAGTGATCTCCGATGCTGCAGCTGAGCTTCTTGTTCCTCCTTGATGATTGACATATGCCACTGCTGTGGCGTTGTCTGACTGGATCCTGACTGGACGCCCTTGCAGTCTCTGAGACCATTTGAAGAGGCACAGCTTGATCGCCCGGATCTCCAGGACATTGATCGGCAGGAGGGCTTCCTCTGGGGTCCAGCGACCCTGCGCCAACTGGACACCCCAGACTCCCCCCCCAACCTGTAAGGCTGGCGTCCGTCGTGATCACTATCCAGTAAACTGGAAGAAATTACTTCCCGGCCATTAGAGCCGGTGCTGTCAGCCACCATACCAGGGATCTCCTGACTAGGTGGCTCACTCGGATTTGATAATCCAGAGATGAAGGGCATCTGTTCCATCTGGACAGAACTTCCTTCTGTAACACTCGAGTGTGGTATTGAGCATATGGGACCGCCTCGAAGGAGGCTACCATGAGGCCCAACACTCGCATGCAAAAACAGAGTGACGACCAATTCCTGGAAGTCAGCTGCCGTACTGCAGCCCGGAGGGTCTGCAACTTCTCCACAGGGAGGAATACCTTTGCCTCTGAGGAATCCAGAATCAACCCCAGGTACACTAGGCGTTGAGTGGGCACCAATACTGACTTTTGCGTGTTTAGTATCCAACCACAGTCTCGAAGAGTCTGACAGGTAATGGACACGCTTACCTCTAATTCTGAGCTTGAAGGGGCCTTCAGCAGAAGGTCGTCCAAGTAACCTGTGATAGCGATACCCCGCTGTCTAGAGAAGTGCCAGAATCGGAGCGAGCACCTTGGTGAACGTCCTGGGTGCTGAGGCAAGGCCAAACGGGAGGGCCACAAACTGGTAGTGGTTCTTCCTGATAGCAAATCGCAGAAACCTCTGGTGTCTGGAGTATATGGGGACATGCAGGTATGCGTCCTTGATGTCCAAGGAGGCCAGAAAGTCCCCCGGATGGAGAGCCGTGACTACAGATCAAACCGACTCCATCCGAAATCTTTGTACCTTCACAAAGCAATTGAGGGCTCTGAGATCCAAGATTGGACCAACCCCCTCCTTCTTCGGCACAATGAACAGATTTGAGTAAAAACCCTGACCCCGTTCCTGTTCTGGAACTGGAATAACTTCCCCAGCGTTCCAGTAGACCCTGGACCGGCCCATACAGGGCCTCCCGACGGGTCGGTAGTAGCTGGAGATTGGAGGTGATGAATCTGTCTGGTGGACAAGAGAGAAATTCTATCTTGTAGCCTGAGGAGATTACTTCGCAAACCCACCTGTCGGAGACTAGAGCAGTCCACTGAGTCGCGAATTTGCGAAGACGTCCCCCCACCCGAGAGCTGGGTGGGGGCGGACCTTCATGTGGACGCAGATTTGTCCGCAGGCTTGTTGGGTCTGCGGGACCAAGGACGCTTCTGTCCTTGGGCAGGCGCTTTATCGGCCTGGGGTCTTTTCCCTGTCGCCTTAAGGGGGTGAAAAAACCGCTTACGTGCAGTAAAAGGAAGGCCCTTGCCCTTGGCGTGGTCCCTTACCCTTGCTAGTTTGGGGAAGCAAAGTGCTTTTACCTCCTGTGGCATCCTTGATGATGTCATCCAGAGAAGCCCCAAAAAGTCTGTCGCCCTTAAAAGGCAGATCCAACAGGGCTTTCTTGGAAGTCTGGTCCGCAGACCAGCCCTTTAGCCAGATCAGGCGGCGTATTGCTACTGCATAAACCAAAGCTCTTGACAGCAGGGGAATAGTATCCATGTCTGACTCGCAGACAAACTTAAGGCCCTGGACCAACTGGTCGGCCAAAGTTATCTCATTAGGAGGAGCATCTCGCTCCTTTAACCCCTGGAGTAGCAATTTTGCCCATTCAGTAAGTGTCTGAGACACTAGGGCCCCCGCCAATGCCGGGCCTACTGCCGAGCCTACCACTGAGTATCGGTAGCGAGCGAGTGCTTCAGCCTTCTTATCCACAGGGTCCTTGAAAACAGGAGCCCCTTCTACTGGAATAGTGGTGGCTCTATTAAGTCTGGACACCGAAGGGTCCACTATAGGGGGAGAGGTCCATATCTTCAGAAAACTCTCCTCAAAGGGGTACCGTACTGCAAACCTCTTTTGGGGCTGTAAAAACCCTCAGTGGGTTCTCCCATTCCTTGTATAAGAGTTTGTCAAAATAAGACACACAAGGGAACACCTTAGCAGTGCGGGCAGGTTTACGAAACCCAAAGGGGACTGGAGTATCTGCTACTTCTGCAGTCTTTTCCAACTTTAGCGTATCCCGCACTGCAGTAATAAGGTCAGATACCAAAGCCGTCTCGCGTACTGACCTGGACTTGGAGTCCTCCTCACTGTCCGATCGGTCACGGTCTGCAGTCTCTGATGCATCAGAATCTGGGCCATGAGCCGTAGCTGGACCTGGTTCTGCATCAGAAATATCCCCAGAAGATTGCAGGGGACGGGGGCGTTTATTACCCCCTGTATTCCCGTGTGCTGCTTCCACCCTGGCAGCAAACGCCTCTAGGATTGCCGACATAGCGTCCATAGAAGGAATTGGGACTATGTATGGAGCACGCAGTTTAGGGAGAAACAACCATCAATATAATTGATATAGTAATAAAGTATTTTAATGGATACAAGTAAATGATTAAACAATAACTACATGATGCAATTGATAATAATACAGACCATAGATACATGATAAAAAACAATGATTGATGCTGCTGTAATAATTCCCATAAAATTTGATATATTTACACATGCATACATATCATGGACAGGACATAGAACCGACTACAGAGTGGAGGTCGCCTCCAACCTCCTAACTCCACATAGGTGTAGTTAAAAAGAGACCCTGGGGTATTAGCGTCTCAATCCAAAAACCCCATATTGAACAAGGTAAAAATTGCAATTTATAAAAGATATATGAGTGCAACCACGGCTTGAGGTTAGCTCGACGCGTTTCGTGGTTTGGTATTACCACTCTTCAGGAGCAGGCACGTGATGCATATCTAAAATAAGGTACAAAAATATAAAGTAAGTAATTCCATAGTAAATTGGCATGCAGGAGAGGAGAAAGCTGCACATGAAACAAGACAACCCAAACTCATAATGAACTTACAGGCAGGCATGCTGTGTATGGACATGCATGGCCCATTAGACCAAGAGGTACACCGGCAATGTCAAGCACGGGAACTGAGGGAGTGTGTGTCAAATAGGCAACCCACCAAGAGGCCCCCCAATGGTATGGACAGCCATCCATGGTCGCTAGTTCCTAGTAGGGATAGTTGTAGACCTGATATATCATGTAGGGGCATGTGTTAAGGGCTTCTGTAAAAATAATAAAATACAAATTATATATAGAGTTTATATGTACAGCTTCACAATCCATGAACCATAGCATAGTGATGCAAGTATAATTGTAATAATAAAAAATATAATATAACAGAGCCCCGATGACCAAGGAATAAACAGGCCCAGAATAAATAATGTTTACCTTATGGAACCCCCCTTTCCTTTTCCCCCCTCTTATATGGTTTTTATTTTTTCACACTAGTTAGGGATGGAGGTACATATTCCTATGATCATGACCTCATACAAAGTCCCATTTTGTTGCAACTGGTTGCTTTTGTTTCTTCATAGCGTCCATAGACACCTCAGGGACACCAGCTGCTAAATCTGGTGTTTCAGGGGAGAAGACATCTGGCTCAGATGCCATGCTGACCACACGCTGACACCCACAGGGCTCCAGGCAAGTTATCAATAGGCCACCCTCCTGTGCTGCAGAGAGGCTGGGTCACCCAGAGGACTCACCACCCTGGATAGGTACTGCTATGCTGCGCCTGTGATGCTGTCCCCCGCTGCTGTGTCAGTCTGCTTCTTTTATCAGCACTTCCTGTGTGAATTTTCGCGCCAGTGTAATGCACCCTAGAGGCCGGAGGCTCTCGCAAAATGGTTGCCAAAAACGTCTGTATGGAAGATAATGTGGGCTCTAAGAAAATGGCCGCCGACAGAAGATAGAGGTCAAGCAGCCATAGCCCACAAAAAGATGGCCGCCGAACGGCAATATCTGCATACAGGGTGGACAAACATGGCCGCCGATCAGCTGATAGGGGCCAGTGGGTGTGGCCGAACCACAGGAAGATGGCCGCCGGGCAGTTACAAGAGGCCAAACTTGGCATGGACCACCTCAAAATGGCCGCCAACAGCATGGAGGAGGAAGGACACAAACACAGGTAAGAAAAAATGACATTTCTTTTAAATGTTAGTTACAGCCAGCCCCGCTCCAGTGGGACCCCCTAGGTGACCCCCAGCACCCAGCAACCTTTAGCTAGAAGCCCAGGGAGGAGGGAAAGGCAGGGAGAGAGGGAAGAAAGGGGCCACAACCACTTACTCGATCTCTCCAGGAATGTCCAGCTAAATCACCCAGCCGAGGCAGGGGAGTTTTACTTACCTATCCTGCATGTATTCTGCTGGAAGACATTCCAAACAGATCATCGTCCGCGCACGGAAGGTGACTGTTGGCCAGGCATGCTGTGATTGGACCCAGAAGGGACGATCATATGTATGCCCTGGAGCATGACGCTCACCGGACAGGCTGCTGCGACTCGGCCGTAAGGTCAGCCGAAGCTGAGCGGTCCGATGCAAGCCTTGGAGCGTAAGCTCACCGGCCAGGCTGCTGCGACTCGGCCGTAAGGTCAGCCGAAGCTGAGCGGTCCGATGCAGGCCCTGGAGCATAAGCTCACCGGCCACCCGTGGAGCGACGAGCATGTCGTGGAAAACCCAGCGCGTAGCTAGGGTCGGCACACGATCGATGGCCGAAACTGGGGAGACTACAAGGATCGAGGATCCAGCCTGTCACCCAGTCGGCAGTTGATCGAAGATCGCAGGAAACAACAAATGTAGCAAAAAAAATAAAAAAATATATATATCTTTTTTCCCCGGACCAATGGGCCCGAAGGGAGCCATGTCCTACTCCTTGCTAGACAGAAAAAAACTGATCTGCGAAGATGCAGACTGAGAGGGTATACCTAGAGGGTCCGCCCCCTGGGCGGTACTGTAGAAGGTGTGATGCAACACTTTTTACAAGTTTTTCTGCCTAGTCACTCCTAATTAACGGATAATACCCACTTTGTCAATAGAGAAGCTGTGTCGGTCCATGGACGAAAGAGTAATAAAGATTTTATTTTATTTTTTTCAATTTTCAAAACTTTGTGACAAAAAGCGAGATCTGCAAAATACTCACCATACCTCTCAGCAAATAGCTTGGGGTGTCTACTTTCCAAATGGGGTCATTTGGGGGGGTTTTATGCCATTTGGGCATTCCATGGCCTCCGAAACTGTGATAGGCAGTGAGGAGTGAAATCAAAAATTTATACCCTTAGAAAGCCTGAAGGCGGTGCTTGGTTTTTGGGGTCCCGTACGCGGCTAGGCTCCCAAAAAGTCTCACACATGTGGTATCCCCGTACTCAGGAGAAGCAACAGAATGTATTTTGGGGTGTAATTCCACATATGCCCATGGCATATAAATAAAAAATAAAATAAAAAATAAATTGTCTTTTTTCCGCAATTTGTGTCAACATATAAAATATTCCATGGACTCGACATGCCTCTCAGTATATAGCTTAGGGTGTCTGCTTTCCAAAATGGGGTCATTTGGGGGGGGTTTTGAACTGGCATTTTATACACAACATTAGGAAGCTTACATCCACTCTTCTAACCACTTGAAGACAAAGCCCTTTCTGACACTTTTTGTTTACATGAAAACATTTTTTTTTTTTTTGCAAGAAAATTACGATGAACCCCCAAACATTATATATTTTTTTAAAGCAAAGGCCCTACAGATTAAAATGGTGGGTGTTACATTTTTGTTTTCCACACAGTATTTGCGCAGCGATTTTTCAAACGCATTTTTTGGGGAAAATTTTTTTTTTTTTTAATTTTAATAAAAACACACTATATTGCCCAAATGTTTGATGAAATAAAAAAGATGATCTTAGGCCGAGTACATATATACCAAACACGACATGCTTTAAAATTTTGCACAAACGCGCAGTGGCGACAAACTACATACATTTTCAAAAGCCTTTAAAAGCCTTTACAGGGTACCACGTTAGATTTACAGAGGAGGTCTACTGCTAAAATGACTGCCCTCGATCTGACCTTCGCGGTGATACCTCACATGCATGATGCAATTGCTGTTTACATATGACGCCAGACCGACGCTTGCGTTCGCCATTGCGCAAGAGCAGGGCAGGACAGGGGTGCTTTTTTTTTATTATTATTAATTTTGCTTTTTTATTTTATTTTTAAACTGTTGGGAATGTAAATATCCCCTATGATAGCAATAGGTAGTGACAGGTACTCTTTTTTTTACTGGGGTCTATTGGACCCTAGATCTTTCCTCTGCCCTCAAAGCATCTGACCACACCAAGATCGGTGTGATAAAATGTGTGATAACATGCACCATTTATATATGCCGAAGCATGGGGGCATCCTCCCGCAAAAGTTATGCCGCACACACATGGTCAGACTTTTCCACGGGCATGCCTCCGTCGGAATTTTGACCGTATGTACGCGGCATTAGGAGCAAAATCGCTCCTCCGCCCCTGCTGCCCCCCTGCTTCGGCATATATGCTCTTTTTTTTTTTTTTTTTTTTTAACTGTGGTGGTGAAATCACCTCCTACAGCACTGGAGGAGCAGGGATCAGGCCTGTCCCTGCGAACGCTGCAGTTATGTGTGTTGTGTTTTGTAAGTTACAGTGATCGATCGATACTGTACTTGGGTGGCCTGGGCTGGACGGAGGGGCAAAACGCAGGTGCTAGCAGGTATCTGGGCTGATCCCGCTAACATTGCGTTTTTGGGAACCCTAAACTGCTGGGGACGCTAGTATAGATCTGATCAGATCAGATATTGATCTGTTCAGATACTATACCACTAAGGGAGGTGTATGCTTCACGCGTGGGTGTTAGCATTACTGGCACTAACCTGACGCTGCCTGGGGCGACGCAGACCCTCTCTGACGCTAAAACCTAATTGATATCACCCGCCAGGTGATCAGGGGGTTAAACCTTTATTGGGTTATATACGGCGGGTGCCCTGACACTATAAAAAGCAAACTAACTAACCAGCGTCACCCGTAACACTTATATGGTGATCACTGGTGAAAGGGTTAACTAGGGGCAATCAGGGGGTTAAACCTTTATTAGGTAATATATGGGGGTACCCGACGCTATATAAAAACCTGACAGGGAACCTAAATAACAAAATAACTAACTGGCTAACCAGTGTCACCAGTAACACTTATACGGTGATCACTGGTGAAAGGGTTAACTAGGGGCAATTAGGGGGTTAAAACCTTTATTAGATAATATATGGGGGTACCTGACGCTATAAAAACCTGCGGCAAACCTAAAAAAAATAACTGGCTACCTATCGGCACCAGCATAACTAATACAGCGATCAGAAAAACGATTGCTTAGTGACACTGGCAAAAGGGGGTGAAAGGGTTAGCTGGGAGGCGATCAAGGGGTTAAACCTTTATTAGGTAATATATGGGGGTACCTAACGCTATAAAAACCTGCGGCAAACCTAAAAAAAATAACTGGCTACCTATCGGCATCACCGACACTAAGACAGCGATCAGAAAAACGATCGCTTAGTGACAGCGGTGAAAGGGTTACCTAGGGGGCGATCAAGGGGTTAAACCTTTATTAGGGGAGGGTTAGGGGGCTACACTGGACCTAAAACACTCTGCCCTGACACTTTTACAGTCACAAATGTCACTGATTGCAGTGATCAGTAAATAAATGGTCACTGCAATCAGTGACACTGTGACTGGGAGCTGGGGGGTGATCTGGGGGTGTCTGGGGGGGCGATCGTGTGCCTATGTGTCCTGGTGTTAGTGTGCTGTTTAGTGCACTAACCTGATGTCTTCTCTCATGTTGCGCTCACGCTCCCGAAGCGATCCCGGCCGCTCACTGTACCGGAGAGGGGTCCGATCGGACCCCCCACCCATACGAAGGCAGGCACGTACAGGTACGTGATTGTGCCTGTCCGTGCCATTCTGCCGACGTATATATACAGTGAGCGGTCGTTAAGTGGTTAAGAGCCCTTTCACACTGGGTCGCTTTGCAGGCGCTATTGCGCAAAAAATAGCGCCTGCAAACCGACCTGAAACAGCCGCTGCTGTGTCTCCAGTGTGAAAGCCTTGAAGCAGAGCAAAGGCCCGGGACAAGAGCATTGATGAAAGTGTGGGCAGCTGAAGACAGGCCAAAAGCAAAGGCAACAAACAGGTGGTGGTGCATGCCCACTGCAGACTTTAGATTGCATTGATAAAACAAGTCTAGAACCTTGAGATACAGAATGCCTACATTTCTCTTGGGAACAGTGAACCAGCTGGAGTAAAACCCCCGGGAAATATTTCTACCTGTTTTTGCAGAGAGAATGGTGAACTGGAATGAAGCAGGGAGAACGCACAGTCCGGATCCCCAGTTACTGGATACTACACTATGGACCCAAACATCTGAGATTTCCTGGGACCTGATGGCTATAAAAATTGATTAGTGTCCTCCCATTTAGACAAGTGGGAGTGCCCCCTTCATTGTGAAAAGGATTTGTTCCCTGAGGTGGGCTGTGATACACACATCTCATCACTGCAGAATACACTTTTGTGAGCCCTGTGTGGTATGTGCTCCTATGTGCAGTACTCTGTGCCTTTTGGGCCTACACAGATTTGGTGCCCCTTTACTTTTCTCCCTGTGGACCGATAGGATTGGGGCCAGAGAGTTGGCTGGGGAGGGTGAGTTTCTGCACCTATTCTCTGAGAAAAAAAAGCCCTACTTATATACTGTACATACATATAATATTGTGCAAATGCAAGCAATTCTGTGCAAAATGCAAATAGGAACATCAATAACAGGTTTTGTTAGGGTACAAAAGTCAGGGAAAACCCGTTTTTTCAGGAGACCCCACTCAATAGGAAAATATTTTCAGGGTGAGGCTAGTCATATAACACTGACTCTAATGCCCTGTACACACGATCGGATTTCCGATGGAATAAAATCCACTGAAATTTTCCGTCGGAATTTCGATGAAGCTCACTTCCCTCAGTCTTGCTTACACACCATCAGCCCAAATTCCGACCTTCCAAAACGCGGTGACTTAAAACACTTTGACGACCCAAGAAAAATTAAGTTCAATGCTCCTGAGCATGCGTCGACTTGATTCTGAGCATGCGTGGGTTTTTTCTCCGTTGGAGTTCCATACAGACGATCGGAATTTCCTATCGTTTTTTTTCTCCATCAGATAAAATTTAAAACATGTTCTATTTTTTTATACCGATGGAAAAAAGTCCGATGGGGCCCATTCATGATCGTTTTTTCCGATGAAAAAAGTCCATCAGACTTTTTTCATCGGAAAAACCAATCGTGTGTACAGGGCATAAGAGTGAGTGGACAGAATGCCTCTTCTAAATCCGATTCTGCAGAAGCAGAAGACTCATCACCTTCCTCTTCTACAGCTTCCTCTTCTACACCTCCCTCCTCAGGCAGTGCAGCAGCTGCAAGAGCAAAGTCAAAGACCAACCCTGAAGAGGAGGCTGGGAGGCCCATCTGTGTATGCCCCTGTGATCAACAGCCTCAAACAGGACAGAGATCCTGCCCATAAAGTCAGACATGGTAGCAGCAATATCCACTCAAGTCAAAAAGAGGGGGCATACAAACCCCCAGAGCAAGGGCACAGAAAGAGGACAGGAGAGACTTGGATAGAGACTATCACACCCACCTAAGCTGGCAGCTGAATATGAGCAGGCGAGGCCCCCTAACCCATTATCTTTGCCCTTGACATCTGCCATGTACAGTGCTCAATGTCCCTAAAACGGGGTACTCAGCCTCCATTAGAAGAGAGTAAACCTTTTATTCCAGGCATTGTAGGCCATTGGAAATCCAGGTGGCATTCAAGGATCTCTGTGCTGTCTGTATCAGAGTCGGGAAATAGTGATGATGACCAGGAAAAAAGGTCACTCAAAAGAAGCCCAAAATGGTGCCAGCATGTGCAGTATGCCTGGGTGGTCGGGCAGATTCATTATCAGTTCTCATACAACAGAACCATGACATATGGGGCCCAAAAAAAGCCCCAAATTTAAATAGACTGACTCCATGAATGCAACACAACATTTTAAAAAAGTGTTGCAGACTGCACTCTGCTAAATGCATGGGGATTGAAGATAGCACACTGAGGACCAGCTTTAAAGGGACTGAGCCCCACATATCTGGGAAGAGTTTTTCATCAACAGAGCAAGAATAAAAAAGGGACAAGAATGGGTCTTTAGAGACTGGGCAACATTGCAGGTTCACAATTTTTGGCAGGTGGGATCAATCAGGGTCAACCTATAGCTGCACATGAAAGCTGCAGTGGCTATGGAGCAACTACATCTTGGTAGAAGAATCCTACAGAACAAAACCTTAGCAACAAAAAAGGGAAAATAAGCTCACTCAGGAGAGATAATGTCCAATAACTAAAGAACACTAGCAAAAAACGATATAAAAATTCTGTTTCTTACTGGAACTATGAACAGGGTTATGCATGCCGTGATTCATTGAGTGACCTTAGAAGATAGGGTGCCTGCATACACTAAATTATGGCATCCTTGGGTTACCCACTTCCTCCCTACTGGTCTAATTTAATCTGTGCTTAAAGTTATACTAAAGTGTTATTATTTTCGTTAAAAAATACTTACCTGCTCTGTATAATGGTTTTGCACGGAGCAGCCCAGATCCTCCTCTTCTCGGGTCCTTCTTCAGTGCTCCTGGCCCCTCCCTCCTGTTGAGTGCCCCCAGAGCAAGCAGCTTGCTCTGGGGGCACCGAGCCGAGCTGCAGCTCTCGGTGTCCATTCAGACATTAAGCGGTGGCACGGCCCTGTCCCTTTCTCTCCTCATTGGCTCACTGACTTTGATTGACAGCAGTGGGAACCAATGGCGCCGTGCTGCTGTCTCAGCCAATAAGGAGGGGAGTCCTGGACAGTCGAGTCTCTCATGCAACATCGCTGGATCTAGTATTGGGGGGGGGGGGTAATGCACAGCTAGCTTTCTCTCTCTCGTCAGGGTTTGCCAGTAAGGGAATGGGTGAGTCATAAGAGGGCCAATGAGATCTGCAGAGCTGGAGGTGTGCCTCTGTGTGTCTGTATAAAACCAGGAATTGAACAGGAAGCAGCTTCAGCTGCCCACAGTTAAAATGGATGCAGCCAGACTTAGTAGAGGGAGATCTCTGCCGCATATTTGGCAAGTACAGAATCACAGTATATATAAAATAATATGCAAAGTGGTTGGAGGGAAGCTTCAGAATGGCAAAGATGTTTTTATTACAAATTATGTAAGCAGACTGCAGTTCCTCTTTAGGTCAAAGGGGGGAACATCCAATCCATACAGTGCCCTATGTAGGCATTATGGATCTGGCCATTTACTTTACAAGATGGCAATAATTATGAGAATTTATTCTGCCAATCTGTGTGATAGACATAAAAAAAAATTGACTTTTAAACTTTGCTCAGATGTGATATAGACCACACCTGTTCTAGCCATTACTAAGCAATCTGTTACAGACTGAACAAAACACATAAGCTGGGATCATTTAATTCCCATTATTTTCTTCCCCTTTATTGTTTCCCTGTAAACATGCTACAATAGGTGGCTTTGATTTCTAATATTTAGCAAAAACAGAAACAAGAAGTAGAGAAAAACGCTCAAGAAAGATATCAATAACAATTTTGTCAAACTGATAAAACTTTATGAAATAAAATAAAGAAAATGGTGTAATATTGCGTTTTTGGATACAAGTATTATATTACATCCAAACTATGCCCACAAGAGCTACACTACAAATTTACATGTTTCCAAATACAAAACAGCCATGCACATAATAGCAGACATTAAAACCAGATGGGAAACACGTTTAAAATTTGCAATAAGAATACAAAGATCAAGGTGATAAAATTATATCATATGAGGATTGAGGAACACGGTTTTTCTTTCATAGAGAAACAAAATAATTGACTGAATCAATAGAAAAGGTCAATCAAATATTGGTGGATACCAAAGTGAATAAGCTTAAAATTTACTCACAAGCACAAACTTTGGAAAGGCGCACAGCTAGAGCAATAAAAGACATTATTTTCAATCACAAACCACTGTACTCACCATACACAAAAGGTGTAGAATTGAATTGAATACAAAAAGTTCAGTCTCAATTTATTTGGGGTCTAGAGGGTGTCAATTTTCCTGGCATACTCTATACACTCCGAAAGATTTGGGAGGTCTGGGAGTCATTGATATTCATAAATATTATCGGGACGTTCAATTTACGCAACTATAATCAGATTTATTCTGATTTGTATAGACCTGACTGGCTGGGATTTGAAGCTCCTTATCGACTTTTTGATGTAGATGTACTCGAAAAACTGTTGGGCCATTTTGTGCCACTTTCTCTGCCATTCCTTCCTCCCCCTCTGGGATGCTTCCCAGGCTTTATATCCACTCCCAATAAACGCAAGTTTAGGCTGGCTTGGGAAGGAGACCTAGAGACGGAGATTACTGAGGAGAACTGGAATGCCTGGACTTCTAGAATGCATAAGGGCATTTTGAATATTCAGCTGATTGAGGCCAATTATAATGTGGTCTCCCAATAGTATCTAGTCCCAACCAAACTATCTAAATTGTATTCTGAGGTCTCTTCTCGATGCCGTCGAGGCTGCAGTCAAGAGGGTTCAAATGCTATACACACGGTGGACCTGTTTTAAGGTTGGGAGATTCTGGGGGGCGTGTCCGGACGTGAGCGGCGAAAGACGTGGTTCTGAGGAGCTCCGCCATCAGCAATCCCTATCTAATGCCATCCGTGGCATTTAGCCACGGCCCAAACCCCCAAAACAGCTGTCCAGGCTCCAGGGTGTCCCCTGCATCTGCCTAACATCAAATTGGTCTTCCTGACCACCGGACAGCTCCGCTATACGGCCCGCGACCGCATCAGCTTGCCAGGGCCCCGCCGCCATCTTGCGGCCTACACTATCCCCACACCCTCGGCGCTTGAGTTTCGCGGTCCGTCCGGCGGGCGGCGACGGCAATCCTCCACATCAGTGGAGGACCTTCCCCACGCGGACCGGTGCGGGGTCGCGGAGTCGCCGGAGAGCCGCCGTGGGCCCGCGACTGCATCGGCCTGCCAGAGCCCCGCCGCCATCTTGCGGCCTGCGCGATCTCTGCATCCTCGGCGCTCGAGTGCTGCGATCCACCCGGCGGACGTCGACGGCATTCCGCCACACCAGAGGAGGACCTTCCCCGTGCCGACCGGCGCTGAGTCGCCGGGGAGCCACCGTTGGCCTGCGACCGCATCAGCCTACAAGAGCCCCGCCGCCATCTTGCGGCCTACACGATCCCCGCATCCTCGGCGCTCGAGTGCTGCTGTCCACCCGGCGGGCGGCGACGGCAATCCGCCACACCAGAGGAGGACCTTCCCCACGCAGACCGGCGCTGAATAACTGGAGAGCCACCGGGGACAACTTGTGAGGCACATCGCAGCTGAAACACAGGTGAGAGGTGGCCATCTTGCTACAACCCCGGAGCCCACAGTAGCCTCCCCACCCCTTGTTAGCCTGCGGGACTACAGCATCATCTGGCCCACACAGGGGGTGTTCTCAGCCAGGGATTTGGGATCTCCTCGGTCCAGTGTTTGCCCTGGGGATCGCCGGGACCCTGTCCCCACAGTCGATTGTGGCGGCCATCTTGCTGCACCCAACAGCAGTGTAGCCAGGACTCCACAGGCTCCTATAAGACACTCTGCAGAAATCCTAGTACTACCCAGCAAATCAACCTATCAACAATAGTCCCCATCATAGGACCCCAATATTTTCTGCCTCAAGAGACACTGCTGTACTTATCACTCCAAAGAGCGGCCATCTTGCTACACCCACACCCCATTAACCAGCTCTCCCTGGCTCCTAATTGCTTAACCCTTAATCTGATGGCCCCGCAGCCCCCTCATCAAGAAGTACATACCAACATTGCAGGCATGTAATGAATCATTTACCGGGGACATACGGGACAGGATGAGCTAAAAGTCACAATCAAATCTTAGAGGGGACGCATGCGCGGCGCGATGCAGATCACCATCTTTAATTAAGCATTCCATCAGATCAGCGAGGATTTAACCCACACTGCATTGTTTAACCTCCACAAACTACCATATATTTTTTATAAATCCACCTTGCAGTTCATACTAGTGCATGCCGTCGGGCAAGAAGGCGTACAATCGCCGTGCGCAACAGCACTCTTTGGTCACATACTCATTACGCAACAAGGAACATAGAAAGATGGCCCATATGGGCGCTGGTTCTCCTTCGGTACAGTCTCCTACAGCTTCCAATATTCCTCAGCAGAAATCTGCTTCCACACATAACAATAGTGATCTCTCCTCCCAGATCACAAAATCAGATCTGGACTTCAGCTTAACCAAAATCTACGAAAAACTTGTAGACAAGATACAGTGTGAACTCCAAAAAACAACAAATACACTCACACAAGAAATAGCAACCCTGGGAGGTCGCACCGATATTCTAGAAACCAAACACGACGAGCTCTCACTTGCACACAACGATCTTAGAAAGGACTTTGAACTTTTAGCTGAAAACTACACGTACCTACAATCGCAAGTAGAAGATTTGGACAACCGCAACAGAAGGAACAACCTAAGGATTCGTGGTATCCCAGAATCAGTCACTGAACTGATGCCTGCAGTGTCTAAATTGTTCCACAGTCTCCTCCCTGACACACCCCCATCCTCATTTGCGTGTGAAAGAATTCATAGGGCCCTGCGCCCTAAACCTCCCCCAGACAAACCTCCTCGTGACATCATTCTATGCATGAAAGATTTCATCATTAAGGAAAACATATTAAGAGCATCCAGAAATATGCATAACATCGAATTGGAGGGCACCAAAATCCAAATTTTTCCAGATATCTCACAGGCTACCCTGGAAAGAAGACGCAAAATGAAGGAGATCACTTCGGTATTACAATCAGCTCATATTAGATACCGGTGGGGTTTTCCATTTAAGTTAACAGTGCCACACAACGGGACAACCTATACAATATTCAACACCTCAGAAGGCAAGGATCTCCTTGTGAAGTTAGGTCTTTTAGATCCGGGAACAAATACAGGACCTCCAGCAACTCCCCACACCTCACCTATCTGGGCCACCCCAGCCACACGCCGTGATCAAAGGAGATGGCGACCATCATTCAGAAATTTAGACGCTTGAAGATAAAGATGGATCCCATTTGTGGCCCAAAACTTACCCCCCTTCTTTTATAAAAACCTTGCTCTTTTCCTCCCCCCCCCCTTTTTTTTTTTTTTTTTTCTTTTCTCTTCTTTTTTCTTTTTCTTTTCTTTTTTTTTTTTTCTTTTTCTTCTCTTTCTTTTTTTTTCTTTCTTCTTTTCTTTTTTTTCCTCTTTTTCTTTTCTTTTCTCTTCTTTTTCTTCTTTTTTCTTTCTTTTCTTTTTTTTTTTTTTTTTTTTTTTCCCTTTTGCAAGGTTCAAAATACCACTTTTACAGTTCGAATTGTTTGAGGTTGTTTTTTCTGATTATAGTAAACAACTGTACCACACGTTTAAATGGTACCGGGTCGGCATTACCACAGTTTCTTCTATACGATATTATATATCTAACATTTCTTCTTGCTCCTTTTTTATACTGTTTCGTATGCTAATTTTTTATAAGTAACAGCATGCACTTATATAAAAAATGTTCTTTTTATAGCATCCTCGCTAAGGCTGATGTGCTCCGCCTGCGTTAGTTTGTCCCCCTGCTCACAAAAGACTCCAAAAGCATGGTCCAACTGGTGGATATTTTTCTGCTACTGATCCTGCTATCCTCCGTTCTAGTGGTGGAGGGTCTATTTGTGAGTAATGGACAGTATTGTCCAAATCAATACTTTTTTCGGTCAGGAAGTGCTTCTCACCCTGACCCCCTAATCATAAAAGTTAATTCTCATAGTCATACTAAAACACTCTATATTTACAAAATGTTGAAAAGGTCAAACAAACTCTCTTTACCTCAATTAAAACATTATTATGGAATGTCATTGTACAATACAGTACCGTTATTTTCTATAAGTTTACTAGCTCTAATGTGCCACTGTTCAAGAGCCCTGTTCTTCATGGTTCTGTGGTATAGGTACAAAATGTTATTCAAAAAACAAAGGTCAACGAGAAAATATTTGAGCTGGATACGAATGTATAACCTGATATATTACATATATACACAGTTACAAATGGCAATACGATGTTGGCTAGTTCCGCCTATATCTCAAGTAGCTTCACTTTCGATCTTAATGGCGATAATCAAATTATCAACTCCACTCCGATTTGGCTATATACTCAAACCTAGGCTTGACGACCCACTGCCATTTCTTCATAACCACCATCGCCCCTTAATACCAATACAATGGGTCTCAGAGTGATTTCTCATAACGCCCAGGGTATTAATTCGCCTCACAAGAGAAAGAAGGCCTTTCGCCATTATAAAAGATTAGGAGCTGATATAATCTTAATGCAGGAAACGCACTTTGCCACAGATAAACACCCTAAATTTTTTGACAAAAGTTACAGCCAATATTATTGCACTACTTATAACACAAAATCTAGAGGTGCTGCTATATTCATTAGAAACACAGTGTTATTTGAGGTTCAAAATATATTTAAAGATCCAGACAGTCGTTACTTGATCTTGAAAGGTTCAATCAAAGGACGTTCTATCACCATTGCCTCAATTTATGCTCCCAACGAAGCCCAGTCAAACTTTTTCACCAAATTTTTTGATACTCTAGACAATTATCACTCCACACATTTAATAGTGGGCGGGGATTTCAATTTAGCTGCTCACTCAGCTCTAGATAGAAGCAATGTTGTCCCATCCTCAAAAGCTTTCCCCAAATCCTTGAATAGATCACTATATAACCATCAATTAATAGACACTTGGAGAGCCCATAACATAGGATCCAAATCTTACACATTCTACTCCCATCCGCACAACTGCTTCGCTCGTCTTGACTACATCTTTTGCACCCCAATTCTACTTGCAATTCCTCTAGAGCAGATATCCATCCGTGTCCTTGGTCTGATCACCACATAGTCTCCTTTGATACTTCACATATAGGTCTAGCCAACACAGCACACTCATGGCGAATAAACGATTCCTTGCTCACAGATCCCTCAAGCAACCAACAAATTCTATCTTACCTTGAACAATATTTTGCACATAATGTAGCACCAGACATGTCCCCTACAACTATATGGATGGCACATAAAGCAGTAATGAGAGGTCATCTGATAAATATCGCCTCAATCAACAACAAATCCAAACTTGCAGACATTAGATCCCTAACAAAAGATCTAGATCACTTGTATCATAGAAACAACCAGAACCCATCTAGTGACCTACTTAAACAGATACAAGAGAAACGCACTACCTTAGACACATTATTAACATCAGATACTGAAAAAGCTCTCAGATGGTCTAAAGCTAGATTCTTACTCAACAGTAATTCTTATTCCACCATGTTTGCTAAAAAACTAAATCAATCTATGAAACCCCCACACACCTATAAATTAAGGAACCCTTCTGGTAATTTGGTATCCCATCCCAAAGAAGTCATGAAATTATTCTCGGACTTCTATAAAAATCTCCTGACCTCACCAAAAACACCTCCGAAACAGTCCTCCTTAGACTGGCTTAATAACATTACGTTACCCACTCTTACTAGAGATCAAATTGAATCTCTTAATGCCCCTTGCTCGGAGATGGAAGTTAACAAAATCATTGGAACACTAAAAATATCCACAGCCCCAGGCCCTGACGGCTATTCCACATCTTACTATAAAAAAAATTCCTCTACCATTACACCACACCTTACTAAACTGTATAATAATATCTTACAGGGTGGCCAATTCCCACCCGAGATGATTTTGGCTAATATGTCCCTACTTCCCAAACCAAATAAAGATCACTCCACCCCTCAAAACTACCGCCCAATATCAGTTATTAACAACGACCTAAAAATATTCGGCCGTGTATTAGCAGACAGATTATCAGCCGTTATCTCCCCATTAGTTGATCCTGATCAAACAGGCTTCATTCCCAACAGACAAATAACAGACAACATACGACTTACCACAAATATCATTCAAGACTCCAACATTCATTCCAGATCCACGCTGCTTCTTGGTCTTGATATACACAAAGCTTTCGACAGCGTTTGCTGGTCATATCTTGACACCCTTCTCCCAAAATATGGCATCAACAATGAATTTCTACATGGCTTTAAGGCTCTCTATCACAACCCACAGACACGTATTAAACTCCCAGGTAACAATTCTGACTTTTTTCCCCTGACTAAAGGTACCAGACAAGGTTGTCCACTCTCCCCCCTACTCTTTGCCCTCGCAATAGAACCCCTCGCCTGTGCAATCAGAAACAATACAAATATTAAAGGATATCTTAAGGGATCCAAGGAATACAAACTGAGTCTTTATGCGGATGACGTCCTTCTATTCATAACTGACCCTCTTATTTCCCTACCTAATCTAACTAAAACCCTGGACGTCTTTCATGATTTGACAGGTCTGGGAGTAAACCTATCTAAGTGCTCGGCTTTACCAATCAACATTCCCCCAGCCTTAATATCCTCACTTAAAGACAAATTCTCATTCAATTGGCACGTAGATTCGTTTAGATACCTAGGTATTCAGATTACATCTTCATATAAAACGCTATATCAAGCAAACTACCCTCCTTTATTTAACAATATTAAAAACCTACTTAAACTATGGTCATCATACCAGATTTCTTTCTCGGGCAGGATAGTAGCCACAAAAATGATGATATTACCCAAACTTCTATTCTTTTTCAGAACCCTTCCACTTATTCTACTTAAAAAAACACTAGAATCTTTACAGAGAGAAATCAATAAATTTATATGGCAAAACAAGAAACCCAGATTTAGTTATTCCCTTATGTTTAGACCCCATTTAAAAGGAGGCCTCGGCCTTCCAAACCTTTGGCTATATTACCTGTCGGCCAGATTCACCTAATTAGCCCAATGGTATGCCCCTTCATTCCAAATTCCTTGGCTCCTGTTCGAGGAAGAATCTATCCTACCCTACAATTTACAAGGACTTCTCTGGTCCAATGTCATCCCACCACAAAAAATAAGGCCCTTAAACCTCATCGTCACTCACACTCTTCAACTATGGAACAGACAAATCTCTAATTTTAAGTTATCCTCGGATGTTCCCCCCTTAGCTTCCTTTATGGGTGACCCACGTTTTTCCCCCCCCAGATAGAGCTCAGGATGAAAATTTGCTAACATATTGGAAGTCACATAATCTAATACATTTAAAATCGCTCTCCCAAGACAATGCATTTCTTACTTTCGCCAGACTACAAACAAAATACAATATCTCTCCTACCGAACTAGAGATCTATGCGAAAATAAAAAAATTCTATGAGAAATATTACTCACTTACACTCCACCCCCCTTATACACAATTTGAGCAAATTTGTATCTCCTCCCCTCGTGACCGGGGTTTAATCTCCAGAATATATAAAAATTTAAATGAAACCAACATGCCTGATAAATCACATCCCATGCTACAATGGGAATCAGATTTAAATACCTCATTTACTCTTGATCAATGGGATACAATTTTTACAAATCTCCACAAATGTACCAGAACAACCTCGATTAGAGAATCGGCCATCAAACTACTTTATAGATGGTATCTTACTCCCGCTAAACTCAATTCATTTTATCCCTCAGTGTCCCCACTCTGCTTTAGGGGTTGCCCCACCCAGGGATCACTTTTACATATATTTTGGGATTGCCCCCACATTAAAGACACTTGGCATAAGGCAAATATTATAATAGATAAAATATCCTGTAGAAAGATCTCTCTTACACCCCAAATAGGCCTTTTATTCACCCCTATACAGGACATTCCAATGACTAGTACAAGGTTAATACATACACTCCTTAGTTCCATCCACTGGGCCATAGCATTTAATTGGCGCTCCACTACGGTACCTTGGCCACAAATTCTTAACCGCATGTCAAACATTAAGCTTTCAGAAAGAATTCATCACACATTATATGATTCTATGCCCCTTTACCAAAAAAAATGGACTCTCTGGGATACCACCTCTCTGGTCTAGTACCTTCCCGTTTTTTTTTTTTTACCTCCCACTCTTAAAATATATACAATTGTCATTTAGCCCTCTCTCCAATACAATGCCCTTGATTGACTTTATTTGAACAATATACATTCCTATACCAGTCTTAAGAAATAAGAAAAATAAATGAATTGAGAAAAAAAAAAAAAGAAGAACCTTTTCTCCTTCCTCTGTACAATGCTCAATATGTACAATGTTTATATATATACCTGTACCATCATTGTGATTTGTGTTTTAGGCCTCATGCCCACGGGCGTTTTTTCAGCCGCGTTTTTGAGCGTTTTTTACAGCTTAAAAACGCCTGTCCATGTTAGTCTATAGCTTCATGCCCACCTAGGCGTTTTTGAGCTGTAAAGAGCATAGGCGTTTGTAAGCTGTAAAAAAAACCCAGGGCCAGTGCGTTCCTCAGCGTCAGAACTAGGCAGGAAAAAACGCGAGCGTCAAAAAACGCGCAAAAACGCGCACTAACGCGCAAAAAACGCGCACTAACGCGCGGTCGCGTTTTTAGCTCCGACGTTTTTTTTTTTTTTTTTTTTCAAAAAAAAAAAAATAAAAATATTTACAATAACATGGACAGGCGTTTTTAAGCTGTAAAAAACGCTCAAAAACACAGCTGTAAAAACGCCAGTGGGCATGAGGCCTATACCTTGACCTTTTCTATAATAAAAATCGTTTGTAAACAAAAAAGGTTGGGAGATTCTGGATGCAGGTACACGCCTTGATATTTTCTGTGACTATGGTTAACATCCCTAAGACAGCTTAGGTAGCTCTTTTAAATGAACCAGTGGAGGGTATTCCCTAGCATACACAATCATTAATTTTCAGCATTTTTTTGGCAGCAAAGATAGCTATAGTCACTGCATGGAAATCCCCAGTAGTTGATATTTTTCGCATGAAAAGGAAACTCACGTGGATCATGGTAAATGAGAACTTAGTCAGTATACTCCAAAACACACAGGCTAAATTTGAGAAGGTTTGGGATCTGTGGCTTTGCTACCTACAAGCTCTATCTGAATAGGTACTAGCCGGTGGTGTGGGTGGGGGGGGGGCTTTCTATCTTACCTTTCTTGTTTTACTTTATCCCTTTTCCTCCTTGATTCTTTTCTTTACCTCTATGCTTCTCTTGTTGCCTACCTGGCATACACCTACACTGCCTGAAGGGCAATAATTCTCTGTACAGACAGGTTTGGAGCCTGAGGACAGGTTGAGGCCTGTGTTGATATCACTGACGTTTTGAGAATTGTGGACAGCGTATGTTGCCTCTTAGTGATTGTTATACGTTTGACTCTTTCTTTTTTGGAAATGATGATATCTTTGTGTCTCCCGACTCATTACCCTCACCTCTCTTCCCTTCCTCTTGCTTTCCCTGGCCCTATCCCTTTCCCCGATGTGTGAATCACGTTGTGCTTATTTGACAGACATGATAGGTGGACTTCCGCAATATACCTATAAGCATATGGTTCTATTGTCCAGTTCAGGACATGTTTTCAGGACATGTTTTCACATTTTCTTGCTCTGAAATTGTTGTGTATGCTTTGATTGTAAGCTTACTGACTATACTAACATCACTTCTTGTAAAACCTTGTAAATCTCAATACAAATCTATTGAAACCAGGGACACACAAATGACAAGTTAAAAGAGCAAATTATAACAGTGTTGCCAACCTCCCGCAGCATTTTTACTGACAAAACATGAAAAATATACTGATGGAGCACATTTTTTTACTGATAACCTGAAAAATGACAGAACTCCTATTAGAAACTAATAAAATCAATATTTAAACAGTATAAACACAATATGAAAACAATGACAATACCTATATAATTTGCCTGGTTTATACTGAAAAAGTCAACACAGCATGACAGCATTATTAGCCACTGATATTTACAGACAGTTGTAAAAATCACAGATTTTTTTTAAAACTGTCAGTAAATTTACACCTGAACATTTGAATACATAAAAACACAGTAACAACACTAACAGAGATAGCAAAACATGGAGGCAAAAATTCGGACACATCGGGGCTGATTTACTAATAACAGTGCGCTGCGCTGGTTCTAACCTTAATTGGTGCGCCGGATAACTCCTTCACTTGGCGCAGGAACCAGCGGCGCACTGTTATAGTAAATACAAATGTCAGCGGCGCTCTATTGAAAATGAATGGTTCCCTATGGGAGCCCATTGATTTGAATAGAGGTCGCCCGGGAAGTCGGATGAAGCATATCCGACTCGCGGGGCGACTCGTGTGCCGGCTGACACAGGGACAGCGCGACTTTGCCAGGCAACTTGGACACGACCTGAGCGCGTGAAGCAGCCGCTCAAGTCGTGTCCTAGAGGCGACTAGCTGGCCGAGAATGTCTCCAGCGCGATGGCATTGCGCTGGTTCTCGGCAGCCTCGCTGTCCCGTGTTTGGTATGAATCATGAAGGGGAACTCCACGCCAAATTTTAATGAAAAAAACGGCGTGGGGGTTCCCCTCTAGGAGCATACCAGGCCCTTAGGTCTGGTATGGATTTTAAGGGAAACCCCCTAAGCCGAAAAAAACGGCGTGGGGTCCCCCAGAAAACCCATACCAGACCCTTATTCGAGCACCTCCTGAACCGTACCAGGCCGCATGCCCTCAACATGGGGGGGTGGGTGCTTTGGGGCAGGGGGGCGACCTGCGGCCCCCCCACACCAAAGCACCCTGCCCCCATGTTTATGGGGACAAGGGCCTCTTCCCGACAACCCTGGCCGTTGGTTGTCGGGGTCTGCGGGCGGGGGCTTATCGGAATCCGGGAGCCCCCTTTAATAAGGGGGCCCCCAGATCCCGGCCCCCCACCCTATGTGAATGAGTATGGGGTACATCGTACCCCTACCCATTCACCTGGTGGCAAAAAAAGGTAATAAAAAACACAGGTTTTTAAAGTAATTTATTATGCAGCTCCGGGGGTCTTCCTGCCGGGCGCCCCGCTATCTTCTTCCAGCTCTTTTGCTAGCGGGGTCCCGGGCTTCCTCGTCGTCTTCGGGGGTCTTTCTGCCGGGCGCCCCGCTATCTTCTTCCAGCTCTTTTGCTAGCGGGGCGCCCGAGCTTCGTCGTTGCCTTCTTCCGACTTCGGGGGTCTCTTGTTCTGTTCTCCGGTTCTTCTCCCGCTCTCCGGTGCCTTCTCCACGATCTCCGGTTCTTCTCCCGCTCTCCGGTGCCTTCTCCACGATCTCCGGTTCTTCTCCCGCTCTCCGGTGTCTTCTCCACGATCTCCGGTTCTTTCTGCCTTCTGCCGGGCGCCCCGCTATCTTCTTCCAGCTTTTTGCTAGCGGGGGCCGGTCTTCTTCGTCGCCTTCTTCCCTCTTCTCTTCGCCCGATGTTGCCTCGTCGCTGTGCACCGCTGCAATGCTCTGTCCGAGCAGCGGTGCCACTTTTATTGGCATGGGGCGTGGTCACCGGCTGATTCCACCGCTGACCCCGCCCCGTATGATGTCACAGTCCCGAGGAATGATGGTGACCACGCCCCATGCCAATATAAGTGGCACCGCTGCTCGGACAGAGCATTGTAGCGGCAGACAGCGACGAGGCAACATCGGGCGAAGAGAAGAGGGAAGAAGACCGGCCCCCGCTAGCAAAAGGGCTGGAAGAAGATAGCGGGGCACCCGGCAGAAAGAACCGGAGATCGTGGAGAAGGCACCGGAGATCGTGGAGAAGGCACCGGAGAGCAGGAGAAGACGGCGAGGAAGCCCGGGACCCCCGCTAGCAAAAGAGCTGGCAGAAGATAGCGGGGCGCCCGGCAAAAAGACCCCCGAAGTCGGAAGAAGACCGCGAGGAAGCCCGGGACCCCCGCTAGCAAAAGAGCTGGCAGAAGATAGCGGGGCGCCCGGCAGAAAGACCCCCGAAGTCGGAAGAAGACGGTGAGGAAGCCCGGGACCCCCGCTAGCAAAAGAGCTGGCAGAAGATAGCGGGGCACCCGGCAGAAAGACCCCCGAAGTCGGAAGAAGACCACCGGAGCTGCCCAATAAATTACTTTTCAAACCTGTGTTGTCTTTTTTATTGACTTATTTTGCCACCAGGTGAATGGGTAGTGGTACGATGTACCCCATACTCATTCACATAGGGTGGAGGGCAGGTATCTGGGGTCCCCCTTATTAAAGGGGGCTCCCGGATTCCGATAAGCCCCCCGCCCGCAGACCCTGACAACCAACGGCCAGGGATGTCGGGAAGAGGCCCTTGTCCCCATGGGGGCAGGGTGCTTTGGGGTGGGGGGGTCCGCAGGTCGCCCCCCCTGCCCCGAAGCACCAAACCCCCCATGTTGAGGGCACGTGGCCTGGTATGGTTCAGGAGGGAGGGGGGCCGCTCTCTCGTCCCCCCCTCTTCCCCTGCGGCCTGCCAGGTTGAGTGCTCGGATAAAGGGTCTGGTGTGTATTTTTAGGGGACCCCACACTCATTTTTTTGTTTTTGGTGCGGGGTTCCCCTTAAAATACATGCCAGACCTGAAGGGCCTGGTATGGATTCTGGGGGGACCCCCACGCCATTTTTTTTTCATTTTTGGGGGGGTCCTCTTTGAATCCATACTAGACCCAAGGGCCTGGTATGGACCTGGGGGGGGGGACCCCACGCTGTTTTTTTTCTATTTTTATTTTTTTTGAACCGGCATTTTTTTTTTTTACATTTCCTTTAACAACCAGCTATAAACAGGTAAAACAAAAAATCGCCGCAAAATTGCAGTACTTGCGTTTTGGATGCGGGTCCATTGAATTCTATTACATCCAAAACACTGTTTTTGGCCTGGCAAAAAAAATCTGCAGTTGCGTTTAAAATCGTTTTTCACAAAGCCTAAAAATGCCTTCAGACGCCAAAGATTTCCACGTTTCAGACAGGGTACCAGCGTTTAGCCGCATTTTAGTTTAGAAGCGTTTTAAAAGGTGACCTATTTTTTTAACATTGATAAACTCCAAATTTATGGCAAATGAGGAAAAAACATATATATATATATATATATATATATATATATACTGTATATACTCGAGTATAAGCCGAGTTTTTCAGCACATTTTTTTGTGCTGAAAATGCCCCCTCGGCTTATACTTGAGTCACCTTTTTGCGCCCGATCTCCCGGATATTTGGGGACCCGGTACCGGCTGGCCGTAAGTCTCTTGGACCTCAAACTTGGCACACATGTAGCCCCACTCTTCCTCTACAAGTGTGCAAAGTTTGTTGTCCGGAGGACCTACGGCCGGGGAGCACTGATTTTTCAAAGCCAGGCACCCCTTCCATAGACTCCCATGTTAAACTGCAATTTCTCCAGTGAATTCGGGGACCCGGTACCGGCCGGTCGTAGGTTCCCTGGTTCCCTGGACCCCAATCTTTTCATACGTAACTCAACTCTTTCTCTACAAGTGTGAAAAGTTTTTTGTCTGGGGGACCTACGGCCGGTGAGCACCGATTTTTCAAAGCCGGGCACCCCTTCCATAGACTCCCATGTTAAACGTCAGTCTAGTCATGGACACAGTGAGGCATGGACACAGTGAGGCATGGACACAGTGAGGCAAAGTGAGGCACAGTGAGGAATGCTGATGGACACCCTAGGCTTATACTCGAGTCAATACGTTTTCCCAGTTTTTTGTGGTAAAATTAGGTGCCTCGGCTTATACTCGAGTATATACGGTATATATAAAAATGAAATTGCTCCCATTGCATTGTGGACAATCCACAACTTGGGGCAGCTGACGTGGCAAGTGGACAATCCACAACTTGTGGCAAGTGATGTGGCAAGTGACACGCTAAATACAACTACACTGCTGCTCTCAGCTGCTGATATCACTCTGGTCTCACAAAATAGCTAAAATCGTAAATAATACTGTTTTTGGAGCTTAGTGCGGCTCCTTATCATATACACGCAAATGTGGAAAAACACGGCATGCAAACGCCACAAAGCGCGCCTTTCTAAACGCCACTTTCAACCTTAGTTCTGAACGCTTTGCACCAGCGTCCCGTCTACATGGGGCCTAAAAACGCCTATGCCATTTACAGCTCAAAAACGCCATGGTGGCCATAGGCTAACATGGAGAGATGTTTTTAAGCTGCAAAAAACGCTCAAACAAGCGGCTGGAAAAACGTCCGTGTGCATGTAGCCTTATATTAACCACTTGCGCACTGCCCAGACCAAGTTTCACATTTCAGCGCTGATGCACTTTCAATGACTATTGCGCGCTCATACAACACTGTGGGGCTGATTTACGAAACGTTTGCGCCATGAGTATTGGCGCATCTGCGTGCGCAATGGCTGTTTTGGTATTTACAAAACATTAGCGCCGGTATCGCAGCCCTATTTGCCATTTACTATAGTGTTGTCGGCGGACGGGAGGAGGCGCTCAGTGCGCCACTATGGACCTGGCGCACAGCATGTTAAACACTAAATATAAAGAAGCTGGAAGTGAGAATATAATGGGGGTGATGTGAGGAAGTGTAGTGACACCTGCCCAAATAACAAACATGGCCAAAATTGAGTGATAAAGTAACTTTTTCAAAACCAGCCCGCTGCGCCGGCAAGTACGATTCGAGCTGCAGGAGGTTTTTCTGAGCTCAGCGCGGCAATTTTCCTTGTTTTCTTGCGCCAAGACACTGCGCCGGCAAAATCTTAGTAAATGTCAAGTCACGTAAACTAATTTGCATAAGTTGAACCGGCGCAGCTCTGAACTTCCTAGTGCACCAGCAAAATGACATTTCTAAAGGAAAAAAAAAAGGCATTTAAAAGCAGCCGCGGTTATATTGAATTGTCGGCTCCCGGCAATATAGAGAAAAGTAATTGAAAGTCTTTGCTAACCACAAAAAAAAAGCGTGGGGGTCCCCCAAATTCTATTACCAGGCCCTTTAGGTCTGGAATGGATATTAAGGGGAACCCCGCTGCAAATTTAAAAAAAAAATGACGTGGGGTTCCCCCCCAAATATCCATACCAGGCCCTTCAGATCTGGCATGGATTTTAAGGGGAACTCCACGCCAAATTAAAAAAAAAATGGCGTGGAGTACCCCCAAAAATCCACACCAGACCCTTATCCGAGCACATAACCTGGCCGGCCACAGGGGAAGAGGGGGGGACGAGAGCGGCCCCCCTCCCTCCTGAACTGTACCAGGCCACATGCCCTCAACATGGGGAGGATGTCCCCATGTTGATGGGGACAAGGGCCTCATCCCCACAACCCTTGCCCGGTGGTTGTGGGGGTCTGCGGGCGGGGGGCTTATCGGAATCTGGAAGACCCCTTTAACAAAGGGGACCCCCATATCCCAGCCCCCACCTATGTGAAATGGTAATGGGGTACAAATGTACCCCTACCATTTCACAAGGAAAGTGTCAAAAATGTAAAAAATGACAAGAGCCGGTTTTTGACAATTCCTTTATTAATGTCTTTTCTTCCATCTTCTTCCTTCTGTTTCTTCCATCTTCTTCCATCTTCTTCTTTTCTCCATTTGGGTTTCTTTCTCCATCTTCATCTTCCTCTTTATCTTCATCTTCCTTCTGTCTTCTCGTCCGCATCTTGCTCCGGCATCTTCCCTTCTTCTTTCTTCTCCGGCCGCTCCGTTTGAATTGGAGGTTCCCGCTGTGCGACGCTTCAGTTCTCCACTTGGTCCGCTGCCACCCGGTGGCTCCGCCCCCCTCTGACACCACGGGGAAAGTCCCCGTGAAATCCATGTGCGTCAGAGGGGGGCGGGGTCACCGGGTGTAAGCGGACCCAGAGGGGAACTGAAGAACTGAAGCGTCGCACAGCGGGAACGTCCAATTCAAACGGAGCGGCCGAAGAAGAAAGAAGAAGGGAAGACGCCTGAGCAAGATGCGGACGAGAAGACCGAAGGAAGAAGGAAGATGAAGATAAAGATAAAGAGGAAGATGAAGATGGAGGAAGAAACCCGAATGGAGAAAAGAAGAAGATGGAAGAAGATGGAAGAAGAAGAAGGAAGAAGATGGAAGAAAAGAAAAGACATTAATAAAGGAATTGTCAAAAACCGGCTCTTGTCATTTTTAAAAATTTTTACACTTTCTTTGTGAAATGGTAGGGGTACATTTGTACCCCATTACCATTTCACACAGGGGGGGCGGGATCTGGGGGTCCCCTTTGTTAAAGGGGTCTTCCAGATTCCGATAAGCCCCCCGCCCGCAGACCCCCACAACCACCGGGCAAGGGTTGTGGGGATGAGGCCCTTGTCCCCATGTTGAGGGCATGTGGCCTGGTACGGTTCAGGAGGGGGGGGCGCTCTCTCGTCCCCCCCTCTTTTCCTGCGGCCGGCCAGGTTATGTGCTCGGATAAGGGTCTGGTGTGGATTTTTGGGGGGACTCCACGCCATTTTTTTTTTAAATTTGGGGTAGTGTACCCCTTAAAATCCATGCCAGATCCGAAGGGCCTGGTATGGATATTTGGGGGGAACCCCACGTCATTTTTGTAAAAAATTTGCAGCCCTGAAGGTTTTTTTTTTTTGTGTAATCAAAGACTTTCAATGACTTTTATCTGTATTGACGGGAACCAGCAATTCATTACAGCCGCAAGGACTTTTAAATGACTGACTATTATTTTACTTTAGAAATGTCATTTTGCTCTCCAACTGTTATAAACATGGAAAACATGTGCTACTTTACAGGCATACTATAGACACCCCCCCGGGTATGATATTTAGGGCCAGTTCACACCGGATGCAGTGCAGTGCGTGTTTTTGATGCATGAAAAACGCAAAGAAAGTTGATCACATTAATGCCAATGGCATAGTTCACACCACTGCAGTCCGTTCCAGTGCGTTTCAGAAAGCAAAAAAAAAATTGGTCATGCTGCATTTTTTAGGTACAAAACTGTACTGGACCGCAGTAAAACACATCAAAAACGCAACGGAACGTACCAAAAATGCACTGGAATGCACCGGAACGCACCTAAATGCACCAAAGACGCACTGCAACACACTTGTCCTAAGTGAAAAGAGGGGGAAAAAAACACTGGACTGCATCAAAAACGCATCAAAAATGCACTGGAATGTGTCAAAAACGTGCATGCAGAAAAGCACCTGGAACACACCCAGACTGCGTTTCTATAGTGTGAACTAGGGCCAGTTCTCACCATAGAAACGCAATCAAGGATGCGTTCCAGGTGCTTTTCTGCATGCACGTTTTTCATGCGTTCCAGTGCATTTTTGGTACGTTTTTGATGCAGTCCAGTGCTTTTTTTTCACCCCTCTTTTTTATTAACCATAGATAAGGACAAGTGTGTTCCAGTGCGTTTTTGGTGCATTTAGGTGTATTCCTGTGCGTTCCAGTGCGTTTATGATGCGTTTTGATGCATTGCAGTACAGTCCAGTGCAGGTAAAATGCAGCATGTTCTACTTTTTTGGTGGAACTGGAACGCACTGGAACAAACACTGCCATTTAGAACCATATAACCAACTTTCCATGCATTTTGGATGCATAAAAAATGCAATGCACTGCATGTGGTGTGAAATGGCCCTTAAGCAATTTGGCATATTTAAAGGCACTTCTCTTTGTTTTGTTTTTGGTGTTTTCCAAATTGGTGACATTGATATATGTCCCTTAGGGTGGGACCTGGGCCCCCATTTTAAGGCCAATAACTAGAAGATAAGCCAGCCAAGTGGGGACTAGCAAAATTAACAAGTCAGTTCCCATAGACTGCAATGGTATTTGTTGGTGGGCGGGGGGTGATTGTCCCATCTCTAATTTTGTAGCATGCTGGATGATGTGCTTAATTTTGGATGGGGGGGGGGGGTTATTTTTTGCTAGCTGCATTGGTGTTGTTCTGCACATGCCCAGCCAGTTAGTTTTTTTTGGTGCTTTTTGTGTGTGAACAGCGCCTGGATATTTCTGGACATGCTCACTCAGAGAGTGTTTTTATGAGTTAGTAATTGAAGGACATCCTTAACAGGTGTAGCCACTTTGAATTTCAGTCTCTACATTGGGAGAACTTGCATTTTGGGTGTTTCATGGACTGTGCATGTGTTTTCAATTGCCTCCTTAGCACACAAACCTATGTTATATAAAGCTCAGAGGGAACATTTGTTCGCTTGCCCTGAGAAGAGGCAAGTGTGTGTGCGTGTGTGTGTCAAAATGTACATGTTGGTGTCCTTATCGAGTATGTAACACATGTATTTTATTTGTTCTGTCTTTGCAAAACAGGTGATTGGTTAACTTTTGTGGATTGTATTTTTTTGTGTGGGGAAAATGTTCCCCTGAAATAATTCTGATGTTGTTAATGTGTGTTGTTTGTTCACTTTGATTTAATTGTCTGTGCTGCATTTTTTTGGGCCAAATATTTCTCAAGATGTTGAGTCTGTAACTGTTTCAAATAGACCATGTTTTTTATTTTGCCTTCCCTTTTGTTTTGTTAACCAATAAAATTTGATGCAAAGTTTTGATGTTTGTTTTGTGTTTTCTTTGCAACAAATGTGACAGCTGATTGGCATGTCAAAACAAAACAGGTGTGATTTGTCTACCCTGGTGCCTTCATGCTAGCATATGCATGGATTGTGTGCTGCCATGGAGAGTCACCAGGAAATGAAAAATACAGAGCGGTAAGTATTCAATTTTCCTTTTTACTGCAGTGGTTCTCAGCCTCAGTCCTCAAGTACCCCCAACAGGACATGTTTTGTGAATTTATCTTATCGAGAATTGCTGTCCAAAAATCAAAACCATTGACTGTGATTTAAAGCACATGTGCAAGATGAAGGAAAACCTGCAAACATGGCCTTTTGGGGGTACTTGAGAAGCACTGATTTAGAGCACTGCACTTAAAAATAGCTCAAGGCAATACAATTCTAATTGTGGGCATTTTGAGGGAAACAAAGTAAGTGTTAGAACCCCTGCGTGTGTTTTTTTTTTTTTTTTTTGTAGTTTGGCCTTTGTGTCTCCTTTTCTTAACATTGGCTTCACTTCCTGTCACACAGCTAAACAGGAAGTGAAGGTAAAACCCTATCAATGTCTTTTCTTGGGGACACACAGATCAATCTAACTAGTGTCCCCATTAAGCAAATTGCACTCTAGCACTTTGTGTACACCCCAAATCATTGTATAGTTTGGGGTTTAGTAAAGACAAATCCACTCTGCAGTAAAAGTGTAGCTGCTGAAAATCTGAGGGAAAGTACTGGTGATTGGATGTTACAATCATGTAAAAGCAAAGATGGTGTTTTTTTTTTTTTGCTTGCATGTCCCCCTCAGATATACAGCAAGTGCACTTGTAGTGCAAAGTAGATTTGCCTTTAGTAAATAAACCCCAAAGTCCAAACTACCTAATAATTTGTGGTGTAGTGCAATGTGCATAATGGGGAAAGTATTTAGATTGACCTGTGTGTCCCGAAGGAAAGACATTGTTAGGGATTTTCCCTCACTTCCTGTGTGGCTATGTGTCAGGAAGTGAAATATTTGGAAGGATAAAGTGGCCAAATTATTTAGTTTAACTTTTCAAAGACTCATTCCTAAGTTGAATTGTGATGCATGTCAATGGCCCATTTAGACCCTCTTTAATCACTTGAGATCAGCGCTATAACTGATCGACGGCCACTGCATGGTCCTCAATTGCCGGGAGTCCGTCAATAAACGTCCTCCCCTTTGTGCGCGCGCGCTGTGGTCACCGAGTCACTGAGACTCGGGTGATGACAGATCCGAGTAAGGGGCCGATCCCTGCCCTTTACCATGTGATCAGCTGTCAGCAAATGACAGCTGATCACGTGATGTAAACAAAAGCTGGGTAATGGTTTTTGTTTTCTCCTTGTGCTGACAGCGTGAGCATAAAAAAAAGGCAATCACCGGCTTATGTGCAAGGGACATGGGGCCCAAAGAGGAAGAGGCAATTCTGCGTCATCTGTGACAATTAGTAGCCCCTGCCAGAGCCACCTATCAATGCCCACCACTGGTGCCAATCAGTGCTGCCTATCAGTGCCCATCAATGCCAACTATCATTGCCACCTAGCAGTGCCACTTCTCACTGCCCACCAGTGCCAACTAGCAATGCCACCTCTCAGTGCCCACCCTTGCCACCTTATCGGTGCCCATCAGTGCAGTCTCATCAGTGTACATCAATGAAGAAGAAAAATTACCTTTTTTAAAAATATTAACCAGTTTCCTACCGCCCACCGTCAAATGACATCCTTGGCTTTGTGCGGTGACATCTGAATGATGCCTGCAGCCGGCGATTCTGTGCACAATAAAAACGATCATAGTGGCAGTTCCGCCGCTTGATCGTTCTTATAGGCGGCGGGAGGGGACGTCCCCCACCCCCTTTTGCCGCCATCCGGTGCTTCTCCGGGCTCTCCCGTGCCATCTTGGGCTCGGAGAACGATTTGGAGATGACTGGTGACCATATGGTCACCAGTCATCTCTATGACCGTCGGAGGCCCGGGCGCGACGTTATGACATCACGCCGTGTTCCTGTATGTTAACCAAGCCGTGATCTCGGCTGTCAGCATGAGATTGGTGGTTTTTTTTTACCAATATCATGCTTTCCAGCCTGGAGGAGAGATGTGGGGTCTTATTGACCCCGCATCTCTCCATAAAGAGGACCTGTCACACACATTCCTATTACAAGGGATGTAATAGGAATAAAAGTGATCCAAAAAAAAAAAAGTAAAAAAAAGAGTAAGAAATACAAAAAAGTAAAAAAACAAAATAAAAAAAATAAGCAAAAATAAGAAAAAACGCCCATGTCCCCGGTAGCTCGCGCTCAGAAGCGAACACACACATAAGTCCCGCCCACATATGTCAATGCCGTTCAAACCACACGTGTGTTATTGCTGCGTGCGTTAGAATGAGTGCAACAATTCTAGCACTAGACCTCCTCTGTAATGCCAAAATGGTAACGTGTAAAAAATGTTAAAGCATCGCCTAGGGAGATTTTTAATTACTGAAGTTTGGTGTCATTCCATGAGTGTGCGCAATTTTAAAGCGTGACGTGTTAGGTATGTATTTATTCAGCATAACAACATCTTTCACATTATACCAAAAAATTGGCCTAACTTTACTGTTTTGTAATATTTTTAGCAAAAAAAGGCATTTGAAAATTTATTGCGCAAATACCGAGCGAGATAAAAATTTGCAATGACCGCCATCTTATTCCGTAGGGTGTCTGCTCCAAAAACATATATAATATACATATATAATTTATTTTTTAAACTCGGTCTTTTGTATTTATATGAAAAAAAAAAAAACACAAAGGTGATCAAATAGCACCAAAAGCAAGCTCTATTTGTGTGCCAAGAAATAATACATTTTCATTGGGTTACAGTGTTGTATGAGCGCGCAATTGTCATTGAAAGTGCATCAGCGCTGAAATGTGAAACTTGGTCTGGGCAGTGCGCAAGTGGTTAATATAAGGCTACATGCACACGGACGTTTTTCCAGCCGCTTGTTTGAGCGTTTTTTGCAGCTTAAAAACATCTCTCCATGTTAGCCTATGGCCTCATGGCCACCATGGCGTTTTTGAGCTCTAAATGGCATAGGCGTTTTTAGGCCCCATGTAGACGGGACGCTGGTGCAAAGTGTTCAGAACTAAGGTTGAAAGTGGCGTTTAGAAAGGCGCGCTTTGTGGCGTTTGCATGCCGTGTTTTACCACATTTGCGTGTATATGATAAGGAGCCGCCCTAAGCTCCAAAAACAGTATTATTTACGATTTTAGCTATTTTGTGAGACCAGAGTGATATCAGCAGCTGAGAGCAGCAGTGTAGTTGTATTTAGCGTGTCACTTGCCACAAGTTGTGGATTGTCCACTTGCCACGTCAGCTGCCCCAAGTTGTGGATTGTCCACAATGCAATGTAAGCAATTTCATTTTTATATATATAAATATATATATATATATATATATATATATATATATATATATATATATATATATATATATATTATGGTTTTTCCTCATTTGCCATAAATTTGGAGTTTATCAATATAAAAAAAAATAGGTCACCTTTAAAAACGCTTCTAAACTAAAATGCGGCTAAACGCTGGTACCGCGTCTGAAACGTGGAAATCTTTGGCGTCTGAAGGCATTTTTAGGCATTGTGAAAAACGATTTTAAGCGCAACTGCAGATTTTTTTTGCCAGGCCAAAAACAGTGTTTTGGATGTAATAGAATTCAATGGACCCGCATCCAAAACGCAAGTACTGCAATTTTGCGGCGATTTTTTGTTTTACCTGTTTATAGCTGGTTGTTAAAGGAAATGTAAAAAAAAAAAAACTGCCGGTTCAAAAAAAAAAAAAAAAAAACAAGAAAAAAAAAACAGCGTGGGGTCCCCCCCCAGGTCCATACCAGGCCCTTGGGTCTAGTATGGATTCAAAGAGGACCCCCCCAAAAATGAAAAAAAATGGCGTGGGGTCCCCTAAAAATACACACCAGACCCTTTATCCGAGCACTCAACCTGGCAGGCCGCAGGGGAAGAGGGGGGGACGAGAGAGCGGCCCCCCCTCCCTCCTGAACCATACCAGGCCGCATGCCCTCAACATGGGGGGTTTGGTGCTTCGGAGCAGGGGGGGCGACCTGCGGCCCCCCCACCCCAAAGCACCCTGCCCCCATGTTGATGGGGACAAGGGCCTCTTCCCGACAACCCTGGCCGTTGGTTGTCGGGGTCTGCGGGCGGGGGGCTTATCGGAATCCGGGAGCCCCCTTTAATAAGGGGGACCCCAGATACCTGCCCCCACCCTATGTGAATGAGTATGGGGTACATCGTACCCCTACCCATTCACCTGGTGGCAAAATAAGTCAATAAAAAAGACAACATAGGTTTGAAAAGTAATTTATTGGGCAGCTCCGGTGGTCTTCTTCCGACTTCGGGGGTCTTTCTGCCGGGCGCCCCGCTATCTTCTGCCAGCTCTTTTGCTAGCGGGGGTCCCGGGCTTCCTCGCTGCCTTCTCCCGCTCTCCGGTGCCTTCTCCACGATCTCCGGTTCTTCTCCCACTCTCCGGTGCCTTCTCCACGATCTCCGGTTCTTCTCCCGCTCTCCGGTGTCTTCTCCACGATCTCCGGTTCTTTCTGCCTTCTGCCGGGCGCCCCGCTATCTTCTTCCAGCTCTTTTGCTAGCGGGGGCCGGTCTTCTTCGTCGCCTTCTTCCCTCTTCTCTTCGCCCGATGTTGCCTCGTCGCTGTCTGCCGCTACAATGCTCTGTCCGAGCAGCGGTGCCACTTATATTGGCATGGGGCGTGGTCACCGGCTGATGCCACCGCTGACCCCGCCCCCGGTTCACGTCACAGTCCCATCATTCCCCGGGACTGTGACATCATACAGGGGCGGGGTCAGCGGTGGCATCAGCCGGTGACCACACCCCATGCCAATAAAAGTGGCACCGCTGCTCGGACAGATCATTGCAGCGGTGGACAGCGGCGAGGCAACATCGGGCGAAGAGAAGAGGGAAGAAGGCGACGAAGAAGACCGGCCCCCGCTGGCAGAAGATAGCGGGGCGCCCGGCAAAAAGAACCGGAGATCATGGAGAAGACACCGGAGAGCGGGAGAAGAACCGGAGATCGTGGAGAAGGCACCGGAGAGCGGGAGAAGAACCGGAGATCGTGGAGAAGGCACCGGAGAGCGGGAGAAGAACCGGAGAACAGAACAAGAGACCCCTGAAGTTGGAAGAAGGCGACGACAAAGCCCGGGCGCCCCGCTAGCAAAAGAGCTGGAAGAAGATAGCGGGGCGCCCGGCAGAAAGACCCCCGAAGACGACGAGGAAGCCCGGGACCCCGCTAGCAAAAGAGCTGGAAGAAGATAGCGGGGCGCCCGGCAGGGAGACCCCCGAAGACGACGAGGAAGCCCGGGACCCCGCTAGCAAAAGAGCTGGAAGAAGATAGCGGGGCGCCCGGCAGGAAGACCCCCGGAGCTGCCTAATAAATTACTTTAAAAACCTGTGTTGTGTTTTTTATTACCTTTTTTTGCCACCAGGTAAATGGGTAGGGGTACGATGTACCCCATACTCATTCACATAGGGTGGGGGGCTCCCGGATTCCGATAAGCTCCCACCCGCAGACCCCGACAACCAACGGCCAGGGTTGTCGGGAAGAGGCCCTTGTCCCCATCAACATGGGGGCAGGGTGCTTTGGGGTGGGGGGGCCGCAGGTCGCCCCCCTGCCCCAAAGCACCCACCCCCCCATGTTGAGGGCATGCGGCCTGGTACGGTTCAGGAGGGAGGGGGGGCCGCTCTCGTCCCCCCCTCTTCCCCTGCAGGCCTGCCAGGTTGCGTGCTCGGATAAGGGTCTGGTATGGATTTTGGGGGGGACCCCACGCCGTTTTTTTTGGCTTAGGGGGTTTCCCTTTAAATCCATACCAGACCTAAGGACCTGGTATGCTCCTGGAGGGGAACCCCCACGCCGTTTTTTTCATTAAAATTCGGCGTGGAGTTCCCCTTCATGATTCATACCAAACACGGGACAGCGAGGCTGCCGAGAACCAGCGCAATGCCATCGCGCTGGAGACATTTTCGGCCAGCTAGTCGCCTCTAGGACACGACTTGAGCGGTTGCTTCACGCGCTCAGGTCGTGTTCAAGTCGCCTCGCAAAGTCGCGCTGTCCCTGTGTCAGCCGGCACATGAGTCGCCCCGCGAGTCGGATACGCTTCATCCGACTTCCCGGGCGACCTCTGTTCAAATCAATGGGCTCCCATAGGGAACCATTCATTTTCAATAGAGCGCCGCTGACATTTGTATTTACTATAACAGTGCGCCGCTGGTTCCTGCGCCAAGTGAAGGAGTTATCCGGCGCACCAATTAAGGTTAGAACCAGCGCAGCGCACTGTTATTAGTAAATCAGCCCCTGTAACCCAATGAAAATTTATTATTTCTTGGCACACAAATAGAGCTTGCTTTTGGTGCTATTTGATCACCTTTGTGTTTTTTTTTCTTTTTTTTTCTATAAATACAAAAGACTGAGTTTAAAAAAAAAAAAAAATGGATATTTTAACCACTTCAGCACTGGGCCTATTCTGACACTTCTCTCCTTCATGTAAAAATCATAAATTTATGGCTATAAAATTACTTCAAAACACCAAACATTATATATGTGTTTTAGAGCAGACACCCTAGGGAATAAGATGGCGGTCATTGCAAATTTTTATCTCGCTCGGTATTTGCGCAATAAATTGTCAAACGCCTTTTTTTTGCTAAAAATATTACAAAACAGTAAAGTTAGGCCAATTTTTTGGTATAATGTGAAAGATGTTGTTATGCTGAGTAAATAGATACCTAACACGTCAAGCTTTAAAATTGCGCACACTCATGGAATGACACCAAACTTCAGTAATTAAAAATCTCCCTAGGCGATGTATTAAATTTTTTTACACGTTACCATTTTGCCATTACAGAGGAGGTCTCGTGCTAGAATTGTTGCACTCGTTCTAACGCACGCAGCAATAACTCACATGTGTGGTTTGAACGGCGCTTACATATGTGGGCGGGACTTACGTGTGTGTTCGCTTCTGAACGTGAGCTACCGGGGACATGGGCGTTTTTTCTTATTTTTGCTTATTTTTTATTTTTATTTTTTTGTATTTCTTACTCTTTTTTTTTTTTTTTGGATCACTTTTATTCCTATTACAAGGAATGTAAACATCCCTTGTAATAGGAATGTGTGTGACAGGTCCTCTTTATGGAGAGATGCGGGGTCAATAAGACCCCACATCTCTCCTCTAGGCTGGAAAGCATGATATTGGTCCAAAAAAATCACCAATCTCATGCTGACAGCCGAGATCACGGCTTGGTTAACATACAGGAACACGGCGTGATGTCATAACGTCACGCCCGGGCCTCCGACGGTCATAGAGATGACTGTTGACCATCTGGTCACCAGTTATCTCCAAATCGTTCTCCGAGCCCAAGATGGCACGGGAGAGCCCGGAGAAGCAACGGATGGCGGCAAGAGGGGGGGGGAACGTCCCCTCCCGCCGCCTATAAGAACGATCAAGCGGCGGAACTGCCACTATGATCGTTTTTATTGTGCACAGAATCGCCGGCTGAAAAGAATGATATCTGAATGATGCCTGCAACTGCAGGCATCATTCAGATGTCACCGCACAAAGCCAAGGATGTCATTTGACGGTGGGCGGTAGGAAACTGGTTAATATTTTTAAAAAGGTAATTTTTCTTCTTCATTGATGTACACTGATGAGACTGCACTGATAAGGTGGCAAGGGTGGGCACTGAGAGGTGGCATTGTAGTTGGCACTGGTGGGCAGTGAGAAGTGGCACTGTTAGGTGGCAATGATAGTTGGCAGTGATGGGCACTGATAGGCAGCACTGCTAGGTGCCACTGATTGGCACCAGTGGTGGGCATTGATAGGTGGCACTGGCAGGGGCTACCAATTGTCACAGATGACGCAGAATTGCCTCTTCCTCTTCGGGCCCCATGTCCCTTGCACATAAGCCGGTGATTGCCTTTTTTTTATGCTCACGCTGTCAGCACAAGGAGAAAACAAAAACCATTACCCAGCTTTTGTTTACATCACGTGATCAGCTGTCATTTGCTGACAGCTGATCACATGGTAAAGGGTAGGGATCGGCCCCTTACTCGGATCTGTCATCACCCGAGTCTCAGTGACTCGGTGACCACAGCACGCGCGCACAAAGGGGAGGACGTTTATTGACGGACTCCCGGCAATTGAGGACCATGCTGTGGCCGTCAATCAGTTATAGCGCTGATCTCAAGTGATTAAAGAGGGTCTAAATGGGCCATTGACATGCATCACAATTAAACTTAGGAATGAGTCTTTGAAATGTTAAACTAAATAATTTGGCCACTTTATCCTTCCAAATAATTCACTTCCTGTCACACAGGAAGTGAGGGAAAATCCCTAACAATGTCTTTCCTTGGAGACACACAGGTCAGTCCAAATACTTTCCCCATTATGCACATTGCACTCCAGCATATTGCGGGGTACACCACAAATTATTAGGTAGTTTGGACTTTGGGGTTTATTTACTAAAGGCAAATCTACTTTGCACTACAAGTGCACTTGCTGTATATCTGAGGGGGACATGCCAGCAAAAAAAAAAAAACACCATCTTTGCTTTTACATGATTGTAACATCCAATTACCAGTACTTTCCCTCAGATTTTCAGCAGCTACACTTTTACTGCAGAGTGGATTTGTCTTTACTAAACCCCAAACTATACAATGATTTGGGGTGTACACAACAAAGTGCTAGAGTGCAATTTGCTTAATGGGGACACTAGTTAGATTGATCTGTGTGTCCCCAAGAAAAGACATTGGTAGGGTTTTACCTTCACTTCCTGTTTAGCTGTGTGACAGGAAGTGAAGCCAATTTTAAGAAAAGGAGACACAAAGGCCAAACTACAAAAAAAAAAAAAAAAAAACACACACGCAGGGGTTCTAACACTTACTTAGTTTCCCTCAAAATGCCCACAATTAGAATTGTATTGCCTTGAGCTATTTTTAAGTGCAGTGCTCTAAATCAGTGCTTCTCAAGTACCCCCAACAGGCCATGTTTGCAGGTTTTCCTTCATCTTGCACATGTGCTTTAAATCACAGTCAATGGTTTTGATTTTTGGACAGCAATTCTCGATAAGATAAATTCACAAAACATGTCCTGTTGGGGGTACTTGAGGACTGAGGCTGAGAACCACTGCAGTAAAAAAGGAAAATTGAATAGTTACCGCTCTGTATTTTTCATTTTCTGGTGACGCTCCATGGCAGCACACAATCCATGCATATGCTAGCATGAAGGCACCAGGGTAGACAAATCACACCTGTTTTGTTTTGACATGCCAATCAGCTGTCACATTTGTTGCAAAGAAAACACAAAACAAACATCAAAACTTTGCATCAAATTTTATTGTTCAACAAAAAAAGGGAAGGCAAAATAAAAAACATGGTCAATTTGAAATAGTTACAGACTCAACATCTTGAGAAATATTTAGCCAAGCCAGACAATTAAATCAAAGTGAACAAACACACACATTAACAACATCAGAATTATTTCAGGGGAACATTTTCCCCACACAAAAAAATACAATCCACAAAAGTTAACCAATCACCTGTTTTGCAATGACATAACAAATAAAATACATGTGTTACAAACTCGATAAGGACACCAACATGTACATTTTGACACACACACACACACGCCTCCTCTCAGGGCAAGTGAATGAATGCTCCCTCTGAGCTTTATATAACATATGTTTGTGTGCTAATGAGGCAATTGAAAACACATGCACAGTCCATGAAACACCCAAAATGCAAGTTCTCCTAATGTAGAGACTGAAATTCAAAGTGGCTACACCTGTTAAGGATGTCCTTCAATTACTAACCCATAAAAACACTCTCTGAGTGAGCATGCCCAGAAATATCCAGGCGCTGTTCACACACAAAAAGCACCCCAAAAAAAAACCTAACTGGCTGGGCATGTGCAGAACAACACCAATGCAGCTAGCAAAAAATAACCCTCCCCCCGTCCAAAATTAAGCACATCATCCAGCATGCTACAAAATTAGAGATGGGACAATCACCCCCCGCCCACCAACAAATACCATTGCAGTCTATGGGAACTGACTTGTTAATTTTGCTAGTCCCCACTTGGCTGGCTTATCTTCTAGTTATTGGCCTTAAAATGGGGGCCCAGGTCCCATCCTAAGGGACATATATCAATGTCACCAATTTGGAAAACACCAAAAACAAAACAAAGAGAAGTGCCTTTAAATATGCCAAATTGCTTAAGGGCCATTTCACACCACATGCAGTGCATTGCGTTTTTTATGCATCCAAAATGCATGGAAAGTTGGTTATATGGTTCTAAATGGCAGTGTTTGTTCCAGTGCGTTCCAGTTCCACCAAAAAAGTAGAACATGCTGCATTTTACCTGCACTGGACTGTACTGGAACGCATCAAAACGCATCATAAACGCACTGGATTGCACAGGAACACACCTAAATGCACCAAAAACGCACTGGAACACACTTGTCCTTATCTATGGTTAATAAAAAAGAAGGGTGAAAAAAAAAGCACTGGACTGCATCAAAAACGTACCAAAAATGCACTGGAACGCATGAAAAACGTGCATGCAGAAAAGCACCTGGAACGCATCCTGGATTGCGTTTCTATGGTGTGAACTGGCCCTAGTTCACACTATAGAAATGCAGTCTGGGTGCATTCCAGGTGCTTTTCTGCATGCGTGTTTTTGACACATTCCAGTGCATTTTTGATGCGTTTTTGATGCAGTCCAGTGTTTTTTTTCCCCTCTTTTCACTTAGGACAAGTGTGTTGCAGTGCGTCTTTGGTGCATTTAGGTGCGTTCCGGTGCATTCCAGTGCATTTTTGGTACGTTCCGTTGCGTTTTTGATGTGTTTTACTGGGGTCCAGTACAGTTTTGTACCTAAAAAATGCAGCATGACCAATTTTTTTTTTGCTTTCTGAAACGCACTGGAACGGACTGCAGTGGTGTGAACTATGCCATTGGCATTAATGTGATCAACTTTCTTTGCGTTTTTCATGCATCAAAAAAACGCACTGCACTGCATCCGGTGTGAACTGGCCCTAAATATCATACCCGGGGGGGTGTCTATAGTATGCCTGTAAAGTAGCACATGTTTTCCATGTTTATAACAGTTGGAGAGCAAAATTACATTTTTAAAGTAAAATAATAGTCATTTAAAAGTCCTTGCGGCTGTAATGAATTGCTGGTTCCCGTCAATACAGATAAAAGTCATTGAAAGTCTTTGATTACACAAAAAACTAAAGCGTGGGGGTCCCCCAAATTCCATTACCAGGCCCTTCAGGTCTGGAATGGATATTAAGGGGAACCCCGCTGCAAATTTTTTAAAAAAATTACGTGGGGTTCCCCCCAAATATCCATACCAGGCCCTTCAGATCTGGCATGGATTTTAAGGGGAACTCCACCCCAAATAAAAAAAAAAAAGGCGTGGAGTCCCCCCAAAAATCCACACCAGACCCTTATCCGAGCACATAACCTGGCCGGCCGCAGGAAAAGAGGGGGGGGGGACGAGAGAGCGCCCCCCCTCCTGAACTGTACCAGGCCACATGCCCTCAACATGGGGAGGATGTCCCCATGTTGATGGGGACAAGGGCCTCATCCCCACAACCCTTGCCCGGTGGTTGTGGGGGTCTGCGGGCGGGGGGCTTATCGGAATCTGGAAGACCCCTTTAACAAAGGGGACCCCCAGATCCCGGCCCCCCCTGTGTGAAATGGTAATGGGGTACAAATGTACCCCTACCATTTCACAAAGAAAGTGTAAAAAATTTAAGAAATGACAAGAGCCGGTTTTTGACAATTCCTTTATTAATGTATTTTCCTTTCTTCCATCTTCTTCTTCCATCTTCTTCTTCCATCTTCTTCTTCCATCTTCTTCTTCCATCTTCTTCTTCCATCTTCTTCTTTTCTCCATTCGGGTTTCTTCCTCCATCTTTATCTTCATCTTCCTTCTTCCTTCAGTGTTCTCGTCCGCATCTTGCTCCGGCGTCTTCCCTTCTTCTTTCTTCTCCGGCCGCTCCGTTTGAATTGGAGGTTCCCGCTGTGTGACGCTTCAGTTCTCCTCTGGGTCCGCTTACACGCGGTGACCCCGCCCCCCTATGACGCACATGGATTTCACAGGGACTTTCCCCGTGGTGTCAGAGGGGGGCGGAGCCACCGGGTGGCAGCGGACCAAGTGGAGAACTGAAGCGTCACCCAGCGGGAACCTCCAATTCAAACGGAGCGGCCGGAGAAGAAAGAAAAAGGGAAGACGCCGGAGCAAGATGCGGACGAGAAGACCGAAGGAAGAAGGAAGATGAAGATAAAGATGAAGATGAGGATGAAGATATAGATGAAGAGTAAAAAACCCGAATGGAGAAAAGAAGAAGATGGAAGAAGAAGATGGAAGAAGAAGAAGGAAGAAGATGGAAGAAAAGAAAAGACATTAATAAAGGAATTGTCAAAAACCGGCTCTTGTCATTTTTTACATTTTTGATACTTTCCTTGTGAAATGGTAGGGGTACATTTGTACCCCATTACCATTTCACATAGGGGGGGCCGGGATCTGGGGGTCCCCTTTGTTAAATTGGTCTTCCAGATTCCGATAAGCCCCCCGCCTGCATGTTGAGGGCATGTGGCCTGGTACGGGTCAGGAGGGGGGGGGGGGGCGCTCTCTCGTCCCCCCCTCTTCCCCTGCGGCCGGCCAGGTTATGTGCTCGGATAAGGGTCTGGTGTGGATTTTTGGGGGGACTCCATGCCATTTTTTTTTAAATTTGCAGCGGGGTTCCCCTTAATATCCATTCCAGACCTGAAGGGCCTGGTAGTTGAATTTGGGGGACCCCCACGCTAAGAGTTCCCCTTAAAATCCATGCCAGATCTGAAGGGCCTTGTGTGGATATTTGGGGGGAACCCCACGTCATTTTTTTTTATTTGCAGCGGGGTTCCCCTTAATATCCATTCCAGACCTGAAGGGCCTGGTAGTTGAATTTGGGGGACCCCCACGCTTTTTTTTGTGGTTAGCAAAGACTTTCAATGACTTTTCTCTATATTGCCGGGAGCCGACAATTCATTATAGCCGCGGGTGCTTTTAAATGCCTTTTTTTTCCTTTAGAAATGTCATTTTTCAGGCTCACTGGGAAGTTCAGAGCTGCGCCTGTTCAACTTATGCAAATTAGTTTACGTGACTTGACATTTACTAAGATTTTGCCGGCGCAGTGTCTTGGCGCATTCGAACCATTGAAATTCCCACGCTGAGCTCAAAAAAACCTCCCGCAGCTCGAATCGTACTTGCCGGCACAGCGGGCTGGTTTTGAAAAAGTTACTTTATCACTCAATTTTGGCCATGTTTGTTATTTGGGCAGGTGTCCCTACACTTCCTCACATCACCCCACATGACCCCCATTATATTCTCACTTCCAGCTTCTTTATATTTAGTGTTTAACATGCCGTGTGCCAGGTCCATAGTGGCGCACTGAGCGCCTCCTCCCGTCCGCCGACAACACTATAGTAAATGGGAAATAGGGCTACGATACCGGCGCTAATGTTTTGTAAATACCAAAACAGCCATTGCGCACGCAGATGCGCCAATACTCATGGCGCAAATGTTTCGTAAATCAGCCCCATCCTCTTTTAAAGCCATTTTGACCCTTCACTAGTGTTGGGGGATCACATATCACCACACTTTCCCAAAAATTTGTAGCCTCAGTCTGCAGCACTGCCAGGAATGTAGCTGCATGGAACTGAATGTGACAGTTGTGTACACAGCCATTTCTCCCTCCCTGGCTGTGGATATGCAGAGTGACATCACAGGGAGAGGAAAGAGAGTCAGACAAGACATTGTGATTGGCTCCAGTTTAGCCTGGGAAAGGATAGAGCTTGTCCAGGGAGCTGCATAACTCCCCACAAGTAACCTCTCAAGCAACTTTGGTGTTCACTGTCAGTCTGTCTACTTAGGCTCAGGGTATTAACTAAAGTAAACAATGTAGTATGACTTCCAACACAATGAAGATTTGGATTAATTGGTTGTGCAAAACAATGCAGGCCCCAGAGAGGTAAGTAATGAGGAGGGATAGGATTAGGCAGACAATTCTTATTGAAAATATCATTAACCATTTAACGACCGCTCACTGTATATATACGTCGGCAGAATGGCACCGACAGGCACAATCACGTAGAGCATACGTGATCGCCTTTGTACAGTTGGGGGGTCCGATCGGACCCCCCTTCTATACAGTGAGCGGCCGTTAATCGTTGGGGAGCGTTCGGAGATGAGGGGGCGACCATTCGATTTCGGCCACCCCCTCGCGATCGCTCCCGGCCAATGAAAATGCTTCCTCTGCCATGTGATGTAAACACAGGCAGTAGGAAGTGATGTCATCTCCCTCGCGGCGGTCTTTTCGATTCCGGCGCCGAGGAGAGAGGAAGCAGGTTAGTGCACCAGCAGTCCACTGACACGTAGGTACACATAGGCACACATTTCACCCCCCAGTCACCCCCAGATCACCCCCCAGGTCACCCCCCAGCCCCCAATCACAGTGTCACTGATTGCAGTGATCATTTATTTTACTGATCACTGCTTTTAGTGTCATCTGTGATAGTAAAAAGTTGCAGGGCAGTTAGGATTAGGCCCCTTTAGGTCCAGGGTAGACCCCTAACCCCCCCTAATAAAGGTTTAACCCCTTGATCGCCCCCCAGGTAACCCTTTCACCCCCTAACGCCAGCGTCACTAAGCGATCGTATTTTCGATCGCTGTATTTAGTGCCGGTGGTGCCCTAGATAGCCAGTTAATTATTTTTAGGTTCGCCGCAGGTTTTTATTAGCGTCAGGTACCCCCATATATTATTTTAACCCCCTGATTGCCCCTAGAGTTAACCCTTTCACCAGTGATCACCGTATAAGCGTCACTGGTGACACTGGTTACCCAGTTAGTTATTTAGTTATTTAGGTAACCCGTCAGGTTTTTATATAGCGTCGGGTACCCCCATATTTAACCTAATAAAGGTTTTAACCCCCTGATTGCCCCTAGTTAACCCTTTCACCAGTGATCACCATATAAAGGTTACGGGTGACGCTGGTTGGTTAGTTTGCTTTTTATAGCATCAGGGCACCCGCCGTATATAACCCAATAAAGGTTTAACCCCTTGATCGCCCTGCGGGTGAGATCAATTAGGTTTTAGCGCCAGAGAGGGTCTGCGTCGCCCCAGGCAGCGTTAGGTTAGTGCCAGTAACGCTAACACCCACGCGCAAAGCATACACCTCCCTTAGTGGTATAGTATCTGATCAGATCTATACTAGCGTCCCCAGCGGTTTAGGGTTCCCAAAAACGCAGTGTTAGCGGGATCAGCCCAGATACCTGCTAGCACCTGCGTTTAGCCCCTCCGCCCAGCCTAGCCCAGCCCAGCCCACCCAAGTGCAGTATCGATCGATCACTGTCACTTACCAAACACAAAACACATAACTGCAGCGTTCGCAGAGACAGTCCTGATCCCTGCGACCGCTAACAGTTTTTTTTGTAGCGTTTGATATATTTGCTGACGACAGTCGGGTGCTTTTTTTTCCTGTGAATCTTACTAGTGTACCCCTAAATTTAGAGCCCAAAATGGCAAGTCGAAGGTACACTAGTAAAGAGGCCTACGAGATTCTGAGCATGACAGATAGTGAAGAGGAGGTCACGTATCTGTCAGATTCAGGCTCAGAATATCTTCCCGTAGAAGACAGTGACGTCAGCGGCCCCACGTCAGATAGCTCTGATGACGAAGTTGAGGTCCCTGCTAAGGTCAGGTGTACCCGATCCCGATCTTCTGAGGTTGTTGAGGAGCAAGAACCGCAGGGCTCTCGTATCATGGAGCAGAGGAGTACTAGCGCCGCTATTCCTTCTGGTGAATTGGCAAGCACCAGCGGCCTAGTACAGCCTGGGCGTACATCCAGCACTGCAGTATCACGTGGTGACGTGGTGAGTCCCATAAGTGCAGTTCAAGCTGGCGAGGTGGCAAGCACAAGTAGTGTCCCGCTGCCACCAATAAGAAGACAAAGGCAGGCCCGTCGTACCCATAGTGCCCTTCCTGCAGAATTCGCCTATCCTGATTGGGTCCCCACCACTTCTGCAGAACCCGTACTTCCCCCATTCACTGCCCAACCCGGTATTCAGGTGGAAACAGCTGATTTTATGCCAATCGATTATTATTCGCTGTTTTTCACGGAAGATCTCTATAGATCTATTGTGGACCAGAGTAATTTATATGCTGGTCAATTCATCGCCGCTAATCCCCAGTTGCCTTCCATAGCCAAAGATTGGAAACCAATTACGGTTTCCGAATTTAAGACCTTTCTGGGCCTTTCCCTCAACATGGGCACACATAAATTCCCGTCATTGCGTGCTTATTGGTCCACGCACCCAATTGACCACATGCCCGTGTTCTCTGCCTCCATGCCCAGGAAACGATACGAGCAGATTTTGCGGTTCATGCACTTCAACGACAATGAACTTTGTCGTCCACGTGGGGACCCTGAATACGACCGGCTCTATAAAATTCGGCCCCTCATAAACCACTTCAACGAACGTTTTGCAGCCTTGTTTATTCCCGATCAAGTTGTCTGCGTTGATGAGTCCCTGATTAAATTTTCTGGCCGCTTGGCTTTCAAGCAGTACCTTCCCAGCAAGCGTGCCAGATACGGGGTCAAGCTCTATAAGTGCTGTGACAGGGCAACAGGCTATGTATGGAGCTTTATGGTTTATGAGGGAAAAGACAGTCAGGTTGAGCCGGTCAGCTGCCCGGATTACATAGGGAGCGCTGGCAAGATAGTGTGGAACTTGGTGTCACCCTTATTCGGAAAGGGGTACCACTTGTATGTGGACAATTATTACACGAGCGTGCCACTGTTTAGTCACTTGTTTGATCATCAGATTGGAGCATGTGGCACCGTGCAACCTAATCGCCGGGGCTTTCCCCAGCGGCTTGTAGATGCCCGTCTTAGGCTGGGGGAGAGAGCCTGCGTAAAGTGTAATAACTTGCTCACTATGAAGTGGAGGGACAATAAGAATGTTTTCCTTCTTACCTCCCTTCATGCAGACACGACAGTCCAAATTCCTACGGCGACTGGTGTTGTGGAGAAACCCCTCTGTGTCCACGAATATAACAAAAATATGGGAGGGGTGGACCTCAACGACCAGTTGATGGCGCCGTATCTAATTGACCGTAAGGCGAGACGCTGGTACAAAAAAGTGTCTCTATCCTTATTTCAATTGGCTTTGCTGAACGCTCTTGTGCTATACAGAGCTTCAGGCGGGACTTTATCTCTTCTAAAATTCCAGAATGAGATAGTCACAGAACTCCTGTATCCAGGCGGTTCTGCACCTCACCATCCCCTACCAAATGCAGTAAGCCGGCTGCATGAGAGGCATTATACGCATCTCCTCCCGAGTACCCCTACCCAACGAACCCCCCAAAAAAGATGTCGTGTCTGTAGCAAGCGCGGATTTAGGCGTGACACCCGTTATTATTGTCCACTCTGTCCTGACAAACCTGGTCTTTGCGTTGGTGAATGTTTTGAACGCTACCACTCAAAAGTGAAGTTTTAGCGTAGGGTACAGCATTTCACAGACTAGGACACACTTACACAGGGTCTCCCAAGATGCCATTACATTTTGAGAGACCCGAACCATTACAGTTGTTAAAGTTTAAAAAAAAAGTTTAAAAAAGAAAAAAAAAAAACGTAAAAAACAAAAACACAAAAAAAATATAAAATAAAAAAAACAAAAATAGTTGTAGTTTTATTGTTCTCTCTCTCTCTCTCTCTCTCTCTCTCTATTTTCTCTCTATTGTTCTGCTCTTTTTTACTGTATTCCATTCTGCAATGTTTTATCATGCTTGCTTTTCAGGTATGTAATTTTTTGTTTTCAGGTGCGCCATTCAACTGCAGCGCGGAATTATTTATCTTGACAGCAACAGCGTTTGCTCCCACGATACATAAAGCCGTGACTCCAGTGCTGTAGGAGGTGATTTCACCACCACAGTTAAAAAAAAAGAGCATATATGCCGAAGCATGGGGGCAGCAGGGGCGGAGGAGCGATTTTGCTCCTAATGCCGCGTATATACGGTCGAAATTCTGACGGAGGCTTGCCTGTGGAAAAGTTCGACCGTGTGTACGCGGCATAACTTTTTTGCGGGAGGATGCCCCCATGCTTCGGCATATATATATTTTAGGCACAGGTTGCGTTAAAAAAATGTTTTATTTTTTACTAGGTTTTGTTTTGGTATTTGCTTTGCAGGTATGGTATGGTAAGGTCTTACTGTTGTACTGTAATGTTACTTTGTTTTAATGTTAACCATCATTTGCTTAGCAGGTACGCCATTCAGTTGCATCGCGGATTTATTTATCTTGACAGCAACAGCGTTTGCTCCCACGATACATAAAGCCGTGACTCCAACGCTGTAGGAGGTGATTTCACCACCACAGTTAAAAAAAAGAGCATATATGCCGAAGCATGGGGGCAGCAGGGGCGGAGGAGCGATTTTGCTCCTAATGCCGCGTATATACGGTCGAAATTCCGACGGAGGCTTGCCCGTGGAAAAGTTTGACCGTGTGTACGCGGCATAACCTTTTATGCCGCGTACATACGGTCGAAATTTCGACAAAGGCTTGCCCGTGGAAAAGTCAGACCGTGTGTACGCGGCATAACTTTTTTGCGGGAGGATGCCCCCATGCTTCGGCATATATATATTTTAAGCACAGGTTGCGTTAAAAAAATGTTTTATTTTTTACTAGGTTTTGTTTTGGTATTTGCTTTGCAGGTATGGTATGGTAAGGTCTTACTGTTGTACTGTAATGTTACTTTGTTTTAATGTTAACCATCATTTGCTTAGCAGGTACGCCATTCAGTTGCATCGCGGATTTATTTATCTTGACAGCAACAGCGTTTGCTCCCACGATACATAAAGCCGTGACTCCAACGCTGTAGGAGGTGATTTCACCACCACAGTTAAAAAAAGAGCATATATGCCGAAGCATGGGGGCAGCAGGGGCGGAGGAGCGATTTTGCTCCTAATGCCGCGTATATACGGTCGAAATTCCGACGGAGGCTTGCCCGTGGAAAAGTTTGACCGTGTGTACGCAGCATAACCTTTTATGCCGCGTACATACGGTCGAAATTCCGACGAAGGCTTGCCCGTGGAAAAGTCCGACCGTGTGTACGCGGCATAACTTTTTTGCGGGAGGATGCCCCCATGCTTCGGCATATATGCCCATCATTAGAAGTGGGTGGATGAAGGGAGGTATTCTAATGGTGGGCATACCCACCGATTAATCTCTTTTTTTCGTTCAGCCAACAGGCTACATGAAAAAAAAGATTACAATACATGTCCAACAAGGACCAGCAACGTACTGGTATGTTGCTGGACTTTGAATGGTTATACCAGATTGATGCCTGCAGGTATCATTCTTTTCAGCCAGCGGCCGGCTTTCATGTAAAAGCAATCCTAGTGGCTAATTAGCCTCTGGACTGCTTTTATAAGCAGTGGGAGGGAATGCCCCCCCCGGATATAAACAGCGCCATTGGGAACTTGGGAAAGCATTTTATCACACCGATCTTGGTGTGGTCAGATGCTTTGAGGGCAGAGGAAAGATCTAGGGTCTAACCCCCCATTTTTTTTCAAAAAAAGAGTACCTGTCACTACTTATTGCTATCATAGGGGATATTTACATTCCCTGAGATAACAATAAAAATGATTAAAAATAAATAAATATGGAAGGAACAATTTAAAAATAAAATAAAAAAGCAAAATAAATAATAATAAAAAAAAAAGAAAAAAAAAAAGCACCGCTGTCCCCCCCTGCTCTTGCGCAAAGGCGAACGCAAGCGTCGGTCTAGCGTCATATGTAAATAGCAATTGCATCATGCATGTGAGGTATCACCGCGAAGGTCAGATCGAGGGCAGTAATTTTAGCAGTAGACCTCCTCTGTAAATCCAACGTGGTAACCTGTAAAGTCTTTTAAATGCTTTTAAAAATGAATGTAGTTTCTCGCCGCTGCGCGTTTGTGCGCAATTTTAAAGCATGTCGTGTTTGGTATCCATGTACTCGGCCTAAGATCATCTTTTTTATTTCATCAAACATTTGGGCAATATAGTGTTTTTTAGTGCATTAAAAAAAAAAAAAGTGTGTTTTTCCCCCAAAAAATGCGTTTGAAAAATCGCTGCGCAAATACTGTGTGGAAAAAAAAAATGCAACACCCACTATTTTAATCTGTAGGGCCTTTGCTTTAAAAATATATATAATGTTTGGGGGTTCAACATAATTTTCTTGCAAAAAAAAAAATGTTTTCATGTAAACAAAAAGTGTCAGAAAGGGCTTTGTCTTCAAGTGGTTAGAAGAGTGGATGATGTGTGACATAAGCTTCCTAATGTTGTGCATAAAATGCCAGGACAGTTCAAAACCCCCCCCCCCCAAATGACCCCATTTTGGAAAGTAGACACCTCAAGCTATTTGCTGAGAGGCATGTTGAGCCCATTGAATATTTTTTTTTTTTGTCCCAAGTGATTGAATAATGACAAAAAAAAAAAAAAATTTACAAAAAGTTGTCACTAAATTATATATTGCTCAAACATGCCATGGTTATATGTGGAATTGCACCCCAAAATACATTCTGTTGCTTCTCCTGAGTACGGGGATACCACATGTGTGAGACATTTTGGGAGCCTAGCCGCGTACAGGACCCCGAAAACCAAGCACCGCCTTCAGGATTTCTATGGGTGTAAATTTTTGATTTTACTCCTCACTGCCTATCACAGTTTCGGAGGCCATGGAATGCCCAGATGGCACAAAACCCCCCCAAATGACCCCATTTTGGAAAGTAGACACCCCAAGCTATTTGCTGAGAGGTATGTTGAGTATTTTGCAGATCTCGCTTTTTGTCACAAAGTTTTAAAAATTGAAAAAAGAAAAAAAAAAAAAAAATATGTCTTTCTTTATTTTCAAAAACAAATGAGAGCTGTAAAATACTCACCATGCCTCTCGGCAAATAGCTTGGGGTGTCTACTTTCCAAAATGGGGTCATTTGTGGGGGTTTTGGACTATCTTGGCATTTTATGGCCTTCAAAACTGTGATAGGTAGTGAGGAGTGAAATCAAAAATTTGTGCCCTTAGAAATCCTGAAGGCGGTGCTTGGTTTTCGGGGGCCCGTACGCGGCTAGGCTCCTAAAAAGTCCCACACATGTGGTATCCCCGTACTCAGGAGAAGCAGCAGAATGTATTTTGGGGTGCAATTCCACATATAACCATGGCATGTGTGAGCAATATATCATTTAGTGACAACTTTTTGTAATTTTTTTTTTGTCATTATTCAATCACTTGGGACAAAAAAAAAAAATATTCAATGGGCTCAACATGCCTCTCAGCAATTTCCCTGGGGTGTCTACTTTCCAAAATGGGGTCATTTGGGGGGGTTTTGTACTGCCCTGCCATTTTAGCACCTCAAGAAATGAGATAGGCAGTCATAAATTAAAAGCTGTGTAAATTCCAGAAAATGTACCCTAGTTTGTAGACGCTATAACTTTTGCGCAAACCATACGCTTATTGACATTTTTTTTACTAAAGACATGTGGCTGAATACATTTTGGCCTAAATGTATGACTACAATTGAGTTTATTCGATTTTTCTTATAACAAAAAGTAGAAAATATCATTTTTTTTCAAAATTTTCGGTCTTTTTCCGTTTATCTCGCAAAAAATAAAAATCGCAGAGGCAATCAAATACCATTAAAAGAAAGCTCTATTTGTGGGAAGAAAAGGACGCAAATTTCGTTTCAGTACAACATTGCATGTCCGCACAATTTACAGTTAAAGCAGCGCAGTGCAAAATTCTGAATTCACCTCTGGTCCTCTAGCTACCAAATGGTCCGGGGCTTAAGTGGTTAAGGCAATAACTGATGAGTCTCCGATAAAGGTTGTAATTTCTTAACACAATACCCTAACTGCATCTTTTTTTTTACCATATGTTAGGTATATTAAGCTTACCAGGTATTCAAAGACTAAGGTTAAAGAATAATTTGTGTGGATGATGTCATGAAGTGTTACAATGTTAGCATGCTTCAGATTCTTCAAAAGGGACACTGGAAAAGAGAAAATACATGTAAGCAATATTAATTACAGTAATTCAAGATCTTACCATACAGAATTTAAAATGACTGAATTGGGTCTTAACCGATAACTGATCAGAAAGTGGAATAGACTGGTTACTTACTAGGATGTGCAGGTATTTTTGGGAGAACAATGGGCAGGGTATATACCTCCCTTCCCCACCAGAGTGCCAAAACTCACCAAGATATTTGCTTGATGGAGGTTTGAGGTTTGTACACCAAAGCAACATATTAGATGCAATTCAGGCTGCCTGGCAGTTAGCAAAATCTATACAAAAGATTTTAAGTGTATGCGAAATCCCTTATGCCGCATACACACGGTCGTTTTTTCCGACGGAATTCCGCTTAAGCTTGTCTTGCATACACACGGTCACACAAATCCTGTTGGAAATTCCGACCGTCAAGAACGTGGTGACGTACAACACGTACGACGAGCCGAGATCAATGAAGTTCAATAGGCAGTTCGGCTCCTCTGCTTGATTATGAGCATGTGTGTTTTTTTCCCCGTTGGAATTGCATACAGACGAACGGTTTTTCCGCTAGGAATTTTTTCCGTTGGAAAAATAGAGAACCTGCTTTTAAACTTTTCCTGGCGCAAATTCCGGCAGAAAAAGTCAGATGGAGCATACACACGGTCGGAATTCCCGTCCAAAAGCTCACATCTGACATTTTCCGACGGGAAAACCGATCGTGTGTACGTGGCACAATCCTGAATTCCTGAGCAGGAAACAGAAATGGATTTTTATAGGTCTGCGGCAGAACTAGAATTGAAGGTGAGACATATGCATCAAGATGATACATATTTTCTCTACTAACATTTGCACAATTAGGAATTAGTAAAGGGTAGAAATTATACTCCAGAAGAAAGCTGCCTAATTAGAATAAATCAGTTTCATTGCACCTGTTTACCCTTGTCTCAATGTGCCACAGAAATTATAAATGTCACTCACAGCAATTTAAACTTCTCTTCTGCTGTATAGCAAAGAATGGAGCTACTCGAAGGGAAATTTTGAATATCTCATTCTAAAAAAAAAAGTGCTAAAACATATTTTTATTGCCTGTTAGAAAATAAATAATGGCCCATTAGTCATAAATGATGCTTGAAATAATAGGCAATCTGTTTTAATAATTGAGTCACCTATGGCCACTCCAAGCCAACAAGATCTACCAGAAACTATTATTTTCGCTATAGCATAATAAAAGAATGATGATCACATATGACATCTGTTATGAAAACAAATGCAGATCTCTGGGCACTACCAGATCTGTTGGATAGTGTGTCTCCTGCTAGGCGCTGGGTTTATTGCCACCACCCCAAACGTCACTACTGTTGTTATGTAGGGGCTTGCAGGAGGAACCACAGCCCCTTGTGGGGAACACACTATCTGACACAACTGGAAATGTCGGATAGCAGTAGTGCACACAAGTCTACAAGAAAGTGAAGAATGAATTTGCAGCCTGCTGAACAGAAAAGTATACATACAACCTATTATTTTACAGGGAACAGCTTGGGAGTTTTTTTTTTTTATAGGGTCAATTTAAAGCTCAAATCTAAAACCTTTTTTTAGTGGGGGAAAATCAGAACCTGTGTTAACTCTATGACTTTCTTTGTTCCTTTTTGGAAGCATTTTCTTTACTTCCTTACTTTATAAGTGCAGTCAGAACAGTAAGTAAGTAAAAATCTCACCAATTCCTGTCTACTGGAAATTAAAGGGGTTGTAAAGGTTAAAGTTTTTTCACCTTAATGCATTCTATGCATTAAAGTGAAAAAACATCTGTGCATCCGTTTACTTACCTGACGCCTCGAAAGTCCTGCGCCATGAACGTGCAGGCTTCTGGGCCGGCTTATTCATTGGTTGATTGAAAGCAGCACAGCCAATGGCTTGTGCTGCTGTCAATCACATCCAATGACACGGCGCACTGGGGGGCGGGGCCGAGTGATACAGTGAGCGGCTATAGCCGCTGGCTGTATTACAGGAGTGCACCCGCAATAACTCCCCACCATGCGAGCTTGCTCGCATATAGGTGGCGAGTTATTGCGGGGAGGAGCCGAGACAGTCCCTGAGGGACCCCAGAAGACGTGGATCGGGGCCTCTCTGTGCAAAACGAGCTGCACAGTGGAGGTAAGTATAACATGTTTGTTATTTTTTTTTTTTATAAATAAGGGGAAGTTTACTCAACAGGGACACATACAGTATTTAAATGTGGCAAAAAATCTTCTGAACTGGACATAATCTGCATTTAAAAGCTAATGTTTACCGCTCTATCCAAAAGTAAAAAAATAATAATTGCCAGTTAAATTTTCTCGTAGCATGGCACTGTGCTCTTTTACAGAAGTATTTATAATTAATCTCCCCTCACTTGTCCACACCTAAGGCCCAATTCACGCTATGCATAGCGGAAACAAATGTTCCTGCTCGCGAATTTCAAAGCGCAATTTCGTGTGTCGCGCACAGGGCAGGCCATTCACAGAAAAGGCCTTGTGACACCCCTTACCAGGTATATCAAGGGATACACAGGCAGAATCCAAGGAGCATGTTGCAACCATCAGTCTTCACCCTGGGGGGGGCATACCCCCTAAGGGGTCTTCAGGGACACTAATGGGTGCACTGCAACCCAGGACCTGTAAAGCAATCTGCGGCTGACTCAATGCATTGTACCTAGGTGAGTGCCTTATGCAGTGTCAAAACATACACAGCAGGCTGGCCCTACTTCTTCTCAGCTGGGTCAGGGTACAACTTCCTGGGCAATAAAGAGGTTCAGCTGATCCAGAAAGCATAAAGAAGACATCAATTTTCATATGACGGTAGCAAAAAACTGAGGCATGCTAGAAATGGGAGGAGTTATACTAGGCCATTCTTACAGCTTTGTTTTGCTTGTTCAGTTTCCTGATGGCAGCAACTTAACTCAATGTACCTGAATACTGATAGTGTGTCGTGCAATGTACGATTAAGAAAATATTAGTGAATACTTACACTTTTGTTCAATATAGACCAATTAACGCTATGGTGAAATACATGTATACAGTATGTGATGCTGGTAGACCTGGTTGTATGACAACAAATTGCAGATTTTCTTCTGAAGTCTGGAACCACAAGTTAAAGTGGAAATAAAGTTCTGCTGTCATAAACAGTGAGCAGGCGGGGTTTTTTTATGCAATGTCCATCTACCTGCTTGGTCACTGACTTCTCCAGTGACGAAAAATGAGCGCAGCTCAGCTTATATCGCCACCACGGTCCCCATGTAACGGACACCGGCCTCCTGCACATGTGCAGGAGTGACTTTATCCCACGGCGATCAATGAAGACACCCACGAGAACATGCCGGCAAGGAACAGGGACCGTTGAACTAAAGGTGAGTGTAACTTAAGGCAGCATATTAATAACACACATAAGTAAAAACCACAAACATGTTAATTGTTCAGGCAAAAGCTTTTACCTGTAGTGCCAATTAAAATTATCTGTGACAATTTACCTGCTTCCTCTCTCATACCTTCTCTGATAGCTGTGCATGGTGCTCCTTCCTCGTGCTCTAGTCTGATCTCTTTAAGAGCCACCAGGTTCTCTGTCAGCTTGCTGCGTCCCTTAAATACAGTGGCATATGTGCCCTGCAAAACAGTTTACAAACACATTTTAAGACAAGGAACCCTGCACATGTCACCACTGTGTATGGCTGCATAACTCTACTGTAGAAAAAAATCACCACAACATTTATATAAATATTTAGGGGTCTACCACAGCTTTCCAAAAATAAAAACAAATCATCTAGCCCATTTATAAAGCACAGCTGTTTGCTTTACAAATGTGCTTTCCACTTCATTTGCTCCAAGGCTTTAAAGCAAGCACAGTCCTATTCATTTTAATGAATGGTAAAGAAAAAAAACCTGTCTTGACCTTGCTCTCCTCCTCCACTGCATTATGCAGACGACCAGCCGTAGGACAAAAAACATTACATTCTGCATGTTATGAATTAAATGTAAAATGCAGAAGAAATTAGGAATAATCACTACACCATTCTGCAGAGGGAGTGGATACTACTGTACATTAAAATTGGACTCATATTCACTTTTTGTAAAGAATAGGAGTTTTTTTTCTGGTATGCCATTTGTTTAAAATATTTTAAGATATGTTTATTGAGAATTTTCCAATTGTTATACAAAGAGTACAACAAACAATAAGCAGGTTACAAACAGGACCAAACTATGCCTCCTGTGTCTCAATTAGATATAATAATGGTAATAATAAAAAAAAAAGGACAGTATGTATTAAATCACAATATACATAGAGATGGAAGGGTATATGCAAATCAAAAGACACCAATACAGTACCAAAGGCAGTGAAAAATAAAGAGATTATACTAACATCCAGGATCCAAGAAGTCGGGGGAAGGGGACTAGATACCCATTTACGCCACAGTTATCAAGGAGATTCGTTTTTTTTCTAAGTTCAAAGGTAAGTTTATACAGAGGTAAATTATTGCTTACCAATTTAACCCAAATGGTCAAGTCTAGTGGTGGCCCGTCCATAAGGTGCGCAGGGGCACCTGCCCCCTAATCTACATACCAGACGCATGGATTAATTTTTTTTTCTGAAGCACATGATTAGAGCCTGAGGCTCTAATTGGCTTCAAAAAAGGGTGGGCTCGGGGCGCAGAGCACTGCGCCCTGAGCCCACCCAGTTGTGTGACAATAGCGAAATAATATTTGGTATTGTCTTCCTGATTCTCCTCCCGGCCAATCCAGAAGCGGGACCTGAGACCCAATCAGCCATGGAGTCTTAGGACTCCCTGGCCAATCAGGTCTTAGGACACACGTCCTGCTCAGCCGGGAGGAGAAGCAACGGCCTGGCTCTTCCTTCCCCCTGCCTCCTAAGGCAAGGCCTCTGATTGCAGCCTTTTCATCCAGCTCTTCTTAGCAAAGAAATGCAGTCTACTTAGACTATTACATATGCAGGAACAGTTTTTCACCAAAGATACCTAGTAAAAAAATTGTTAGGGTGCAATATATTAGGGAAAGAGAAAAGAAACTGCGCTAAATAAGCTAAATGAAAGGAAACCCCAGACATTAGCTGGTAGCTTCGTGAATGTTGGGAGCTGCGATTTAAAAATGTGAACTACCATACATGGTAGGAATTGGAAAAAAATTGTGAAAATCGCGCTAACCCGTGACCAATCACTATGACAGTAATGGGATGAAAAAAATAAATAATAACCAATGAAAAACACAAATATAATAAGTGAAATCAGAGGTATAATACAGAGAATAAACTATAAATGTATGAACATCAAATATAGATTTATAAATAATAGTCCATCAGAAAATCTTTGAATAAATCCAAATGAATAACACCAGTGCTTCAAGTGAAAATCATATAAAGTGTTGTGTCCACATTCATCTGTGACGTTCCACCACCAAATAACAGGATTTCTCCTTACCAGCTGTGCACGACCCCCCGTAACAGAGGGTCAATATGAGCATCAAGTAGTTTCTCCCACGAATCACCGCAGCACATAGCCCATAAGATTCCTAAAGCACCAACTTCCGGTTCTCATCAATAGGCACATATATATGGAAAGAATGGAACACACTCCACATAGTGCATTAAACCTTTTAAAATTTATTCCATAAAAACGAATTGCACTTACACGTATGCAGTTTTAAAACGCCTGTTTACGTCTGGTGTGCCGGCCGTAGCACATTCAACAGCCACCCGTCCTTGTCGGAAGTGTTAGAGGTGACGTCAGCGCGCCGCTCCGCCCTACGTCCGTTTCGTAACAGCTTACTTCTTCCAGGGGCACGGTCGGCGCACTGCGTCACCTCCATTTATACTGTAAAGCAACCAAGCCTCGTTCTGGATCCAAACCATCCACCGGACATGCGCAGCCGCTCTAAGCGTCACTGCAATGTGAACGCTGGCCGCATACACTACCCTCATTCGCTGGATTGTTAAGGGACACATAGCACAACCAATGAAATCCACCTTGACCCACAAAGCATCCCCAGCGCCGCTGTGGCTCGGACCCCATAGTGTATTGTATGTGCTAACCAAAGCACACACATACTCATAAAGAGGCTTGGCATAAATTATACATTTTGACCATAGTTGATCCGATCCAACCCAATCATCCATATAGACTGGACCGGAAATCTGATCAATAAAGGAATAGGGGTCACTCCGCAACCGCAGCTGGAGTGACACCTAGTGGACACTTTACAAAACATTCCATAGACAGAGACCAACGCACTGAAGGTGTCAGTCCGTGTCCAGGAAAGATACCAGATCATATCTTACCAACAAAAACTGGCTAATACGCCAGAATTACAAAAAATTTAATTAAAAATGTGACTATCTGGCATGCAGAAAAGACACAAGGAGACACATCAAAATACTTATTATGGATTGACACTTGTCCGCAATGATCAAACGACCCAAGCCCAAAAAATGGACCGGAAGTGCGGTCATTGTGGATATGGGTGCCACTCTTAGGCCGCAGCCAGAGTGACCCCTAGTGGACAATATGCAAATGGTTCTCCAAATACATGGACAAAAGCACTAAAAAGTGCCCGTTTCGATCCAGGAAGAATGCAAATATGCATACTCCCAAAACCAACCTATTGTCTCCTACATATTACAATTGAGTATCTAAATTTAAATTAAAAATGAATCCAAAAATAAATTTATCAAATGCGAACCACTAATTCCAGGGACATATGTTCCAGTAATTTAGAACTCTCTAGATCTCAATCTCAGACATCAAAAATGGACCGCATAGGAACATATAAACAACCGCTTTGAACAGAAATTGTGATATAGAATATTGTGATATAGGGACTGACCCATAGTGCTGATGGACCCAATTACCAAAATTAATTAAATCTCCATAATACTATACCTAAAAATTGTGAACAGTGATAGCACTACCTAATAGTCCGTGGATGTGTAAGAAACACAAAACGAGGCCTAGTTAGTGCACTGCAACACCAAGTGATAGATCACATAATTACATGACTCTATATAATTGTGCACAGCCATATTCAAAAAATTATTATTGTGCAATAACAAAATTGTAAATTATGACATTATTTTAATAACCTGTATGTGATAATGCATAAAACTAATGACCGTTGTGTATACGTTCAAGAGTTGTTGATAAATGCATTGACATCTGTGTCGACGTTTAACCCAAAAGGGACATAAGACTTTAATCTATGTATCCAAGACATTTCCTGTTTGGAAATCTCCCTCACAAGTGAGCTCCCTCTCCAATGGGGTTTATATTTATCTATCCCCATATAGAGAGTGTTAGACGGGTCCCTCTGGTGTACTTCATCGTAATGTCTAGAGACTGAATGCTTGGGAAACCCTGCCTTGATGTTACTGATGTGCTCATTCAATCTTACTTTTAGGGCCCTTTTGGTCCTCCCCACGTATTGCAACCCACATGGGCATTGAATGAGGTAGACCACTCCCTCTGTGGCACAGGTGATGAATGGTTCAACTTCGAACACCCTAGACGTGCTAGTGGACGCGAAGTTACAAATCTTTCTGTCTTTACACCTATTCATAGAGCAAACTCTACAGGTATTACAACGGTAATACCCCGTGAGGTTTTGAAAAAAGACCCTATTGACTTTTGGAGGATCAGAAACACTGGGAGCGATCCTGTTGCCAAGCGAAGAGACCCCCTTAAAAATAATTTGGGGTTTCGTGGGCAATATAGTTTTCAAAACTTGATCGCTTTCCAAAATGTGCCAGTGTTTCTGTATCAGCTGCTTCACCTTACGGTGTTGTAGAGAATACGTTGTAATGAAAGGCATGGAGATCTTTTTAGTCCCCGTTTGGTGTGATTTATCTACCAAAAGCAGAGACCTATCCAACTCTCTAATTTCCTTCACCGTCTGGGCTAATACTTGAGAATCATAACACTTTTCTACAAATCTAGCTGACATTATAGACGCCTGAGTGTCGAAAGTGTCAACCCTAGTGCAGTTGCGTCTGAGGCGTGTAAACTGCCCTCGAGGGACAGCCTTCAGCCAGGGTTCGTGATGGCAACTATCCCAGGCAATGTATGAGTTACGATCTGTTGCCTTGAAATATGTTGATGTCACAAATTTTTTTTTTTTTGCAATATATTAGGTAAACCCAATACAGTAAATACAAATTAGTTAAAGTGGTTGTAAACCCACTTAGACAACTTGCACCTACAGGTAAGCCTAGATTAAGGCTTACCTGTAGGTGCAAGAAATATCTCCTTAACCTACACGGTTAAGGAGATATTTGCTATAAACACAGCACCGATGACGTCACACGCATGTGCACTAGCGGGCCGGCATCATTGCCGGTTTTCTGAATGGGATCTTGCCGGCCCGAGCGCGCATGCGTGTGACGTCATCGCCGCTCCGGCCAATCACAGTGCCCGGAGCGGCGATACACTGACGGCAGTGATGGGACATCGAGGCAAGATGGCGGCGGAGGGGAACGAGGAGCAGTTCGGGGGCTTCGATCTCAGGTAAGTCATTCATAATGAGCTACCAGTTGGGATTATTCTTTGTTACCGTGTATATGGCAGAGCGGATAAGGTCCGTAGTGAGTAGGGTCCTTCATAGTAAAGTACTCTCTCAGTTATATCTGTCTAACGGGTTAAACAATATCCATCATTTATTTGCTAGGGGATGATATTCTAAATATCAGAAAGGATGATATACTTTTATGTATATTTTTCTTGGGGGGATCGGGAGAAAGACATATAGGTAAACTGACAAATCACAGCAAGCACATAATTAGGAGATAAAATTATTAATCTATTTTTAATGGAATTAGTGTAATGTTTATAACTTTTCAAATCAAAATTGAATCAATGACTAAAGTTAATTGGAGGGTCCTAATGTATGTTGGATTCCCAGAGGGAAGTAAATTACATCCTGAAATGGGCAGAAAGATATGTCCCAGCCATATCCGCGGTATTCATTCCAGGAGTGGAGAATTGGAAGGCGGACTTTCTAAGTCGCCAACAATTATGCCCAGGGGAATGGTCCCTTCACCCCAAGGTTTTCTGGACAATATGTCAGCGGTGGGGAACACCGGATGTAGATCTTCTAGCATCCAGATTCAACGCAAAGGTGGACAGGTTTGTCTCTCGGACAAGGGATCCCCTAGCTTGCGGCTCGGATGCCCTAGTGTTCCCTTGGGATCAGTTCAAGCTGATATATGCATTCCCACCGCCACAATTGTTACCTCGATTACTCCGCAGAATCAGGGTAGAAAAGAAACCAGTGATTCTGGTGGCTCCAGCGTGGCCCCGAAGAGCATGGTACGCGGAGATTGTAAAATGTCAGTGGGGAGTCCTTGGACTCTCCCACGTTGTCCGGACCTGCTTTCGCAAGGACCGATATACCACCCTTCCTTACCAGCCCTAGGTTTGACGGCCTGGCTATTGAAGCCCACATTCTAAAAAAGAGAGGTCTCTCTAATCCTGTGGTAGCTACCATGATCAATGCCAGGAAGCTGGTATCCAGGCAGATCTACTATAGAATCTGGAAGGCGTACATCGCGTGGTGTGAGGCCAAGAAATGGCATCCACATAAGTACGTAATAGGTAGGAGTCTGGACTTCCTACAGTGGGCTGTAGATAGGAAGCTTGCCTTGAGTACTATCAAAGGTCAGTTTTCGGCCTTGTCAATATTTTTTCAAAGGCCCTTGGCTTCGCATTCACTAGTCAAAGCCTTTAGATAAGGAGTGATGCGTATTAGTCCTCCGGTTAATATTCCCATATGTCCATGGGATCTAAACCTGGTTCTGTCGGTTCTACAGAAACAACCATTTGAACCATTACAGCATATTTCTTTGGTTCTTCTCACCAGGAAATTGTTTTTTTCTAGTAGCCATTTGTTCGGCTAGCTCATTATGCCTTTATTTTGCAGGGTTTTTTTTTTTTTAAACATGTTTACTTCCTCTTTGGATGTAAAACCTAAAAAAATGTTTTTAATTAAGACTCATCTGTTACACCAGAGGTTGTCATTTCATCTGTGCCCAGTCTTGCCACGAAGAGTTAATCCAGCTCTGAGCAATTATCTTATCTTTTTCAGTAAGATAAAAACAGACACACAGTCAAATAGGTGTGGGTTTCTTCAACCTTGCTGTGACTGACAGGTGATTTCCTTATCTCATGCACCAGCATGAGAGGCATTCTGTGTACTTCGCATCCCCCTCCTTTCTTATCCAGCCCTCCCACGATTGGCTGCTCCACGCCTCAGCATGATTGGGCATTCTGAAGTCATATGGTGACTTTCCTAGGTTTTGACCGCATTATAGTTATAATGGGGCATAATCCACGAGACCAGCAGAAGTTGAGTGTAAGAAATATCGATGCCTAGCCAAGGTGAGTGTAGAGGTCGGCGGGGAGTCTACTGACATCACGACTCCACCCACAAAGCCCTGGACAACAGACCTGCCCACAGAATCCAGAGTATTGCAGGGCTCCAAACAGCTAAAGGGGAGATATTTGACAGGAAAGGATACATGCAGGAGGCATGTATATCCTTATAGATCAGCACTATAAAAGTAATTTAGAAATGATGAGACTGGGTTTACATCCACTTTAACTTTTGACCAAAACATATGAACTATAGGGCAGGACCAAAAACAATGTATTAAGTCAGCAGAGTCTCCACAGCCTCTAAAACCTTCAGATATGGCGCGTAGGCCCATCTTACACATCCAGGAAGGGTTAAGGTGGCTATGGTGAAAGTTCTTTATTTGTAAAATTTTATCTCTGGAGGATATTACTGAACTCTTCTATGTATCAATGAATTCAGTCCAGTCCTCTTCAGTAAGATTAATATTCAACGGAGCCCATCGAGTTTGTGCAGCAACAAACCTAGGATTAAAATCTGCCATCAGGGTAGCGTAATATTCTGAGATTAATTTAGTGGCGTCTGACCTCCTTAGTATTTTCTCCAATGGGGCCACAGATAACGGGAGCAAGTGAGAGCCAAATTGTGCTCCGAGAGCGTGATGGAACTAATAAATAAAAAGAGGAAGGAAGGTTAAATTTGTCTTTTAACTGGACAAAGGACCTAAGGCCCTGCTCAGTGTATATATGATACAAGGTATTTAATGCCCCTGGAAATGCAGCGTTGTGGATCTGGGATCCTAAGGAGTTCATGGAGAGTGGGGTTATACCAGAGTGAGTTATTGGAGGAAGCAGTCCACACAGCCTTATGCCGCATACACACGATCGATTTTCTCGACGGTGAAAACACAGTCAAGAAAATCGACGGGAAAAACGAGGAACGGCTTGTTCCCCTACACACGGCCGGTTTTCCCGACATTTTTTCTCTTGGTCGAGAAAAACAACCATGTGTAGGCTCCCCGGCAGTGTTTCCCTATGGGAAAACTACAGCGGAAAAAAATGCCGTGAATCACGACGAGAAAAATTAGAGCATGTTCAAATTTTTCTTGTCGTGATTAATGCTGTTTTTCTCGTCGGGAAAAATGATCAAAAGCCCACACACGGTCGTTTTTCTCGTCAAAGAGAAAAAAATAGGATTTTTATAACAGCTTACCTGTAAAATCCTTTTCTTGGAGTACATCATGGGACACAGAGCGACATAGTCATTACTAATGGGTTATATAGATACCTTCAGGTGCTGGCACTGGCAACTTCCAAAACCGGAAGTACCCTCCCCTATATAAGCCCCTCCCATCCGGGAGCACCTCAGTTTTGTAGCAAAGCAATAAGTGTCCCTAAAGAGGGGTGGGAGCTCTGTGTCCCGTGATGTACTCCAAGAAAAGGATTTTACAGGTAAGCTGTTATAAAAATCCTATTTTCTTTCTCGTACATCACGGGACACAGAGCGACATAGTCATTACTAATGGGATGTCCTAAAGCAATGCCCAATGAGGGGGGGGGATACACCATACATAAGCTGAGCGCTATCAGACATGAGGATCTTTTGCGGCCTGCAACACACTGCGCCCAAAGGCGACATCCTCCTGACTTCTAACGTCCACCTGGTAGAACCTAGTAAACGTGTGTACTGAAGACCATGTTGCGGCCTTACAGATTTGAGCCAGGGAGGCCTGGTGATGCACTGCCCATGAAGTTCCAACTGCTCTCGTGGAGTGCGCTCTAACTTTGAACGGAAGCGGTCTCCTTCTCAAGCCATAGGCTTGCATTATGACCTGTCGAATCCACTTGGCTAAAGTAGATTTTGACGCTGCCTGACCCTTTCTGGGGCCTTCCGGCAGAATAAACAAAGTATCCGTTCTGCGAATCTGAGCAGTGGCTTTTAGATAAGCTTTGACTGCTCTTACTACATCCAAAGAATGCAATAACTTTTCCTCTACCGAAGTAGGTTTGGAGAAAAAAGAAGGAAGAACCACATCTTGGTTCAAATGAAACCTCGATACCACCTTAGGAAGAAAGGCTGGATGAGGACGTAATACTACTCTGTCCTTATGGATAACCAGATATGGCTCTTTACAGGACATAGCTGCTAATTCCGACACTCTTTTAGCCGAACAAATGGCTACTAGAAAAAAACAATTTCCTGGTGAGAAGAACCAAAGAAATATGCTGTAATGGTTCAAATGGTTGTTTCTGTAGAACCGACAGAACCAGGTTTAGATCCCATGGACATATGGGAATATTAACCGGAGGACTAATACGCATCACTCCTTATCTATCTATCTTATCTTATCTTACCTTATCTTATCTAAAGGCTTTGACTAGTGAATGCGAAGCCAAGGGCCTTTGAAAAAATATTGACAAGGCCGAAAACTGACCTTTGATAGTACTCAAGGCAAGCTTCCTATCTACAGCCCACTGTAGGAAGTCCAGACTCCTACCTATTACATACTTATGTGGATGCCATTTCTTGGCCTCACACCACGCGATGTACGCCTTCCAGATTCTATAGTAGATCTGCCTGGATACCAGCTTCCTGGCATTGATCATGGTAGCTACCACAGGATTAGAGAGACCTCTCTTTTTTAGAATGTGGGCTTCAATAGCCAGGCCGTCAAACCTAGGGCTGGTAAGGAAGGGTGGTATATCGGTCCTTGCGAAAGCAGGTCCGGACGACGTGGGAGAGTCCAAGGACTCCCCACTGACATTTTACAATCTCCGCGTACCATGCTCTTCAGGGCCACGCTGGAGCCACCAGAATCACTGGTTTCTTTTCTACCCTGATTCTGCGGAGTAATCGAGGTAACAATTGTGGCGGTGGGAATGCATATATCAGCTTGAACTGATCCCAAGGGAACACTAGGGCATCCGAGCCGCAAGCTAGGGGATCCCTTGTCCGAGAGACAAACCTGTCCACCTTTGCGTTGAATCTGGATGCTAGAAGATCTACATCCGGTGTTCCCCACCGCTGACATATTGTCCAGAAAACCTCGGGGTGAAGGGACCATTCCCCTGGGCATAATTGTTGGCGACTTAGAAAGTCCGCCTTCCAATTCTCCACTCCTGGAATGAATACCGCGGATATGGCTGGGACATATCTTTCTGCCCATTTCAGGATGTAATTTACTTCCCTCTGGGAATCCAACATACATTAGGACCCTCCAATTAACTTTAGTCATTGATTCAATTTTGATTTGAAAAGTTATAAACATTACACTAATTCCATTAAAAATAGATTAATAATTTTATCTCCTAATTATGTGCTTGCTGTGATTTGTCAGTTTACCTATATGTCTTTCTCCCGATCCCCCCAAGAAAAATATACATAAAAGTATATCATCCTTTCTGATATTTAGAATATCATCCCCTAGCAAATAAATGATGGATATTGTTTAACCCGTTAGACAGATATAACTGAGAGAGTACTTTACTATGAAGGACCCTACTCACTACGGACCTTATCCGCTCTGCCATATACACGGTAACAAAGAATAATCCCAACTGTGTGAAGAATAAACAGGAACCTGGAAAAACTTCAGACGGGACCTACCTATCGGTTGTCTTTATAATTTCTCAACCCTTTACAGATGCGCGTCACCGGTCTGAGTGATACATAAACAGGTACCCCGACCAGTGACGTGAAACGTCCAGACGAAGCTACGCCATAGAGCACGGCGAAACGCGTTGACGTCATACCCTACACAGTCACATGACGTGAATTTGAATGGAGCGGGTGGAGTGATAGGAGATCGTAGGCAGCAGTCAGCGTCCAAACTAGCTGCAAACGACCGCGACAGTCGGCATTTCGAATGCCGTTACACTGGATTCTTCACATAGCGGCGTGAGCACCGCCTGACAGCCCTAGGACACCCCTGGATACCTGCAAGCGCCAACGGCCGACGAAACTAATTGGAATGGCCAGATTATCCTAACATCAGCTGCAAGGTATTTGGCAATCAGAGATCTAGTGACACAGATCTGATCAAACTCAACTCTAACAGCGAAGACGTCCATTGGTAACGTACGCACCCTATTGATGTATAGGATGAGCTAAATATTATGAGTATTGACTGAATTCATTATGTCTAAAATCTCCGGTATTGCTGCCTTACCAATGCTTTGTACCAAATGAATTACTGACACTTGAATCAAATCACACTGATGAACTTTTCAATTTAATTATACCAGCAACTGTCAGAGGAAATCTATTACTTTTTCATTCCTTATCAAACTTGAATTCATTGGAACATTGGTACCACCAGGGGATTCCCGGTCCTCCGCACCAACAGCGGTCCCCCTGCCCCAGTTCATTACTCCCCTAATCTCCTCCTCCCCCGCCCCATCAGGTTCAGCCCTTTGTTACATAGTACCCATTTGGATTTAATAAAGCGATCCACATCATTGTTGGTGGATCTAATTGCCTTACATCCTTTAGAGGAAGGCAATTTTTAAAAAGACTTATATTGGGTCACTTAATACACAGGACTGAACCATACGTCCGGACTAGTGTACTGTTACATGGTTTTTGTTTTTGTTAAGTCTTGTCTGTCCAGTGATGTTCCTTGCATCAAGTTTTATAAATTATCCACCGGTTGGGTACCCACTTGCACTTTATTTAATCTTTATATGTAATAAGGTTTACAGGAATAAATGTTTAATTCATAATATTTCTGCCGTTTGATCAATTTTTTGTTGCTAAAGTAACCCCTTTGCCTGTCTCTAAACAGGCTCATCCCCTTCCCATTCCCTTTAACTCTATATACTTCCCTCTGGGCTGCACGACTCCTGGTGCCCCCCTGATGATTGATATATGCCACTGCTGTGGCATTGTCTGATTGAATTCTGACAGGGGACCCTTGGAGTTTGGATGTCCATGCTACTAGGGCATACTGGGCTGCTCGTATCTCTAAGAGATTGATGGGCAGGGCCTTTTCTGCATCCGACCATCTGCCCTGGAGAGACCATTGCTCCAGTACTGCTCCCCAGCCTATAAGGCTGGCATCTGTAGTGACCACCTTCCAAGAAATCGGACTGAAGGATTTCCCTTTTTCCAGATTCTGGGGAACCAACCACCAACGGAGGCTCTTGCGAACGGAAAGGGACAAGGACATTGTAAGTCTAGGGCCTGAACTTTTTTGTTCCAGGCTGACAGTATGGCCCCTTGCAAATTCCTTGAATGGAATTGACCGTAGGGTACTGCTTCGAATGATGCCACCATTTTTCCCAGCAGCCTCATGCACAGGCGTATGGACGGCTGTCTTTTTTGTACCCACTAAGTGGATCAACTCTTTCAAAGACAACACCTTTCCTCGAGGCAAGAATATTTTTCTCTGGCCTGAATCCAACCTTAGCCCCAAGTATTCCAGACTTTTGACTGGTTTTTAGGGCTGACTTGTCTCGGTTGATAATCCAACCGTGAGATTCCAGATACTTGATTGTCTTGTGAACGACCACGTCTAGTTTTTTCACTGAGTGGTCTATCAGCAACAAGTCATCTAGATATGCCATTATCATTACACCCTGTGTTCTTAGATTGGCCAATAAAGGGCCAGAATTTTTGTAAACACTCGTGGTGCTGTGGCCAGACCGAAGGGTAAGGCTCTGAACTGAAAATGGCGCCCTTCTACTGCAAAGCGTAGAAATTTTTGGTGGACTGGAAAGATGGGAATGTGCAAATAAGCATCTTTGATGTCGATCGCGGCTAACCAATCCTCCCCTTGTAGGGCAGTGGCCACCGATCGGATCGACTCCATCGGAAAGTCCTGATATACAGGAATTTGTCTAGCCCTTTTAGAATTAATATGGGCCTCCCGTCCCCGTTTGCTTCGGGACTGTAAAGAGGTTTGAGTAAAACCCGAACCCTCATTCTTCCAGGGGAACCTCCATAATTACTCCTTGGAGCAATAGTTGTTCTAGTGCCAACAGGAGGGACTCTCTCTTCCGGGGATCCCTTGGCACGTTTGACCTCAAAAATGGGAAGGAGGAGAGTCTTTTAACTACAAACTGTATCCCAAACATACTGCGGAGAGCACCTATCTGTTTTGATCGTGTCCCGCCAGGTCTCTTGCGAACAACTGGAGTCCTCCCCCCATCCGACTGAGTGGGGGCAACCCTTCAATGAATTTAACTTTGGGGGAGGTTTTGTACCTCCCCTGACCCAGGGTTTCTCATTACCCTGCGATTGTCCCTGTTTTTTACCCCCGGGAATTGCCCGAGGAGGCCGTCGGAACTGTTACACAGCCGATGCCCCAGGGACTGGAGAAGCAGGCCTCTTTAAGAGGGACCTCTAACTCTGTTTTTAACCGGCAAGAGCGTATTTTTACCGCTGGAAATTTTCTGGATATATTTGTCCAGGTTTTCCCTGAATAAGCGTTCACCATGAAATGGGACGCTAACCAGCCATTCTTTACAGGGAGCTTCAGCAGACCAGTTTTTGAGCCATAGAAGCCCACGCATATGTACTATAGACAGCGTAAGGCGGGAGGCCTGATGGACTGAATCCTTTATGGCGTCAACCGCAAAGCCTAAGGCTCTAGGTAGATCAGCTAGGGCAAGGGCCTGCTGATCTGTCAAGTCCCTCAAGACCTGTTTCAACTGATCCTTCACTGCTTAGCAGACCCCACTGCTGGTTGTGTCACCAAGCTTGCTGTAGAAAGAAGCAGACTTTCATAAGGACTCCAATCTTTTATCTATTGGGTTCTTGAACATTTGGACATTATCCACTGGACATGACAGTGATTTATACACACAAGAGATGGCTGCGTCCACTGTAGGGACCTTCCATTTTTTGATGAACTTATCCTCCATGGGATAGACCACCGGAAATCTCTTGGGGGAATAAATATTTTCTCAGGATGTTCCCAATCCTGGTAAATGAGCCCTTTCAGTAAAGGGTGAAGTGGAAAAGAACAGACAGTCTGGGGGCTTCTAGCGACCCCAACGAGGATACAGTAGTGGTTGATGGTTCCGCAAGGTGCATTTTTAAATGCTGATCGGACCATGTTAGTCAGAGACTGAACCCATAATCTTTCAGCTTGAGATGCTGAGAAAAGGTTCCCCCACTGTTGATTCCTCTATAACAGAATCAACCTCATCCTGATCCCCTTCAGGCAGGTCGATCCCTGTATGGGACTGTTGCTCTGCTAACAGGCACTCTGAAGGAGGAGACGGAGATCGGGCGTGCTTTCCCTGACAGGGAGGCAGCGATCAATGTTGATAATCTCTCTGTAATCCTCCCAGAGCTGAGGAAAAAACCTCCTCTGTTACATACACAGGAGCAGGTGAACTGAGGACAGCCACAGTACCAAGTACCCCTGCGGGGTCTCTACGGTCACTTACCTCTGAACTTCAGGGGAGACTGGTGCAGCAGAAGCATGCCCAAGATCCTCAGAGCCTGATGAGACCCCCTTCGCTTCCTGGAAGATTCAGTTCCGGAGCTTCTGGACGGCATATTCCTAAGCCTAAAGCTGAGGTATTCCAGCCGTAATACACCACTTTTACTGAGAATAGTCTAGCACAATTGCTGCTATATAACAGTTGGTGTCTACTAAAGTGCCTTTCTAGGGGATGCCTGCATCAACCGCCTCTGTGTGCCTTTATACTGTTGCTAGCTCTGTCTGTGCACTTCAATAGCCAGCTATGATTGTGCTTTAAAACACGCTGGACGCCCGCACATGCGCAGTAGCGGCGCACACCGAGCGTCATCCACCCGCTCCGCCCCTTTTTCCAGATCGCCTCTATATATAGAGGCGCGTGCACGCGCACGCGCGCGGGCACGTGCGCCTTCGGCGCCTTTTTTGAAAAAAATAAGGAGCTAGATGGGAGCCAGGGTCCCTGCCGCAGGGCCCGGGGATGGATGAGCGCAGCAACAGGGCAGAGGAGACAGCTTCCCAGCAGAGAACTTACCAACTGCCTGGATTTGATTTTGGAAGAAAAAAATCCACATTACAAGAAAAAGAACCATAGCGGCCTCTAGTGTCTAACACAGGTACCGCGGTCTTACATTTTTTTTTTTTTTTCTTGCCTACTATTAAAATTTTTACATTTTCTCAGTAGTAACAGGCATACACAGAATATTAACGGGAATACCTTAGGTAACAGGCAAAAAGACAAAATAGGCTTGGGGGTCCCTCAATAGAACCAAGTTCCCGAGGGCCCCCACTTACCTTTTCCTCGCCGCAGGACTCTGTTTGGTCCACAGAAGCCCAAACTTCACCTATCACGGCAGGCATTGTAATCAAACCTTCAGGGACCGGGTTCCCAAGGATTCCACTCCCCTGGACCTGTATAGCACCCTGCACAGAAAACATCTTGGTCGTGGGTATGACCAGAGCTCTGGATCCCAGGGTCCAGCCCTCCTAAGAGAGGCATTACAGGCAAAACCTTGCTCTTCTCTTGCAAGGCCCGGGTACCGACCGTTTAGCTATGAAGCTTTTTTGGTCGGATCCGGAATAGCTTACTGAGGCCCAAAAGAACCTGTACGCAAGCTCAGTGAAAAACACATGTTACTTCTTGGCCAACACCTTAGACACTGGCAAAAAACTGAGGTGCTCCCGGATGGGAGGGGCTTATATAGGGGAGGGTACTTCCGGTTTTGGAAGTTGCCAGTGCCAGCACCTGAAGGTATCTATATAACCCATTAGTAATGACTATGTCGCTCTGTGTCCCGTGATGTACGAGAAAGAAATTAAATTTTTCCCGACGAGAAAAATGGTTGTGTGTACGCGGCATCAGAGAAACAAGTTACTATAGTAATAAAAAGAGATAATGTGGTATGTAACATAGTTGTCCCAGGACAAGGGGGAACCTGCCTTCAATACACATGCTACTTGTAACACATGTTATGCAGATATTCAAAGGAGGGAACTATAGCGGCTTCCGTAGTAGTACAGGCATTGGTTAAGGAAGGATGCAACCAGTCATGCACCACCAACTGGGAGGCTAGATAGTACAAATAAAAATTTGGAAAAACTAGACCTGCCAAATAAGAAAGTAATTTCAAAACTTCTATGGCCTTTTTTAGGGACTCAGTGATTCAAAAATAATCCTGAGCAAATAGAAACAATTTGCTTAACCACTTAACGACCGCCCACTGTAAATATACGTCAGCAGAATGGCACCGACAGGCAGAATCACGTATATGTACGTGATTGCCTTTGTATAGTTGGGGAGTCCGATCGGACCCCCCTTCTTTACAGTGAGCGGTCGTTTTACCTTCGGGAGCGATCCAGCATGAGGGGACGGCCGTTCGATTCCGGCCACCCCCTCTCGATCGCTCCCGGCGAATGAGAGAGCTTCCCCTGCCTGCCAGGAAGGAGGAAGTGATGTCATCTCTCCTGGGGCGCTCACATATACCGAGCGCCGTACAGGAGAAGATGCCAGGTTAGTACACAAAACAGCACACTGACACCAGGACACATAGGCACATAAATCACCCCCCCAGGCCCCCCCAGATCACCCCCCAGCCCCCCCAGCCCCCAGTCACAGTGTCACTGATTGCAGTGACCATTTATTTAGTGATCACTGCAATCAGTGACATTTGTGACTGTAAAAGTGTCACTACATTTAGTTTTAGGTCCAGTGTAGCCCCCTAACCCCCCCTAATAAAGGTTTAACCCCCTGATCACCCCCCAGATAACCCTTTCACCCCCTATCACCACTGTCACTAAGCAATCATTTTTCTGATCGATGTCTTAGCGTCGGTGATGCTGATCGGTAGCCAGTAATTTTTTTTAGGTTCGCCGCAGGTTTTTATAGCGTCGGGTACGCCCATATATTACCTAATGAAGGTTTAACCCCCTTGATCGCCCCCCAGGTAACCCTTTCACCCCCTATCACCACTGTCACTAAGTTATAATTTTTCTTCGCGTCGGCGATGCTGATCGGTAGCCAGTAATTTTTTTTAGGTTCGCCGCAGGTTTTTATAGCGTTGGGTACCCCCATATATTACCTAATAAAGGTTTAACCCCCTTGATCACCCCCAGGTAACCCTTTCACCCCCTAGCACCGCCGTGGCTATGCGATCATTTTTCTGATCGATGTCTTAGCGTCGGTGATGCTGATCGGTAGCCAATAATTTTTTTTAGGTTCGCCGCAGGTTTTTATAGCGTCGGGTACCCCCATATATTACCTAATAAAGGTTTAACCCCCTTGATCGCCCCCCCCAGGTAACCCTTTCACCCCCTATCACCACTGTCACTAAGCGATAATTTTTCTGATCGATGTCTTAGCGTCGGCGATGCTGATCGGTAGCCAGTAATTTTTTTTAGGTTCGCCGCAGGTTTTTATAGCGTCGGGTACCCCCATATATTACCTAATAAAGGTGTAACCCCCTTGATCACCCCCCAGGTAACCCTTTCACCCCCTAGCACCGCCGTCACTATGTGATCATTTTTCTGATCGATGTCTTAGCGTCGGTGATGCTGATCGGTAGCCAGTAATTTTTTTTAGGTTCGCCGCAGGTTTTTATAGCGTCAGGTACCCCCATATATTATCTAATAAAGGTTTAACCCCCTGATCGCCCCCCAGGTAACCCTTTCACCCCCTATCACCACTGTCGCTAAGCAATCGTTTTTATGATCGTTGTCTTAGTGTCGGTGATGCCGATAGGTAGCCAGTAATTTTTTTTTAGGTTCGCCGGCAGGTTTTTATATAGCGTCAGGTACCCCCATATATTACCTAATAAAGGTTTTAACCCCCTAATTGCCCCTAGTTAACCCTTTCACCAGTGATCATCATATAAGTGTTACGGGTGACGCTGGTTAGTTAGTTTGCTTTTTATAGTGTCAGGGCACCCGCCGTATATAACCCAATAAAGGTTTAACCCCCTGATCGCCCGGCGGGTGATATCAGTTAGGTTTTAGCGTCAGAGAGGGTCTGCGTCACACCCCAGGCAGCGTCAGGTTAGTGCCAGTAGCGCTAACACCCACACGTGAAGCATACACCCCCCTTAGTGGTATAGTATCTGATCAGCTCAATATCTGATCTGATCAGATCTATACTAGCGTCCCCAGCAGTTTAGGGTTCCCAAAAACGCAGTGTTAGCGGGATCAGCCCAGATACCTGCTAGCACCTGCGTTTTGCCCCTCCGTCCAGCCCAGGCCACCGAAGTGCAGTATCGATCGATCACTGTCACTTGCAAAACACAACACACATAACTGCAGCGTTCGCAGAGACAGGCCTGATCCCTGCGACTCCAGTGCTGTAGGAGGTAATTTCACCACCACAGTTAAAAAAAAAAAGCATATATGCCGAAGCATTGGGGCAGCAGGGGCGGAGGAGCGATTTTGCTCCTTATGCCGCGTATATACGGTCGAAATTCCGACGGAGGCTTGCCCGTGGAAAAGTCTGACCATGTGTACGCGGCATAACTTTTGCGAGAAGATGCCCCCATGCTTCGGCATATATAAATGGTGCATGTATGCCCATCATTAGAAGTGGGTGGATGAAGGGCGGTATTCTAATGGTGGGCATACCCACCGATCAATCTTTTTTTTTCGTTCAGCCAACAGGCTGCATGAAAAAAAAGATTACAATACATGTCCAACAAGGACCAGCAACGTACTGGTATGTTGCTGGACTTTGAATGTTTATACCAGAATGATGCCTGCGGGTTTAGGTATCATCTTGGTATCATTCTTTTCAGCCAGCGGCCGGCTTTCATGTAAAAGCAATCCTAGTGGCTAATTAGCCTCTGGACTGCTTTTACAAGCAGTGGGAGGGAATGTCCCCCCCCCCCGGATATAAAAAGCGCCATTGGGAAATTGGGAAAGCATTTTATCACACCGATCTTGGTGTGGTCAGATGCTTTGAGGGCAGAGGAAAGATCTAGGGTCCAATAGACCCCAGTTTTTTCAAAAAAGAGTACCTGTCATTACCTATTGCTATCATAGGGGATATTTACATTCCCTGAGATAACAATAAAAGTGATAAAAATAAATAAATATGGAAGCAACAGTTTAAAAATAAAATAAAAAAGCAAAATTAATAATAATAAAAAAAAAGCACCCCTGTCCTGCTCTGCTCTTGCCCAATGGCGAACGCAAGCGTCGGTCTGGCGTCATATGTAAACAGCAATTGCACCATGCATGTGAGGTATCACCGCGAAGGTCAGATCGAGGGCAGTAATTTTAGCAGTAGACCTCCTCTGTAAATCTAACGGGGTAACCTGTAAATGCTTTTAAAGGCTTTTAAAAATGTATGTAGTTTGTCGCCAATGCGCGTTTGTGCGAAATTTTAAAGCATGTCGTGTTTGGTATCTATGTACTCGGCCTAAGATCATCTTTTTTATTTCATCAAACATTTGGGCAATATAGTGTGTTTTAGTGCATTAAAATTAAAAAAAGTGTATTTTTTCCCAAAAAAATGCGTTTGAAAAATCGCTGCGCAAATACTGTGTAGAAAAAAAAAATGCAACACCCACCATTTTATTCTGTAGGGCCTTTGCTTTAAAAATATATATAATGTTTGGGGGTTCAACATAATTTTCTTGCAAAAAAAAATATGTTTTCATGTAAACAAAAAGTGTCAAAAAGGGCTTTGTCTTCAAGTGGTTAGAAGAATGGATGTAAGCTTCCTAATGTTGTGTATAAAATGCCAGAACAGTTCAAAACCCCCCCCCAAATGACCCCATTTTGGAAAGTAGACACCCCAAGCTATATACTGAGAGGCATGTCGAGTCCATGGAATATTTTATATGTTGACACAAGTTGCGGAAAAAATTATTATTTTTTTTTTTTTTTGCACAAAGTTGTCACTAAATGATATATTGCTCAAACATGCCATGGGCATATGTGGAATTACACCCCAAAATACATTCTGTTGCTTCTCCTGAGTACGGGGATACCACATGTGTGAGACTTTTTGGGAGCCTAGCCGCGTACGGGACCCCAAAAACCAAGCACCGCCTTCAGGCTTTCTAAGGGTGTCAATTTTTGATTTCACTTCTCACTGCCTATCACAGTTTCGGAGGCCATGGAATGCCCAGATGGAACAAAACCCCCCCAAATGACCCCATTTTGGAAAGTAGACACCCCAAGCTATTTGCTGAGAGGTATTGTGAGTATTTTGCAGATCTCGCTTTTTGTCACAAAGTTTTGAAAATTGAAAAAAAAAAAGAAAAAAAAAATGTTCTTTCTTCATTTTCAAAAACAAATGAGAGCTGTAAAATACTCACCATGCCTCTCAGCAAACAGCTTGGGGTGTCTACTTTCCAAAATGGGGTAATTTGGGGGGGTTTTGTGCTATTTTGGCATTTTATGGCCTTCAAAACTGTGATAGGTAGTGAGGAGTGAAATCAAAAATTTGCGCCCTTAGAAATCCGGGAGGCGGTGCTTGGTTTCCGGGGTCCCGTACGTGGCTAGGCTCCTAAAAAGTCCCACACATGTGGTATCCCCGTACTCAGGAGAAGCAGCAGAATGTATTTTGGGGTGCAATTCCACATATAACCATGGCATGTGTGAGCAATATATCATTTAGTGACAACTTTTTGTAATTTTTTTTTGTCATTATTCAATCACTTGGGACAAAAAAAAAAAATTCAATGGGCTCAACAGGCCTCTCAGCAATTTCCTTGGGGTGTCTACTTTCTAAAATGGGGTCATTTGGGGGGGTTTTGTGCTATTTTGGCATTTTATGGCCTTCAAAACTGTGATAGGTAGTGAGGAGTGAAATCAAAAATTTGCGCCCTTAGAAATCCTGAAGGCGGTGCTTGGTTTCCGGGGTCCCGTACGTGGCTAGGCTCCTAAAAAGTCCCACACATGTGGTACCCCCGTACTCAGGAGAAGCAGCAGAATGTATTTTGGGGTGCAATTCCACATATAACCATGGCATGTGTGAGCAATATATCATTGAGTGACAACTTTTTGTAATTTTTTTTGTCATTATTCAATCACTTGGGACAAAAAAAAAAAAAATTCAATGGGCTCAACATGCCTCTCAGCAATTTCCTTGGGGTGTCTACTTTCTAAAATGGGGTCATTTGGGGGGGTTTTGTACTGCCCTGTCATTTTAGCACCTCAAGAAATGAGATAGGCAGTCATAAATTAAAAGCTGTGTAAATTCCAGAAAATGTACCCTAGTTTGTAAACGCTATAACTTTTGCGCAAACCGATAAATATACGCTTATTGACATTTTTTTTACTAAAGACATGTGGCTGAATACATTTTGGCCTAAATGTATGACTAAAATTGAGTTTATTCGATTTTTCTTATAACAAAAAGTAGAAAATATCATTTTTTTTCAAAATTTTCAGTCTTTTTCCGTTTATATCGCAAAAAATAAAAATCGCAGAGGCAATCAAATACCATTAAAAGAAAGCTCTATTTGTAGGAAGAAAAGGACGCAAATTTCGTTTGGGTACAACATTGCATGTCCGCACAATTTACAGTTAAAGCAGCGCAGTGCAAAATTCTGAATTCACCTCTGGTCCTTTAGCTACCAAATGGTCCGGGGCTTAAGTGGTTAAAAAGTGACTCTACAGGGAGAGTTAGCCACCATATACAAGAGCTTAGGAAGAAAAATTATTTTTAACAGATTAACTCTGCCCATAAAATCCATCCATTGTTTGGTTCGCTGTTGTAATTGAGTAATAATGGGACATAAATTAATAAGAATTTAAGAGCAATTGCACCACCACCCCCAAACAACGAGAAGATTGAACCACCTGGAGTTGAGAGTTTGTATAAATCACCTGTCTCGCTTCTGAATCTAACGGAAAGTCGCTAGACATGATCCAATTAACCCGGAAGAACATGCCAAAGGCCTTCACCTTGCACAATGAGGTAGAGGGGTCATCTACATATATAAGGGTATCGTCAGCAAATAATGAAATTCGTTCCTCTATGGAGCCAACAATAAGATCACGAATACAGGGTACACGAACAGCCAGGGGCTCAATAGCCAGAGCAAACAGCAATGGGGAAAGCCCTGGCATGTCCCTCTGGCGATGGAAAACGTAGGCGAGATATATTAATTAACCCAAACTCTGGAAACCGGGCTGGTAAATAAAAATAGCATCCAGGCAATCATCCAAGGACCAAGTCCATAAAGTTGTAACACTTTAACCACTTGACCACTGGGCACTTAAACCCCCTTAATAACCAGACCAATTTTCAGCTTTCAGTGCTCTCACATTTTTAATGACAATTACTCCATCATGCAAAACTGTACCCATATGAAATTTTTGTCCTTTTTTTCACACAAATAGAGATTTCTTTTGGTGGTATTTAATCACTGTTGGGTTTTTTATTTTTTACGCTATAAAAGAAAAAAAGACTGAAAATTCTGTAAAAAAAAGTTTTTTTCTTTGTTTCTGTTATAAAACTTAGCAAATTAGTAATTTTGTCTTCATAAATTTTGGCCAAAATTTATACTGCTACATATCTTTGGTAAAAATAAGTACAAATTGGTGAATATTATTTGGTCTTTCTTAAAGTTATAGAGTCCACAAGCTATGGTGCCAATATCTGAAAATTGATCACACCTGAAGTACTGACGGCCTATCTCATTTCTTGAGACCCTAACATGCCAGAAAAGTACAAATATCCCACAAATGACCCCTTTTTGGAAAGAAGACATTCCAAGGTATTTAGAAAGAGGCATGGTGAGTTTTTTGAAGTTGTAATTTTTTCCCACAATTCTTTGCAAAATCAAGATTTTTTTTTCTTTTCACAAAATTGTCATATTAGCAGGTTATTTCTCACACACAGCATATGCATACCACAAATTACACCCCAAAACACATTCTGCTATTACTCCCGAGTATGGCGATACCACGTGTGAGACTTTTACACAGCGTGGCCACATACAGAGGCCCAACATGCAGGGAGCACCTTCAGGCGTTCTGGAGTAGGGATGAGCTCGATGTTCGAGTCCAACGCATGTTCGACTCGAACATCGCCTGTTCGTCTGTTCGCCGAATTGCGAACGTTATGGGCCGTTCGCGCCAAATTCGTGTGACGCGAACGGCCCACAATGCACTGCATTTCTGCCGCTGTGATTGGCCAAGCATGCACTGTGACCCCGCATGCTTGGCCAATCACAGCGCCGGCAGCGAGGAGAGCCATAATTGGCCACAGGCAGGATGCCTGTGGCCAATCATAGCTCAGGGGGGTTTAGTACACGCCCCACACTATAAAAGGCCGCCAGCGAGGCGGCCTTGTGCAGTGTGTTCCGGCGTGCAGGGAAAGAGATACATAGGCAGGGACAGTGTGTTCTATGTTCTATTCGTTTCTCAGGCATCTGCAGGAGTTAGTGGGTGTTGTGTGCCTCCGGGACAGTATACACCTGGATCTACACTTTATTGCTGTTCTCTTAGCTAGATAGGCAGGCAGGGAAAGAGATACATAGGCAGGGACAGTGTGTTCAATGTTCTATTCTTTTCTCAGGCATCTGTAGGAGTTAGTGGGTGTTGTGTGCCCCCAGCACAGTATACACCTGTATATATCCGTCATTGCTGTTCTCTAAGCTAGATAGGCAGGCAGGGAAAGAGATACATAGGCAGGGACAGTGTGTTCTATATTCTATTCTTTTCTCAGGCATCTGCAGGAGTTAGTGGGTGTTGTGTGCCCCCAGCACAGTATACACCTGTATATAGCCGTCATTGCTGTTCTCTAATACAGGCATCTGCAGGAGTTAGTGGCACAGTATACACCTGTATATAGCCGTCATTGCTGTTCTCTAATACAGGCATCTGCAGGAGTTAGTGGCACAGTGTACACCTGTATATACCCGTCATTGCTGTTCTCTAATACAGGCATCTGCAGGAGTTAGTGGCACAGTATACACCTGAATATACTCATCATTGCTGTTCTCTAATACAGGCATCTGCAGGAGTTAGTGGCACAGTGTACACCTGTATATACCCGTCATTGCTGTTCTCTAATACAGGCATCTGCAGGAGTTAGCGGCACAGTATACACCTGTATATACCCGTCATTGCTGTTCTCGAATACAGGCATCTGCAGGAGTTCGTGGCACAGTATACACCTGTATATAGCCGTCATTGCTGTTCTCTAATACAGGCATCTGCAGGAGTTAGTGGCACAGTGTACACCTGTATATACCCGTCATTGATGTTCTCTAATACAGGCATCTGCAGGAGTTAGTGGCACAGTGTACACCTGTATATACCCGTCATTGTTGTTCTCTAATACAGGCATCTGCAGGAGTTAGTGGCACAGTGTACACCTGTATATACCCGTCATTGCTGTTCTCTAATACAGGCATCTGCAGGCGTTAGTGGCACAGTATACACCTGTATATACCCGTCATTGCTGTTCTCTAATACAGGCATCTGCAGGAGTTAGTGGCACAGTGTACACCTGTATATACACGTCATTGCTGTTCTCTAATACAGGCATCTGCAGGAGTTAGTGGGACAGTGTACACATGTATATACCCGTCATTTCTTTTCTCTAATACAGGCATCTGCAGGAGTTAGTGGCACAGTGTACACCTGTATATACCCGTCATTGCTGTTCTCTAATAAAGGCATCTGCTGGAGTTAGTGGGTGTTGTGTGCCTCCAGCGCAATATACACTACCCAATTGCTGGTTTTCCCATCTCCCTGCAGGCCATTACTATGTCTGGAAGGCCAACAAAGAGAGGCAGACAGTCACAAGCCAATAAAAGAGTGCAAGCAGGCTCTGTGTCTGGGGGCAACAGTGCTGGTCGTGGACGCGGTGCATTGTCATCAGCACGTGACCATGGGACACGCTTGTCCTTATTTTCAGCAGCTGGACGTGTTGAGCCGCATCATGCTGAAGACTTGGTAGAGTGGATGACCAAGCCCTCCTCATCCTCCTCATCCTCTCTCACCCAGGCTCAGGGTACTGGCAAAGTAGCTGCCAAAGCGTCCTCTTCCCTCGTATCAATGTCATCATCAGTCACTCCTTCCCTAGACCCACCATGTCCTCCTGAGGAGTCCCCCGAACTGTTTGAGCACAGTGTTGGGTACATGCTCCAGGAGGATGCCCAGCGTTTCGAAGGGTCTGATGATGATACCCAGCTAGAGGAAGGCAGTAGCATGAGCGCAGAGAGAGGGAATGCTCAAGAAGGACAGCAATCTGGCAGTCATGTTCCAGCAGCTGCAGCATACTGCCAGATTGGCCCCAGTGATTAGGAGGGAGGGGATGATGAGGTCACTGACTCCACATGGGTGCCTGAGAGGAGAGAGGAGGAGGAGGATGAGTAGGAGGCACATCTCCAACGAGGCAGGATGCCCTCCGGGGGCCAGCATAAGGGCAGCACACCGACTGAATCACACCGCAGAGCTACGCCTGTGCAGGGCGCTGCCTCAGCCCGTTATTCCAAAAGTTCTTTGGTGTGGGCCTTTTTTGAGTCGAGTGCATCAGATCGCACCGCTGCTATTTGCAACATATGTCTCAAGCGTATCTCGCGTGGCCAAAACATCACCCGCTTGGGCACCACTTGCTTGACCAGACATATGTTGACCTGCCATGCAGCTCGTTGGCAAGCGTACCTTAAAGACCCACACCAAAGATGAAAGCGGACCTCTCCTTGCTCCTCATCAGCTGGGATCTCCAACCCCACTATACCTTCAGTCCTCTCTGAAACCTGCACTGAGAGGAATGAAGGTGTAGAATTAGGTGTGTCACAGCCAAGTACTTGCGGGCACTCTGCTAGCAGTACACCGACGTCCGATTAAAGCAGGCAAATTTCCCTGCCCCAGCTGCTGGACCGTCAAAAGAAGTTCACTCCCAGCCATCCACATGCCCAGCGGTTGAATGCTAGCTTGGCTAAATTGCTAACAATTCAACTGCTGCCTTTTCAGTTGGTAGACTCGGCCCCCTTCCGTGAGTTTATGCAATGTGCGGTTCCTCAGTGGCAGGTTCCCAAACGCCACTTTTTCTCACGGAAGGCGATTCCGGCTCTCTACCGGCATGTGGAAGGCAATGTCCATGCCTCGCTGGACAGGGCGGTCAGCGGTAAGGTGCATATTACCGCTGACTCATGGTCCAGCAGGCATGGACAGGGACGTTACCTTTCTTTCACGGCCCATTGGGTCACTCTTTTGGCAGCTGGGAAGGATGCAGGACAAGGTGCAGTAGTGTTGGAGGTTGTTCTGCCGCCACGCCTCCAAAATGCTACTACTGGTTGTGACACACCTCTCTCCTCCACCCCCTCCTCTTCTTCTTCCTCCATGGCCTCTTCCTGTGCTTTGTCTCCGGAACCAACAGTGCTCCGTAGGCGTTCAAGGGGCTACGCAAGTACGCAGGAAAAAAGATGCCATGCCGTGCTTGCGCTGGTGTGTTTGGGGGGCAGGAGCCACACTAGGGCAGAGGTTCTGTCTGCTCGGAAGGGACAGGCTGAGAGGTGGTTGACGATACGCCAGCTTAAGCCAGGAATGGTGGTTTGCGACAATGGCACCAACTTCCTCTCCGCCCTCCGACAGGGACAACTGACCCATGTGCCCTGTGTGGCTCACGTCCTTAACCTGGTGGTGCAGCGGTTCTTGGGCAGGTACCCGGGCTTACAGGATGTCCTGAGGAAGGCCAGGAAAGTCTGTGTGCATTTCCGCAGATCATATAATGCCAGTGCTCGGCTGGCTGAGCTGCAAAAGGAGTTGAACCTGCCCAAGAACCGCCTTATATGTGACATGCCCACCAGGTGGAACTCAACGTTGGCCATGCTGCAGTGACTGCACACGCAGCAGAGGGCCATCAATGAGTACCTGTGCAACTACGGCACCAGGACAGGGTCAGGGGAGCTCGGGTTTTTTTCACCACGCCAGTGGGGCATGATCAGGGATGCATGCACTGTCCTGGCACCATTTGAGGAGGCCACAAGGATGGTGAGCAGTGACAGTGCATGCATCAGTGACACTGTACCTCTTGTCCACCTGTTGGAGCATACGCTGCGTGGAATAATGGACAGGGCACTTGAGGCAGAACAGAGGCAGGAAGAGGACGACTTCCTTGCCTCTCAAGGCCCCCTTTACCCAGACAGTGTTCCTTGTGTCCCACCCATCACACAGGAAGAGGAGGAGGAGGATTGTGTCAGCATGGAGGTGGAGCATGGCACTCAGCATCAACAGCAGCAGTCTTTTAGGGATGATTTACAGTCCCAACAAACCCGTGGACTTGTACGTGGCTGGGAGGAGGTGGCTGCGGATCATGTCGTCCTTAGTGACCCAGAGGACTCCGGACCGAATGCCTCAGCTAACCTACGCTGCATGGCCTCCCTGATCCTGCAAAGTCTGCGGAAGGATCCTCGTATTCTTCGGATCAAGGAGAGGGACCATTACTGGCTGGCCACTCTCCTTGATCCACGGTACAAGGGTAAGGTTGTGGACCTTATCTTGCCGTCCCAGAGGGAGCAGAGGATGAGACAACTCCGGGAGGCCTTGCAGAAAGGTCTGTGCAACGCGTTCCCATAGACTGGGAGGTTACAAATTCCTGGTCCGGGACAACGAGTTGCTGAGGCTTCAGTTATTAGCAGAAGGAGCGGTGGAGAAGGTGGCCGTCTGACCGATGCGTTCAGACAATTTTTTAGTCCGCAGCCCCCAGGTATGATCGGTTCCAGCAACCATCGCCAGCGTCAGCTATACATGGTGCAGGAATACCTAGGGGCAAGGTCAGACTTGGACACCTTTCCCACCGAAAATCCTCTGGCTTACTGGGTCTTGAGGATGGATCACTGGCCAGAGCTTGCACAGTATGCAATTGAGCAACTGGCCTGTCCTGCATCCAGCGTTCTTTCGGAACGCACATTCAGTGCTGCTGGAGGCTTTGTCACGGATCACAGGGTGCGCCAGTCCACCGACTCGGTTGATCGACTGACCTTCATAAAGATGAACCAGTCTTGGATCACCACCAGCTACCAAGCACCTGAAGCTGATATAACAGAATAATTTATTTTCAAATGTCACATCCCTTCAAGACTGATGCTGATGCTGAGTGACTGTCCTGTTATGTTGACTGACTATCCTCCTCCTCCTCAATGATCCAATTCTTGATGATAGCTTGGAAGAACTTTTTTGTTTCTCGGTGCCGCCACCAGTGGCTAAGGCCCAATTTTTCAGCCCCTGTTTAACAGGGGCATGTAATTACAATTTTTGATGCAATGCTTTGCAGCAGGGCTCATTCCTGCACTCCAACTAGAGTATCTGGGAGAGGTTGCAGTGTCGTGGCACCAGCACCAGTGCCTAAGGCCCAATTTTTCAGCCCCTGTTTAACAGGGGCGTGTAATTACAATTTTTGATGCAATACTTTGCAACAGGGCTCATTGCTGTGCTCCAAGTACAGTATCTGTGAGGGGTTGCAGTGTTGTGGCACCAGTGCCTAAGGCCCAATTTTTCTGCCCCTGTTCAACAGGGGCATGTAATTACAATTCTTGATCTAATAATTCACAGTAGGGCCCATTCCTGCGCCCACCAAGAGTAACTGTGAGGGCTTACAGTGTTGTGGCAACACCACCACCACCAAAGGCCCAATTTTTCCTACCACTGTTCAAAAATGGCATGTAATTACAATTCCTGATATAATAGTTCACAGCAGGGTGTTCCAGTGCCCACCAAGAGTAACTGTGAGGGCTTACAGTGTTGTGGCAACACCGAAACCTAAGGGGCAAATTTCTGCAGAGTATATACGGCAGGCCCCTACTTTCAAACATCCAACTTACAAACGACTCCTACTTGAAAACGGAAGGAGACAACAGGAAGTGAGAGGAAATCTACCCCCAGGAAGGGAAATTCTCTCCTGTAAGAGTTAATATGGGAAAAAGGTGTCTCCTCTCTACTGATGCTTTATCACCAATCCTTGTTTCAATAAAAAACCCACTTTTCCAAAAACATTTGTCATTGGGACGGAATGTGAGGTGAAATCTTCTGAACAGGTGCACAGACAGCAAAACAAATGTTACAGGGGTGATAACCCTTCCCTATGTTTTCCAAAAAGCTTAAAAATATATTTTTTGGCTGGAGCTACACTTAAACAGTGTACCTGTTCAAAATTACAAACAGATTGTACTTAAGAACAAACCTACAGTTCCTGTCTTGTTTGCACTGCCTGTATACTGCTGTTCAGAGTATATAGGGACTTTTTTTATTTTGGGTGCGGGGTTCCCCTTAATATCCATACAAGACCCAAAGGGGCTGGTAATGGGCTGGGGTAGGGGGGGGGGGGGGTGATGGGGTAGCCATGCCATTTTTCTCAAAGATTTTCATCAAAGATTTTCATCCATATTGCCAGGACAGGACATGACATTAAAGCCGCAAGCAGTTTTAAATGGCTTTTTTTCCTTTAGAAATGTCATTTTGTGCAGGGACAATTCTAAACACGGGAAACACGTGGCACTTCACAGGCATACTTTAGACACCCCCCAGGTACGATATTTAAAGGAATATTTAACTTTTTTTTTCACTTTATGCATCATTAAAATGACTTTTTTTGCATTGATTTGTGTCCCCTGGGGCAGAACCCGGGTCCCCAAACCCTTTTTAGGACAATGACTTGCATATTAGCCGTTATAATTAGCACTTTTGATTTTGAACGTTCGCATCCATTGTATTTAATAGGGTTCTAAAGTTCGCGCAAACTTTGGGTCCGTTCGCGAGTTCTGGTGCGAACCGTACCGTACCGTACCGTACCGGCTCATCCCTATTCTGGAGCACCCAGGCCAATTCTGACATTTCCCTCCTAGATGTAAAAATCATTATTTATTTGCTAGAAAATTACATAGAACGCCAAAACATTATATATGTTTTTTTAGAAAAGACCCTAGAGAATACAATGGCGGTCATTGCAACTTTTTATCTCACACGGTATTTGCACAGCAATTTTTCGAACGCGTTTTTAAAAAAAAAAAAAACAGTTTTGTGCTTTAAAAAAAAAAAACATTAAAGTTAGCCCAATGTTTTTGCATAATGTGAAAGATGGAGTTACGCCGAGTAAATAGATACCTAACATGTCACCCGTAAAACTTTGCTACTTAAAAATGCCCATAGGCGACGCTTTTTTTACTGGTTACATGTTTTGTGTTACAGAGGAGGTCCAGGGCCAAAATGATTGCTCTCGCTCTAACGTTCACAGCGATACCTCACATGTGTGGTTTGAACACCGTTTTCATATGTGGGCGGGACTTGCGTATGCGTTCGCTTCTGCATGCAAGCACACGGGCACAGGGGCGCTTTAAAATATATTTTTTTTATTGTTCATCTTACTTTATTTATTTTAGTTTGACACTTTTTTCCCCCCCAAAATGTTTTGATCACTTTTATTCCTATTACAAGGAATGTAAACATATCTTGTAATAGGAATATGGCATGACATGTCCTCTTTACAGTGAGAAATGGGGTCAATAAGACCCCACATCTCACCTCTAGGCTGGGAAGCCTGAAATAAAAAAAATAAAAACGAACCTGGCTTTGATCGTATCGGTGAGACGATAGAAGCACTGGAGGGCGGCGGGAGGGGAGTACGTCCCCTCTTGCCACCCGTAAGAATGATAAAGTGGCGGAAAAGCCGGTATGATCATTCTTATGGTGTAGGGAATCGCCGGCTGAAAAAGCTGATATCTGAATGATGCCTGTAGCTGCAGGCATCATTCAGATATCCCCGCACAAAGTCAAGGAAGTCATATTTTTTTTTAACACAAAGTTGTCCATTTATACAATATTTCTAACACATAGCATGTACATACCAAAAATTACACCACAAAATAGATTTTCCTACTCCTCCTGAGTACGGCGATATCACATGTGTGAGACTTCCACAGCCTGGCCACATACAGAGGCATAGTACAGCCGAGTATGGCTGAGCATGGCAGAGTATGGTTGAGCATGGCTGAGCATGGCTGAGCATGGCCGAGTATGGCTGAGCATGGGCGAGTATGGCCGAGTATGGCCGAGTATGGCTGGGTACAGCTGGGTATCACCGAGTATGGCTGGGTATCGCTGAGTATGGCTGGGTATTGCAGAGTATGGCTGGGTATCACCAAGTATGGCCGGGTATTGCAGAGTATTGCAGAGTATGGCTGGGTATTGCAGAGTATGGCTGGGTATTGCAGAGTATGGCTGGGTATTGCAGAGTATGGCAGGGTATTGCAGAGTATGGCAGGGTATTGCAGAGTATGGCAGGGTATTGCAGAGTATGGCAGGGTATTGCAGAGTATGGCTAGGTATTGCAGAGTATGGCTAGGTGTTGCAGAGTATGGCTAGGTATTGCAGAGTATGGCAGGGTATGGCAGAGTATTGTAAAGTATGGCAGGGTATTGCAGAGTATGGCAGGGTATTGCAGAGTAGAGTATGGCAGGGTATTGCAGAGTATGGCAGGGTATTGCAGAGTAGAGTATGGCAGGGTATTGCAGAGTATGGCTGAGCATGGAGGGATGGCTGAGCATGGATGGATGGATGGCTGGATCTGTGACTGCAGTTGTCACAGAGCAGCGCTATGGACACTACACATCCAGTCCACAGCGCTGCTGCCACCGATCCCTTCCCCTCTCCCCTCACACTGTACCGATCGGTACACAGAGGGGAGAGAGGAACCGATGTCATGACATGGCGCCGGTTTGTTTACAAGTGATCGCTCCGTCATTTGACAGAGCAATCACGTGGTAAACGGCCGCTATCAGCGGCCATTTACTGTGATCCGCCGGGTCCTCTGGACCCGGCGGTCACGGACACTCCCATGTGCGCGCCCCAGGGGGCAGGCGGGAGCGCGATTCTGGGAGGACGTCAATGTACGCCCTTCCAGAGTTAACGAAGTGCCTTGTAGCCGTCATTTGGCTATGGGCGGGTTGTTAAGTGGTTAAATAGGTAAGGCCATTCCACACTATCGAAGACCTTACAAGTATCTAAAAAAACTATGCCCCAGATGTTGGAGTGCCCATGAGGTTATTGCAAGTTATGAAAAAGTCTGAATATTTTCATTCTCGTAGAGCGGCCTGGAATGAACCCCCCCTTGATCACTTTGTCCCAGAGAAGGAACAACATTGTTCATGAGATTGGCAAGTACCTTCGCTAAGATCTTTACATCTACATTCATTAATGAGGCTGGTAAGAGTCACAATTCAATGGGTCCCTGTGTGGCTTAAGGACAAGAACAATCAGAGCCTCTCACATATAAGGAGGAAGGATACCCTCACCCAAGGCTGCATTGAAGGTACACAAAAGATAGGGACTCAACAGATGCCTAAATTTACTACACCAGTTGGTATCAGAGGATGGAGACTTTATCCTGGAAATTAGGAATACGGGCTATGATAGGTCTGAGAGAAGCACCTTCTGGAGGAGGGCATGGTGGTGTACGCATGCTCTATAGCAAAGGTAGCAGGTCTCCTTTAGCCAGGTGTATAGGAAGCGCTCAGGAGAGGACCCATTTGATTTTTCAGGAAAATCGACAAATCGCAGATTATTGTGGTTAGACCTGTTTTCAAAGTCATCCACCTTAGCCCGAATCGTCGCCAGTTCACTAGAGGCCTCATGCATTGAAGTAGAGAGGGGAGCAAGGGTGTGTTACACAGTACTGATACGTTTCTCCATGGCCCCAGTGTGTTCTATTAGGGCAGCCTTGCAATCCTGAATAATCTTCATAATTTGAGTAAGAGTGGGTTCAAATGGAAGGGAGTCAGGCTCACCTGTGACTTCATAATTAGGAGCAGGATCAGAGTTGGTTACAGAGCCTTGCTGGGAGCCTGGGACCTCAGGATTCAAGGGTTGAGGTAGATGAGAGAAGTCATCCTGCGTGAACAGCAAAGGGAGTGAGGAAATGCCTATGGGGGGGAAGGCCGCCAGCGCCATCTTGTCCAAAGTACTTTTCCAGCTTTTCGGCCGTCCAAGGAGCTTTGTTCTGACCTAGGTTTACCATTGTTGCAGTGCAGGAGATACACGCAACCCGGAGGAATCTATCAGTGCCAAAAGAGATCAGAACGGTGCAGGATGGAGGGCAGGATGTCAGAAAAGGCTTAGCGCTCCGGGATCAGTGAACCGCTTGATCCACCATCAAGCTACACACCCCCAGGAGATGAATGGAATTTGCTCCTTTTAAAGCATTTGGATCCACTTTTGCAAGATTTTGTTAAAATACATAACATTTATACATATAATGCAATAAATGAACTCTGTGAACAAAAAGTTTTCACAGTTAGTACAGAACAATGACAATGAAAAATATTGTTACCTGTAATATAGCCTCTCCCATATCCGTTTAGCATATTTTTTTCTGTTCTGCAGATGTATGCCTTTTTGTTCCTTCTTCCAGAAGATACGCATTTTGTTCATCATTTTTCCAGTATACCAGCTAGCTGTTCTTTTGTAAATAGTGGAAGATGGCTGGCATACTTGCTCCCAAAAGTGATGTCCAAGAAAATGGCATACACATTCCAGTGTGTCTCTTCTTTATAAATAGGACCCAGTATAATCACATCCAAATATAATAGTAACCCAACATCAACTTAAACCTAAACTTAAAAGAGAAGTATGGAATTTTTTTTTTTAGAATCATACTTATATTTGTCGGTGCTGCATCTGTACCCCGACGCCTCTAACACTGAGTACCGACCAATTGAACACTGCCGATCGCTCGGTTATCACAGCTCCGTGAGCAGAGAGCTGCTGACTGTCAGTCAGTGGTTCTCTGCTAGGCCCCCCACGCTCACTGGAGCACTGGGCTGTGGAGGGGGCTGAAGTGGCCGGCTCAGGCTCTCAGCAGTTCGCTGCAAGGCTGAGCCGGGTGCCAGTCCAGGGATCTGGGCAGATCCTGGCTCAATGGTTGTGATTACGCCCAAGAGTGGACCGACTCTGAGACGTCAGCAGAGAGCAGACTTCAGCCCGCTCTCTGCTGAAAACGTGTCACAGTAGTGCAAAACTAACTGCACTCCTGTGATCCACAGGAGAAGTACAGGCAAAAACGAGCTTTGACAAAAAGTTGTTATTTTATGCACTGGTTTACAAGGAGAATGGCAAAAAGCATTTAATTGCACTGAAATCTACATAATCAAATTGCTTAATGTGGTGAAATTAAGCAAAGCCTGAGGAAGGAGCACGCATGCTCCGAACGCAAAGCACCGCCCGCCGACCCCGTTCCCGGAGGTGACGACATTACAGAGCATCGTCGATCCACGCTCCAGCCTTCCGGAAGCACTGTGAGTATACAGTGCAACCGGATAGAAGCCGGACACCTGATTGCCTCCACCAGCCAATGATGCCTAGCACCGTTCTGGGACAATGTGGATGAAACTTGTATCTTTTGTGAGTGTTTTTAATCTTACTTTTTATGAATTAAAAAGATATAAACTTGCTGCATTTAGAGGGCGCTGTTCTTTGTCTTTTACTTAATGTGGAACTTCATGCAGAGATAGAAAAGCATTAATTACTGAACTTATGTATTTGTAAAAAAAAAAAAAAAGTAAATAAATCTTTAAGTGCAACTAGTGTGTGTTAGTGCATATGAGCCTTCTGCTTTGTGCACTGGTCCAAATCATTTGGTGGAGGGGGGATTATAGTGTTGGGTTGTTTTTCATGGGTTGGGCTTGGCCCCTTAGTTCCAGTGAAGGGAGCTCTTAAGGCGTCAGCATACCAAGACATTATGGACAATTTCATGCTCCCAACTTTGTGGGAACAGTTTCGGGATGGCCCCTTCCTGTTCCAACATGATTGCGCACCAGTGCACAAAGCAAGGTCTATAAAGACATGGATGAGCGAGTTTGGGGTGGAGGAACTTGACTGGCCTGCTTCAACCCAATAGAACGCCTTTGGGATGAATAAGAGTGGAGACTGAGAGCCAGGCCTTCTCAATATTGAACCCTATGGACTAAGACTGGGGTGCCATTAAAGTTCATGTGCGTGTAAAGGCAGGCGTCTTAATACTTTTTGTGATATAATGTATATATACAGTATATATATATTGTGATGGTGAGACCCTGTACGTCCTTAAAGAGTGTTGGTTTACGCCAGATTTGGTAAAGAAAGACATGCTGATTGAACAGCTGTGTCTTGGGCTATTTAGTTCTGACATGACTATGGATCAGGGCTCCACCCAACAGACAGGAAGTCTGTGCATGGGAGTCAGGTGGACTCCCATCCCTCTGAGAGTCAGAGGCTATCTATGCTGCATGGGTGCAGCCAAAGTGTGCGTGTCTGCAGGAGGCAGACGTCATTGCTGAAGTAAGCAAGAAGGTGCTGACCGGGAGTAAGCGAGGAGTGAGCTTATCTCTTGGAAACTGTTTGTTCTGAGGAGCAGACCTAAGGCCTAGGCTAAAGGCCTGAACAGCCAGATTGCAAGAGGGGAAGCCAGGAGGTAAACTGTTGAGTATACAAGACACAGTAATGGTGGAACCCCCTGCAAGGGCAACTGATGTATTTGTGAACTTTTTGTGCTTTTAAATAAAAGTGGGCTGCCATGCCCTTAAATAGAGTTCCTGACTTGCTTGAATCACTGGAAAAACGCATCTACGAGAGCTGATAACCCCTAAGCTTACTATATATATATATATATATATATATATATACTGTACACACACAGCCTTTCAAAAAATCAGCAGTACAGTACCTTCAATCACACAGCTGGGTACTGCACTGTAGGGGGAGGCAGAGAGCACAGCACTCGGGAAGACACCTCTCCCTCCTGTGCTTTCACTTTGCTGAATGTCTTCACTGTCTGATGGAGCTCCCTATGCCGATGCACGATGGGGAGTTTGGTCTGACAGCCTCTACCAGCCACATGGACCCCTGCAGCTATGCCACTGCCTTTAGCCATTAATTCAGGCCTCTAAGACCCTGCTGCCCTTCCTGTATTGTGCATGACACAGGCAACAGGTTTTGGATACCAAAGTACATTACATTTTTTAGAGCTCTTTAGCCCTTTCATGTTTAGTGACAGCTGGGATTAAGAGCCACCTGTTCAGCCCACATGTGTCCCCCTGGAGGATAATGCCCGCCCTGGACTGTGCAGGCGCAGCGCTCTAGCAAACGGAGCCTCCGAAAATTGCCGAACATGAAGAGCTGTGAATCAGCTGTAGACTGCGCCTGCGCAATGAACAGGACATTGTGACAGACGTTGCCGCACGCTCTGTACTGCGCCTGCGCAGTACAGAGCGGGCATTATCCGCCGGGGGACAATTCTCGGCAGGACACCACCAGCCATGCAAAGTGTAGACTGATGGATCTCAAAGTGGGTACAATAAAATAGGTATAAAAAAATATATATAAATGTAGCGGGGTCTCCTTTAAGGCCCCGGGACTATGTTACCCATAACCCCGTTCGGCACCCAGAGTGCAGTTAGCCATCGCAGAGACTCATGGGAGGGGTATTTAAGGAGGAGGCGAGGCGGAGCTCGGCCTCTTTGGACACCACGCTGCAAGCAAGAGTTTCTTCCTGTGCGGATCAGCTGCAGTGCAAGGCCTGAAGCCTGGGCCTTGCGCAACTTCCAAAGAGCCTTCCACCCCACTGCGGAGCCTGGGTGGCATCTGACTTGTCGAGTGAGGACATCAGTTGAATCGGGGACCCGATCGTTGCAGACACTGTGTGCGGATACACAGCAGGGTGGACGTTCCGGACTGGGATAGCGTCCGGAGTGGTGAGCGGGCACCTGCCCAGACCAATAGACTGTGCCGTGTTCAGGCCTATAGACTGCATAGGCCCACAGTTTCATTTTATCTGCTGTTCCCCGGGGGGACCGGTAGCAGGACAGAGTTGAAGTGTCCCCCCCAGTATAGTGTTTCAAGTTATTGCCTGGTTGTGGATTACAAAGTACTATTCATCAAGTGCACCACCGAAAGCTGGCATGCGAAGAAATCCCTATAGGAGGTGACTGAGATCTATTCCATGTCAGGCCTGACCGGGGTGGGAGTTAAGATATTGTTCAGTGCGTTATAGGGCGTGCATACCATAATAGCTACGCGTGGTGAAGTACCGCGCAGCGCCATTATTGTGTGCTGTATTGATTTCTGCAGGGCTCTGCAAGCCAGTTGCATGTATTGTATTCTGCCTATGCTACTTTTGAGATAAGAGTAAACTGTTATATTTAATCCCTCGCTTCAGTGTGTTGTCTTACTGCTAAGAGATTACCCCTTGCAATATTTTTGAATGTGATACAGATATAACCCTAGACTAACTGTGCCAGAGTGGGTCGAGTAAGATTGCCGGGGGTTGGTGGTGCTGCACACAGGGCCCGAAAACAAATCCAGCGGCTCTCTTAACTGGGGGTAGCGCTACACGTGGGGGCTCTCGAGTCCGGGATCCTGTTGCAGCAAGTAACGTGCCAAAAGTACCAGCATGGACCCACTAGAAGTAGGACAGTGGTGTAAAACGGTCGGCACAGATCCAGCCGGGGTAGTAGTCATAGAACTCCCAGGGATCTGGCAAGAAGAAGCGGTGAAGCAGCTAGTGATGTCACTGTCACCATATCAGAAAGCATGGGTGGTGGATGTCAGGACGAATTCCTCACTGACCCACGCATTAGTGGAATGGAAGGACGGAGTCCCAGAACATTTCAAGAATCCAAGTGTAGAAGCTATAGATGATCAGACTTATAGCCTGATACACGCGCTGTCGCTCAAGCCAGGAGGACGGTCTCAGACACCGAAACTGTCTCCATCACCCACCCCAAAAGTAGAAAGACAGGTGAAAAGGGAAAGTCCCGGGTCGCCATCTACCACTTTCGGCGCGGAGTTGTGCGCGGTCCTGGGGGAGCTTGTGGCACAGTGCAAGAAAGATCCTACAGATTACCAGATGTTAGGATACAGAAAACTTAGAATATTCTCAGGAAGGAAACCTGTACCCTCGGGTGAAGAGGGGTTCGAGGAGTGGTTAGACGGTGCCACTCAGGCCCTAGAAGAATGGGAAGTCCCAGACCACAGAAAGAAGCAGAGAATTGCTGAGAGCTTGAAGGGGCCTGCTCTAGAGGCCATACGCAACCTCAAGATGAGTAAGACAGACTGTAATGCTCAGGACTATCTGGACATTCTGCAGAATGTGTTCGGTGGAACAGAGAAAATCACTGAGCTCACTTATCAGCTGGAGCACTGCTACCAGAAGACAGGAGAGAAGCTGTCAAGAGTTCATGAGGCGCCTGGATAAGATCCTGCATAAGATGATTCTTAAGAAGGGGATTGACCCACAGAAGGTGGATGAGGCCCATGTTCAACAGGTAATGAGAGGATCTCAGCCCCTGGACCCCATCGCATTGGCGCTATGCACAAGACAGGACGGGAAGAGCCTGGAGTACCCTGACTTGATCCGAGTGGTCAGAGAGGAAGAAGCTATGCTGGAAGAGAAGAGGAGGAGCCTACCAGTTGAGTCGGTGAATCCTCCTCCAGTGATGGTCAGGAGGCCATGACCCTGGAAAGAGACTCAGAGGTGGATACCTTGAAGTTACAGATGTCCCAAGTGTTGGGGATGCTGACCTCCCTGATGGAACAGAAGTCAAGGGAACCAGAGAGGGAAAGTCAGAGGAAGGAGCTGTTTCCCAACACCTCAGCGCCCGCATCCCTGGAAGATTGGGGGGGATGTGATTTGTTTCAATTGTGGAGGAGCTGGCCATTTCGCCAAAGTGTGTGCCAGCCCAAAGAAAAAAAGATGAATAACCGCAAGCCGCCGGAAAACTTCAGCGGGCCCTGGTGAAGGAGTCAACCGGGTGCCCATCATCTCCAGTGAGCTCCAAATTGAATGAGAAGCACATGAAAAGAGTGGAGAAGACCCCTCAGAAGAAACGCAAAATTCCTCAGAAGGAACGCACCCCAAAGAAAGAGAGTAGTGTCCCTCAGCGGGTAGTTACACCCACCAAAAGGAGGGAGATCAATGCATACCAGGCCCAAGAGAGACTTAAGTCCAAAGAGAAATGGAAGAAAGAAAGTCAAAAGGAAAAATGCAAAGATCAAAAGAAAGAGAACGCCGTGAAGCGATATCCAGAGAAGCTGGTGGGTCCCTCCCCGATAGTACCAGTTCAAGTGGAGGGAGTCTACATAAGAGCCATATTGGATACTGGGGCGCAAGTGACCCTGTTGTACCGGGACTTTTATGACAAGTATTTAAGTCACCTACCCATCCAGAAGATTGAAGAGTTGGAGATATGGGGAATTGGGACAGAGAGTTTCCCTTATGATGGCTATCTGCCTATAAAACTGACTTTTGACCCGTCCATAGCCGGGAAGGCTGAAGTGTTCAACACCTTAGCTGTGGCATGCCCCCGACCACCTGGAGCTAACAAGAGTTCCCTGATAATAGGGACAAACACGGATCTGGTCCGAAGACTCTTGGCCCCTCTGACAAGAAGGAAAGACCTCACAGTCAACAAGATCCACCCAATGTTGAAGACAGCCTACCAATGGCTGATCTTGGAACAGAAGGACCCGGAAGAGGGGGTAGGGAAGGTCTGGAGGCTGGGGAGAAGGGGAATAGTGCTGCAGCCCGGTGAAGTAACCTGCTTGAAAGCCACAGTGAAATTCACTTGGGAGCAGCCGGGCCTTTTTGTCATGTTGGAACCCGACCCAAGGGAAGAACATTCGGGCTTAGAAGTAGTCCCAGAAGTGGTCCCGGTGTGGGCCCTGAAGAAGGCTAACTGTAAGGTGCCTGTGAGTCTCAGAAATACCACGGATGGTCCCATGGAAATCCCAGCCAGGCTGTTGCTGGGCAGGGTGAGCCCAGCTACCCCAGTTGCCTCGTCAGATGTGGAGAAGACAGATGGAGAAGGTACTGTGTGGGAGAAGCTTTCCATGGAGAATCCGAATCTGCCCAGGGCTTAGAAAGAGAGAGCCAAGTCCCAGTTGACCAGGTGGGAGAGGATCTTTTCTCAAGATGAATTCGATGTGGGGTGTGCTAGGAGTGCCACCCATTGAATCCGCCTCCAGGAAGACAAGCCCTTCAGGGAAAGGGTTAAGCGGGTTCCGTTAGCAGACCTCGAAGACCTGAGGGAGCAGCTCGCCGAGCTCAAGCGAACAGGGGTGATTCGAGAATCTAGAAGTCCCTACGCCTCCCCTATAGTGGTGGTCCGGAAGAAGAATGGGTCACTGAGGCTGTGCATAGACTATAGGACCCTCAACAGGAGAACCATACCGGATCAATATACCACCCCAAGGATAGAGGATGCCCTACAGAGCTTGTCTGGAGCCAAGTGGTTCAGTGTTATGGACCTCAAGAGCGGGTACTATCAAATCCCGATGCATCCAGAAGACAAGGAGAAGACGGCTTTCATAACCCCGGTAGGGTTCTTTGAATTCAACCGAATGCCTCAAGGTCTGTCTGGAGCTCCAGCCACCTTCCAACGTCTCATGGAGAAGACTGTGGGAGATATGAACCTCATCGAAGTCCTCGTATACTTGGATGACATCATTGTCTTCGGAAGAACCTTGCAAGAGCATGAAGAGAGGCTGGAGAAAGTTTTGAAGAGACCGAGTGAGGAAGGACTCAAGCTCTCACCTGAAAAATGCCAATTCTATCAGTCATCAGTTAACTATCTGGGGCACATAGTGTCTGAAGATGGGGTAGCCACAGACCCCGAAAAATTGGAGGCAGTCACATCCTGGCCCAGGCCCACCACTGTGACAGAGCTCAGATCCTTTCAGGGGTTCTGTTCCTATTACAGGAGGTTTGTGTAGGGGTTTGCTCGGATAGCCAGGCCTCTGAATGAGCTGCTAAAGACGGAGGGGGAAGAGGATGACACAGGCCCTAGAAAACCAGGGGAGTCAGTCAAGGACCAGTGGAACGAGAAGTGTGAGAATGCCTTCCAGATGTTGAAGAAGACATTGACCACTGCCCCTGTCCTGGCCTATGCAGACCCAAAGAAGCCTTATGAACTCCATGTAGATGCCAGCCATGATGGTCTGGGAGGAGTGCTCTACAAGGAGCATGAAGGGCAACTGAGACCCGTTGCGTATGTGAGCAGAAGCCTGACCCCCTCCGAAAAGAATTATCCTACACATAAGTTGGAGTTCCTGGCCCTCAAGTGGGCCGTAGTTGACAAACTCCGAGATTATCTGTATGGAGCAGACTTCACTGTGAAAACGGACAACAACCCCCTCACCTATCTTTTCACCACAGCAAAGCTGGATGCCACAGGACATAGATGGCTGGCGGCGCTGTCTGCCTTCAATTTCAGCCTGAAATACAGGCCTGGAGTGGGAAATCGAGATGCGGACGCCTTGTCCGGAAGATCTCATGCCCCCACCTGCAGTACAGAAGACTGGACCCAAGTGGCACCCGACGGGGTGCAGGCCCTCTGTCAAGGGGCTGAACTCCAAGCCAGTGGAGGCTCAAGAGCAGAAGAGATAGGGGTTACCATAGTAGGAGTTCCCAAGCAGTATTGTGGGGTAACCCAGCTGGGGGAAGATAATTTACCAAAACTGTCCAAAAAGGAGTTGAGATCCGACCAATTGGAAGACCCCATGGGGAGATTGGTCCTAGAGGCCCTGGAGAATCAGGACCCGAAAAGACTCTTACGCCACCCCTCAAAGGAAGCTCGCCTGTTGAGGAAAGAGTGGGACAAGTTACAGGTGCATCAGGGAGTGGTCTACCGAAGGGGCCCCTCTGATGACCTAGAAGACAAATGGCAATTGTTCTTGCCTGAGAAGTACCGAGAGACAGTCCTGGTTGCTCTGCACGACAACCATGGTCACCTAGGGGCGGAAAGGACCTTCCAGCTCGTTAGGGACCGTTTCTATTGGCCCTGCATGAGGGCTGAAGTTGAAGAATACTGCCACTTATGTGCACGATGCATCCAGAGAAAGACTTTACCTCATCAAGCTGCCCCAATGGGCCATCTCCAAAGTCAAAGCCCACTTGATCTGGTATGCATTGATTTCCTCTGCCTCGAACCCGACCTGAGTGGACTAGGAAATGTTCTGGTAGTAACTGACCATTTCACCCGGTATGCCCAGGCCTTTCCAACCAAGGACCAGAAGGCTTCCACCGTGGCCAAAGTACTGATGGAGAAATACTTCGTACATTATGGGCTACCACAACGGCTCCATTCAGATCAGGGAAGGGATTTTGAAAGTCGATTGATCCGGAAACTTCTGGATTCTTTGGGGATCAAGAAGACAAGAACTACCCCCTATCATCCACAAGGTGATGCTCAGCTGGAGAGGTTCAACCGAACCCTGCTCAACATGCTGGGGACCCTAAGTAGTGAAAAGAAGCAGCATTGGAGCAACCACATAGCGGCAGTAGTGCATGCATACAACAGCACCACCAGTGATGCTACAGGGTACTCACCCTATCGACTTATGTTCGGGAGAGAAGCAAGACTACCCATAGATCTGGCCTTTGGCACTTCCATAGACGATTGTTCTGCTACTTCCCACAAGGGATATGTCGATAGGCTCAGACGTAATTTGAAATTGGCCTACGAACAGGCCCAGGCGGCCTCGGAGCAAAGGGGGGCCCGCAACAAGAAAAATTTTGACTTAAAAGTTAGGATCCAAGATCTACAACCTGGAGACAGAGTGTTGTTGCGGAATTTGGGGATCCCTGGAAAACACAAGCTTGCAGACAGATGGAGACCTGAACCTTATGTTGTTTGCAAAAGACTGCCGGGCCTACCCGTTTACAGACTTAAACCAGAAGGGAAGGTGGGGCCCTTGAAGACCTGGCACCGGAACCACCTACTCCCACTGGCTGAGGCAGTCCGGATCCCCCCTGTGATGAATTCCCCTGAGCCAACTTCCAGTCTGGATACTCCCAGACCTAACACTCGGTCTCAGACCCCCCGGATTGGGGATACAGAGACCTCGGAAACAAGTGAAGATGAGGGGGAAGAACTTGGTTGGCTTTGGCCTTCCCAGGCTCCAGAAACTTCTGTTATTGATCTTCCACCTGAAGAAGATGCTGAGGACCAGACACTGAATGCAGAAGCCACTGAGTTCATCCCATCCAGTCCTTGGTCAGATGCTTGGGAGAGTGTCTGTGACTTACCCCCAGAGGAAGATCCAAGGGATTCCATGTATCTCCCTGCTCCGGAGTCCAGTGTTCCCGAAACAGAGGAGATTCCTAAGTCGATTCCGGAGGAGGAGCCCGTTTCAACAGAAAGTCCAAGAGGACAGAGGAAGCGAAGAGCCATAAAGCCTCCCAGAAGACTAACTTACCCACTGATGGGGAGAAGTGCGGAAGACACTGTGGTTACTGCCAGAAGGAGTATGGAAGACCCTGATCCTCCCACTGTTCATTTGGTGGGAGGCAACCCCAACTCACTCTCTGGCACAGTTAGGCAGGACACTAATGATAGTGTGACCTGTGGGCAGGGGAGTTCACCGCCTCGGTTTTGGTGGGAATTTCCTCTGCCAACATCATACGAAAGTTTGATTGATGTTGTACGTTCTGTGATTTAAGTTTATGTTATCTTTGGGGACCAAAGAGTTTCAGTGGGGGGGAGTGTGTAGCGGGGTCTCCTTTAAGGCCCCGGGACTACGTTACCCATAACCCCGTTCGGCACCCAGAGTGCAGTTAGCCATCACAGAGACTCATGGGAGGGGTATTTAAGGAGGAGGCGAGGCGGAGCTCGGCCTCTTTGGACACCGCGCTGCAAGCAAGAGTTTCTTCCTGTGTGGATCAGCTGCAGTGCAAGGCCTGAAGCCTGGGCCTTGCGCAACTTCCAAAGAGCCTTCCACCCCACTGCGGAGCCTGGGTGGCATCTGACTTGTCGAGTGAGGACATCAGTTGGATCGGGGACCCGATCGTTGCAGACGCTGTGTGCGGATACACAGCAGGGTGGATGTTCCGGATTGGGATCGCGTCCGGAGTGGTGAGCGGGCACCTGCCCAGACCAATAGACTGTGCCGTGTTCAGGCCTATAGACTGCATAGGCCCACAGTTTCGTTTATCTGCTGTTCCCCGGGGGACCGGTAGCAGGACAGAGTTGAAGTTTCCCCCCCCAGTATAGTGTTTCAAGTTATTGCCTGGTTGTGGATTACAAAGTACTATTCATCAAGTGCACCACCGAAAGCTGGTATGCGAAGAAATCCCTATAGGAGGTGACTGAGATCTATTCCATGTCAGGCCTGACCGGGGTGGGAGTTAAGATATTGTTCAGTGCGCCATAGGGCGCGCATACCATAATAGCTATGCGTGGTGAAGTACCGCGCAGCGCCATTATTGTGTGCTGTATTGATTTCTACAGGGCTCTGCAAGCCAGTTGCATGTGTTGTATTCTGCCTATGCTACTTTTGAGATAAGAGTAAACTGTTATATTTAATCCCTCGCTTCAGTGTGTTGTCTTACTGCTAAGAGATTATCCCTTGCAATATTTTTGAATGTGATACAGATATAACCCTAGACTAACTGTGCCAGAGTGGATCGAGTAAGATTGCCGGGGGTTGGTGGTGCTGCACACAGGGCCCGAAAACAAATCCAGCGGCTCTCTTAACTGGGGGTAGCGCTACATATATTAATCCTGTTCCTTTAAAGCATGTTGTACAGCACAATACTTGCGCTGTGCAATTTGGCCTCTTATATAATGTAATATACAGTGGAACCTAGGATTACAGGCATATTCCGTTCTAGGAGAATGCTCGTAATCCAAAGTACTCGCATATCAAAGCGAGTTTCCGCATAGAAGTCAATGGAAACGAAAATAATTTGTTACGCATTGACTTCAATGGCATGCAATACCGCATGTTGCCAGAGGTGAGGGCGCCGGAGAGCCTCGGAAAGGCCCGAGGACAGCTCGGCTGAACTCGGAAAAGCTTTCAATTGTGAATAAAGTGCACTTTTCCTCTTGTTGTGTGCTTGTTGGCATGGATAGTGTATAAATGATTATTTTTAATGCAGGGTGCCAGACAAATAAAAATAGATCATTATTTAATATAATTGTATACTGTATGTACTCAAATTGTTTAATTTAGCGGTTTGTCTGAGGCTTAGGTTTAAAGTGGTTATAAAAGCAAAAATGGTGTTGACCTTAATGCATTCTCTGCATTAAGGTAAGAAAACTTTCAAAAGTTCCCCGCAGCCCCATTAAAACACTTACCTGAGCTTGATCTCAATCAAGCGCTGTGTCTGGTTGCAGCAGCCCTCTTCTCTCTCTCTTCCCATAGGTGACTACAAAGCAGCAGGAGCCATTGACTCCTGCTGCTGTCAGTCAAATCCTGTGAGTAAGGAATGGGGGGGCGAGCAGCACTATGTGTGTGCAAGCAGGACACACAGGCAACCTCCCACTTGAGGCCATGCCCTAATACGTCACACCCCCTACAGGACTTAATCATAGGGACTAATTATTAGGCTGTGTAGGGGGTGAAATGTGTTAGGAGGTTGGGAGGGTTGCCTGTGTGTGCTACTTGTCCGTACTTACTGCTTTTTAAACTCACTGGATTTTTCTACATCACTGGTGTGCAGCCCAGATCTCTCTTAGGTCCAGTTCACATCACATGCAGTTCAGTGCGTGTTTCTTTTTCTGCATCAAAAATGCATGGAAAGTAGGTTATATAGTTTCCAATGGCATAGTTCTCACCAGTGCAGGCAGTCAGTTCCACTGGACTGTGCTGGAATGCAGTAAAATGCACCGAAATGCCTTAAAATGCATCAAAAATGCACCGGACCCCAGTACAGTAAAAACAGGAAAAAAATAAGAAAAACGCATCTGGAATGCATCCAGAAACGCATCAAAATTTCACTGGAACACATCAAAAACTTGTTAAAAACGTGCATGTAGAAACTGATCTGTAGTGCATTTTTGTGGTGTGAACAGCACTTCATCAATGTACTATAATTCCCTGTTGCATATCTAAAACAAGAAGTGAAGAAAATTTTCCTAGTGGGGCACGGGCAAAAAATAAATAAATAATAACCTGATATGGGATTTAACCCTGCCCTACTATTGTTTTGTGTGTACTTGTTAATATCAAACCACAGTACCAATTACATTTACCTAGTAAAAAAAGTGTCAAAATAATAAGGGCTGTTCAGAGAAAGAATTATAAAGAGAAAAAGACAGACAAATGTTAGTCCAATAGATTCTGTCTTACCTCTCCCAGTTTATCCAGCTTTATATATGTCTCAAGTTTTCCAAATCCAATATCTGACTGCAAGAAAAGGGCAAATTAGTAATTATTAAATGTATTTATACATAGAGGTGGTATAAGGACATAAATATTAAATATGACTTTATATTATTTCCCTGTAACCCCAGAATTTGGAGTAGAAAATGGAGGGACAATAATGTAGGCAAATGGACTCAAATTAGTAATTTTCTTATTCTATTTCATGTTCAAAACAAAGGAAGGCAAGAGATGGGATGATAATCAGAATGATATTACTGACCATATGTGTTCATCCTAGAGCTAGTCAAAACAGACACAGAGAGCTGTTGCACTTTCCACATAATAATTTCTTGGCTGTTTTTTGTCTAATACAAAGATATGCCTCTTATATATATATATATATATATATATATATATAGGTAGACACTGTACTGACTACCTTTCCTGTACAAGATGGAGGGACAACAGTTGCATTAGATGTAAACAATTCTTAATGTATATCTAAACCCAAAAACAAAAATGTAATGCCTTGTAGCTTACTATTTCTTATATTAGGTGCCTGCATTAGTTTCTTTTTTATTATTTTCACTTGGTAATCCCATGAATAACAAACTTCCTGTGCCTAGGTGGCTATGCACACTTATGCTACTCATCTCCATTGGGGTTAATGGGATTAGTATTTAACCACTTAAGCCCCGGACCATTTCGGGCCATTAGGACCAAGCCTGTTTTTGGGATTCGGCACTGCGCTGCTTTAACTGTAAATTGTGCGGACATGCAATGTTGTACCCAAATGAAATTTGCGTCCTTTTCTTTCCACAAATAGAGCTTTCTTTTAATGGTATTTGATTGCCTCTGCGATTTTTTTTTTTTGCGATATAAATGGAAAAAGAACGAAAATTTTGAAAAAAAAAGATATTTTCTACTTTTTGTTATAAGAAAAATCGAATAAACTCAATTTTAGTCATACATTTAGGCCAAAATGTATTCAGCCACATGTCTTTAGTAAAAAAAATGTCAATAAGCGTATATTTATTGGTTTGCGCAAAAGTTATAGCGTTTACAAACTAGGGTACATTTTCTGAAATTTACACAGCTTTAAATTTATGACTGCCTATCTCATTTCTTGAGGTGCTAAAATGGCAGGGCAGTACAAAACCCCCCCAAATGACCCCATTTTGGAAAGTAGACACCCCAGGGAAATTGCTGAGAGGCATGTTGAGCCCATTGAAAATTTTTTTTTTGTCCCAAGTGATTGAATAATGACAAAAAAAAAAAAAAAAAAAAAAAAAAATTCAAAAAGTTGTCACTAAATGATATATTGCTCACACATGCCATGGTTATATGTGGAATTGCACCCCAAAATACATTCTGCTGCTTCTCCTGAGTACGGGGATACCACATGTGTGGGACTTTTTAGGAGCCTAGCCACGTACGGGACCCCGGAAACCAAGCACCGCCTTCAGGATTTCTAAGGGCGCAAATTTTTGATTTCACTCCTCACTACCTATCACAGTTTCGAAGGCCATAAAATGCCAAAATAGCACAAAACCCCCCCAAATGACCCCATTTTGGAAAGTAGACACCCCAAGCTATTTACTGAGAGGCATGTTCAGTCCATGGAATATTTTATATTTTGCCACAAGTTGCGGGAATATGACAAACTTTTTTTTTTTTGCACAAAGTTGTCACTAAATGATATATTGCTCACACATGCCATGGGCATATGTGAAATTACACCCCAAAATACATTCTGCTGCCTCTCCTGAGTACGGGGATACCACATGTGTGGGACTTATTGGGAGCCTAGCCGCGTACGGGACCCCAAAAACCAAGCACCGCCTTCAAGGTTTCTAAGGGCATAAATTTTTGATTTCACTCCTCACTACCTATCACAGTTTTGAAGGCCATAAAATGCCAAGATGGCACAAAACCCCCCCAAATGACCCCATTTTGGAAAGTAGACACCCCAAGCTATTTGCTGAGAGGCATGTTGACCCCATTGAATATTTTTCTTTTTTGTCCCAAATGATTGAATAATGACAAAAAGAAAAAAAAAATGTACAAAAAGTTGTCACTAAATGATATATTGCTCACACATGCCATGGTTATATGTGGAATTGCACCCCAAAATACATTCTGCTGCTTTTCCTGAGTACGGGGATACCACATGTGTGGGACTTTTTGGGAGCCTAGCCGCGTACAGGGCCCCAAAAACCAAGCACTGCGAACGCTGCAGTTATGTGTGTTGTGTTTGGTAAGTGACAGTGATCGATCGATACTGCACTTGGGTGGGCTGGGCTGGGCTGGGCGGAGGGGCTAAACGCAGGCGCTAGCAGGTATCTGGGCTGATCCCGCTAACACTGCGTTTTTGGGAACCCTAAACCGCTGGGGATGCTAGTATAGATCTGATCAGATCTGATCAGATACTATACCACTAAGGGGGGTGTATGCTTTGCGCGTGGGTGTTAGCGTTACTGTCACTAACCTAACACTGCCTGGGGCGACGCAGACCCTCTCTGGCGCTAAAACCTAATTGATCTCACCCGCCGGGCGATCAGGGGGGTTAAACCTTTATTGGGTTATATACGGCGGGTGCCCTGATGCTATAAAAAGCAAACTAATCAACCAGCGTCACCCGTAACCTTTATATGGTGATCACTGGTGAAAGGGTTAACTAGGGGCAATCAGGGGGTTAAAATCTTTATTAGGTTAAATATGGGGGTACCTGACACTATATAAAAACCTGACGGGTAACCTGAATAACTAAATAACTTACTGGCTAACCAGTGACACCAGTGACGCTTATACGGCGATCACTGGTGAAAGGGTTAACTCTAGGGGCAATCAGGGGGTTAAAATAATATATGGGGGTACCTGACACTAATAAAAACCTGCGGCGAACCTAAAAAAAAATAACTGCCTATCTAAAACACCAGCGACACGAATACAGCGATCGGAAAAACAATCGCTTAGTGACGCTGAAGTTAGGGGGTGAAAGGGTTACCTGGGGGGTGATCAAGGGGTTAAACCTTTATTAGGGGGGGTTAGGGGGCTACCCTGGACCTAAAGGGGCCTAATCCTAACTGCCCTGCAACTTTTTACAATCACAGATGACACTAAATGCAGTGATCAGTAAAATAAATGATCACTGCAATCAGTGACACTGTGATTGGGGGCTTTGGGGTGACCTGGGGGGTGATCTGGGGGTGACTGGGGGGTGATTTGTGTGCCTATGTGTACCTACGTGTCAGTGGACTGTTAGTGCACTAACCTGCTTCCTCTCTGCTCGGCGCCGGGAACGGAAAGACCGCGGCGAGGGAGATGACATCACTTCCTCCAGCCTTGTTTACATCACATGGCGGAGGAAGCATTTTCATTGGCCGGGAGCGATCGCGAGGGGGGGGGCGGAATCGAGCGCCCCCCCCCCCTCATGCCTGATCGCTCCCGAACACTTAACGGCCGCTCACTGCAGTGAAGGGGGGTCCGGATGGACCCCCCAACTGCACAAAGGCGATCACGTAGATCTACGTGATTCTGCCTGTCCGTGCCATTCTGCCGACGTAAATCGGCGGTGGGCGGTCGTTAAGTGGTTAAAAAAATAAGATAAAAATAAAATAGTTTTTTGCTTCCAGGTCAGCTCATAGGAAGTGACAAAGACAAAATCAACAAGTATTTTCCTTATTTTTTGAAAATGTTAAGCAAAAAAAAAAACAAAAACAAATTCAACCATTATATTTTTGGGGTTTAGTTATCTTTTAATGCCATTTTATTGCCAAACTTTTTATTGCTTGTGTAGCGAACTCACCTCTCACTCCCTCCTTCTCTTCTCGATCAATGGCTCTCGTCTAGGGGACCAGGGAGGAGAGTGTGGCGCACCACCAGCTCTAATCCTCTTATGTGCAGAGGTGTGAGCTATAACCTTTTACCTTCGGGCCTGTGCCCCTGTCCAGAGCCAAAACTTCCCTTGAGAATGACCCTTTAACTACCAGAAAGTCAAGATCCACACCACTGAAAGTCCAACGCTTATTTATTCTTCAGAGCAATAAATAGTCCTTTAAGAGCGACTGGTCAGACATAGAACAGAACACAGTGAAGAGGAGGTCCAAACTTGAACTTTGTTTTTCTCCTGTTCCATTATAGCGCGTACAGGCTTGGCGCACAGTCGCTGCCACCGACCGTGAGGGGGTCTCTGCCACAGACCAGATGAATAAGGCCTCTGCCACAGACCTGGTTGTTGGGTCTCTGCCACCGACCTGATTCACGATGGGTCCCTGCCACAGACCATGAGAACGTGGACTACCTTCTATAGGAAATGGCCCCGGTCAGAGAGAGGACATCCATCCGGACAGATACCAGAGGCCCCGCCGTCACCAGCAAATACTGCACTGGGTCTTCGGAAGGGTCACCTCCCTGGCCTCCTCGTCCCAGATTCGGGTGTCCAACACCGGAGGACACCCTAGGAGCCCTCGATCTCTTGCGGGACCCAGTCGAAGGTACTGGGTCCAGGCCTCCAGAGAGTACCTCACCTCCGACTAAAGGTGTCTGGGGTGGAACCGCAACTCCGTCCCCGGGCCTAGGGCACCCGGAGACTCCACACACATGCACCCAGGCCGAAGGTGCCTGGGCGCGGACCTCGTGCGGAAGATGTCTGCCCCCTTTATAACCTCTCCCAGCATGCACAGCGGGTTCCCCGCCCCACTGTACTACTGCCGCGAGAGGACACAAAGGGCACAGCCCTCCAATGGTGGTTCAACCCCAGCCTATGGCAACAGTGCCACCTATAGGCCGCAGGGAATTAGACACCATTGATATCCTCCACTGACATAAATTGGTCCAGGAATCCTAACAATTGTTGCATCTGAGCCTGATACCACTCAGATGCCTCCCCTAAATATGACCACCCACTACACTTGTATTTTGCCTTCCCTAGTTCCTCATTTCACAATTTATTAACATGCTAATTAAGTTTTTAAATGCATACTTTCTTTTAGACCCACTGTCTACCTGTGCTTCAGTATGCAATGCATTTAGATCATGGCTGGTGGGAAGAGCTGTCAGGATGCTGTTCACAGCTTTCTGAAAACATCACAGTGTTATCCCTCAGTACGAGAAGGAGAGAGAGCGGCGCCACTCTGAGTGTAGCACTCAGAGTGGCGCCGCTCTCTTTCCTTCTCTCATTTGTATATAGAGTCTCCTTCTGCTCTAACAGCTGGCTGCTGACACTGATACTAGGCAGAACCTTTCCACAGGTCTAGCTTTAGTAGCATATGGACTTTGTTCCTTAGGACATTCTCTGGACTATTGGAACTCTTAATTATCACTCCACTAGCTGCCTACCCAGCGCTCCATATTTTACCTTATCCTTATCCCTCAGTACTCCTCTCAAGGGCCCTCAGACCAGATATAAGCAATGGGCTTGGAAGGAGTTATGCAATATCAAAATTCCTTGACAGGCAGATATCAGTATGAAGGAGTGGGTCTTCTTAAACTGGATGAATTTGCATGCTGACTTCACTAATTAATGACTATATGTGATACTGACCCACCATAATTTAATTATTGCAACTACTAATGTCCTCGATGTCTAAAAGGTGTGTGCAAAATTTCAGACAGCCTCATTCAGACACGCGCTGGCACTCATACTGTGTGCAGGAGGCGTTTGTTTTGGCATCTGCATCCACCCCGTGCTGCATGCAGCAGCCTACAGCAGTGAATGCAGACAGTGTGTGTTTGGGGACATGAAGCTGGTCCTGCAAAGCTGGCAAATGTTGACATGTGGCCGTGATTGTGCAGACACTGCATCTCTTCCACTTTCATAGGCACACAACTCGGAGCAGATGCCAAAACAAATGCCTCTTGCACGCAAGTACAGGTGTCAGCACTTGAGGCCCAAGAACTGTCTTACCCACTTTATTCCAGTGATTAAAGGCTGCCTGCAAACTTTGGAAGGCAATCCGACGCACATGTGCAATTTGACTGCCCTTGTGGCAGAATACCTTAACCACTTAACGACCGCTCACTGTATATATACGTCGGCAGAATGGCACCGACAGGCACAATCACGTAGAGCATACGTGATTGCCTTTGTACAGTTGGGGGGTCCAATCGGACCCCCCTTCTGTACAGTGAGCGGTGGCTAAGTGTCCGGGAGCGTTCCGGGATGAGGGGGCAGCCATTCGTTTCTGGCCACCCCCTCGCGATCGCTCCCGGCGAATGGAAATGCCCCCTCTGTCTGTGTCAGACAGAGGGAGCAGGAGGAAGTGATGTCATCTCTGGTGCGGCGCTCACATATACCGAGCGCCGTACAAGAGAAGATATCAGGTCAGTGCACACAACACTACACTGACACCAGGACACATAGGGACATAAATCGCCCCCCAGGCCCCCCCAGACACCCCAGATCACCCCCCAGATCACCCCCCAGCCCCCAGTCACAGTGTCACTGATTGCAGTGACCATTTATTTAGTGATCACTGCAATCAGTGACATTTGTGACTGTAAAAGTGTCACCAAAGTTTAGTCTTAGGTCCAGTGTAGCCCCCTAACCCCCCCAATAAAGGTTTAACCCCCTGATCACCCCCCAGATAACCCTTTCACCGCCTATCACCACTGTCGCTTAGCGATCATTTTTCTGATCGCTGTCTTAGCGTCAGTGATGCCGATCGGCAGCCAGTAATTTTTTTTAGGTTCGCCGCAGGTTTTTATAGCGTCAGGTACCCCAATATATTATCTAATAAGGGTTTAACCCCCTTGATCGCCCCCCAGGTAACCCTTTCACCCCCTATCACCACTGTCACTAAGCGATCGTTTTTCTAAACGCTGTCTTAGTGTCTGTGATGCAGATCGGTAGCCGGTAATTTTTTTTAGGTTCGCAGCAGGTTTTTATAGCGTCAGGTACCCCAATATATTATCTAATAAAGGTTTAACCCCCTTGATCGCCCCCCAGGTAACCCTTTCACCCCCTATCACCACTGTCGCTAAGCAATTGTTTTTCTAAACGCTGTCTTAGTGTCGGTGATGCAGATCGTAGCCAGTAATTTTTTTTAGGTTCGCCGCAGGTTTTTATAGCGTCAGGTACCCCAATATATTATCTAATAAAGGTTTAACCCCCTTGATCGCCCCCCAGGTAACCCTTTCACCCCCTATCACCACTGTCACTAAGCGATCGTTTTTCTAAACGCTGTCTTAGTGTCTGTGATGCAGATCGGTAGCCGGTAATTTTTTTTAGGTTCGCCGCAGGTTTTTATAGCGTCAGGTACCCCAATATATTATCTAATAAAGGTTTAACCCCCTTGATCGCCCCCCAGGTAACCCTTTCACCCCCTATCACCACTGTCGCTAAGCAATTGTTTTTCTAAACGCTGTCTTAGTGTCGGTGATGCAGATCGTAGCCAGTAATTTTTTTTAGGTTCGCCGCATGTTTTTATAGCGTCAGGTACCCCAATATATTATCTAATAAAGGTTTAACCCCCTTGATCGCCCCCCCAGGTAACCCTTTCACCCCCATCACCACTGTCGCTAAGCAATCGTTTTTCTAAACGCTGTCTTAGTGTCGGTGATGCAGATCGGTAGCTGGTAATTTTTTTAGGTTCGCCGCAGGTTTTTATAGCGTCAGGTACCCCCATATATTATCTAATAAAGGTTTTAACCCCCTAATTGCCCCTAGTTAACCCTTTCACCAGTGATCACCATATAAGTGTTACGGGTGACGCTGGTTAGTTAGTTTGCTTTTTATAGTGTCAGGGCACCCGCCGTGTATATAACCCAATAAAGGTTTAAACCCCTGATCGCCCGGCGGGTGATATCAATTAGGTTTTAGCGTCAGAGAGGGTCTGAGTCACACCCCAGGCAGCGTCAGGTTAGTGCCAGTAACGCTAACACCCACGCGTGAAGCATACACCCCCCTTAGTGGTATAGTATCTGAACAGATCAATATCTGATCTGATCTATACTAGCGTCCCCAGCAGTTTAGGGTTCTCAAAAACGCAGTGTTAGCGGGATCAGCCCAGATACCTGCTGGCACCTGCGTTTTGCCCCTCCGTCCAGCCCAGGCCACCCAAGTGCAGTATCGATCGATCACTGTCACTTACAAAACAAAAACACACATAACTGCAGCGTTCGCAGAGACAGGCCTGATCCCTGCGACTCCAGTGCTGTAGGAGGTGATTTCACCACCACAGTTAAAAAAAAAAAGCAAATATGCCGAAGCATTGGGGCAGCAGGGGCGGAGGAGCGATTTTGCTCCTAATGCCGCGTACATACGGTCGAAATTCCGACGGAGGCTTGCCCGTGGAAAAGTCCGACCATGTGTGTGCGGCATAACTTTTTTGCGGGAGGATGCCCCCATGCTTCGGCATATATAAATGGTGCGTGTATGCCCATCATTGGAAGTGGGTGGATGAAGGGCGGTATTCTAATGGTGGGCATACCCACCAATCAATCTCTTTTTTCGTTCAGCCAACTGGCTGCATGAAATAAAAAGATTACAATACATGTCCAACAAGGACCAGCAACGTACTGGTATGTTGCTGGACTTTGAATGTTTATACCAGAATGATGCCTGCGGGTTTAGGTATCATCTTGGTATCATTCTTTTCAGCCTGCGGCCAGCTTTCATGTAAAAGCAATCCTATCGGCTAATTAGCCTCTGGACTGCTTTTACAAGCAGTGGGAGGGAATGCCCCCCCCCCGGATATAAAAAGCGGCATTGGGAAATTGGGAAAGCATTTTATCACACCGATCTTGGTGTGGTCAGATGCTTTGAGGGCAGAGGAAAAATCTAGGGTCTAGAAGACCCCAGTTTTTTCAAAAAAAGAGTACCTGTCACTACCTATTGCTATCATAGGGGATATTTACATTTCCTGAGATAACAATAAAAATGATTAAAAAAAAAAATACTTGGAAGGAACAATTTAAAAATAAAATAAAAAAGCAAAATTAATAATAAAAAAAAAAAGAAAAAAAAAAAAAGCACCCCTGTCCTGCCCTGCTCTTGCCCAATGGCGAACGCAAGCGTCGGTCTGGCGTCATATGTAAACAGCAATTGCACCATGCATGTGAGGTATCACCGCGAAGGTCAGATCGAGGGCAATCATTTTAGCAGTAGACCTCCTCTGTAAATCTACTGGGGTAACCTGTAAAGGCTTTTAAAGGCTTTTAAAAATGTATGTAGTTTGTCGCCAATGCGCGTTTGTGCGAAATTTTAAAGCATGTTGTGTTTGGTATCTATGTACTCGGCCTAAGATCATCTTTTTTATTTCATCAAACATTTGGGCAATATAGTGTGTTTTAGTGCATTAAAATTAAAAAAAGTGTATTTTTTAACCCAAAAAATGCGTTTGAAAAATCGCTGCGCAAATACTGTGTAGAAAAAAAAAATGCAACACCCACCATTTTAATCTGTAGGGCCTTTGCTTTAAAAATATATATAATGTTTGGGGGTTCAACATAATTTTCTTGCAAAAAAAAAAATGTTTTCATGTAAACAAAAAGTGTCAAAAAGGGCTTTGTCTTCAAGTGGTTAGAAGAGTGGATGTAAGCTTCCTAATGTTGTGTATAAAATGCCAGAACAGTTCAAAACCCCCCCAAATGACCCCATTTTGGAAAGTAGACACCCCAAGCTATATACTGAGAGGCATGTCGAGTCCATGGAATATTTTATATGTTGACACAAGTTGCGGAAAAACGAATTTTTTTTTTTTTTTTTTGGCACAAAGTTGTCACTAAATGATATATTGCTCAAACATGCCATGGGCATATGTGGAATTACACCCCAAAATACATTCTGTTGCTTCTCCTGAGTACGGGGATACCACATGTGTGAGACTTTTTGGGAGCCTAGCCACGTACGGGACCCCAAAAACCAAGCACCGCCTTCAGGCTTTCTAAGGGTGTAAATTTTTGATTTCACTTCTCACTGCCTATCACAGTTTCGGAGGCCATGGAATGCCCAGATAGCACAAAACCCCCCCAAATGACCCCATTTTGGAAAGTAGACACCCCAAGCTATTTGCTGAGAGGTATTGTGAGTATTTTGCAGATCTCGCTTTTTGTCACAAAGTTTTGAAAATTGAAAAAAAAAAAATATATATATATATATTTTCTTTCTTCATTTTCAAAAACAAATGAGAGCTGTAAAATACTCGCCATTCCTCTCAGCAAATAGCTTGGGGTGTCTATATTCCAAAATGGGGTCATTTGGGGGGGTTTTGTGCGATTTTGGCATTTTATGGCCTTCGAAACTGTGATAGGTAGTGAGGAGTGAAATCAAAAATTTGTGCCTAGAAATCCTGAAGGCGGTGCTTGGTTTTTGGTGTCCCGTACGCGGCTAGGCTCCTAAAAAGTCCCACACATGTGGTATCCCCGTACTCAGGAGAAGCAGAAAAATGTATTTTGGGGTGTAATTCCACATATAACCATGGCATGTGTGAGCAATATATCATTTAGTGACAACTTTTTGTAATTTTTTTTTTTTTTTGTCATTATTCAATCACTTGGGACAAAAAAAAAAATATTCAATGGGCTCAACAGGCCTCTCAGCAATTTCCTTGGGGTGTCTACTTTCTAAAATGGGGTCATTTGGGGGGGTTTTGTGCTATTTCGGCATTTTATGGCCTTCGAAACTGTGATAGGTAGTGAGGAGTGAAATCAAAAATTTGCGCCCTTAGAAATCCTGAAGGCGGTGCTTGGTTTCCGGGGTCCCGTACGCGGCTAGGCTCCCAAAAAGTCCCACACATGTGGTATCCCCGTACTCAGGAGAAGCAGCAAAATGTATTTTGGGGTGAAATTCCACATATAACCATGGCATGTGTGAGCAATATATCATTTAGTGACAACTTTTTGTAATTTTTTTTTTTTTAGTCATTATTCAATCACTTGGGACAAAAAAATAAAAAATTCAATGGGCTCAACATGCCTCTCAGCAATTTCCTTGGGGTGTCTACTTTCCAAAATGGGGTCATTTGGGGGGGGGTTTGTACTGCCCTGTCATTTTAGCACCTCAAGAAATGAGATAGGCAGTCATAAATTTAAAGCTGTGTAAATTTCAGAAAATGTACCCTAGTTTGTAAACTCTATAACTTTTGCGCAAACCAATAAATATACGCTTATTGACATTTTTTTTACTAAAAACATGTGGCTGAATACATTTTGGCCTAAATGTATGACTACAATTGAGTTTATTCGATTTTTCTTATAACAAAAAGTAGAAAATATCATTTTTTTTCAAAATTTTCGGTCTTTTTCCGTTTATATCGCAAAAAATAAAAATCGCAGAGGCAATCAAATACCATTAAAAGAAAGCTCTATTTGTGGGAAGAAAAGGACGCAAATTTCGTTTGGGTACAACATTGCATGTCCGCACAATTTACAGTTAAAGCAGCGCAGTGCAAAATTCTGAATTCACCTCTGGTCCTCTAGCTACCAAATGGTCCGGGGCTTAAGTGGTTAAGATGGCAAAACACATTGTTTTCTCGCACAGCCTCAAACAGATTCTTACATACACCTTGCTTGTGTGGAATTCCCACACACCAGCAAATATTGGAATCCCCATTACCCGCTTTCAGAATACACTAATCAGCAGCTGAATGATGAAATATTTTAAAAACATGTCCCACTTGACAGCAGCTGGCAACATCTAGCACTACTCAGACATAACTGTACAGCAAATATTGCAAAATTGGCCAAACCAAACAAGTTTCATCTTATATCTTTAGGTACTTCTTAAACATGCGTATGTAGAGCTACAGTGTAAAAGAGCTTGCTAATTCAAAGCATTAGCAAACTGCCAGAGACTGTCAATAAGCCATGACATCTGCAACTACCTTCATTTCAGGAAATACAGATGCTAAATTTATACTCTGATACTCTAAAGCTGATTTGAAATTCCTGCTAGTGTATGGAATCAGCAAATCCATGAGTAAACTTACTAACCAAAGAAGCTCTTCTTGATATCCTTGTCAAAGGTTTTGGATCATCTTCTGTATTATTCATCTGCAGTTTTGCAAGAACTTCTGGAGGTAAACGAATGTCCATGGGTAAAGACAGCTTTTTACTGACATCCTGGACAAATAACAAATATATGATATATTACTTCTTCACACACTCCATAATAAATGAAAGAAAAATAGAAAGAGATGGAAAGTAATTAAATCAATGTTTGATATGATATAAGCAACTAGCTTTTTCTCTTTGCCCAAGCAATGGGTACAATTCTATGCAGCATGCGACCAAATATCAATACAAAATAAATGGACATTTTCTGGAAACAGAACTCAGGGCTGGTAGTGCTCATAACAGGACAAGGAAAACATTAAAGGGTTGCTTTACTAAAGGGAATACACTGTTCACTTTGCAAGAGAAGATGCATTTTGCAAGGGAATTATCTCCAGAGTTTAGCAAATGTGCTAAAGTTTCATTTGGCAAAGAATACCCAATCACATGGAAGAAAATAAAAAAAAGCACTTTCTCCAAAGTGAACAGTTTATTTGCCTCTAGCAAATAAACCCACATGTTCCCTCCATTTTGGCGGCACAGTGGTGTAGTGTATAGCACTTTCACCTATCAGTAAAAAGGGTCACTGGTTCAAATCCCAACTACGACACTACCTACCTGGAGTTTGCATGTTCTCCCTGTGCCTACGTGGGCTTCCTCCAGGTACGCCGGTTTCCTCCCACACTCCAAAGACATGCTGACAGGTTAATTGGATCCTGTCTAAATTGTCCCTAGTATGTGTATGTATGAATGTGAGTTGGAGACCTTAGAGTGGTTATCTCCTTGAGGGTAGGGACTGATGTGAATGTACAATGTACAGTATATGTAAAGCGCTGTGTAAATTGACGGTGCTATATAAGTACCTGAAATAAATAAATTAGCTGTGAGCTGTAATCTTAAAGTGGGTCTAAAGCCTAAACATTTTTACCTTAATGCATTAATTGCATTAACGTAAAAAATGTTTAGGCATCAGTATTCCCCCCTCACCCACCCTTTTTACTTATCTGAGCCCTCATTTGATCCAGTGCTGTGCACATCTGCAGCTCTTCTCTCTCCTCATTTCCGGGTCTCGTGGGCTTTGCTGGGGCTGTCAATCAAAGCCAGTGACGAGGGAGTGGGGGGCGGGCCGAGTCCCACTGTCTGTGTCAATGGATGCAGCAGCAAGGCTTGGAAGCCAGCACACAGGAGTGCCCCCTATGCTTCCCATGGGTGCACTGGACAGAGAGGAGGGGCCATGAGCACTGGTAGGGGACCCAAGAAGAGGAGGTTCATGGCCCCTCTGTGCAATTCTATTGCCCAGAGCTGGAAAGTAAAGACATATTAACTTTACAATCGCTTTAAACTAACCCCTAGACTCACTCTACCACCTCAAGTGTATGTAAATTCAAAAAATAAACTTCTGTTTCATGGTTGGTAAGGTTGAATAAAGATACCAGTCCATCTAGTTCAACCTGTGTGGGTGTGAGTGGGTGTGTATTTATGTCGCTGACACTTTCCATATCCCTGTATACTGTGTTCAATAAGATGATCTAAAAGTTTTTTTAGTGACACTTCCTGCTGAAACCACTGATTGTGGAAGGGAGCTCCATATCCTTACTGCGAACAGTAGAGAGCCCTCTACGCAGATTAAGGTTAAATCTCTTCTTGTCCAACTTCATTGAGTGGCCATGTGTCTTCTTGAATGACCTGAGACCAATAAAATATTTGCATTTGTATATCGCTATCATATCCCCTCTTAAGGTTCTCCAGTCCCCTTATTAGCTTTGTTGCCCTTCTCTGGACTCTCTCCAGTTTCAGCACATCTTTCCTGAGGACTGGTGACCAGAAATGGGCTGCATAGAGATGTGTCCAAACCATGGTTTTGTAAAGTATAGTTTTATCTCTTGAGTAAATACCCTTTTTAATGCATGCTAATATTGTACTGGCCTTGCTTTCTGCAGCTTGATATGTAAATGTAGTCATTTTTAATACTTCTGCAATCATTACATAGTTACATAGTTAGTCAGGTTGAAAAAAGACACAAGTCCATCTAGTTAAACCCAAAAAAAATAAAAAAATAAAAAAATAATAATAATAATAATAATAATAATAATACAATCCCATATACACAAACCTATACCCACAGTTGATCCAGAGGAAGGCAAAAAACCCCAAGAAAGCATGATCCAATTTGATACTGCAGGGGAAAAAAAATCCTCCTGATCCCCCAAGAGGCAATCAGATTATCCCTGGATCAACTTTACCTATAAATGTTAGTACCCAGTTTTATTCTGTACATTTAGGAAAGAATCCAGGCCTTTTTTAAAGCAATCTTCTGAGCTTGCCAGAACCACATCTGGAGGGAGTCTATTCCACATTTTCACAGCTCTAACTCTGAAGAAATCTTTCCATATTTGGAGATTAAATCTTTTTTCCTCTGGATGTAAAGAGTGTCCCCATGTCCTCTGTGATGACCTTAAAGTGAATAACTCATCTTCTCCAGCCTCAGGGGCTATTGTCCCATTGGGGCAGTATCCTAGAGTTGCTGCAGTTTATTTTAACGAGGTTCCAGCTGTGGCAGAGCTGGAAGGGGGGGGGGGGGGGGTATTGGGATATCTCTAATCAACTTTGGAGCTAACTAAGCAGTTTCACCTAAGGATCTCGTCTGGGTAGCTCACTGAAGAGTGCCTGGTGGAAGCTGGAAGGTGTTTAGCTTTTACTCCACTATGAGGAGTGTCTGGTGGAAGATAGGAACTGAGCATTGTATGAAAACCCCCCAAAAAAGGGGGGGTGCATGGGACTATAACGGTGCTAATACAAATTGTACAGATAGGTAGAATGAAAGAAGAAAGGGAATCATTTTTCATATATAAAAAAAGTAACAAATTTATTCATAGATTACAAAGCGTTTAAAAAAATGTAAGGAGGAGTACAATACAGTGCACTCTGTCCTTATAAGTCACCAACGTAGCAGTCCTACATGTTTCGCCTGGTCTAGGCTTCTTCGGGGACGTTTGGAGACTGTATTTTAATCTAAGAAATGATGTAAAAACAGTTCATGAATATATGTTTAACATATAAATTTCAAAGAAAGAAAAAATGGTTGCATTAATAAAGTACTTTATTGTACTTTATTTATGCAACCATTTTTTCTTTCTTTGAAATTTATATGTTAAACATATATTCATGAACTGTTTACATCATTTCTTAGATTAAAATACAGTCTCCAAACGTCCCCGAAGAAGCCTAGACCAGGCGAAACATGTAGGACTGCTACGTTGGTGACTTATAAGGACAGAGTGCACTGTATTGTACTCCTCCTTACATTTTTTTAAACGCTTTGTAATCTATGAATAAATTTGTTACTTTTTTTATATATGTGTAGCGGCCTAACCCCTCTCCCTTGCTTTATCGGTTATATGGCTGTTGTCTAGGGGTACCTGGGAGAGAGAGATGATACACACCACGGCCCATGTCCTCCGTAACTAAGAGGTGAAGGCTAGAAGATTGGGCTTTTGTGTAGGTGTCCTAGAGTCAAGTCCAGTCCTTCGTCCCTGACTCCTTTGCTTAGTAACCCAAGTTCCACACAGTGAATAGGTACAACTCAGTTTTATTCTTCTTGCCAAGCAATAAAACAATCTTTCTCCTTTGGAAAATGGGGGACAGATCGAGGCACAATCCTTTCCCTTCTTGCTGCTGCCCACTGTGCTGTCACCAGTGGTGAATAGTCACTGCCACTGACTAGGTAATATAGAACGTGAATTACCTTCGCTCACTTTGCCCCTGTCAGAGGAAGAAATCCGTCACCAGCGATGCTGCGCCGGACTCTTCGGAGAAGTTACTGCGCACCAGTCCTCACGAACTCAGACACGGGCACCCAAGGCATTAGGGCCCCCTTGGATTCCTCCACCCTCGCGGAACTCAGTCGAAGGTACTGAGCCCCAGGCATCCGCCATAGTACCTCACCCCAGGCTAAAGGTGCCTGAGATGGACTCCATCTCCGCTCCAGCTAGGCCAAGGGCGCCTAGGCCTGGAACACCGGAACGCCAGCACCCAAGCTGAAGGTGCCTGGGTGCGGCCACGTCCTCCGACTCTCTCCCCAATGTCAGGGCCTCCGCCCCTTTTATGACCTCTCCCTTTGCAATCACAGCGGGTTCCCCGCCCCGCTGTACCAGCTCCAGGGGAGGACAAAAAGGCACAGTTCGCAGCGTGAGTTCAGCTCCGGTCCAAGGCAACAGCGCCACCCAGGGACCCCAAGGAACCTCACACCACCAGAGTCCTCACATAATTCAAATACCCGCTACACTCTCCCCCTGGTGATTTGACACTGGTCCCCAGTGTCTGGTACAAACTCATACCCCACGAAGGGTGGTGTCATAAGTTCAGCCCAGAAACCAACTACACAATTTAGCCCCGAATTGCGCCAAGACCTGAATGGGAAAGGGAAAACTTAAAACAATATAACTATAAAACTTTTCCAATAAAATACTTTAAATATCTCACACATTTACATTCCTCCCTCCCTCTGACTATCTAAGGACCACCCATTCTCAGTAGTCTTGACAGACGAGTCTCCTGCAGAGGGAAAGAAAAGAAACATACATCCTATTAACATGTGTGTTTGCTTGGAATGAATGAGTCTATCCTAGAAGAAACCCATTCACTCCAATAAGTGCTGCATAATGTCAAAAAACAATTGTTGCGCAACACTGCCACCTGGTGACAGTGCCGCGGTCAAAACACTCATCACTTCCAGACAAACTTTCCTCTTGAACATTTTCTTTGTGACCCTGCATCTAAAACCCAAAGTCACTGATTTCTTTTGAGTGTCAGGAGAAGAAGGGCGAACAAACAAAAACAGCCCCCATATCTCCAACAAGTAGAACTGCCCAAATACAAAAAAACTAGGGCACAGTCCCTGTGTTCCGGCAAAGGCAAGGCACTCCGGAAAGTTCAGCCAAGAGTAGAAAAGAAAAGCACACGGGAGTCTCTTTTTCCCTCTCTTTTTTTACAAGTAAAACCTTGGATGAGGCAATGATATAGGCTTCAGACGATCATCAAAAGCCTCCACATGGTACTCAATACTCTTTCCTTCCTTACGACAGATCACCACTTTGTCCGCATGAATGTGTCTTCCCAGCATCCATTTAGCTTTACAGTCCTGGAACTTCTTGGTGACCGTTGGTGAACAGGAAAGGTACCGCCGTGCTTGCTGTACTTTCAGTTTGTCCCACACAAAGATATCATACCATCTTTGCCGAAAGACCTCCACCTCATAGAGCAGTTCCCGAGGCAGATACGGGTATTCCCACCCATATTCCTGAGCAACCTTCTGGCCAAAGAGACGCTGCAGCCTTGACAAAGGTGGCATAGTAGCTCGGTCTCCTTCTCCAGGTGGAACAATCACTTCTGGGTGGCGAGGTGCGTTCACCACCTCGGCAGACCTGGGCCTAGGAGCCCGCAGTGATTGACGTTGCACTCCCGCAACAGGAGCAGGTGAAATGGATGTTGAATCCAGAAGGGGAACTTCAGACAGAGAACCAGATTCTTCCCTAGGCGCAGGGGCCTCCACCAGGGGTGTACTATCCCCAGTAGACATAGGTTGGTCCCTTGTAACACGGGCCGAGGGTAACTTCATTCTGTCCCATCCCTTCTGGTGGAAGATTTAGTCTATCTCCCCATCATCGCCATTGTCAGACAATGAATCCAGGTCAGAGGTGTCGTAGCACTCAGCGGGCAGATAATTCCCAGTCATGGAACTATCCCCCTTGACGGCCTCTACCAACTGTGGACTACCGCCACTTTCCACCACACAGACAGGCCCAACCCCAGACTCACCTGGGCCTTTAGAAGAACAGGGATGTCCAGGACTTTTCCTACCGGAGCCATCCAGACCAGGCAAGCAGTGGGGCGAAGTTCTTCCACGACCACACGAGGCCATCACTAGGCCGACTTTTCTCTTCGGCGGTCGGAGCAGGGAGCTGCTGGTGACCGAGGCAGCATCCTCGGATTTTTCTCTTTTCACCTCTGTTTGGGCAGTCACTTCGCCTGGATCAGTGCGCACGAGGAACGCACCAGCATCGATCTCTCCCTCCGGAGTGGCAGTCCCTGTGAGGTAGTTGAGGTGGAAAGCCTGAGGCTTTTCTGTGGATGGTTCCACCTCGAAGAGGAATTCTTTGCAGACCTCACAGCGCCCAAACGGCTTCAGCTGGACCACCAGTCCCGAACAGCCGGGACAGATCACACCGAGGGCTTCCATGTCTCTACAGGTAAAGAGAGCCAATCGCCCCCGGGGCCTTAGTCTTATCCCCGTATCCATAATCGGAGCAGCCAGAGAAGACATATCCGTGAAGGAAGGAACGGAAATCCACGGAGCACTTGAAGCCATCCTTTCTCTTTGCTGCTCCATTGCACACTGACCCACCCACGCCGGAATCTCCACGTGCGTACGTCTACGTGGCCGGACTCCTCCCACCTTCTGCACTTGTTCGCAGGCTTTTCTCTTTCCCTGCCCACGAACTACGCAGTTGTGGGTTGCCTCGTGGCGCGTTGGCAAATATGGCCGACCTACTCGGAACTCCTCCGGGTAGCAAAGTTCAAATTCAGACACCATACACAAATCCTGGATGAGCCCCCACGTGTAGCGGCCTCACCCCTCTCCCTTGCTTTATCTGTTATATGGCTGTTGTCTAGGGGTACCTGGGAGAGAGAGATGATACACACCACGGCCCATGTCCTCCGTAACTAAGAGGTGAAGGCCAGAAGATTGGGCTTTGTGTAGGTGTCCTAGAGTCAAGTCCAGTCCTTCGTCCCTGACTCCTTTGCTTAGTAACCCAAGTTCCACACAGTGAATAGGTACAACTCAGTTTTATTCTTCTTGCCAAGCAATAAAACAATCTTTCTCCTTTGGAAAATGGGGGACAGATCGAGGCACAATCCTTTCCCTTCTTGCTGCTGCACACTGTGCTGTCACCAGTGGTGAATAGTCACTGCCACTGACTAGGTAATATAGAACGTGAATTACCTTTGCTCACTTTGCCCCTGTCAGAGGAAGAAATCCGTCCAAGGGAGAAATGGAGGCCTCTCCATCACCAGCGATGCTGCGCTGGACTCTTCGGAGAAGTTACTACGCACCAGTCCTCACGAACACAGACATGGGCACCCAAGGCATTAGGGCCCCCTCGGATTCCTCCACCCTCGCAGAACTCAGTCGAAGGTACTGAGCACCAGGCATCCGCCATAGTACCTCACCCCAGGCTAAAGGTGCCTGAGATGGACTCCATCTCCGCTCCAGCTGGGCCAAGGGCGCCTAGGCCTGGAACCCTGGAATGCCAGCACCCAAGCTGAAGGTGCCTGGGCGCGGCCACGTCCTCCGACTCTCTCCCCAAGGTCAGGGCCTCCGCCCCATTTATGACCTCTCCCTTTGCATCACAGCGGGTTCCCCGCCCCGCTGTACCAGCTCCAGGGGAGGACAAAAAGGCACAGTTCGCGGCGTGAGTTCAGCTGCGGTCCAAGGCAACAGCGCCACCCAGGGACCCCAAGGAACCTAACACCACCAGAGTCCTCACATAATTCAAATACCCGCTACATATGAAAAATGATTCCCTTTCTTCTTTCATTCTACCTATCTGTACAATTTGTATAAGCACCGTTATAGTCCCATGCACCCCTCCCCCTTTTTTTGGGGGGTTTTCATACAAATCTCTTTACAGGGATGCAGGTGCTGCCTTATATAAAATATTATTCTCTGTGCTAGTTCTATAATCTTATCTATAGGAACTGAGCAGTTGTCCTGGGTCATAGAGATGTCTGGAGAAAACTAGGGGAAGTTCAGCTGTCCAGGAGAGACATTGTGAGTATCGATCCGAGCTCAAGATCCAAATACTGTAACTGTGTGCTATTTTTAGGGATAAGTGCCAGCAGTAGCTGTTTCTGAGACAGCCCATAAAGGGTAACAGTTCTGGCCAATCCTATTAGGCCTTGGCAGAAAGACTGTTCAGAGAAGCCTAACCTAATCAAGAGTGTCCTCCAGTTACTACTCAGCGTGCCTTGAATATCCCATACCACTCTCACCCTTTCCCATTCCATGTTTTACAAGCAATAAATTATAAAGAGACAACCCCTCGACTGCTTACTGAAGCCAGAAGTGAATGGATTGTTGTTTGGGTGATTGGTATCCTCTGCACTGTTTGGAGAAGGGCCAGTTATTACTAGAGGCTCCTTTGTGGATAGTGTTACACATTCAAATTAGTTTTTTCTGTTTTTGCACTCTGTAGGTTTTAATACAGGACAACAAATTTTTTCAAAAGTTATGCTTCCTGATAAACTTTTTGTGATTATGCTAGAACCCTTCAAACTGAACATGTATAATTTCATAATGAATGTATCACATAGGAATCTTGTGAAATATAAAATTAACTCTTTATTCCTATAAAGCATTTATTTGCATAGTTGTTGACATACTACATGCGTTTTACCAGGGCTGTTTTGCTGCTGATTTTTGCTGCCCTGATACTGTTTTTCCATTGTGGCAATATCCTGTTGATATTTTCCATCATGTTCGTCAATAACTGTTCCTACATTTTTGGGATAGAAGTCCAAGTGTAAATGCAGAAAATTAATCTTTAGTGACATGTTGCACTTCATGGTCTTGTATGCCGTAAAGTTTGTCAATCAGCTGAATGTAGTTAAATGCTCTGTAATTGCCAAGAAAATTTTCAAATACAGTACACCCTTGAATGCTTTCCAGGTGATTTTCTCTGGCTATTTGTCATTGATGATGTACCTGATCTGTGGACCAACAGAAATTACTTCCGAAATCTTGGCATCAGTTATTTTTGGAAACATCTGTCAAAAATAATGAATACCTTCACCTTTCTTGTTCATCGCTTTCACAACCTTTCTCATATGTGAAGTTGAGACAAAAATATCTTAGTCGGTTCGAAGAGTGGTTTATCGGTCACGTGTTTGTTTTGGAACCAGATTCTTTTGGAGTTCCCATTTTACATATACTGTATTTGTAAACCTAACATGTTGAAACAGTTTAAACATGCTTTTTGGCTTACTAGCTGCAGCCTATACTAGGGAATATTTGTATTGTACTGGGGATTTCCAATTTGATATTTTATGAAGCATCAAAATTAGCCAGGAACTTCACAGCTTTTTGAAAATATAAAATACTCTTTCAACAGAAAAATTCTGGAAATGTTTAATCAATATTCACTAACAAGTCTGGCATGTACATATCGAAGCAACCTGCAAGCACATTATTAACTGTGCATCTTTCATTGTCCCATCCAAGAGTTTTTCAGATTCTTGTTTATTATCACACCCAAATGAGTAGGTGGAGTTTTCAGATTAACGTTGATATATAAAACATTTTCTACTAAAATACTGCGGTTCATGTTGATAAATCAGTGATTTTGTTGACACTCCATTACTGATTCTATTTACGGTATTTATTTTGTTTCTATTGGTTGAACTAGATGGATTTGTGTCTGCTTTTAACCTACATAACTTCTATAACATGTAACACTTCTATAACATTCTAGACATTCTATAACATTCTAGAATGTAACACTTCAATAAACCTTGCTAAGTAGAACTCCAAGAACAGAGCTGATGAGTCTGGGAAAATGAACCTATCCTCTTCACTGATGTGAAAGAAAGGTATCAGTTATGTAAGATTTATCTGCCGCAAATTCTCCTACTTCTCTTGAACATATAGGCTAGGTTCACACCATTTTTTAATGTGCTTTGATGCGCCTTTTGCAAATGTGTTGACACACATTTTTAGAGCATTTTTTTAGTGCATTTTTCATGTTGGGCAATAAAAATATATTTTGGATTGTTACTAGGGTCTGAAAACCCATGAAAGTAAATACAAAACACATCAAATATTTGTTTTTAGGTGTTACCATTTACTTCTATAGGCCCATAAAACACATTAAAAACCGACAAAAATAGCAGGCCTGAGTTATCTAAAAAAAAAAAAAAACAGCGCACAGATGTTAATAGGTTCTATCTGTAACATTGTCTTTGATAACATGCATTTTAGTCCAGCCACAATGTGTGAATAGAGCCTTAATGGTAGCACAAAATTGCATATTTACCTCCATGGAGAGACGACGGTGGGTGGCATTCCTATAACTCAGTGTTGTGGGCGATAAACCTTCTACATCTGAGGGAGTTAGTGCTGCACTTCCTGGACTCAAGTGAGCCATCTGCAGGTTGGAGTGACTTAGTCCTTGGGAGACACAAAAGAAAGAGAATAATGCAAAGCTTGTTCTTTTATATATCTGTGTTTAGCCTAAGCTGATTTTCTGTTAGACCCCTTGTATCCTGGACATATGTTAGATCAATAGCTTAACTTATGTTCTGAATTTTACCCAACAGAAGAGATTCTTACATTGTTGTGGCTGGGCTTCGTGATAGAGGGTTAAGAAGAAAGGTTAAGAAAGGTGCTTACAGTCACTGTATATACAGTTGTACAAAGATACAATATACAACATACTGATATAATAATGAAAAATTTAAAGAAAATAGGGGTGCATATGCAAATACAAATGTGATTGCTGATGAAAAGAAAAACAAAGGAAATAGGACACCATGTAAAAAAGAGATTTCCTGACAGCTCCATGTCAGCCTACCACTGGGTATGCCCTGCCCATACCACCACCTGCAGGACCTAACTCATAAATTTGACTCCCTCTCCCAGGGCTGTTTTTCCTTCTTTTCCTCCTCACCTCATAGGACCAAGCAGCACCCCTTACCTGGCTGCAATAAACATGTGGCCTATCACCTGTTGCTCCCCAGGTGCAGACCCTGCTGCACAGACTCTTAAATAGGATTCTTGCTTGGGTGTTGTGGCTGGCATTTGGGATTGATGCTCTGCTAAATGCACAGCTGTTCCCAAGGGTGACACCAATGGCTGTGCAGCTGTCTAGTATGTAATTCTGACTGATTTTTTTGCTTTTTTATTTGTCTCTGTGATGCATGCTACCTCTTACTTCTAGATTGAATGGATCCCGTATGGCAGCTGGGATGCTTTTTGAGTTCCACAGCAGCTTGGAACTGAAGGCACCTGCCTGGACGCATATTGGCTATTTGAAGTGTAACTTTACTTTTGTTAAATATGTGTGCAATGATATTTATAATTCCCTTGGGTGATTATTGCAGAATATTATTGTAATCTGTGGCACAGTCTTATCTTTTGCTTCTGTCCTGAACAAACTTATCATGTCCTGCTTTCTGGCATAGCTGGGTTTAAATTCATTAACAACCTGGTGAAATGTTAGAGCTCTGGTTTGGGAAGGTGCAGTATCAGCCTCCCTTTAGCAATATTACCAAACATGCTAATTCCTACTGCACTGAATTTGTTTTTTATATACTTATATTAGTCTGCAGGGCTGTAATTTGAAGTAGATGGGTAACTTTTATTATCCTAAGTTACCAGATGACTTGAGTAGCATTGCACATGTTATATTATTATTCCTAATGTGGAGTTCTTCTTTAGACTTGCTCGGTATCCCCTTTTTTCAGGAATTAGATTTTTACTGAGACAGGTCCTTGTGCAGCAAGCAGTAAAACAGTGTGCTGTTACCTCCTCATATTTCTTACTGCCATTTTCTTATATTCCTAAGCCATAAGTGTCACCTCATTCTGGTAGCCAGTCATTGCAAAGACTCACTTGCAAAGACACCAAAGCACCATGTTGATGGGGACAATGGTTTCTTCCCCATAACCCTGGGCTGTGGTTGTGGGATGTGCGGTAGGGTTGCCACGTCATCCCTTTAATCCAGGACACACATTAATTACGCAGGTTCTGTGGCTGATTAAGGTGGTAATTAAACTCACTTGGTGCCTTATCTGCATTAAATCAGCTTCAGAACTTGGGTAATTCATATGTGTCCTGGATTAAAGGGATGATGTGGCAACTCTAATCTGCGGTCAGGAGGCTTATTGGAATCTGGAAGCCCACTGTAGGAAAGGGGGCCCCCAGATCCCTATGTGATCGAGTAAGGGGTACATTATATCCCTATCCATTCACCCCCCCCCCAAAAAAACAACAACTGTGTAGCGTAATAAAAACATGAGACGGTTTTTGACAAGTCCTTTATTGAAAATTAATAATGTCCCCCGATGTAGATCCAACGTCAATGTCTTTCTCCGCCGCCGACCCAATAAAAAATAAAAAAAAAAACTCTCCTTTACCGACAAATTCTCCAGCCGTTTTGGCAGCTTCCGTGTCCGACAATCCTTATATAGCTATGGGGCATGGCCATGCGGTAGCCCTGAGACTGCTCCCCCTTGTGACGTACAGGGACAAGGGGATGATAATTCCAATCCCAGCAGATGAGGTTTTAAGACAGGTGTTCGGCAAATAATAAATGGTCACCTGACCCCTACATAGTCCTTCTGTAATTAAAAGTCCAACTAATCATGGATAAAAGGTACGCCTTTCTCTGCTGAATAATAAAAAAAAAAGGGGAAGCACTCGCAATGCCACATCTGTATTAATGAGAGGAAAACATAAAGGATTACTCAGAAGGGGTAACCAGTGGTCGGACTTTAAAGGCAAGACAACAATAGAAAAAGCAATATATTTATTACGCACAAGGGACCCAATTCATACTTTCCAATATCTTGTATGGTTTTTATTCCTGAACATTGTGTTTATCTGTCTGTATTTTTTGTAATAAATATATTTTTTGCTATTTCTATTGTTGTCTTGCCTTTAAAGTCTGACCGTTGGTTACCCCTTCTGAGTATTCCTTTCTCTGCTGCTAGAGAACAAACAGTGGTAAGGTGCTGAATTGTTCTGGCGTTCCTCGTTTCACCTGCATGCCTTAGGATTATTAGGACCATGGTCTCTCCTGTCCTTGTATTAAGTGGCTCAGTGGAGAAGGCACCCTTTCCAGGTTTTTCTTCAACAGTGGACATGCACCAAACTATTCATATCTCACAAGTCACAAAGTACAAAAATCTTCTCAGTCGCCAGACCATGGCACAAGGTCCAGTTCTGCAAACGGCTCAGGGGAAGAAGGAGAAGGTTTGCCGATTTAGGTTGCTCTTCAAGAGTGGTAGATGAAGCACAGAAGAACAGCATGAACACAGTCCACAACAAAGTCTGACTAAATTTCCTAGAATATGCGATGACACACGTTTTCTCCAAGGAAGCCCGAGTTTGTCATGGCCTTGGTTTTCTTCAAGAGGTCTTCAAGCATGCTAAAAGGGCACATCCCTGCCATCTCAGCCTTCACCAGGACTTAATGGGCCTCTGATAAATAGATTCTTCAATTCTTTAAGGCCGTAGTATAGCCAAGGCCTCCTAGAGCCCCCACGATTCTACATGGGACCGGACAATAGTACTCAACTACCTGTCTGCTCAAAAAGTCTACAACAGGTTGTAAATTGTCATTAAAGATGGCTTTCCTGGTAGCAGTAGCCTAAGTCAGGAGGACTTCTGAGTTGGTGGCTCGAACGTAAAAAGAACCCTATATGTCCCTGGCGGACAGAGTCGTTCCGCTCCCAATGCTGGATTCTAAAATTGACCTCAAGATACCACTTAAGTCAAGAAATCATGTTGCCACTTTTCGTTTGGATGATAGACAAGCAGTTAGTCCTTTGACTTATATCAAAGCTACCACAAGCTTCAGGTAATCGGGTTGCCTGTTTGAGTACAGTGATTGCTTCTTGGCTTGTGAAAGTGATCTCCCTGGCATATGATAGGGGGTTTGCCCTTCTGGAAAGAATAACAGCGCACTCCACAAGAAGCAGCTCAACCTCCCGGGCAGCCGCCTATAGAGTCTCACTGGAGTCAATGTGTAAGGCAGTAACGTGGTCATCCATACACACCTTTATTTCTCATTATCACATAGATCGTTATTTTTGACACCTGTTAATTCTGGCAAAATGGATACCTCTTCATCCGGAGGCCATACTTGACATGGATTTTGTTTCCACATTATCCCACTCTGGTTAGCTAGTTAATTCCCAGTGGTAGACTGAAATGGAGCTGTGAGGAAAATGGAAAATGTAATACTAAAGCCCTGTACACAAGATCAGATGTCCTATGGATTTTCGTCTGATGGATTTGTCCATCAGAAATCCGATGAAACTGTTTTCTATCAGTCTTGCCTACACACCATCAGTCAAAAAACCGACCGTTCCAAACGTGGTGACGTAAAACACTCTGATGAGCTGAGAAAAATGAAATTCAATGCTACTGAGCATGTGTCGACTTGATTCTGAGCATGCTTGGGTTTTTTATCTGATGGATTTCCCAACAGACAATCGGAAATTGCCATCGGTTTTTTATCCATCAGATAATTTTAAAACATGTTCTATTTTTTAAAACCGATGGAAAAAAGACTGATGGGTCCCATACACGATCGGTTTGTCTGATGAAAACAATCCATCGGACGGTTTTCATCAGTCAAACTGATCGTGTGTACAGGGCTTTACTGCAATTTTCCTTTCCTGACGTGCTCCACATCAGCAAAAACTCCCACCCAGGTGTGGAAATCTAGCTACGTAACGCCGACCTGGGAGAGGGAGTCAAATTTATAAATTAGGTCCTGCAGGTGGGGGAATAGGTGGGGCATACCCAGTGGTAGGTTGACATGGAGCATGACAGGAAAGGAAAATTGCAGTAAGTATTTGATATTCAATTTTCTGTTTTTTGGCAAGTAGACACAGGTTGCTAAATAAAATATTGAAATACACAAGGGAAAGAGCTATAGTTTACCAAAGGGGTAGTTAGCTAGAGAAATAAATACTTTGGGTTCCTTATTGCAAAATACCAGCGGGATTTGGATTTATTCATAAAAAAGGAGAAGGATATGGTAACTTTTGATGCTAACAACAAGTTGCTTGGTAGTTCTCAAAGTGTAGGCTATTGGTGTTGAAAAAAGTGTTCCCAGAACCCTTAGCCTACCTCTTGCATTTAACCCTTCCCTTTAAATAAATAATAGGCAGCATTTCAAACAGCTAATGTTTTGATTTTCACGTATTTATGAAAGAAAACATCATATAAAGACAAAACAGTACTACAGAGTACATGCACAAGATCTCCCCACAGCTCCTCTACATGACAAAGCTGAACTCTCAGCTACAAACATTATTATATACATTTCATTAGAACATGGAGAAGATCCAGGCTAAAGGTACAGTAATTAACAATTATCAATACACATGGATACAGTGCCTTGAAAAAGTATTCCTACCCCTTGACATTTTTCACATTTTGTCATGTTACAACCAAAAACCTAAATGTATTTTATTGGCACACAATTGTGAAGTGGAAGGAAAATTATAAATGGTTTTCTACATTTTTTTGCAAATAAATATCTGAAAAGTGTGGCACTGATTTGTATTAAGCCCCTTTTATTCTGATACCCCTTAATAAAATCTAGTGGAACCAATCCCTTCAAAAGTCACCTAATTAGTAAATAGAGTCCACCTGTGTGTAATTTAATCTCAGTATAAATACAGCTGTTCTGTGAAGCCCTCAGAGTTTTTTTTAGAGAACCTTAGTGAACAAACAGCATTATGAAGGCCAAGGAAAACACCAGACAGGTCAGGGATAAAGTTTTGGAGAAGTTTAAAGCTGGGTTACGTTATAAAAAATTATCCCAAGCTTAGAACATCACACAGAGCACTGTTCAATCCATCATCTGAACTGCAAATCTACCAAGACATGGCCGTCCACCCAAACGGACAGGCTGGGCAAGGAGAGCATTAAATCAGAGAAGCAGCCAAAAGGCCCATGTTAATTTTAGTAAAACGGATATCTCTTCAGCCGGAGGCCACAATTGACACTATTTTGTTTCCGCATTATCCTATCCTGATTAGCTAGTTAATTCCTAGTGGAGGAGCTGCAGAGATCCACAGCTCAGGTGGGAGAATCTGTCTACAGGACAACTATTATGCCGCGTACACACGATCATTTTTCCCGTCTGGAAAAATGTCATTTTTTCCTTTGGACGAGAAAAACGATCGTCTGTGGGCTTTTTGCCGTTTTTCCCGACGGGAAAACCGGCATTAATCACGATGAGAAAAATTAGAACATGTTCTAATTTTTCTCGTCGTTTTTCCTGACATTTTTTCCGCGGCAGTGTTTCCCATAGGGAAACACTGCCGCGGAGCCCATAGACGATTGTTTTTCTCGTCATTTTAAAAAATGACGAGAAAAATGACCGTGTGTGGGGAACAAGCTGTTCCCTCGTTTAAAATGTCATTATTCACGGCGGTTTTTAAACCGCCGTGAATAATGATCGTGTGTATGCGGCATCAGTCGTGGACTCCACAAATCTGGCCTTTATGGAAGAGTGGCAAGAAGAAAGCTATTGTTGAAAGAAAGCCATAAGAAGTCCTATTTGCAGAATAGATGTAAAGGGATCTGAGTTTGGGATTATAATGGTGCCCAAATACATTTAGAGTCACAATTTTACTTTAAAAATACAATATTTTTTACAAGAATATACAACAAGAACAATCAAGGGTGCATAAAAGATAGACAGAGTAAATGTATAAACATTAATACTGGCCAAAGTATCCATATGCGTTGGATGGTTACTGGTACATAGCAGATCCCTACATGTTTCGCCAATCAATGGCTTTTTCAGGGGATTATGTGATCACCAGTATTCAGCAATGGCTCTAGTAACAATAAATACATAAACAGCATTTCAATAATCAAACATAACAAATTTATATCAAAAACAACAAAAAAAAGAATATGATAAACAGATCAAACAGATCATGTGTCATGGCTCATAACTTCTCCCACCCCGCAAATCCCACCCGACTTACCAAGGAGACTCCCACAGGGGGTGTGCACCCGAGCAGTCCAGCAGCCGCAGCAATTTTTTCCCAATTTGAATTTAGCCTGGTCCCTGTATGCCCCCTGTAGCTACACGGTTACAACCCCCATTACTGCGGCTGGTTTTCTTCAGCAGGGACAGTGAATTTGGTCAGAGTTGATGGAAAGATGGATAGAGCCAAATACATGCATTTTCATGTTTTAGAATGGCCCAGTCAAAGTCCAGACCTAAATCCAATTGAGAATCTGTGGCAAGACTTTAAAATTACTGTTCACAGACACTCTCCATACAATCTGACAGAGCTTTAGCTATTTTGCAAAGGAGAATGGCCAAAAATGTCACTCTAGATGTGCCAAGCTGGTAGAGACATAACCAAAAAGACTTGCAGCTATAATTGCAGCGAAAGGTAGTTCTACAAAGTATTTACTCAGGGGGGCTGAATATAAATGCACGGCACACTTTTCAGATATTTATTTATAAAAAATTTGGAAAACCATTTATCATTTTCCTTTCATTTTACAATTATGTGCCACTTTGTGTTGGTCTATCACATAAAATCCCAATAAAATACATTTAAGTTTTTGGTTGTAACATGACAAAATGTGGAAAATTTCAAGGGGTATGAATACTTTTTCAAGGGGCTGTACATCTATAAAAAAAAACAGCAATGCGAACAAACAAAGACACTGTTCACATTTTGCACAATCATACTATTTAAAGTGGTTGTAAACATATTGAATAAAGCAATCAGCGCACATACAACAAATGAATAAGCTATTGCCAAATGAACACCAAAGGTAGATCACACAAAAACCTCAGCAGTAATATAAAAATGAAAACGGTGCAGCGCAATATGTATAGTCCATAAACTGAATAATAAATAAAACAGAGATGGAACACCCCGTGATTGGCAGGAAGTCTTCAAACGATAAGATGGTAACTCAACGTGACATGTCCTCCACCATTAGAAGAAATTAATTCTTACCAGATAAGGTGGACCATTGAGTGAACAAATAGTCAGGAGAGCTTGGTTCCCACCACAGGGGAGATGGTATTGATGAGAGAGATCCAGCAGGTGGCATACAGGCATCAATAAGTGGTAGATCATGGATGGAATAAAGATATAGAACACAATCTAAGTGTAGACTGGTATTTATTCCATAAAATGTAAACATCCAAGTACAGGCACAGCAGCCGGATAAAATCAGCAATGGTAAAAATGAAGGTATAAAATCGGTGTATGAACCGCAAACAGCATGTGGATGCAGCAGTATCTAAACCGCGAGCAGCATACAGATTCCATGGTTACTGGGCTGTATATTAAGACGCTGGGTGACGTGTTAGCTCCACCCACCGCTGACGAAGTCCGTTCCGGACGTAACGCGCGTACGGGGGAGGAGCTTATTCTCGTAACGTCACCCGCGTTCCATCTGTATGCTGCTTGCGGTTTAGATACTGCTGCATCCACATGCTGTTTGCGGTTCATACACCGCTTTTATACCTTCATTTTTACCATTGCTGCTTTTATCCGGCTGCTGTGCCTGTACTTGGATGTTTACATTTTATGGAATAAATACCATTCTACACTTAAATTGTGTTCTATATCTTTATTCCATCCATGATCTACCACTTATTGATGCCTGTATGCCAACTGCTGGATCTCTCTCATCAATACCATCTCCCCTGTGGTGGGAACCAAGCTCTTCTGACCATTTGTTCACTCAATGGTCCACCTTATCTGGTAAGAATTCATTTCTTCTAATGGTGGAGGACATGTCACGTTGAGTTACCATCTTATCGTTTGAAGACTTCCTGCCAATCACAGGGTGTTCCATCTCTGTTTTATTTATTATTCAGTTTATGGACTATACATATTGCTCTGCACCGTTTTCATTTTAATATAGGTTGTAAACATATCCCCAGTTAAGTGACTGACCTCAGGTGATACACAGAGGTGAATCAAATCCTTCTACATACATTGTACCTGTTTATTTGCAGCTATTTGTCCTTTACATCCTTGTGAAAATTATTTTTTACAGATTCAAAAAGCAGGGGGCAGGGAGCTGCAGTTACACACTATACAAGAGCTCTAAGAGATGATTGGAGCAAAAGAGACACATCCCCTTTCACACAGCATGCAGGAACAGAGCTGAGGCTGTCAATCAGCTTTTTTTTCTCTTGGTGTCAGCAAAACTTGTCAGAAGGGACTCATGCTGATAGCAGATGAATGAGGCAGTAGAGAGAAATGACACTTAGTGCTTTGGAGAGAGGTAAACACTACAGAAATACCTGCTTTATTCAGGTTTCATGTCGGAGGTTTACAACCACTTTAAACAGTACTCCAAATCATGGTAGATAGGCCCAGACCCAGTCATAGAGAATATCTGTCCACCTATACCATGGCTGGGCACCAATGCAAACAATGGGATTACTGACTATTGTACTAGAAATATCACGAGAAGTAATATATAAATGTTAAAAAAATAATGTAAAACAATGCATTCAAAAAGAAAAGAGGAAGTAGTGATGCAGCTATGAAAAATACTGTTCCGGATATTGTTTATTTTATTATCTTCCATTTTATGACTATATACCTACAAAATGAAGTAGCTTTTCAAGATCAGAGGTTTTGCAAACCTAACACCAGGAACTAGAGAACTTTATAATTTTCATACTTCCAGTGAGACATACTACATTAAAGTGACACTAAATGATACCCTTATTCTTCAAAAATAATCCATACACATCTACTACTTAATGGACTTATAATCCATTTTTTTTATTAAATTGTTTCATACTGTGTTTTTTGTCTCCTTGTAATGTCCTCCATGAGCTCCCGAATATCTCTCCCTCTCTCTTTCACGTCCATATGTTTGGAGCGAGCAGTGCATGTTATTTGCAGTCATGTTCACTGCTTTATGCATACTACAAATCCCATAGTCCATCTCAGAAGCAAAGGAGGTTGCCTACATTCCTACATATAGTGGGACCATGGAGAATGAATGTAGCCACCAACAGAAAGTCAGATCACAGCAGCAAAATAAAAGTAAAATAAAAAATTATTTGGAGGAGGCTGAGCGCAATACAATGTGTTTTTGAGTTAAAGTGATTGTAAGGGCTCATTTTTTAAAATAATGTCATATTAACCTACCCTGTGCAATGGTTTTGCACAGAGCAGCCCCACTCCTCCCCTTCTCTGGCCCCTATGCCAGCGCTCCGTGTTCTTCCCTCTTGTCAAATGCCCCCAGAGCAAGCTCTCATATACATATACACAAGAGTATGGCTTGGCCCCTCCCCTGCTTCCTCCTCACTGGCTGTGATTGACAGCAGCAGGAGTCAATTGCTCCTGCTGCTGTGTCTGAGCCAATGATCAGAGAGAGAGCCTCTGCTCTCATGCACGCTGGATCAAGACTGGACTTGGGTAACAATTTGGGGGGGAGAGCTGCATGCAGAAGTTTTTTTTACTTTAATGCAGAGAATATATTAAAGGTTGAAAAAAAAATCTTCCGCCTTTAGAACTACCTTTAGAATACATACAATACATACAAATAGATTTTCTTTCTTTTAAAAACAGAGTTTAGTGTCACTTTATTATCTTATTAAAGTAGGGTGACCAGACATCCCCGGTTTCAGGGGACAGTCCCCGGATTGAGGACACTGTCCCCGGACCAAGTCTGTCCCCGGTTTTGTCCCCGGATTGGATTTGAACAGGGGCTGGGGCAATTTCAAAGACAGTCAGTGCAGAATTAAAAAAAAAAAATCTGAATTACACACCCCCGCTCCGCCGCTCCTACTAGCTTAGGGGGGTGTATTTTTTTCCATTTTCTGTGTTCCTTTCTGATGATCATGTGCTGGTCGGAGTGGAGGGAATATTTCTTCAGTTTTGAGTACATGCCCATTCAGCTCCGCTCGCATGTTCTGCCTTGGCTCAAGTCCCGGCCAGCCGCCTGCCAGCTTATCTCCTTGCCTTCCCTGGCGGAATGATCTTCCTCCGCTCCCCACCCTGTAGTAGCCGTGGGCCCAGAGAGTAAGACTTGACAGGCTGTGAGGTGGGCGCCGCGGCGACGGGCAGAGAGTCCCCGATTGCCGCCATTACTAGTATAAAAAATCTGGTCACCTTATATTAAAGAGCCAATCAGATAGCACAAAAACAGCACCATATCATTTGTCCAAAGGCTAGTTTTGGAACCCAAAAAAGCCTAGCATTCATTCATGTGCTTGACATCTCACTTCCTGAAAGGATCACCGAGAATGACATTATTCATAATAGCAAAACATTTCCCACTTGCAAGAAAAACATGGCAGCAAAAATGTTTGTCTAAAGCCAGTGCTCACAAACTCTGTATGAAAAGCACTACCCTGTATATTAAGATCAATTTCTCCAAACAGAAGGATATTAGAATCTAACCAAATGTAAAAAAATGGGTAGCACAGCTCTATTTTTAGCATCACCTCTACAGAATGTCTGGATTGCGTTAGAGAAATGAAGGAGGTTACATCAGCTATGCAGCCTGTGGTGCTTTAGAACTGATTCTGAGGCAATGTCATTCTCTCTTCTCACACACTAGAAAAATGCTTTGTCTCTAAAATATCATGGATTATTGCAACAAATATAGAGCAGTCGCTGCATACATCTAAGAGGGTTGGTGAACTTGTGTGTCTTCCGAGAACCAATGACAAACACCTAGCTGGAAAACGATACGCTTTAATACATTCAGCAGTTCTGTGTTTGGTAACAGTCTTTACAGAATGATAGCTATAAAGAGACTGAAAATGAAACAGCACTAGGTGGCATTACGCCAAGTGAAAAAGTAGAAAATAAAGATAATGGTGTGTGCATTCTAGTGAATCCCTGATTTAAAAGGTTAGGCTTTTTGGGATCCTCTATCCTGTACCGCTTGCAGATAATGAGCATCTTTTGAAAGAAATGCTGGATTTAGGCACCCCCGTGTGTTTGATGCTCTCTTGCTCTTATTATCCCTGTGCCCACACACTCTGTTCTGTCCCCTGCAAATTCCCTTTCTAATTAAGGATCTGTCTATGTGGCTTCTCCCTCTGCTACATGGTGAAAATCAATTTATCATGCACGGCATTGTGAGCTTCTGCAACTGTGACCTCTACATCCTATTTGATGAAAGACTGAGGGACAGGATGAAAACTTCCGTAGGTGGAAGCAACAGGATCAAGCCCTGAATGTAAAGTCTAGCAGATAAGTAAAGTGATGGAATGTGGGCCAAGAGCCTTTTTAATTTAATTCAGATATACTCATGAAATAAATGACTGTAAAACAATCTAATCGCAGTGTGTTAATGGTTTAAAACCCCTTTTTAGATATAGTTTATAATTAGACATGTGCAGAGAAGTTCTAGACTCTGCTCATTACATGATTTGTGTTTTCTTATTGCTGATCCTCTTAGCTCACTGATAAGGTCTGCTAATGCCAATGCAACAAAAAAACTCTACAATTCTGAATGATGTCAAAGACTCACAATGCAATTAGTAGCCAAAGACTGTGGCATTTTTCCCTAGACTGTAAGTGACATGATGGAGCTTTTGAGATGTCATGGTCAGAAGAAAGGGCTTACTCAAATATATGTAGCTCCCAGGGGGTTATTTCTTTTGGTTCTCTCTTGGGGAACTGGGCTTCCCTCCACTCCTTAACCCCTGCGGCTAAGCCGGAGCCACATGTAGCGGGGTCCTAAATTTAGGGGAAGTGTTTGAGTGGTAGTTATGCTCAGACACCCCAATTGTCAGGATTCTATTAACCATTTTTGTCCGCAGGGAAAGTATCGGTGTATAGTTCCCTGTGGCCTGCAGGTGGCGGTGCCATGGCAGGCCAGGGTTGAACCGCTGATACAGTGCTGTGCCTTGTGTGTCCCCTCTCGGCATCCGTGCGGTGGGTGTGGCAGGCCTGATGTGCATGCTGGGAGAGGATATAAAAGGGGCAGATGCTGCCTGTTCGGGGTGGGTTCGGTCTATCGTGGTCGGGGGTCCTACCCCAGGGAGTGTGTTCCTGTCCGCCCTGGGCACCTTTGGCCCAGGGTCGGAGGTCGGTGAATCAGTCCCAGGCACCTTCAGTCCTGGGGCTGCAGCAAAGGCCTTGGGCCCAGCACCTTCGGCTGGGGCCCACCAAGGATCGAGGAATCCCAGGGTGCCACCTTGCGAGGGGACCCGCATCGTAGACGAGGAGGCCGGGGGAGGAACTGTTCCGAGGGACCGGTGAGAAGTCACAGTGAAGGAAGGGGCCCAGTAACTCTCTGGAGGGATGTCTTCTCCTTACAAAGAGGTCAAGCTTTGAAACACCAAGTTCACCAGGTCTGTGGCAGAGACCAAGTTCACCAGGTCTGTGGCAGAGACCAGGTTCACCCAGTCTGTGGCAGAGACTGTGCGGTTAAGTTAGAGTACCATTTGGCTGCTAGTCCCTACCTAGGGAGACTATCCATATGGGCTGAGTCTGTTTGAGAAGCCAAGCAGTGAAGTGATTGCGTTTGTGCCTGGACCTCTCCTACACCTTGTGCTGTCCTGTCCTCTCTCCAACCTTTTCTATTCAGAGACTGTTATTTACGAGAAATAAACTCTACGTTGGAGTTACAGCTGGTGTGGACATTCAAGTCACTGGGGAGAAACAAGGACTTACCTATGTCTACTATAGAGGCGAGAACCATTCTCTGGAGGATTCTGGCTTTCTGGTTGTGGAGACCCACCAACAACACCGCTCAACCTCTTCACACAGGAGGGTACGGGCTTGTGGCGTGGTGTGCCCTCTCTCCCGGCGAGGAGCCAAAGGCAGGTGAAGGGGGTGAGTGCACTACACACACTTTGTTAAGTGTGAAAATCACTATTTACTTACCTTTGGGTCTGTAGCAAAATACCTCTCATGAGTGGATCCCCGGTCTCCATTGTCTAGGCAGAAGTCCCTTTGTAATAAAGCCAATGTCCACACAGGTGTAAAACCTAAGCAGCAAGGTTTTATTCTTTTATCTTGAGGTAAAACTTTGAGAGAGAGAGAATAGATGAAGTAGGGAAAAGGTTCAGGCACGCGACACTTAAGACTCAGTACCGTCGCCACTCAAGCCTGAGTGGGCCTTGCTCACCCGGATAGTCCCTTTTTAGATAGGCCCTAGCAGCCGGAGTAGAGCACAAATCAATCTGTCCTTTATGAAATGAGGATGCGATTGGGAATCCTCTGCCACAGGATTATCCAGTCCCAAACCTCCAAGCCAAGCAACAATGAGAGAAACCTTTAGGGTATTGCAGGGCTTGTATCAATAATGATGGATCCCTCTTTAGGTAGGCCTCCAGGCCTCTTCCCGATACAGCAGTACCGTAGCTATCTCCACCAGGACTGATCTTCCCCTGGAACTCCTTTCCTAAAGTTGGGCCCCCTTCCAATGGGCAGCCTGGGATCCTTCTGTGAGGTGTAGGCCCTAGCCAGCCGAGCTGGGCCTACCAAGCAGCGATGCCTCAAGACTGAAACACGCGCACGCACCCCTGGCCATGAGGGCCACAAGAGGTGGGGTACGTGCCGAACGTCCTCCAGGACCAAGGGGTTCCCTGGAATACCTCATGCCTAATGGCGTCTGCCCCTTATGTACCCTCTCCCAGCATGCACAGCGGGTCGACCACTCCCACTGTACGGCTGAAAGACCACCCAATGGTGCTGCGATACCCCCTGTGGTTCAACCTGAGCCAGCGGTGACAGTGCCACCTACAGGCAACAGGGAACTGTACTGCCAGGCAGCATCACACCCAGAGCAGAAGCAAATAATTGAAAATATAATTAGTCTGAGCCTAACTACTGGCTCAGACTACCCCTAAATTTGGACATAGCGACCCAAAATATTGGGAGGGGCACTACATATATATTATTAAGTGATGTTGATATATGTCTGGTCAGTGATGTACTGGGGGAAAAGGGGGGTGCCTGTACCACCATTTGGGGTGGGGGTGCTGCAGCATTATCACAAAAGTAGGTGTGGTGTTCAGAAGGGTGTCGGCACTGAAATAGCTCAAAACAGTCAAGTGATGTCTCCCTAACATTAGCGGTATAGTCCCAGCACGACATGATGAAAAAAGCGGCAGCAGCCCAGAATTATGTGATCAGATAAGTAAACTACTAAACATCAATGCTGGGGTTTTACTATTACTACCCGCCATTTACCACAAATAAAAAGTGGAGGCTTTACACATATGCAGAAAATAGTGTGCTTAAAGTGGTTGCATATTCTTTTTTTTTACTTTTACCTACAGGTAAGCCTATACTAAGGCTTACCTGTAGGTAAAAGAAATATCTCCCAAACCTTTACGGTTTAGGAGATATTCCCCTTGCACTGCGCCGCTGACTGCAGCGGCGCATGCGCACAGGGGATTCTCGGGTGAAGGCCCGGCGGACGCCGGACCTTGCCGGAAAAAAGTCTCCCACACGCATGCGCGGGAGTGACGAATCGCGGCTCCAGCCACTCACAGCGCTGGAGCCGCGATACGCGGAAGATACGCCGAGGCATAATGTCAGCTGCCTCGGCGTGGACCGGGAGGGACACCGACGCCTCGTTCTAAGGTAAGTATTTCATAATGAGCTTGTATGCTGTGCATACAAGCTCATTATGCCTTTTCCTTTACAGGTGTAAAAAAAAAAAAAAATGTGGGTATACAACCGCTTTAATGATATACTCAACTTAATTATCAGTGCTATATGTATCTACATTAAACAAAACAACCATTACAAGTTCATGAATGTGATCAACTGTGATAAAGGTCTTTGTGAATAAATTGAGGTAGATCTTCTCACATTCCACCGAGAAATGAACCACGTGAAGAGACTAGGAAGTGCACCTTACATTCATGCCCACCACCACCATAAAAATTTTTACCAGACGGATGTGATCCCCAATTACAGAGATCAATAGCGCATAGGGAGCATCAAATCTTCAGCTGGAGTCTCCAAATCATGTAAGTATGGTCAGGAGGGTCTCAGTATAAAAGCATCACTTAGTAAGTGCCACAACTCCAAAGTGAACTCAGGTAGCCATCATACAGGAAAAAGGAATAAAGGACTCACATAGCGTCAACACCGCTAGTACATCTTTATTATTAAAACCACAAAAGGTACTCACATTGCTCAGGCAGATACAAGGCAATCAGATAGTGGATGGCCTTGCCAACAACCGACATCGGCAAGTGTGAAGGACTCACATAGCATCAATACTGCTAGTAAAGATTTTGGGCGGTTGCTAAGAACTTGTCGGAAAGGGTACAGAGAGGAGTAGAGAGTGGGGGGAGGTGCGGGCATGGCTCTCTGCCTCCCCTGTACACAGGAGTTAACTGGGCGCTCTCCCTCCTGTTAACAGTTAACAGATCGCTCAGATCTCAGGAAGGAGAGATGCTGGGGGGGGGGGTAGAAAGCACGACCGACACTTCCTCCTGGTTCTCTCCTCTCTCGGCTGCTGTCACTAATGAAGGGCCAGAATGTGTGCTGGAAAGAGGGAAGAGGGAGGATGTGGGGGATAATTGTGCTATGTGGGAGATTTGGGAGCAGGTGATGGGGGGGCTGCTCTAGGAGGGGGGATTTTGGGGGTAATTATGCTATGTGGGGGATTTTGGAGCAGGTGGGGGGTTGTGCTAGGAGGGGGGATTTTGGAGGGTTGTGCTAGGACGGAGGGTTTGTGGTAGGAGGGTGATTTGGTGGGGTTGTACTAAGAGGGGGGTTTGTGCTAGGAGGGTGATTTGGGTGGGGGGGTTTATGCTGGGGGTGTGGTTTGGATGGCTGGGTTATGCTAAGAGGCGGGGATTTGGTGGGGTTGTGCTAGGTGAGGAATACGCAAAAAAGCGTGTGCACTCAGATGCACCTCCTGGTATGAACAAACCCTCAGACTGGTGTGACATGGGATTGTTTGCAATTCTAAAGGGTACCTTGGCTGAAAAAAGGTTGAAAAACACTGTTGTAGACAAATAAGCAGACTTAAAAGCTTTGCTCTACTGAAATAAATGCAATGGCAAACAGAGATGAAGTTATAGTATAACCATAGACATTTTTTTTTAGTTTTGGATCGTGTGGAGACGGATTTGAACACCTGTCAGTTTTCAGTGCTGTGTGTGACCTCGTTAAGAAGATTCACCCTCTCTATTTGTTTTGATTACCTTCATTGAAAATGAAAGTAAAAACAAATTCCACATTTTTGGTTGTCCCCAGAAAAGTAATAGAGGGGAAATCTTCCAATGAGGACACTAGTTCTGGTGACCTGGGGGTCCTCAAAAAAAATCCTTAAAGCGGAAGTAAACCCATGGATTTAACAGTTTCAAAAAGCAGTTACATTCCCGGCATGCCGGGAATGCCAACTGTCACATTGGTTGTGCTCTCAACCAAACTGTCAAACCATCCAATGGCTGGTGTCATAACTGGTCACATGTGCAGCATCATGGCAGTTGAAGATTAAACAGAGGCCAAGATGGCAGCTTCCTTGCCTGAAAATGACAGGAGGGTTTACTTCCACTTTAATTTGCAAGGATTTCCTTTCACTTCCTGTTTGGCTATGTGACAGAAAGTGAAAGGAAATCTTCACAATGGGACACAGATGGCGAAAAAAAATCTGATAGGGGGTGATCTGAGGTGTGAAGATGCATGCATTGGGACTCATATGAGATCTGAAGGCTGGGATTTGGGCTGACCTGAGGTGTAATTGTGCAGAAATGGACCCTCATCTGAGGTGTGAAGGAATTTGGGGGTGTGATGGTGAAGGAATCGGGGCTGATCTGTGGTGTGAAGGTGCATGCATTGGGCCTCATTTGAGATCTGAAGGTGCAGAAATTGGGTCTGGTCTGAAGTGTGTAGGTGAAGAAATTGGTGAAGGTAGCCTTGGCAATGCTATCTGCATTTGGATCTATTATATGTGTGTTCATTTCTTATTATTCATGTACAGTATTAACTTTATAAAAATTCCTTTTTGTGATTGAGAGTATGAAATTGACATTTATTTTTTTGTAGCTGGCACTGTCAGATTCTTTGAAAACATTTTTTGGCACGCTATGCTCAAAAGTTTGCCTACCCCTGCCCTAGAGAGAAGAATAAAACCCAGGGCAAACAGCCAACAATCATACGGTCCCCCCCTAGTGAGCCAGAGGGTCATGTAAGAAGCAAAAGAACTTAAAAAGAGAGAGGAGGAAGAAAAGAGAAGAAGAAGAAAAGAAAGACGAAAGCAGTGAGCACTCCTGTTAGCTCAAATTAACTTCAAAGTGTTTAGGAGGTAGAGCCTGTTAAATATTTAATCCAACGTTCTCATGTTCTTTCAAATAGTGACATCCTGTCCCATAGAATGGCATGATCCACGAGAGTTTAGCCTTTAGAAGGTCAAAAGATACTTTAGAGGATGTCCATGATCTAGCAATAGTAATTCTTGCCACTATGAAGATGAAGGGGAGATATGATCAACATGTACACATACATAACTGGTCTATATAGTGAACTTGGTGTTGATTTATTCACTTTAAGGTCATCACAGAGAACAATAGAGCACTCTTTACATCTAGAGGAAAAAAATATTTCATCTCCAAATACGGAAAGGTTTTTTTACAGTAAGAGCTGGGAAAATGTGGAATAGACTCCCTCCAGAGGTGGTTCTGGCAAGTAGATTGGTTTAACCACCTACCTACAGGGCACTTTAACCTCCTTCTTGCCCAGGTCATTTTTCAACTTTTCAGTGCTGTCCCACTTTGAATGACAATTGCGCGGTCATGCTGAACTGTAACTATGTGAAATTTGTATAATTTTCTTCACACAAATAGAGCTTTCTTTTGGTGGTATTTAATCACTGCTGGGATTTTTATTTTTTACAAAACAAAAAAAAAAAGACCAATTTTTTTTTTTTTTATCGTTTTTCTTAATTTCTGTCAGTAAATTTTGTAAATAAGTAATTTTTCTCCTTCACTGATGTGCGCTGATGAGGCGGCACTGATAAGCTGCACTGATGAGCACTGATGAGGTGGCACTTATGGGCACTGATTAGGTGGCACTGATGAGGAAGCACTAATATTCTGCAATTATGGGCACTGATAGGTGGCACCGATGAGCACTGATAGGTGGCATTGATGGGTGGTACTGGTGGGCACTGATAGGTGGCACTGGTGGGCACTGATAGGTGGCACTGACGGGCACTAATAGCTGGAACTGGTGGGCGGCACTAATGAGCACTGATGGGCATTAATAGGTGGAACTGATGGGCATTGATGGGCTTTACTGATGGGCAGCACTAATGGGCACTGGACACAGCCGATCACATGGTTAAAGAGCCGCGTCAGCAGCTCTTTACAGAGATCGGGGTCGCACCGTGTCCTAGCAACGATCGGCGTGGGCCCCCGTGGAAGCGGCGGTTTGGGTGCGCCGTCATATGACGTCCACCTAGAACGAGAGCCGCACCGTTCCTCCATCATTTGACGGTGGGCGGGCAGCAAGTAGTTTAAAAAGGCCTGGATTCTTTCCTAAATGTACATAATATAACTGGGTACTAACATTTATAGGTAAAGTTGATCCAGGGAAAATTTGAGTGCCTCTCGGGGGATCAGGAGGGATTTTTTTTCCTCTGCTGTAGCAAACTGTGGGTGAAGGATTGTGTATACGGGATTGTATTTTTTTGTTTTGGTTGAACTAGATGGACTTGTATCTTTTTCAACCTGACTAACTATGTAACTATGAGTACACCCCTCACATTTTTGTAAATATTTTATTATATCTTTTCATGTGACAACACTTTGCTACAATGTAAAGTAGTGAGTTTACAGCTTGTATAAGTGTAAATTTACTGCCCCCTCAAAATAACTCAACACACAACCATTAATGTCTAAACGTCTAAGTGAAAATGTTCAAATTGGGCCCAAAGTGTCAATATTTAGTGTGGCCACCATTATTTTCCATACCCTCTTGGGCATGGAGTTCACCAGAGCTTCACAGGTTGCCACTGGAGTCCTCTTCCACTCCTCCATGACAACATTGTTAGAGACCTTGCGCTCCTCCACCTTCCATTTGAGGATGCCCCACAGATGCTCAATAGGGTTTAGGTCTGGAGACATGCTTGGCCAGTCCATCCCCTTTACCCTCAGCAAGGCAGTGGTAGTCTTGGAGGTGTGTTTGGGGTCATTATCATGTTGGAATACTGCTCTGAGGCCCAGTTTTCAAAAGGGAGGGGATCATGCTCTGCTTCAGTATGTCACAGTACATGTTGGCATTCATGGTTCCCTTAATGAACTGTAGCTCCCCAGTGCAGGCAGAACTCATGCAGCCCCAGACCATGACACTCCCACCACCATTTTTGACTGTAGGCAAGATACACTTGTCTTTGTACTCCTCACCTTGTTGCCACCAAACACGCTTGACACCATCTGACCAAATAAGTTTATCTTGGTCTCATCAGACCACAGGACATGGTTCCACTAATCCATGTCCTTAGTCTGCTTGTCTTCAGCAAACTGTTTAAGGGACTTTCTTGTGCATCATCTTTAGAAGAGGCTTCCTTCTGAGATGACAGCCATGCAGACCAATTGCATACAGTGTGCAGTGTATGGTCATGAAAGTCAATCACGGCAGTCACGTACTCTTAAGCCATGCCTCCCGGCATCATAAACCTCATTTGCCACATAGTCGTCCATTTAAACAGTACATTGAGGTCAGCTTGTGACTTGCAGGCATCCTGTAAGGACATAATTCCACTGCATAGCTTGATGTCATCTGCAAAGACTAAAATGCTGCTTTTAATCCCAGGCTATCATTTATAAATATATTAAAAAGTAAGGATCTCAATACTGAACCTTGGGGTACATCACTAACAACCCTAGACCACATTCAAAGTATGAACCATTAGCCATTACTCTCTGAATAGAGTCTTCTAGACAGTTTTCTATCTATTTTCAAACTGATTTTACCAAGCCTGTAGATTTTACCTTACACAGTAGCCATGTGTGTGTGGGGATCCGTGACAAATGCTTTTGCAAAATTCACAGCCACTCTTTTGTACAAGGTTTTGCTTACCTCCTCGCAAAAAGAAATTCGATTTTTTGACAACTTCTGTCTTTAATGGATCCATACTGGCTATTGCTTAAAATATGTTTTTCAAGCAAAAACTCATCTATGTGGTCTTTTATTAAACTCTCCAGTATCTTCCCAACTATAGAAGTTAAACTAACAGGCATATAGTTACTAGGTGAACCCTTTTCAAATTTAGACACCACATTGGCCTTATGCCAGTCCAGTGGAACTATGCCACTTACTTTGAAAAACAATGCCACTATGCCACTAAGCTTTAAAGAAAAAAACGATGCCACTCTGCCACTAAGCTTTGAAAAAAAAAAAAGATTCACTTCATTAAATTGATCAGTAAATGAGTAAGATGAATACCACAGCCTATACATTTGTAATCACTTGTGGAAATCTATATGTTTGTGCTAAAAAATGCATTATTAAAAAGAAAAAACATGGCCATAATCATGATGTGTCTAATAGGTTATGGGCGATTACTTTTTTCAAGTAAAATAATTTTGAGGATAGGCTTAGTTACACATAACCTCAATATTACCAAACAGCAATGCTGAGTGCAGTCTTATGTGGTTCAGTGATGGTGCAGAGTACTTAGTGAGGATCTAAGCTGGTCAGTTTTGCTCGTTAATCACCATACTTATCAACACCAGGCATGTGTAAGGTTTCAGCGGCAAACTTCCAGAAGTTGATCCCCTTTAAGAGAATTCTGGCTATCAGAGTCTTGAAAACTGACCTCTTTAAGGAAGGTTGCCTAAGTGTCCCACAATGGGAATGCCAAGAAAAACTTCCAGGGCTGGAATAAGGCCCAGCACTGTAAACAAGTACAAGTGCCCTTAAAAGACACTGAGGAGTCAGGATCCTGTTATTGAAGGGAGTAGTGGAAATTGGACCCACCTATCTCTACAGAAGATCCATCTGGGGAGAAGCAATGCTTAGGTTCAGTATTTACCAAGGATACATCATTTTTCACAGAAGGAGAAGAAATACCCTTGTGGGGAATAACTTTCAAAGGCAAGTGCACACTAAGACAGGAATAGGAGGGTCCCACAGTGCAAGAAGCATTGAGAAGCCTGGCAAAAAGGCACTGCTATGCGTAGTAGTACAGGAAACATGCTGTGGGGCAGCTGAAAAGATGGAATCTCAAAGTATGTAGCCTGTAAGCGAAAGGGGGTGTCGTGAGCATCCAAAGCCAAGGAAGCCCGACATCCTGGGACCCATTTATTTGGGTAAACAGTCTCCCTGCATGTAGAACTGTGGTGCATCTTTATGCCACAAGCTTGCCAGAGACATTAGTTGATCTCCGGCTTTTGGGCCTATGATTTTAGGAGGGTTAAATTCAGAAGATCTATGCATATGCACTGCAAAAGGCAAATAAGGCAGAGGGGCAGGAGGTTTGTAATAAAACACTCACAGTTAAAGCACAAGGCTTCAGATGTCTGCTCCAATAATTTCATAACAGTGCTCTACCCGACAGTGGAAGGATCTTATCTAAGGAGTTTAATCCATTCTGACATGGTTAGACAGAGCAGAGTTATTGCCAACAAAGGATGGATGACCAAATCAGTTGACCTAAACTGAGATCTAAAAATGTCATTTAACTTTTTTCCAGTGAAGCCCCCAAAAGTAAGTATACCTTCAACCCTTCTAGTGATATTTCTGTTAACAGGAATAACTGGTACATCCACATTGAGCATGGACCACTTACAGTATTAGTAAATCCCTTCTCAAATGGTAAATACTCTGACACAATGGGGCTGATTTACGAACCGTTTGCGCCATGAGTTGCGGCGCATCAGCGTGCGCAATGCAGTTTTGGTATTTACGAAACATTTGCGCCGGTAACGCAGCACTATTCACCAATTACTATAGTGTTCTCGGCACACGGGAGGAGGCGCTCAGTGGGCCACTATGGACCTGGCGCACGGCATCTTCAAATCAAAATTAAAAGAAGCTGGAAGTGCCAATATAATGGTGTGATGTGAGGAAGTATAGTGACAACTGCTCAAGTAACAAATATGCCCAAAATAGAATGAGAAAGTAACTTTTTCTGAACCAGCCTGCTGCGCCTGCAAGTACGTTTAGAACTGCGAGAGGTCTATTTGTGCACTGCGTGGCATTTGTGCTCGTTCAAATGCGCCGGTTGACTGCGCCGGGAAAATCTTAGTAAATGTCAAGTCACGTAAATGCATTTGCATAAGTTGAACAGGCGCACCTCTAAACTTGCCATTTTATAACTGTCTCTGCACAAAATTAAATTTCTAAAGGAAATTGGCACTACAGCCAATAAATAAGACCATGATTATGAATATCTAATCACTTGCTATGGCAACTTTTGGAACAATAGGTACCTACCTAAATGTAATTTGTGCATTCTTAATGACAATTCAATGTCTATTATACCTTGTTGTAACTTTCTGTTTGTCTTTTTATGTTGGAAACTCAATAAAAACGAATGGAAACGAATGGAAACGAAAGTCTTTGAAAAAAATAAAATTCGTGGGGGTCCCCCAAAATTCCATTACCAGGCCCTTAAGGTCTGGCATGGATATTAAGGGGAACTCCGCGCCAAATGTAAAAAAAAATGGCGTGGGGGTTCCCCTCAAAATCCGTACCAGGCCCTTCAGGTCTGGTATGGATTTTTGGGGAACCCCGTACCAAACTAAAAAAAAAATTGCGTGGGTGTCCCCCTAAAAATCCACACCACACCCTTATCTGAGCACGCAACCTGACAGGCCGCAGGAAAAGAGGGGGGGACGCGAGAGCGCCCCCCCTGAACCGTACCAGGCCACATGCCCTCAACATGGGGAGGATGCTTGGGGGTCTCATCCCCACAACCCTTGCCCGGTGGTTGTGGGGGTCTGCGGGCGGGGGGCTTATCGGAATCTGGAAGCCCCCTTTAACAAAGGGGACCCCCAGATCCTGCCCCCCTATGTGAAATGGTAATGGGGTACAAATGTACCCCTACCATTTCACAAAAAAAGTGTCAAAAATGTTAAAAAAGACAATAGCCGGTTTTTGACAATTCCTTTATCAATGTCTTCTCCTTTCCCCGCTTCTTCTTCCATCTTCTTCTTTTCTCCATTCGGGTTTCTTCCTCCATCTTGTTCTTCCTCTGCTTCTTCCTTTGGTGTTCTCGTCCGCATCTTGCTCCGGCTTCTTCTTCCCCGCTTCGTTCTCCGGACGATCCGCTTGCATGGGAGGTTCCCGCTGTGTGACGCTTCTATTCTTCTGACAGATCTTCTCCAACTGAGTGCGGGGGCCACCCGGTGACACCACGGGGAAAGCCATAGGGAAGTCCATGTGCGTCAAGGGTTGTGGGGATAAGGCCCTTGTCCCCATCAACATGGTGCTTTGGGGTCCAGACCCCAAAGCATCCTCCCCATGTTAAGGGCATGTGGCCTGGTACGGTTCAGGAGGGGGGGCGCTCTCTCGTCCCCCCTCTTTTCCTGCGGCCTGTCAGGTTGCGTGCTCGGATAAGGGTCTGGTGTGGATTTTAAAGGGGGCCCCCACGCCATTTTTTTTTTACGTTTGGTGTGGGGTTCCCCTTAATATCCATACCAGACCTGAAGGGCCTGGTAATGGAATTTTGGAACCCCAAGCATTTTTGTTTGTTTTTTTCAAAGACTTTCAATGACTTTTATCTGTATTGATGGGAACCGTCAATTCATTATAGCCGCGAGTAGTTTTAAACGACTTTTTTTTTTACTTTAGGGCCAGTTCACACCACATGCAGTCCAGTGCGTTTTTTTCTGCATCAAAAACACATGGAAAGTAGGTTATATGGTTTTCAATGGTATAGTTCACACCAGTGCGTGCAGGTCCAGTGCGTTCAAGTTCCAGAAAAAAAAGTAGAACATGCTGCATTTTACCTGCACTGGACTGTACTGGAACGCTGTAAAACGCATCAAAAACACACTGGAACGCACGGAACGAACCTAAATGCTCCAAAAACGCACTGGAACACACTTGTCCTTATCTAAGGTTAACCACTTAACGACCGCCCACCGCCGATTTACGTCGGCAGAATGGCACGGACAGGCAGAATCACGTAGATCTACGTGATCGCCTTTGTGCAGTTGGGGGGTCCATCCGGACCCCCCTTCACTGCAGTGAGCAGCCGTTAAGTGTTCGGGAGCGATCAGGCATGAGGGGGGGGGGCGCTCGATTCCGCCCCCCCCCTCGCGATCGCTCCCGGCCAATGAAAATGCTTCCTCCGCCATGTGATGTAAACAAGGCTGGAGGAAGTGATGTCATCTCCCTCGCCGCGGTCTTTCCGTTCCCGGCGCCGAGCAGAGAGGAAGCAGGTTAGTGCACTAACAGTCCACTGACACGTAGGTACACATAGGCACACAAATCACCCCCCAGTCACCCCCAGATCACCCCAAAGCCCCCAATCACAGTGTCACTGATTGCAGTGATCATTTATTTTACTGATCACTGCATTTAGTGTCATCTGTGATTGTAAAAAGTTGCAGGGCAGTTAGGATTAGGCCCCTTTAGGTCCAGGGTAGCCCCCTAACCCCCCTAATAAAGGTTTAACCCCTTGATCACCCCCCAGGTAACCGTTTCACCCCCTAACTTCAGCGTCACTAAGCGATTGTTTTTCCGATCGCTGTATTCGTGTCGCTGGTGTTTTAGATAGGCAGTTATTTTTTTTTATGTTCGCCGCAGGTTTTTATTAGTGTCAGGTACCCCCATATATTATTTTAACCCCCTGATTGCCCCTAGAGTTAACCCTTTCACCAGTGATCGCCGTATAAGCGTCACTGGTGTCACTGGTTAGCCAGTAAGTTATTTAGTTATTTAGGTTACCCGTCAGGTTTTTATATAGTGTCAGGTACCCCCATATTTAACCTAATAAAGATTTTAACCCCCTGATTGCCCCTAGTTAACCCTTTCACCAGTGATCACCATATAAAGGTTACGGGTGACGCTGGTTGATTAGTTTGCTTTTTATAGCATCAGGGCACCCGCCGTATATAACCCAATAAAGGTTTAACCCCCCTGATCGCCCGGCGGGTGAGATCAATTAGGTTTTAGCGCCAGAGAGGGTCTGCGTCGCCCCAGGCAGTGTTAGGTTAGTGACAGTAACGCTAACACCCACGCGCAAAGCATACACCCCCCTTAGTGGTATAGTATCTGATCAGATCTGATCAGATCTATACTAGCATCCCCAGCGGTTTAGGGTTCCCAAAAATGCAGTGTTAGCGGGATCAGCCCAGATACCTGCTAGCGCCTGCGTTTAGCCCCTCCGCCCAGCCCAGCCCAGCCCACCCAAGTGCAGTATCGATCGATCACTGTCACTTACCAAACACAACACACATAACTGCAGCGTTCGCAGTGCTTGGTTTTTGGGGCCCTGTACGCGGCTAGGCTCCCAAAAAGTCCCACACATGTGGTATCCCCGTACTCAGGAAAAGCAGCAGAATGTATTTTGGGGTGCAATTCCACATATAACCATGGCATGTGTGAGCAATATATCATTTAGTGACAACTTTTTGTACATTTTTTTTTTCTTTTTGTCATTATTCAATCATTTGGGACAAAAAAAAAAAATATTCAATGGGGTCAACATGCCTCTCAGCAAATAGCTTGGGGTGTCTACTTTCCAAAATGGGGTCATTTGGGGGGGTTTTGTGCCATCTTGGCATTTTATGGCCTTCAAAACTGTGATAGGTAGTGAGGAGTGAAATCAAAAATTTATGCCCTTAGAAACCTTGAAGGCGGTGCTTGGTTTTTGGGGTCCCGTACGCGGCTAGGCTCCCAATAAGTCCCACACATGTGGTATCCCCGTACTCAGGAGAGGCAGCAGAATGTATTTTGGGGTGTAATTTCACATATGCCCATGGCATGTGTGAGCAATATATCATTTAGTGACAACTTTGTGCAAAAAAAAAAAAGTTTGTCATATTCCCGCAACTTGTGGCAAAATATAAAATATTCCATGGACTGAACATGCCTCTCAGTAAATAGCTTGGGGTGTCTACTTTCCAAAATGGGGTCATTTGGGGGGGTTTTGTGCTATTTTGGCATTTTATGGCCTTCGAAACTGTGATAGGTAGTGAGGAGTGAAATCAAAAATTTGCGCCCTTAGAAATCCTGAAGGCGGTGCTTGGTTTCCGGGGTCCCGTACGTGGCTAGGCTCCTAAAAAGTCCCACACATGTGGTATCCCCGTACTCAGGAGAAGCAGCAGAATGTATTTTGGGGTGCAATTCCACATATAACCATGGCATGTGTGAGCAATATATAATTTAGTGACAACTTTTTGTATTTTTTTTTTTTTTTTTGTCATTATTCAATCACTTGGGACAAAAAAAATAAATATTCAATGGGCTCAACATGCCTCTCAGCAATTTCCCTGGGGTGTCTACTTTCCAAAATGGGGTCATTTGGGGGGGTTTTGTACTGCCCTGCCATTTTAGCACCTCAAGAAATGAGATAGGCAGTCATAAATTTAAAGCTGTGTAAATTTCAGAAAATGTACCCTAGTTTGTAAACGCTATAACTTTTGCGCAAACCAATAAATATACGCTTATTGACATTTTTTTTACTAAAGACATGTGGCTGAATACATTTTGGCCTAAATGTATGACTAAAATTGAGTTTATTCGATTTTTCTTATAACAAAAAGTAGAAAATATCGTTTTTTTTCAAAATTTTCGTTCTTTTTCCATTTATATCGCAAAAAAAAAAAATCGCAGAGGCAATCAAATACCATTAAAAGAAAGCTCTATTTGTGGGAAGAAAAGGACGCAAATTTCATTTGGGTACAACATTGCATGTCCGCACAATTTACAGTTAAAGCAGCGCAGTGCCGAATCCCAAAAACAGGCTTGGTCCTAATGGCCCGAAATGGTCCGGGGCTTAAGTGGTTAAAAAAAAGAGGCGTGGAAAAAAGCACTGGACTACATTAAAAACGTACCAAAAACAGACTGGAACGCATCAAAAACGTGCATGCAAAAAAGCACCTGGAAAACATCCGGATTGCGTTTCTATGGTGTGAACTGGCTTTAATGCCGCGTACACACGATCATTATTCACGGCGGTTAAAAAACCGCCGTGAATAATGACAGGAAAAACGAGGGAACCGCTTGGTTCCCTACACACGGTCGTTTTTCCCGTCATTTTTTCTCTTGACGAAAAAAACGACCGTCTGTGGGCTCCGCGGCAGTGTTTCCCTATGGGAAAACTGCTGCGGAAAAAAATGCTGGAAAAAACGACGAGAAAATTTAGAACATGTTCTAATTTTTCTCGTCGTTTTTTATGCCGTTTTTCTCGACGAGAAAAACGACATAAAGCCCACAGACGATCGTTTTTCTCGGCGAAAAGAAAAAATGCAGTTTTTCTCGTCGAGAAAAGCGGTCGTGTGTACGCGGCATTAGAAATGTCATTTTGCTCTCGGACTGTTATAAACATGGAAAACATGCGCTACTTTACAGGCATACTATAGACACCCCCCCAGGTACGATATTTAGGGCCAGTTCACACCAGATGCAGTGCAGTGCGTTTTTTTTTATGCATGAAAAATGCAAGGAAAGTTGATCACATTAATGCCAATGGCATAGTTCACACCACTGCAATCCGTTCCAGTGCGTTTCAGAAAGAAAAAAAAAATTGGTCATGCTGCATTTTTTATGTACAGAATTGTACTGGACCGCAGTAAAACGCATCAAAATGCACCAGAACGTACCAAAAACGCACCGGAACGCACCTAAATGCACCAAAAACGCACTGCAACACACTTGTCCTTATTAAGGGCCAGTTCACATCAGACGCAGTTCCGTTCAGTTCTGTGTGCTTTTTTTCTGCACAAAATGCATGCACAGTATTTTCCATGTATTCCAATGGCTCTAGTTGGCTTTAGTTCACACCATGCAGTCAGTTTCCGGTCAGTTTCTGCACTGGAATACATGAAAAACAATGTGCATGCATTTTTAGTGCTGAAAAAATGCGCACGAAACTGAACGGAACTGCGTCTGGTGTGAACTGGCCCTTAAAGTGGATGTAAGCCCAATCTCATCCTTTCTAAACTACTGCCATAGTGCTGATCTATAAGGATATACATGCCTCCTGCATGTATCCTTATCTGTCAAATGTCTCTCCTCTGTCTGTTATAAGAACTGAAAAACTGCAGATTCTGTGGGTGGATCTGTTGTCTGGAGCTCGGTGGGTGGAGTTGTGATGTCAGTAGACTCCCCTCCCACCTCTACACTTCCCTTGTCAACATGCATTTTCTCCTGAGTATTCCTTCTGCTATGATCACTAACATCCAGTCAAAATCCAGAAAAGTAACCACATGACTTCAGAAAAGGAGTGGGGGTGGGAATTAAAAAATAATGCCTGTCTAAAGCTAGTGCACGAGATATGTAAATAACCTGTCACTCAAAGCAAGGGGGTGGAACAGACAAAGGTGTTTCTCTGTTTGTCCGTTTTATTTCACTGAACAATAAAAGAAGATTGCTCAGAGCTGGATTAACTCTGTGTGGCAAGACCTGGCACAAATGATAGGAAATCTTATACTCTACATTGTGACAGCAAAAATTTTTTTTTTTAAAATTCGGGTTTACATCCACTTTAAGGTTAAGTAAAAAGAGAGGAAATAAAAGCACTGGACTGCATCAAAAACGCACCAAAAACGCACTGGAACGCATAGTTTGTGCGTTTTTCGTACGTTTTTGATGCAGTACAGTGCTTTTTTTTCACCCCTCTTTTTTATTAACCATAGATAAGGACAAGTGTGTTCCAGTGCGTTTTTGGTGCATTTAGGAGCGTTCCAGTGCATTTTTGATGCGTTTTGCAGCATTTCACTGGAATGCAACTTTTTTTTCTGGAATGCACTGGAACAAACACTGCCATTTAGAACCATATAACCAACTTTCCATACATTTTTGATGCATAAAAAAACGCAATGGACTGCATGTGGTGTGAACTGGCCCTTAAGCAATTTGGCATATTTAAAGGCACTTCTCCTTGTTTCGTTTTTGGTGTTGTCCAAATTGGTGACATTGATATATGTCCCTTAGGGTGGGACCTGGGCCCCAGTACCCATTTTAGGGCCAATAACTAGAAGATAAGCCAGCCAAGTGGAGACTAGCAAAATTAACAGGTCATTTCCCATAGACTGCAATGGTATTTGTTGTATAACTTTTGCCCCATGTTAGGCTCTTTGTTTGCCCCCCGGACCGGGGGGCATTTGTCCCATCTCTAATTTAGTAGCATGCTGGATGATGTGCTTAATTTTGGAGGGGGGGGGGCTTATTTTCTTCTAGCTGCATTTCTGTTGGTCTGAGCATGCTCAGGGAGTGTGTTTTTTGGGTTAGTAATTGAAGGACATCCTTAAAGCGGAAGTAAACCCATCCATAAAACAGTTTCATTTCCGGCACGTGACGGGAATGTCACACTCCCATTGGTTGTGCTCTCAACCAAACTGTCAAACCATCCAATAGCTGATGTCTAAACTGATCACATGTGCAGCATCATGGCAGTTATAGATTAAACAGAGGCAAAGATGGCAGCTTCCTTGGCTGAAAACCATAGGGGGGTTTACTTACACTTTAACAGGTGTACCCACTTTGAAGTTCAGTCTCTACATTGGGTGAACTTGCATTTTGGGTGTTTCATGGACTGTGCATGTGTTTTCTTTTACAAAAAGTTTTATTGTCATATAAATCAACAGTACAGGTTTACAAAAGAGTGTTATAGCATGTATCATACATGGCAAATCCGGGCTTGAAGTCCTCACCTGCAGAGAGGAGGCATGAGTCGTGATCTTATGCTATACCTCAAGAAACTTGTCATGCGTATCCAAAAGGATTGCCGTCAGTTTCTCATTAACCATGACATCGTTCAGGCGATTTTTGACTGCCTCAAAGCTGAGTGCTGGGGTTTTCCATGCTCTCGCAATTGTCATCCTAGTTGCAGTAAAAAGATGTTGGGCTAGTTGCCTTTCTGGACGTAGTAGTTCCACGATGGGCTTACCAAGGAGAGCTACATAAGGGTCCCTCTTGATATTAATCTGAAATAGATTGCGGATGAGAGTAAATACCCTAATCCACAGTCTGCACGCCCGCGGGCATGACCACCAAATGTGTGCCATAGAGCCCTCCTGAGAACACCCTCTAAAACAAAGCGGGGAATAATTCGGAATAACGCGAGCCAGTCTCGCCGGTATGTAGTACCACCTATACAATACCTTATAGGCATTTTCCAAGATTAACACGTTACGTGAGCATTTGGACAGAGTTAGTGTCATTGCCTGCCACTCCGCAGGGTCCAACTGCTTCCCCAACTCTTTCTCCCATTGTAGGTGGTAAGGCCTCAATAGGGGCCTCCTAGTAGATATCACAGCCGAATATATCAGTGAAATTAGGCCCGGTGAGTGGGGCCTGGCTCTACAACGGCTCTCAAAGGGGGTCAAGGTATAAGGGGTAGATTGAGACTTAATAAGACTCTGAAGAAAATGGCGAAGTTGTAAATAACGATAGTGCTCTCGCAAGGGAATATCGTGAGAGGAGCGTAAGGCGCCAAATGCCAAAATCCTAGTCGGCCGCAACAGTGAGTGCACATCTGTGAACCCATTCGCGGTCCACCATGAGAACTGGGAGGCATTGTCACAGCCTGGAGGGAATAGCGGGCAGTGCAAGAGTCGCAAGAGTGGGAGGTGAGAAGAGATCAACCCCGCAGAGTATTTTACCGAGTCCCATATTCGCAGGGAGTGGGCTAAGCAAGGCCCCATAACCGCCGGACGGTGCACAGGAGGAAGCCAGGGCAATGAGGAGATTGGAATAGGGTCGATGTCGACCAGGTCAAGCATAGCCCAAAGCGGAAGCTGATAGGTCTTATGAAGACACGAAAGTGGAGCTATGTTAGCGGCTATGTAATAAGCCCGTAAATTGGGTACCGAAAGGCCACCATTAATTCGCTTAGCAAATAAAACCTGTTTGCTGATTCGAGGGCGGGTCGAACCCCATATAAATTGCATAATTCTTCGCTGATGTATGCGGAGGATATGTGGGGGAACCCGAACAGGCAAAACACGAAAAAAGTACAGTAGTTTCAGGAGATAGGACATACGAACAGCTGTTATTCTGCCGAACCAAGACAAAGGCAAATGAGACCAAGACAACAGCTTATCCGTTAGGCTTTTGAACAAGGGCGGAAAGTTAGCCTGGTACAATCCGGAGTACGTAGGGGTGAGGTGGATTCCCAAGTAGGGTAGCGAGGAGACCCACTGGAAGGAGAACGCTGACTGTAGATCCTCCAACAAACCAGGAGAGAGGTTAACCGACAATGCTTTAGATTTGGAGGGATTAACCCGGAGCCCCGAAAGGGCAGCAAAGGTGTCCAAAAGGGATTGTAAATTTGGTAAAGAAATTCTGGGGGAGGTCAAAGTAAGAAGGATATCATCGGCAAATAGGGAAACTTTATGGGGGCAACCCGCTATTTCGATGCCTTGTATGTTGGGATGCGAACGAATCGCCTCCGCCAGGGGTTCCAGAGCCAATACAAAAAGAAGAGGCGATAGGGGGCATCCCTGGCGGGTGCCCCTCTTGATATTAAAAAGAGGAGACTCGAACCCATAATACTTGATTTTTGCCCGGGGGGAGTCATATAAGGCAGACATCCAGTGCATAAACGAAGACCCGAAGCCATAATGCCGAAGAACTGACATGAGGTAAGGCCACGATAGAGTGTCAAAGGCCTTGTGGACGTCCAGGGACAAAAACATAGTTTCCAGCGAGCGGGTATGGGCTATGTGTTGGAGTTGCAATATACGTCGAATAGCATCACCAGCCTGCCTCTGAGGTATGAAACCGACCTGGTCTTTCCCGATTAACCGAGGGAGAAAAGAGTTTAGGCGATTAGCCAGAATTTTGGTCAAAATTTTCATATCGATATTGATTAGGGAGATAGGCCTAAAGTTGGCCCAAGAGGAGTGGTCTCGATCCGGCTTAGGAATCATCACTATGTTAGCCTTTAAGAGGTCCGGGGTAAGGTAGCGACCATTTTTAACAGAGTTATACATGGCCGTTAAATGCGGAGCTACCACAGCGGCCAGCTTCCTGTAGTAAAGTGCCGTAAATCCATCCGGCCCCGGTCGCTTTCCTACTTTTAAATCTTTTATACCTTGGAGGACCTCCGAGACTTGTATGTCCCGGTCCATAAGGGCAACATGCGCGTCCGTCAAGGTCGGGAGAGGGAGATGGCTGAGAAAATCAGCAGTGTCGTGAGCATTAAACTGCTCTGGGTCTGAGTATAATTTAGTAAGGCGGAAACTAAACTCCTCCAATACGCGCAATGGGTTACCCGTAAGGACATTGTGCCGGTTGCGCAATGTGATGGGGGCGGGTCTAGGAACGAAAGTCCGGAGTCTGTTGGCCAGCGTTCGATTTGGCTTGTTCGCCCTGGTATACCATCTCTGGCGGGACCACCGTAAGATACGTTCAGCCCCCTCGGTGAGACTAAGATCTAGCTCCGAACGGGCCTGTTCCAAGAGTTTGCGGTTGCTAGAGGTGGGGGATTGCTTGAAAAGCCCTGATAACGTCTCCAGGCGTGTCTCCAGGGCCCTTTGTTTCAGACCCCGTTCTCGTTTACGGGTCGACGCCACCCTGATAATGTGGCCACGGAGTACCGCCTTATAAGCCTCCCAAAGCGTTACAGGTGACTCTACCGAGCCTAGATTTTCGCGGAAGTAGTCCTCTGAGGCCTTGAAAATATCTTCCCGGACCTCTTTAAGCGATAAGAGCGAATCGTTCATCACCCAGGGCGAGAACTGGGGTATGTCCAAAACAGAGTGGCAGACCACCAAAACAGGGTCGTGATCAGACCACGGAACAGCCAGGATAGAGGCCCTAACCACCATGGGAAGGTGGCGACGTAGCATGAACATATGATCGATTCTGGAGTGAGAATGGTGAGGGTGGGAGTAAAACGTATAGTCCTTACCCTGAGGATGGCATTCCCTCCAAAGGTCGACCAGATCATGTGATTGTAGAGAGCGAGCAAATTTTTTTGCGTCAGGGGAGGGAGCAATGTGCTCCGAGGGGTATTTATCAAACGAGGGATTCAAAACTAAATTCGAATCACCCGCAAGAAAGAGAGTACCCTTGTGGTGGGATGCTAGCAGGGTGCAGACGTGAGATAAGAAGGGTCCTGGATTAGAATTTGGTGCATAGTAGGTCATAATGGTGACCTCCTTTCCTTGGATAGTGCCTTGTAGCAATAAATATCTGCCCTCGGGGTCTGCGATCTGTCTGATGCAACTAAATGAGACCGACTTGCGGAAAGCTATGAGCACCCCATTTTGCTTGGTTGGAGCAGTAGCCAAAAACACCTGAGGAAACTGAGCGTCAAAGTATTTAGGGCAGGAAGTTGCCGAAAAATGGGTTTCCTGTAAGCAGGCAATGTCAATCTGTTGCTTTCTAAGATACTTGAAGACCTTCACCCTTTTCTGAGGAGAATTCATACCCTGAACATTCAGGGATAGCCAATTAAACGTCATAGTAGAACTAACAATAAATAGAAGACCATTCCCCAAAGCACACACCCCGCGAACCTAGTGGAGGGAAAAAAAGGATAAAAGACCTGAGAGTCAAAAAGAGAGAAAGTTAAAGAAATTAGATCAAGAAAAACAAAAAGTCCGAGTAGAGCTCGGAGTAAAAACATTCCAATCATCAAGGTTGCAATTGGTAGTGGGACTGGAATCCCACTGGAGGGTCGGAAGTTAGCCAAAACTCTTGTTCCGGTCAACTTCCGAGCCGAGGGGGAGCAGTGGTCCGTCGGAAACCACTCGGCTGGATTTCAATGTAGTCTGGATATTGAGATCAACTACGGCACAGGGTATAACAAAACATGTCCCATAAACCCCACCGAAACAAAGATTAAAGCAATATTAACCAAATTTATATAATATATCAACTTAACCTTTAAACGGTAAACTGTAGGCTATGGCCAACCCCGCGCTCCGGAGCCCCCAGAGAGAGTACGGGGAGACCAGGACACGAAGCCGGTCCACAGCAAATGCATTGCCCATGACCCGCACGCCAGGGCCATAACTGCAGTCTGTGATGAACAGCACACATCCACGACACTAGTGGGAATGTGCAGAGCAGCACAAGGATAGTTCTCTAGAGCATCAAATCATAAAAGTCTTCACCTGGGTAAAAAAAAAAAAAAAAAAAAGGGGAGGGGAGAGGGTCCAGATGTCTTATTGGCCTAGAGACAGGAATGCCCATGCGTTGCAACTGGGTCTATGCAATGAGTAATCAAGAGTGAAGTTTGGATTCATACTTGGTGTTCAAGATAAGACATATCCATCAGTTCAGAATAACGGGCAGGTTTCCTCTCTGGAGCGTCGAAAGAGAATTAATGCTGTCCTCCCTTAGGGACATCCTGGAAGCGCTGTGCTTGCAGTGATCGAAGAGCCTGGGAGCCCTGCTGAGACCTCTGTGAGGATCCGTGAGGTGACCGGGATGGCCTTGGTTGGGCCGAGGAAGACTCCGGTTGGGAGGGAGGGAGGTCAAACTGCAGATCCTGAAAATGTCGCCGTAGGTCAGGCAAAGAGGAGGCATGAAACTGGCGGCCAAGGTGGTAGAAGGAGAGCTTAAAGGGGAACCCCCATCTATAACGGATGCCCCGAGCTTGTAGAATCTGTAGATAAGGCTTCAGACTCCGCCTCTTGGCTATGGTGACCGGGGAGAGGTCTGAAAATAATTGGAGGGGATTACCCTGGTGGGAGAGGTTAGGGAGATCCCGTGCAGCCTGCAGGAGCCGCTCCTTAGTCCTGTAAAAGTGAAATTTAATGATAACGTCTCTGGGGGGACCTTCTGTGGGTTTGGGAGCAAGGGACCTGTGTATGCGGTCAAATTCCAAGCGCTCCGGAGGGACATCAGGCGCCAGCTCCTGAAAGAAAGCCGTGGCCGTCCCCTGCAAGTCAGTGATGGTCTCTGGGAGCCCACGGATGCGGAGGTTATCCCTGCGAGCTCTATTCTCAGAGTCCTCTAATTTATCCTGTAGGCTCAACAATTCAGCATTCAGCCTCTCGACCTCGTCCTCGTGACCCTCCAGGACTGTTGTTGTCAAGTCCATCCGCTGCTCCAATTGATTGGTGCGGTGGCCTATTTCCTTAAGCCCCCTCACCAGTTCCGCTGAGAGCTTACGGGAGGCAGAATTTATTTTGTCTCGGACTATACCGCGGAACTTCTGGAGCAAGGCATCAGAGCCAGCGTCAGTGGGGCTTACCAAGTTGGAGGGGAACTGGTGTAGGCTGTCCTCAGAATGCTGAGTGGAGTCATCTGGCTCCGGAGGTTCGGGCGCCATTTTGCCCTTCCCCTTCCCTTTCCCCCCTGCAGGAGAGGCCTTCTGCTGTGAGCGGTAGCGCTGCCGGCTCCGGGGTGTATTGTACATAGGTAATATCAGGTAATGTTCGTCGTTCAGAGAGCTGGAGTGGTGGCGTCAGGAAGCAAGATGTGCCTTATTCGCCGAGTTTGTGTGGTCCGACGGCGCAAAGCAGGGAGATCAAGCTGTAATCATCCCCGACTCTGCGTGACTGCCCCCCTGGGCTGTGGGTTTAGTACATAGAAAGAGTCAGCATATGCAGCATTCTAGTTCAGGGGCCATTGCCCGGCCAGCCAAAGCACCTAGGCTTCCAGAGGCAATTTGATGGAGGAGAGTCTTTAGGATGGACTCTAGGGTGCAGCAAGATGGCCGCCTAGCACAGGGCTAAATCTGGTCCACAGTACTCAAACCGGGGGTACCGCTAAGCGCTGCGGACAGCGGGTAGCATGTGGGTAAGCACCAGTGGCTGTAATTTGTGGAATTAGGTGCGTGGCGAGACCCGAGGGATAGAACAGGCCGTGGAGCCTCAGTAGGGTGGAGCAAGATGGCCGCCGTACAGTAGGCCAGGAACCACCAGACACCCTGCAGGCCGTCGGGGGTGACTATCAGTCCACGGCTAGGGTCCGGAGCACACACTGAGGGCTGGGATGGAGGACGTGGTGGCCGATCCCCGCCCAGGAAGGATGGTAAGGCTACTAAGGCTTTTGAGGGACTTTGGGTGGATCAAGATGGCCGCCGCTCACCTCTTTACACAGAGCGCCGTCTTCAGCAGGGTGCCTCCGCCGGCTGTCGACTCCTCTCTGTTCTCCTCCGGGCTTGGAAGGCTGTCTTGGATGGGCTCCGGAAGGGTCGCCGTTCGTCCCGCGGCCGCGGTACTATAGCGCGGTGGATTCAGAGGCCTCGGAGGCCTCGCAGGCCGCAAGATGGCGGCAGATCACCAGGGGATGGAGCCAGCCCGGCTCGGAGTGCAAAGTATTCGGCTCACCCAGAGACCCAAGTCAGGTAGGGATCTCGCATGTGTTTTCAATTGCCTCATTAGCACACAAACCTAGGTTATATAAAGCTTACAGATAGCATTCTCCCCCTTGCCCTGAAAAGAGGCAAGATTATGTGTATGTGTGGCCGGCCGGCAAAAAGTACATTTTGGTGTCCTTATCGAGTTTGTAACACGTGTATTTTATTTGTTATGTCTTTGCAAAACAGATGTTTGTTTTACTTTTGTTGATTGTATTTTTTTGTGTGGGAGATATGTTCCCCTGAAATATTTTTGATGTTGTTAATGTGTGTCGTTTGTTCACTTTGATTTAATTGTCTGTGCTGCATTATTTTGCTAAATCTTTCTCAACATGTTGTGACTAATGTTTTTTTTTTTGTTTTTTTTTTGCTTCCCTTACTTTTTTCCAAGTCCTGTTTTGTTGACCAATAAAATTTGATGCAAAGTTTGAGGTTTGTTTGTTTTTTGTTTTCTATGCATCAAAAGTGACAGCTGCAGCTTAACTATGCTGATTGGCATGTGATTTGTCTAACCGGGTGCCTTCATGGTAGCATATGCATGTATTGTGTGCTGCCATGGATAGTCATCAGGAAATGAAAAATACAGAGCGGTAAGTATTACATTTTCCTTTTTACTGCAGTGGTTCTCAGCCTCAGTCCTCAAGTTTCCCCAACAGGACATGTTTTGTGAATTTATCTTATCGAGAATTGCTGTCCAAAATACCAAACCATTGACTGTGATTTAAAGCACATGTGCAAGATGAAGGAAAACCTGCAAATATGGCCTGTTGGGGGTACTTGAGAAGCACTGATTTAGAGCACTGCACCTAAAAATAGCTCAAGGCAATACTATTCTAATTGTGGGCATTTTGAGGGAAACCAAGTAAGTGTTAGAACCCCTGCTTGTATTTTTTAAGTTGGGCTTTGTGTCCCTTTTAGTAAAATTGGCTTCACTTCCTGTCACACAGCTAAACAGGAAGTGAAGGTAAAACCCTACCAATGTCTTTTCTTGGGGACACACAGATCAATCTAACTAGTGTCCCCATTAAGCAAATTGCACTCTGGCACTTTGCTGTGTACACCCCAAATCATTAGGTAGTTTGGGGTTTAGTAAAGGCAAATCCACTCTGCAGTACAAGTGTAGTTGCTGAAAATCTGAGGGGAAGCACTGGTGATTTTAACATCCAATCATGTAGAAGCAAAGATGGTGTTTTTTTTTAGTTTCCTTGCATGTCCCCCTCGGATATCCAGCAAGTGCACTTAGTGCAAAGTGGATTTGCCTTTAGTAAATAAACCCCAAAGTCCAAGATACCTAATAATTTGGGATGTACCCAGCAAAATGCTGGAGTGCAATGTACATAATGGGGAAACTATTTAGATTGACCTGTGTGTCCCCAAGGAAAGACATTGGTAGGGATTTACCCTCACTTCCTGTGTTGCTATGTGACAGGAAGTGAATAATTTGGAAGGATAAAGTGGCCAAATTTGGGACTTGTCTTCACCCTATCAGGGGTGCAGACATCCCCAAAAACTGTCCAGACTTCTAATCCCTTTGCACCCTATGCCCAAGCAAAAATAAGAAAGGATTTAATTTAGTTTAACTTTGCAAAGACACATTCCTAAGTTCAATTGTGATGCATGTCAATGGTCCATTTAGACCCTCTTTAACCACTTGAGATCAGCGCTATAGCTGATCGATGGCCACAGCACGGTCCTCAATTGCTGGGAGTCCGTCAATAGATGTCCTCCACTTCGCGCGTGCGCTGTGGTCACTGAGTCACTGAGACTCGGGTGATCACAGATCCAAGTAAGGCGCCGATCCCTGCCCCTTACCACGTGATCGGCTGTCAGCCAATGACAGCTAATCACGTGATGTAAACAAAAGCTCCATAATCGTTTTTGTTTTCTCCTTGCGCTGACAGCGTGAGCATAAAAAAAGGCAATCACAAGCTTATGTGCAAGGGACATCGGGCCCAAAGAGGCAGTTCTGCGTCATCTGTGACAATCAGTAGCCCCTGCCAGTGCCACCTATCAATGCCCACCACTTGTGCCAATCAGTGCCACCTATCAGTGCTGCCTATCAGTGCCCATCACTGCCAACTATCATTGCCACCTAGCAGTGCCACTTCTCAGTGCCAACTAGCAATGCCACCTCTCAGTGTCCACCCTTACTGCCTTATCGGTGCCCATCAGTGCAGTGTCATCAGTGTACATCAATGAAGGAGAAAAATTACCTTTTTTCGAAATTTTCGATAGAAATATTAAAATATCCCTTTTTTTTTTTTTAGACAGTCTTTTGTATTTATAGAAAAAAAAAGAAACAAACGCAGAGGTGATTAAATAGCACCAAAAGAAAGCTCTATTTGTGTGAAAAAAATGATTAAAATTTAATTTGGTTACAGTGTTGTATGACCGCACAATTGTCATTCAAAGTGCATCAGCGCTGAAAGTTGAAAATTGGTCTAGGCAGGAAGGGGGTTTAAGTGCCCAGTAAGCAAGTGGTTAATATAAGGCTACATGCACGCGGAAGTTTTTACAGCCGCTTGTTTGAGCGTTTTTTGCAGCTTAAAAACGCCTCTCCATGTTAGCCTATGACCTTATGCCCACCATGGCGTTTTTGAGCTGTAAATGCCATAGCCGTTTTTAGGCCCTATGTACACGGGACGCTGGTGCAAAGTCTTCTGAACTAAGGTTGATTTTCCACAATGCAATGCAAGCAATTACAGTTTTTTTTTATATATTTTTAATGGTTTTTCATCATTTGCCATCATTTTTGAGTTTTTCAATATAAAAAAATAGGTCACCTTTAAAAACGATTATAAACTAAAATGCGGCTAAACGCCGGTACCGTCGTTTGGCGTCTGAAACTTGGAAATCTTTGGCGTCTGAACGCATTTTTTTGCTTTCTGAAATACGAGGTTAAACACAACTGCCTAAGGGCCAGTTCACACCTTGGAAACGCAGTCTGGATGCGTTCCAGGTGCTTTTTTTGCATGCGCGATTTTGATGCGTTTTTGATGCAGTTCAGTGCTTTTTTCCCCTTCTTTTTTCTTAGGCCTCATGCCCATGGACGTTTTTAAAAACAGGCTGTAAAGCTAGTACAGACGCCAGGAAAAAAAGCAGCGTTTTTAACGCGATTTGTTTCCGCGTTTTGCATTGAATTCAATGCACGTTTTGCCGTGCTAGCTTTCAGCCGTGTTTTTCTTTCTCTATTCAAAATGAATGGTTCCCTATGGGAGCCCATTGATTTGAATAGAGGTCGCACCAGAAGTCGGATCAAGATGATCCGACTTGCGGGGCGACTCGTGTGCGGAGAACCTTGAAGGGGAACCCCGCGAAAATGTTAAAAAAAATTGGGTGAGGTACCCCCCAGGACGATACCAGACCCTTCGGTTTGGTATGGATCTTGAGGGGAAGCCCCCACACCAAAAAAAAAAATGGCGTGGGGGTTCCCCCAAGGATCCATACCAGACCCTTATCCGAGCACGCAGCCCGGCAGGTCAGGAAAGGGGGACGAGCGAGCACCCCCCATCCTAGACCATACCAGGCCGCATGCCCTCAACATGGGGAGTTTGGTGCTTTGGGGCAGGGGGGCGCCCTGCGACCCCCCCACCCCAAAGCACCCTCCCCCATGTTGATGGGGACAAGGGCCTCTTCCCGACAACCCTGGCCGTTGGTTGTCGGGGTCTGCGGGCGGGGGCTTATCGGAATCCGGGAGCCCCCTTTAATAAGGGGGGCCCCAAGATCCCGGCCCCCCACCCTATGTGAATGAGTATGGGGTACATCGTACCCCTACCCATTCACCTGGTGGCAAAAAAATGTCAATAAAAAACACACAGGTTTTTAAAGTAATTTATTAGGCAGCTCTGGGGGTCTTCTTTCGACATTGGGGGTCTTCCGACTTCGGGGTCTCTTCTTCCGACTTCGGGGGTCTTCTTCTGCCGGTGCCTTTTTCCTTCTGCCGGGCTTTTCCGCTAACTTCTTCCAGCTCTTTTGCTTGCGGAGAGGCCCGGTCTTCCCCGTCGTCTCCTCCCGCTCTCCGTTGTCCTTCTGCCGGGCTGCTCCACTATCTTCTTCCAGCTCTTTTGCTAGTAGAGGGACCTGGTCTTCTCGTCGCCGTCTGCGTCTTCTTCCCTCTTCTCGTCTTCGATGTTGACACGTCGCTTTCCTCCGCTGTAATGCTGGGTGTGCGGTGCGCAACGATTTATATAGGCCTCTCATGACTGTGACGTCATGGAAGCATGTGACTGTGACGTCATGTGAGCATGTGGCCACCCGGAGCATGTGACTGTGACGTCATGAGAGGCCTATATAAATCGTTGCGGACCGCACACCCAGCATTACAGCGGGAGGAAGCGACGAGTGAACATCAAAGGGGGAGAAGAGGGAAGAAGACGACGATGATGAAGACCGGGACCCCGCTAGCAAAAGAGCTGGAAGAAAATAGCGGGGCGCCCGGCAGAAAGAACCGGAGATCGTGGAGAAGGCACCGGAGAGCGGGAGAAGAACCAGAGAGCGCGGAGACAACACCAGAGAGCAGAAGAAGAGACCCCCGAAGTCAGAAGAAGACCCTCGAAGTTGGAAGAAGACCCCGAAGTCGGAAGAAGACCCCCGGAGCTGCCTAATAAATTACTTTAAAAACCTGTGTTGGGTTTTTATATTGACATTTTTTTGCCACCAGGTGAATGGGTAGGGGTACGATGTACCCCATACTCATTCACATAGGGTGGGGGGCCGGGATCTGGGGGCCCCCTTATTAAAGGGGGCTCATGGATTTCGATAAGCCCCTCGCCCGCAGACCCCGACAACCAACGGCCAGGGTTGTCGGGAAGAGGCCTTTGTCCCCATCAACATTGGGGAGGGTGCTTTGTGGTGGGGGGGCCGCAGGGCGCCCCCCTGCCCCAAAGCACCAAACCCCCCATGTTGAGGGCATGCGGCCTGGTACGGTTCAGGAGGGAGGGGGGCCGCTCTCTCGTCCCCCCCTCTTTTCCTGCGGCCTGCCAGGTTGCGTGCTCGGATAAGGGTCTGGTTTGGATTTTTTCAGCTTAGGGGATTCCCCTTAAAATCCACACCAAACCGAAGGGCCTGGTATGCTCCTGGAGGCGGAACCCATGCCGGGTTTTTATTTAAAATTTGGCGTGAAGTTCCCGCTCAGGATTCATACCAAACACAGTGCCTGGTATTGGCGGGAATCCACGTCGGATTTCCATCCAGCGGCCTCAATGTCAGCAATGCGTGACGCTCATTGCGAAAGGAAAAACATTTTTCCTTTCCCGGTGACGAGACAGCTTGGCGCTGGCTCTTGCGATGGGGCTCGTAGGGTGTCAATCTTTTCGCTAGAAGAGGCGAGATTGACACAAAATCGGCGGCACCTACTGTAAGTCGTTGCGCTCCACGCACACGGCATTATAGCGGCAGAGAGCATTGAGTCAACATCGGGAGGAGAGAAGAGGGAAGAAGACGACGATGAAGACCGGGCCTCCACTAGCAAAAGAGCTGGAAGAAGATAGCGGAGGCGCCCGGCAGAAAGAAGAAGGCACCGGAGTGTGGGAGAAGAACCAGAGAGCGCAGAGACGACACCGGAGAGCACAAGAAGAGACCCCCGAAGTCGGAAGAAGACCCCGGGAGCTGCCTAATAAATTACTTTAAAAACCTGTGTAGTGTGTTTTTTTATTGAATTTTTTTCCACCAGGTGAATGGGTAGGGGTACGATGTACCCCATACTAATTCACATAGGGTGGGGGGCCGGGATCTGGGGGCCCCCTTATTAAAAGTGGCTTGCAGATTCCGATAAGCCTCCCACCCGCAGACCCCGACAACCAACGGCCAGGGTTTTCGGGAAGAGGCCCTTGTCCCCATCAACATGGGGACAAGGTGCTTTGGGGTGGGGGGCAGGGCGCCCCCTGCCCCAAAGCACCCACCCCCCATGTTGAGGGCATGCGGCCTGGTACGGTTCAGGAGGGGGGGGCGCTCGCTCGCCCCCACCCCCCTTCCTTACCGGCTATGGGTCTGGTATGGATTTTGGGGGACCCCCACGCTGTTTTTTCGGCGTAGGGGGTTCCCCTTGAAATCCATACCAGACCTAAGGGCCTGGTATGCTCTTGGAGGGGAACCCATGCCGTTTTGTTTTTTTTATTATTTGGCGTGGAGTTCCCCCTTGTGATTCATACCAAACACAGGGGACAGCGAGCGCGAGGTGTACAGTACCCTGTCGCCGAGAACCAGCGTGATGGGATCGCGCTGGAAACATTCTCGCGGGCAGGTACTGGCAAAGACGCCTGTCCTGGAGGCGACTTCAAGTCGCTCCAAGTCACGCTGTGGTTCACGCTCAAGTCGTGTCCAAGTTGCCTCGCAAAGTCGCGCTGCCCCTGTGTGAACCGGCTCTCAAGGTTCTCCGCACACAAGTCGCCCCGCAAGTCGGATCATCTTGATCAGACTTCTGGTGCGACCTCTATTCAAATCAATGGGCTCCCATAGGAAACCATTGATTTTGAATAGAGACAGAGAAACGCTGCTGATATTAATGAGAAAATCCCTTACGCCGGTAGGATTTTTTTATTTACTATCACATTGCGTGTCGGCGTGCGCCGGTTCACATGCCCAACAATGATTTATATATTATTGATATATTTTTTATATATAAACATAATAAAATATTTGGGTTGGACAACAAAAATGTTGGTCGAAACGCATACCACTCTGAATACTTATCTGAACCTTTAAATATTTCAAAACAGGATCTGAGCAGTATTGTAAATTGTATATAGAATAATATAATATACATAGAATTTTCAATCAATATAGTATATTTTAACAGATTAGTGGGTTATGCAAACAACCCAAAATTAAGTTTCCACTCCTATCTGTTTCCATTGAGGACATTAATCCCTGTTTGTCCTGGTGAAAATTGTCACTTGCAGAGGAAGTGAGGGGAAATACAAAAATGTACACATGTTGCCAAAACAGTAGGTAAAGGGCAATCTAAACCCTTTCACTGCCAGGTCCGAACACCATATGGACTTAAAAGAACTGCCCACAGGTGGCCAGGTCCGTACGGACCTCATTTCTCCCTCTCCTATAAGATCATGGTCACGTCAATGACCATAAACGTATAGAATTGTTCAGCAGAGTCTGCTGAACAATTATGCTATAACTCTGATCAGCGGATTACAATCCCCTGATCAGAGTTATTACCTCAAATGTGACCTCCACATTTCCATCTCCACACGCCTCTCCACCTTTCCGCCACTCCCTTTCACCTAGAACTACTCTCCTCACGCGCCTTTCCTATACCCTTCACCCCCTTTCTACCCCCCCTGCACTGATTACCCCCCCCCCCCGCAAACCGGATCCCCCTCAGCTAACTTTAGAAGCCAGAATCCCTCCTCTGCCGCTCCCACCGGATTCTGGTACTGCATGGTGCTTGGGGGGGATCCAAATGTTTTCCCCCAACCAGTCTGATCACCCCCTATACCAGCCCCTGCACCCCCGATCCATCTCTGCTCCGGGGGGCATCCCTCCTTCCCCTCCCGCAGCCTGCAGCTGCTGGCCACATTGAGCTCCGGCGAGCTATCAGGCTGGGGATCGTGGTGGGAGGGGGGGAGTGGTGCGGGTGAAGTTGGGGCTTGGTACCCCCCCCCGTAGTACAGTGGGTGCAGGTAGCGATCACTACCGATCGCTCCTATATGTCCACTGACAGCTGACCATAGTAAACCGCAAATGTTACTATGCTAAAGTTCCTGATCGCTACTTGTGATTGGGAGCTTTTTCGATCATCTGACCGCCCTGACAGCCAATCACAGCGGTCACATGATCATAAACCCTGCTATCCTAAACCTCTTAAAGGGCCCTGAGGCACCAGCCCCCAGAGGTTAAGCTACTGCCTCACAATTAACAGCATTGTTGTTAGCCTGCCATGTGAGTTCTTTCAGTTGGCTACTGGGCTAAATAATAGACCTAATAGCTCAACGGCCAACAGTCAACGGAGCTCATGGCTGCTCAGGGAGTGAGAGCACTGCTGATTATAGCAGTGTGCATGGGACTGTTTTGGGATTGACTGAGGCCTCGTACACACGACCGATTTTCTCGTCGTAAAAAACACGTCGTTTTTTTCGACGAGATTTTTGTTAAGCTTGTCGATTTTCTCGTCAAGCTTTCTATGCGTACACACTGACATTTCCCAATTTCCTCGTTGTTCTCCGCGCTCACGTCCAGCGGCACTATAAAAGGGGGAGATCTTTTTTCTTGGCGCCACCCCCTTGGGCTGCTTTTGCTGATCTCGTGTTACCGCGTGTGAAGTAAAAGTTTGGGAAGAGACGATTCGCGCTTTTCAGTCTTCGTACTTTTCAGATCATTTTCTGCAGTTCAGTTTGTGCTTGTGGGTTCGTATCTTGACTTTCAGGGCGTCTAGGCAGGTCCTATTTGTTTTACAGTGCGTTCTTGCCTGTTCGTTTCTGTTTTTCAGTTCGTTATTCATAGGCCTTGCTGTTCTAAAGTGCGTTCTGTTCTGTACGTTCTGATAAGACGACCGTTTCTTATTAGCCATGTCGCCTGGACGTTCTCGTCGTCGAGTTCGTGCTGTGCGTGCGCTTGGTGTTGGTCTGCTTGTTTTGGACCAAGACCAGTCCATGAATGTTGTGAGGAGGAGTTCATGGACCAAGAATTGGTTGCTCCAGCGGGACCAATTCTGCCATATGCCTCTGCTGCGGGAGATCGTCGAGAATAATCCTGAGGACTACAGGAATTTTCTGCGGATGTCTGACCCCGTATTTCAGGAACTGTTGGCTTTGGTGTCCCCCTATATTACCAGGCAGGACACCATTATGCGGGAAGCCATCAGTGCTGAGCAGAGGCTCATCGCCACGTTACGTTACCTGGCGACAGGGAGAAGTCTTCAGGACTTGAAGTTCACCACAGGCATCTCCCCCCAGGCTCTGGGCCTCATAATCCCAGACACCTGTTCTGCTATTATACAAGTCCTGCAGGAGGACTATATTAGGGTAAGTTTTCTCCATCACATTTTATGTATTACATGTATGCTAATGTATTGTATTTCTTTCATCCTTCCCTAATTACCATGATTGTAATATGCTGAGAATGTCCCCTTTGTCCCCATGCATGCTGGAAGCTTTAGATTGCCCCTTTTTTCTCCTCCATAAATATTTCCCTTCACTAACTTTTCCAGCAGGGGCGCCTGTTCCTCCAAATGTTTGGGGGTCCCACCCCAATTTATGAACTAAACTTCCTCCTTTTTTGCTCAGGTGCCTATTAAATGCCCCCAGTTGTCCCCTCTAATGCAGCCATTTGGTTCCCTCCAATGCAGCCATTTTCCCCCCAGCCCTGCACTTACCTTCTTGTGGTCAGCGCCATCCTTCTTCTGTCCTTGATGTCTTCTCCTTCCCTTGATGTTGCATCAGCCAATCATGTTACCATTAAACAGACTTGGTGAACATGATTGGCAGAGCAGCCTGCCAGTGTTTCCCCAAGGAATGCCCCCCCCCCCTGCGTCCCCTATTTTACTTTTCGGAAGCCAATTACATCCCTCAGGTTGTAATGTGCAAGACTATTTTACTACCTGTTTCTGCTATGCAATTTGAACCCCCTAAATGCTGCAATTATTCATATGTCCGTCGCTAAACAAGAGGCCATCCACCTGAATAGTGGGCGGCATAGACAATACATAGGTTAATGCAAAGCATGAACCTATGTATTGTTCTGAGTGATGGGCACAGGAGAGAGGGGGCAGTGCTCCAGCGCCCACTCTGGATGCACCGCCACTGCAATGCTATCCTGTGGCCAAACACATTCCCCCCCCCCAAAATAATTTAGTAATGGCCCATCAGAGCGGGTGATGAATCTGATAAATGAGCCTTCCCTTATACTTATTTTAAACACCTTAATAAACGTAGAATTTGATTGATGTTGGCCTTGATTTTTTTATAATCAAATTTCCTTGTAATGTCTGACTTTGGTATTCTAATATTATTTCATCTTGTTTCACTCCACAGCTTCCTTCCACGCCACAGGAAGGGCAGACTGTGGCATCGGAGTTTGCCACGCGGTGGGACTTCCCCAACTGCGGTGGTGCCATAGACGGGAAGCACGTCCGCATCGTGCCGCCACCCCGTTCTGGGTCCTACTACTACAATTACAAGGGGTTTCATAGCATTGTGCTGATGGCGGTGGTGTCAGCACGGTATGAATTCCTCTATGTTGATGTAGGGAAGAATGGCCGGATGTCCGATGGGGGATCCTTCATCCAGACGGAGTTTGCCCTCCGTCTCCAGAGTGACGACCTTGCATTGCCACCGGATGCAGGGAATATTGAAGGACTCCCCTTTGTTTTTTTGGCTGATGAAGCCTTCGGACTCGGACGGCATCTTATGAGGCCATTTCCACAGAGGACCCTGACCCCAGAGAAGAGGGTGTTCAATTACCGGCTGGCCAGGGGCCGAAGAGTTGTCGAAAATGCCTTTGGCATAATGGCCAGCCGGTTCCGCCTTTTTATGACTTCAATACACTTGGCGGACTACAAAATAAACTATGTCGTATTATGCTGCTGTGTGCTACACAACTTTCTGAGCCAAAAATCAAATTCCTATATGGCCTCAGTTTTGCCAGAGGCTGGACTTTCCCCTGCAAATCCCCTGCCGGGCCTGGAATCTGCCCGTCCTGGCTTGCCCTCCCAAAATGCCCGTGAGGTTATACATGGAGTATTTCACGGGTAGGGGGGCAATTCCTATGCCAGCCTATGTCTAAGGATCCCAATATAAAGCTTGTTTAAACCTTTAATTATTTGTTCTTTCCTGTCTCCTAGTTTGTCTTTGTGCATTTGTAGTGCCAAGTGTATTTTACTTTAGTAAATATCAACCATTTCACTATGTAACCTTACAAAATAACCAAATAAGCTTAGAGGGTATTATAAAAAGAAGCTACATGTTGTTTGTGGTCAAATATTTTACTCTGTGCACATTCTCACCATTTTTAGTTTTTTCAGGTTTTTTGGGTTGGCCTGGCCCCAACCCAGCAATTTTTTGCTTATGAAAATACAAAAATAACAGTTGCATTCCAAAAATTACAACATTGGATACCTCTGAGCAATCTGAGACATTCACTTACACAAACTATGTCTCTATGTGCCCGTCCTAATATGGGGTCCTGCCACCCCTTGCCCAGGCAAAAATTGAATATGCACACATTTGGGATTTTTTACATCTATGAAGTTTACAATCCTGATCCCTATTGTCAACATGTGCTATCTGCCATCAGGGGTGATCAATGGACGTGTTTTGGGGGTGCAACCCCTTCCTCAGTTCACCGACTTTAGATACGAGGAAGGGGTTGCACCCACAAAAGACGTACATGGATATCCCCTGATGGCAGATAGCACATGTTGACACACTGTGTGCAGATTAAATTTTTGGCTGGTTTGATTGTCAAAAAAATTCGAAAAGTTGCAAAAACAAACATGTAAAAACAAATGTGTTTGGATGGCTTATTGAATTCTCCCCAAAACATCGAGAATGTCTTTAAATGTTTGTTCCATCACATGGATTCTTTGTTTAATAAGGTCCAGTTCCGTGCTACATTCCATCACTTGCTGGATGAGGCGGAGGGCACTGTCAGCAGAGAACCGTGTACTATCCTTCACAACATTTATATCCCCTAAAAACAAAAAACAAAAGGTATTATAACTCTGCAGGCCTACATCTCTTACCTGAAGCTGTGGTGACAGATACTGACCTGTTGTGGTGACCAGATCCACAACGTCATCCACCTCTCCTTCCTGCACTTCTCCTTCCTCCACCTCAACTTCCTGCACATCTTTCGGTTGTGGGTCTTTGGGAGTTTGGGGTTGCTTGGAAGTTGTGGGGTGCATGTGCTCCCTGGAGTGTCCTCCTCCCAGTCTTCTCTCCCCTATGAGAAGCAAACAAAAGGTCAATTTATCACACTGTAAATCTCAATGTTAAAATAAAAACAGGCTAAATTGATTGGAAGTGTGGTACAAGTGTGTGTTTGGGCGGAATTTAAAGAAGAATGCATTATTTATGACCAAGAATATGCTTAGTATTCACCTTTGGATGTAATTTATTTGACATGGAGGCACCACAAAAATTCTCGTATGCACCTGTGTGGGACACCCAAAAAAGGCGGGTCTGGTGGCCCACACTATAGTGCTCCAAAGTACAGATGTGGAAGCAGCTGCTGAGTGTCCTCTCCTTTACACTGATAAAAGTTTGCATTTCATTCTCTTTACAAACACATCATCTAGACGAAAAAATACGCCACAATTTTGGAGCAAAAATGGCAGATGTATAATTACTTTTGTGGCTCTAAAATAAGCCAAAACCGCGGATAGTGGCCGAACGAAGTGTAGGTAACGTAACGAACGATTACTGTGCCCAACCAAGTTCAAAATATTACATTTTGGAAGCGAGTCCAATATGAGAAACCAAAATAAAGAGCAACATGTCAGTTTAGAAAAAGATTAATATCATAAAAGTCTACATTTTACTTACTTTTAGTGAGCATTCTCTTTATGCTCCTCAACTGCTCTGGCTCCCTCAGTTTGAGGTCTGACCACCTCTTTCTGAGCTGCTCATTTGAGCGTTTCACCCCGAAATTCGCCTTCAGACTCTTCACGACTTTAGTGAGGATTTTGGCCTTCCTTCTATTTGGTTTGCTATACGGCCCATGCTTGGCATCATAATCAGCCTTGAGCAAGATGTCCACCATCTCCGCCATCTCCGCCAAAGACATATTCGATGCCTTGAATCTCCTCCTTGATTGTGACGTTTCCTCGGTCTCCGGGCTTGTCTCCTCCTCGTTAGTTGCGGAATTATCAGACACCTGCTGTAACTCCGCCATATCTGTCTGCGCGCCGAAAGAGAAGGGGCGGGGAAAAGATGTTAGTTAGAACGTCATGGGCGGGCGACGTGTGCGGAGCAACGTGTTCGTATTTTGACGCATGCGTGGTGTGTATATAGCAAACACACATGTGACTATAGTACGTTCGGTGTGCGGAGAGAGGAGTTCAAGTGACGGACGTGCGAACGAAGGTATGTGATTTTGTGACTTGTACAAATTGTTGGCCTATACTGTCTTGAGAATGTTGGAGGATATATATGGTGACTAGCATGTTAAGGAGGTTAGACTGTTTGCCTCACATTAGTTATATATAAATTATTTAACTTGCAGATACAATATGAATGTCTTTATAAGCGACAAGGATTTCCTGGCGGAATTTATTGACCGGGTAAGGGAGCTGCCCGCTCTGTGGGAGACGAAAAACCCCATCCACAAAAAAAGAGGGGTGAAAAAAGCAGCGCTGGAGAAGCTGCTCCCATTTGTGCATACCAAGGTGCCCACAGCCACAGCAAAACAAGTGGACACTAAAATTGGGAGCTTGAGAGGTACCTACAGGACTGAACGCTCTAAGGTGCTGGCTTCTCAGAGGTCAGGAGCAGCAGCAGATGATGTGTATGTCCCGATTTTGTGGTACTACAACAGGATGTCCTTCCTGGATGACCACATTGACACAAGGCCATCACTCTCCACTCTTCCCCCCAGACTTCCCTGCAGCCAACCTGAGCCTTCTCTGGAGCAAGAGGAGGCAGCCATCCTGGATGATCCTGATTTGGCCATCTGGAGCCAGGTATAGTATTTTTCGAAAATGTATTGGGATAAACTTAATGTTTGACAAATATCTCAAGATGACAAACATAAACTATTTTGGATTGCACAAGTGAAATCAAGATCTGTAGACATTATTCTGCACTTAATTGGGTGCTAAATAGTCAATCTGATGTAGTGGTAAATTTAAAGCAAGGATTTATGGATTTACATTCTAATTGCTTCAATCCGGATTACAAAGTTTGATGCAAATATTAAACGAACATATTAAACTATGTCCCTTTTTCATACACAGGATGAAATCAGCCAGGAGGAGGGTCTGGAAACTGTCAGGCAGGAGGAGGAAGGGCCCAGTGGCAGCCAGGAGGTGGCAGGGCCCAGTGGCAGACAGGAGGTGGCAGGGCCCAGTGGCAGACAGGAGGTGGCAGGGCAAAGGAGAAGCACCAGATCCCAGGTGCCTCCCATCCAGCTTCACAAAAGAGGCAGGAGGGACAGGAGCACGAGTGAGGCAGCAATGGCCCTTATTCGTGAGGCCCATGCCACCCTCCAGGAGCCCACATCCCCTGAAGAGGCCATTGCCGGCCTAGTGGAGGCTAAGTTCAAGGTGATGAGCATGGAGCAACGCCTCCTATGCGAGCCCCTGCTCATCACCTTGCTCAACAAGGGGGTGATGGAGAAAATTACCCCCAATACCGCCATATGTGAGGTGGCACAACTGACCCAACCTCAACCTCCACCTCCCCCTTCTTCTTCTGCCCCACCCCCTTCTGCTACACCTCCCCCTTCTTCTGCCCCACCCCCTTCTGCTACACCTCCCCCTTCTTCTTCTGCCCCACCCCCTTCTGCTACACCTCCCCCTTCTTCTGCCCCACCCCCTTCTGCTACACCTCCCCCTTCTTCTTCTGCCCCACCCCCTTCTTCTTCTTCTGCCCCACCCCCTTCTGCTACACCTCCCCCTTCTTCTGCCCCACCCCCTTCTGCTACACCTCCACCTTCTTCTTCTGCCCCACCCCCTTCTGCTACATCTCCTCCTCCTCCTCCTGACAGGAGTACCCCTCCAGTGGGCCAGCCTCCAGCCAAACGAAGAAGGAAGGCTGCAGGGAAGGCTTCAGGGAAGATTGCAGGGAAGGTTGCCAGGAAGAAGAGGAAGTGATGGCCTTGCTTCATTGTGGTCGGACAGAAGGCAGCCTGTTGTAGTACCACAGACTTGGGACATATATCTCACCTGCTGCTGTTCCTGACCTCTGGGAGGCCAGCATCAGATTGTGTTCAGAAATGTTGGCCTTCTCAAGCTCCCAATTTTAGTGTCCACACAGGGTTGCTGTGTGCTCTGGGGTCCCTGGGATGCACAAATGGCAGCAGGTTCTCCAGCGCTGCCTTCTCTTTATTTTATTTTATTTTTAAACATGAATAAATGTGATTTTTGTTTACGTTCATACTTGACTATGTGTATTTGTAAAAATAAAAAATCTAGCTTTGGAGTAAGCAGATACATTTGACTGACAAAAAAAGGGACAGAAAACAACCCCCCAAAAGAATAACTAAATCTGATTATCAAAAAAACATGGTGGGAAATTTAACTAATATAGAGTCCAAAATTTAATGGGAGATCACTACCAAAACATTGCGAAATTATAATTAACATCATTTTTAAAAATATTACCATTTAAATTATTCCTAAAAACTTGCACGATATAATACACATAAATCTTCTTAAGAGCAGCATGAAAAAGGTTAAAAAATAAGTCATAACTCTGTGTGAATATCAGCAGCAAAAGAAGGTCACTCGTTTGGATTAATGTAACATTCTAACGAAGATTTCAAGGCAGAACATTTAAACGATGCAATATTTTTGAGCGTGACGAATGTGCTCTCTCCATTACGAAGGCTTGTTTTACCAGAAGATGCGCTCCCGTCTCATAGTTGCTTGTGAGCATGCGCGCTTTTGGAAGAGTCGTAAAAGCATACACACGAACCATTTTCTCGTCACAAAACAGCCCGACGAGAAACACGACGAGGAAATCTGGAATCCTGATGAGAAAATAGAGAGCAGGTTCTCTATTTTCTCGTCGAGATTCTCTGCAAATTTCTCGTCGTAAAACCATACACACGAACGTTTTTCTCGACAAAAAAGCTCTCGCGGCACATTTCTTGCCGGTTTTGGATGAGAAACTCGGTCGTGTGTACGAGGCTTGAGAAACAGGATACTGCTTGCGTGATATGACAGAAATGGTTGTTGGTGTTTTTTTTTTTTATCCATCCAGTTGCTTCTAGAAAACTGTTTGAAAGTCATTAAATTGCCACATATTTATGCAGATATGTGGGAGGGATGTGAAAGCATAGTCAAAAGAGATAACAGAAATTAAAGTGGTTGAATAGGAGTCATCCTTACATCTCTGTCCGTAGGCAGTGATCGCTAGTTGAGCAATGGGGTATGAGATTACTGTTAGGGGGAAATGCTGACATATAGATATTGCAGCGTTTCAGTAGTTGGTAGTTTGTTTTCATCTTGGAGATTTTGAAATGTTTTGGAGTCATTCTGGTGACTAGGTTGCCAAGGCAAAGGCGGTCCAATGTTTTAAACGTTTAGGGGTAGTAAATCCAGAAAGAAATTAGAGATTTTAAGGAATGAATGATATGGGAAGTGTGGTGAAAGTAATCCACCAAAGTATTTGACTCCATCTCAGACTTTTGGGAAGAGTATAATGATTGGACCGGTTAACTGGGTTTTGCTTTTGGAAGTATCCAGCGGAGACTGAATATAGCCAGGTGATTGCAGCCAGCTGGCTTCTAATCCTACCCGCAAAGGGACTTGAGTAGTAATGTGATGTTTGTTTAATTGGATGAGTTGTGCCACATGGTAATAAGAAAATGTTTATTATGTAAAGTCAATACTTTTAATACTTTTTTTTTTTTTTTAGTTTTGAATAGAATTTGGGAAGAGTTGGATTATCTGTCAAATTTTTGCTTTTGTCTTTGTCCCAGGTGAGGCATATCACCCCCATATTTGACCAGTCACCAAGGTAGAAAATGAGGGGAAATCCAAAATTTTAGAGTTGTCACCAGAGCAAATACAAAGGGTAAATCAACGTGTGACAAAGGTTTTAGTGATATTTGTCAAAAAAAAGAATTATGGTACCTCTTTTTACAGATATTTTCTCTCCTCCCCTGTTGCCTCTTAAGCACAGGAAGTGAGACAAAAACTGCAGCAGTGCACAGACGACATTGCATAACCTGAAAGGGGTATTAAATATTTTTTACTCTACTCCCCCCCCCCCCCCCGCCCAAAACAAAAGGTTTTGCCCATACAAACACTTCAATATGTTATGAATACCATTCTAATGATAATACAAAATATAAAAAAACTCAGCTAAACTAGATAAGATAGGGGCTGCGCTTGAGATCTTCCTATACAGAGGACTCCCTTGACATAATCAAAACAGTAGAAGATTCTCATTGGGAAGAAGAAATTTTGTTTTGTACCATTGACATAGGATCCTTAGTGGTTAGTCCGCAAAATAAAAGTAGAAAGTTGGTTGAATGAGATAAAATTGGAGCAGTGGGGGGGGGGGGGGGGGTTCCCTCTGGTATCTAACTAGAGACAGACTAGCAGAAACAAGCAGCAGCAGAAAAAGATATTAAATGGCTTTAGGACTTTGCCCAAATTGACTCACAAGATGGCAGCCAGAGCCCTCCTCACGCCAGAAGTAGCACACACACTGCCTTAGATGCTGGTAAATCTGTAACATACTTACCAACTGTCCCGAATTTCCTGGGATTTAGACCCTTTTCCCGGATTTTGCCATTCCCGGGAAATGTCTCGGCAAATTCTTATTTTCCCGATTTTTTTTTCCGCCGCCGCTAGAGGTCCGTGGCCGGCGAAGACAATGTCTCCACCGGCCGCCATTTTCCCAAAGACCACAACAATTACCGTTTAGTAATGGCCGGGTGGCTGCCAATAGAATTTGAGCTGTGACACCGCCCACCTTCCGCCCTGCTGCCATCTGTCTGTGATCTGATGTGGGAAGGGGCGGGGGGTGGGCGGCGCCGCAGCTCAATTGCTATTGGCAGCCACCCCGCCTATTTTGTCCCATTCTGTTTAGTAATGGCGGCAGAGAGAGTCTCCACTGCTGGGAATGCCTGATTTAAGGAAAGGGGGGGCTCCATTGGGGGATGCCTGGTGTAAGGTAGGACTCCGCTGGCAATGCCTGATGCAAGGGGGGACTCCGCTGGCAATGCTACTACCACTTGTCTCCCTGCACCCGGCGGGGCGGGAGACTCCTCCTCCAGTCCTGGAATGTTAACTGCTCCTGCTCCGGGGCCTGGTGCCCACGGTTGCTCGTGTTCCTGTTCGGCTGCCGTCCTTGGCCACCCGGGTTCCTCTGGATCGGTGGTCGGATCCCCTCCCCTGGACCTCTCCTGCCGTTCAGCTCAATCTCACCCTGCTGGAACTCTTCCCGATCATGTCGCCATTGAGTTGTGGGGTGACCGGTTGCTCGACCGCCAAGTTGTTTTCTGGTCCGATAACATGAGTGTGGTGCAGGTGGTTAACCAACAGTCGGCTAGATCCCCGCCAGTTGTATCGCTACTACGTTTTTTGGTTTTGAAATGCTTGCAGTTTAACATTTGTTTTAGGGCTAGGCATGTTCCCGGGACTTCTAATGATATTGCTGATGCTCTCTCCCATTTTCTGCTCGATCGCTTTCGCTCCCTGGCTCCGTCGGCTGCCCAGGAAGGCCTCCCCTGTCCGGCCCACTTGTGGAACCTCGTTTCCGATGTTTGCTAGACCTCCTCCGAGCGTCGCTGTCTCTGCGGACGTGGGCGTCGTATTGCCGGGTATGGCATGAATGGGTCTAAGCGTCGGGCGGTGAGTTTTCCATTTTCTCTCCACTTGACAGACGCGTGGCTTTGTTTGCTTATCTGGTTTATTTGCAGCAAAAAGGTGCTTTGGGTTCCACGGTTTCGTCTAACATGTTGGCATTGTCCTTTTGGTTCCAACTCCTGGGGTGGGAAGACCTCACAAAATCTTTTCCAGTTCGACGGGTCCTGCAGGGTTGGAGACGTGTCACTCATGTTCCCGATTCCCGGCGACCAGTTTCCCTCCGGATCCTCTCCAGTATCCTTTCCCTGTGCTCCTCTTCGTTTGAAACGCTTCTTTTTCGACTGGCCTTCTCTTGGGCGTTTTTTTGGTGCCTTTCGCATTGGCGAACTGGCGTCCAAATCCACATCCTCGGAGGGTGTCCTTCTCTGAGCGCTGCGTGTCAGTGCTGTTGCGCACCTCTAAGACGGATGGCTTTGGCAAGGGCAGGAGGGTTGTTCTGTACCCTTGCGGTGGCCTCTTTTGCCCTGTGTCCCTGGCCTCCCCTTTCGTGGCGTCGCGCCCCCCCCCTTCCCCCAGCTTCTTTGTCCATGAGGATTCCTCATCCCTGAGCAGGTTTCAATTTTTACGTGTTTTCCGTCGTGAGATTGTGGGCCTTCCCTCGCGTGATTTCGCTACCCACTCGTTTCGCATCGGCGCTGCTTCTGGTATGGGTTTTTCCGATACGGAACTTCAGCGTCTGGGTAGGTGGGAATCGTCTCGGTTTTCTTTTGTTCTCGGTTTTTCTTTTGTTCTAATTTCCAGATCGTTTCCCGGTGCCCTATGGATTTTGGGAGATTCCTTCATCTACTGGGCTGCTCGTCGGTCGGCTGTTCGGATCTGCGGGAAGAATTTGGGTTTCAACAATGATCTCGCCAGGATTCGATGGCTCGGGCTCCAAGGGTTACGCTGGTCTCAGGTCCTTCCGGAATGCTTGCGCCTTCGGGCTCATGTTTCTGGCCCCATCATCTTGGTTCTCCATGCTGGTGGGAATGATGTTGGTTATGCCCGTTCCGTGGACTTAATCTTCGCGATCAAGCGCGACATCGCCCAGTGTTATGCAGCCTTTACCAATTTGATACTCGTCTGGTCGGAAATCGTGCCTCGCTTGCTTTGGGCTCGGGAAATACCTGGCCCACGCCTGGAACGCTTTTGGCGCAAAGTCAATTCCCAGGTCGCCAAGTTCGTTCGGCAGATCGGGGGGTTTGTGATCCGGCATAAGGATTTGGAGGGTGCCAATGCGGATCTGTTGAGAGCAGATGGTGTTCACCTCAATGACATTGGGCTGGATATCTTTAACCTTGGCCTTCAGTGTGGTGTGGAACAGGCTCTGGCTGCGGTGGGGGCGCCCGTCAGTTAGCCACTGACAGGCGGTGGCGGTTTTTCTTGACCTTGCCAGCATAAAATGGCGGTAATGGGCCATGCCCTTGATGGATATCGGAAGTAGGCGGCCTGTCCAGCACTTATGGTAAGGACAGGCCCCTTCCACACCCCTTTGGTATTGTGTGCTCACAGTACAACTGTGACTGGCACTTGTTGAAATATTGTTCACATGTTATGTTTGGAATCAATAAAGCTGTGGCCTTGCCCTTTCCAACCTAATGGTTGTAAGCGTTTTTATTTAATAGGGTGAGGGGGCAAGGGGGGAGGTTTATAATACATATATGTTACATTTAATGGTACCTGGGCTCATTGCGCCTCAGCAGTCAAGAGTTGATGATCTGCAATACGGTCTGCAGAATATTACCTGTATTATTGGACATAGAAAAACCGAGGGACAAAATTCTGACACCTTATTGAAAAATGGTTGCAAAATCCATTCCCTGAAACTCATGCCTCTATGTCATTTGTTGTTAAAAGGGCACTAAGAGTACCATCTTAACCCCCTCCCCCAGGTGTTTCACCACAGCCACTTCTAGCTAGAATACTCAAGGCCGTAACCTGATTTTACAAATGCCAGACATAAAAGCACTATATCCTATGAGAAACAAAGAGCCACATTTATCAAAGCTAAATGCAAATTATGTGGAAAAAATTGAATTTATTCTTTGACCTGTGTTATTGATAATAGGAAACTACATTTCATTATTGCTCCCAAACATTTTATGGAATGGCTTTTCACTAAACAAAATCCTATCTGAGGCCTCCTTGCTTGTCCGCTGGGTACAATCCCAGTTACCCAATCTTGTTAATTTCACATATACTCGGATACTCTTTTCCACTTTCACCTGGTGACCAGAACTTTATTTCCCCAGTACTATAAGTGATCCCTTGTTGTGGATCCTAAGCTCCTATTTTCCTGTTTGACTAAATTTTTTGTCTGGTCTTCCCACAGGCCAAGAATTCCTTTAGAACTCCTTATGAACAATTAATACTAACTGCGCTCACATTTTTTATTACAGTATTGAACAGGTTGCCATCCTTAAAGCAGAACTGCATTGCATCTGAGCACCAGAACCAAAAACGCTATTTGATTAATTTTTAATATTCAAAGCAAATTCGCCCATCCATACAGGTCTCCAAGCTTTATTTTGCTGAGAAATCACTTTTAAAAACACCCCTTAGCGTCTCTGGCCATGGCCATCTTGAGAAATGTCAGATGACTCATGTACCATTTACTACCTGGAATCCATCTGCCCTTAGCTCAGGCATGGAGGCAGGAAGGTGTGCTTAGCTGAGAAAACACCCCTCCTAAAGGCTCCTAGGATGTTTGATATCATTTGCCTAGGCCTGGAAACCAGGGAGTAACTGAATAAATGTTTTAAAAAAAAGTTTAAAAAAGTAAATATAATACACTTTCCTATCTATTTATTAATGCTAGCAGCATAAGGATTATAAATTGCCAATGTTGATTGGGAGTGAAGTTACGCTTTAATGTGATCGCCACTAGATGGCGATATTATACACTACAATACTGTACTTACAAAAGGTCTATATTAACCACTTCCATACCGGTCCTATCCTGGCACTCCTTTCCTACATGTACAAATCATAATTTTTTTGCTAGAAAATTATTTAGAACCCCCAAACATTATATATGTTTTTTTAGCAGACATCCTAGGGAATAAAATCTCACCCGGTATTTGCGCAATCATTTTTCAAACGCGTTTCATGAATAAAAAAAATAGTAAATTTAGCCCAATTTTTTTTTGTATACTATGAAAGATGATGTTACGCCGAGTAAATAGATACCCAACATGTCATGCTTTAAAATTGCGCACACTCATGGAATGGCGCCAAACTTCGGTACTTAAAAATCTCCATAGGGGACGCTTTAATTTTTTTTACAGGTTACCAGTTTAGAGTTACAGAGGAGGTCTAGTACTAGAATTGTTGCTCATGCTCTAACGCACATGGCAATACCTCGCATGTGTGTGTGGTTTGAACGGCGTTTACATATGTGGGCGGGACTTACGTGTGTATTTGCTTTCTGAGCGCAAGCCAGGGGCGATTTTTAAATGTTATTTTATTTTTTTTACTTTATTTTTTTTTATTTTTACACTTCCTTCTATATTTTTTTTTATCACTTTTATTCCTATTACAAAGAACGTAAACATCCCTTGTAATAGGAATCTATTGTGACAGGTCCTCTTTATGGAGAGATGCAGGGTCAATAAGACCCCACATCTCTCCTCCAGGCTGGAAAGCATGAGATCGAAAAAAAAAAAATCACAGATCTCATGCTTACCAGCCGCAAACACGGCTTTGTTTACATCCGCGGCCCGGATGTGACGTCATAACGGAAATCTCTATGGTCGTCATCCGGCGGCGGCCGATTCTTTCTCCAGGTCCCCGATTGCAGGGGAGAGCCCGGAGAAGGACAGGATGGTGGCGGGAGGGGGATAGCCGCAAACGCGGCTTTGTTTACATCCGTGGCCCGGACGTGACGTCATAACGGAAATCTCTATGGTCGTCATCCGGTGGCGGCCGATTCTTCCTCCGGGTCCCCGATGGCACGGGAGAGACCGGAGAAGGACAGGATGGTGGCGGGAGGGGGATGTCCCCTTCCGTCGCCTGTAAGAATGATCAAGCGGTGGAACTGCCACTATGATCATTCTTATGGTGCACAGAATCGCCGGCAGAAAATAATGATATCTGAATGATACCTGTAGCATCATTCAGATATCCCCACTGAAAGCCAAGGACGTCATATGACTGCCTGCGGTATGGAAGTGGTTAATGTTTATGTGAACCCTACTCCTTGTAAAATAATCCCATTTTATTTAAAAACAAATTAGACAAAACATGTGTGCGTGTGTATACACAGTACTGTGCAAACATTTTAGGCAGGTGTGAAAAAATTTTGTAAAGTAATGCCGCGTACACACGATCATTTTTCCCGTCGGGAAAAATGTCATTTTTTCCTTTGGACGAGAAAAACGGCATTAATCACGATGAGAAAAATTAGAACATGTTCTAATTTTTCTCGTCGTTTTTCCTGACATTTCTTCCGCGGCAGTGTTTCCCATAGGGAAACACTGCCGCGGAGCCCATAGACGATCGTTTTTCTCGTCATTTTAAAAAATGACGAGAAAAATGACCGTGTGTGGGGAACAAGCTGTTCCCTCGTTTAAAATGTCATTATTCACGGCGGTTTTTAAACCGCCGTGAATAATGATCGTGTGTACGCGGCATTAGAATGCTTTAAAAAATCTATATTTTTGTTTATTTTTATCAATTTTCAAAATGCAGTTAGCGAACTGAAGAAAAATCTAAATCAAATCAATATTTGGTGTGACTACTCTTTGATTTCAAACAAGCATCAATTCTTATGCCGCGTACACACGATCGATTTTTTCGACGGAGAAAACACCATCGAGAAAATCGACGTGAAAAACGAGGAACACACGGCCGTTTTAAATGACATTTTTTTTTTGGTCGAAAAAAAACGACCGTGTGTGGGCTCCCCGGCAGTGTTTCCCTATGGGAATCACGACGAGAAAAATTAGAGCATGTTCTAATTTTTCTCGTCGTGATTAATGCAGTTTTTCCCGTCGAGAAAAATGACAAAAAGCCCACAGACGATCGTTTTTCTCGTCCAAAAGGAAAAAAAAATATTTTTCTCGACGGGAAAAATGATCGTGTGTACGCGGCATTACACTTGCACACTTTGTACACTTGTACAAAGTCAGGGATTTTGTAGGAAATTTGAATAAGAAAATTGTATGATGTATGGCTAGCTTTGACGTTTATCAGTGTTATAGCGTTTTTACAGCTGAAAAACGTCTCTCAGAACCCACTAGTTTTGGGTTTTTTTAACTGCTCAAAACTGCCACTGCCCAAAACTGCTGATAACAGCCTATGTGTGCATGGACACATAGGATTACATGATGGAGAGTTTATTGACTGTAGAAAAAAACATCTACTGCCAAAAACTGTTGCTGTTAAAACGTCCAAAAACGTCCAGTGTGCATGAGGCCTTAATATAATTGTAAAGTCTTGTTTTTTTCCCTATAAAAATAACAAACACGTTATACTTACCTGCTCTGTTGCAGTGTATTTGCACAAAGCAGCTTAGATCCTCCTCTGCTGGGGTGCCTCTTCTTTGCTCCTGGCCCCTCCCTCTTGTTAAGTGCCCCCACAGCAAGCAGCTTGCTATGGGGGCACCCAAGCCAAGCTGCAGCTCCGTGTGTCCATTCAGACACGGTTCTGCAGTTTTGCCCCGGCCCCTCCCTCTCCTGATTGGCTAACTGACTTTGATTGACAGCAGCATGATTCAATGGCACCACTGCTGTGCAGAGGCGGCCCTTTAATTAGGCAAATTAGGTGGCCGCCTAAGGCCTCGCACTCACAGGGGCCTCGCAGCCACCTAATTTGCCTGTGATCGGGGGCATAGTCTCGGCATGGCAGCAAACTCCTGACCAGCTTGGCACACATTGCTGGTACCTACCGGTACCTTGGATGCCCAGGAAACCAGACCGCTGATCTGCCCACACGGGTAGCATTGATCGCTTCCTAAAGCCACAACAACGGTGAGCATTTTTCCAAGATGTCGCTGTACTGGCGCCAATGCAGCTGCCATTTTTATTGCTTGAATTATTTTTCCCATTATGGGCTTAAGTGGGGCCTCATGTCTAAGTTTTGCCTAAGGCCTCACAAAGCCTAGAGCCGCCTCTGCTGCTGTATCTCGGACAATCAGGAGGGAGAGTCCCAGATGGCCGAGACAGTCGTGGACTTCGCTGAACAGAGATGGGACTCATGTAAGTATTAGAGGGGCTGAGGGGGGCTTCTGCACACAGAAGGCTTTTTATCTTAATGCATAGAATGCATTAGGATAAAAAAAACTTCTGACTCTACTAACCCTTTAAGCAGAAATCGCTGTGTAGGAGACATAAAACAGGGTAAATAACAGTCAAACTCTCTCTCTCAGGCAAAGATTTTAAAGCAGATTGTGCTTCTTCAAAAGAGCTTGAACAACCCCAAAGAGAGGGGGCAATGCTGAGGACTGTAGACGCAGTGGTTGGAAACGTAATGCAGCAGAGGATAGACACATCATACTTATTTCCCTTCGACATCGGAAGATGTTCAGCAGTGCCAACAGCACAGAACTGGTGAAAACCTGTGGGACCCAGGTACGCCCATCTACTGTCCAGAGAAGTCTGGCCAGAAGTGGTCTTCATGGAGGAATTGCGGCCAAAAATCTCCTCCGATGTGGAAACAAGGCTAAGCGGCTACTGTATGTACAAAAACATAGGAACTGGGGTGCAGAAAAATAACAGCAGGTGCTCTGGACTGATGAGTCAAAACTTTAAATATTTGGCAGCAGCAGGAGGCAGTTTGTTCGCTGAAGGGTTGGAGAGCAGTACAATAATAATGAGTGTCTGCAGGTAGAAGTGAAGCATGGCGGAGGATCCTTTGCAAGTTTGGGGCTGCATTTATGCAAATAGAGTTGAAGATTTAGTCAGGATCAATGTTGTCCTCAATGCTGAGAAATATGGGCAGATACTTATTATATTCTGCAGCAGGAAAACAACCCCAAACATATAGCCAATGTCACTAAAGTCCCATACACACGATCTGAAATTTTGACAACAAATGTCCGACGGACCTGTTTTAGCGGACAATCCGACAGCGTGCACGCTCCATCGGACAAACTATTTCACTTTTTCATCGGACAAATGTTCGCTGTGAGAACAGACAAATTTTCCGGCAACAAATGTCCGATGGAGGCTAATCCGATCATGTGTACACAAGTCCATCAGACTAAAGTCCAAAGTACAAACACGCATGCTCAGAATCAATGCTAAAGATCAGACAACAATAGCAGAAGTTGTTCAAAGGGTGGCGGTAAAGAGCAGAAAAACCACGTAGTACTACTATTACGTCACTACAATCGTGTTTGTTGGCTGAAAAAGTGCTGCCGTGTGTATGCATACCAAGTTCATGGCCAACGCCTATTCGGAGCAAAATCCACGGTGAAGTCGTTGGAAGTCCGATCGTCTGTATGAGGCTTTAGAACTATCTTCAATGTAAAAAAGAACAAGGGGTCCTGGGAGTGATGGTTTGGCCCCATAGAGCCCCGATCACAACATCATCGAGTCTGTCTGGGTTTACATAAAGAGACAAAGGGACTTGAGGCAGCCTGCATCCCAAAATCTGTGGTTAGCTCTCCCGGATTTTTGGAACAACCTACTTGCTGAGTTCCTTCAAAAACTGTGTGCAAGTGTACCTGGAAGAGTTGATGCTGTTTTGAAGGCAAAGGGTGGTCACACCAAATATTGATTTGGTTTGGATTTCTCTTATGTTCATTTACTTTCCATTTTGTTAATTGATAAAAATAAACTATCAACACTTCTATTTCTGAAAGCATTTTTAATTTACAGCATATTTTTATTGCTCTGATCCAGTGTAATACTAGCCTATGTTATTTATTTATATATTTATTTGATTCACCAATCCTGTTTTTCTGTTCCTTTGTGTATATATATATATTTAATAATTAATTACACTTAATTAGTACCCTTTGTAGCTTCACGGCTATTAAGGGAAGACTCAGAACTGGTATTTTACTACTGCGGCACCAGAAAGTGCAATATAGGCCTTTTCGTTGCACCTTCTTCATATATTTTTACACATGCCTAATACGTTTGCACAGTACTGTTTATAAATTATAAATACTTTTTTTTTTTGCTTTTTGATAAGTGATCACATGACCTCTGTTCTCAGAAGCACAAGGGCCTTAGAGAGGTGGGAGTCGAGAAACAACAATACACTGATCTGCCCAGTGAATGGCTGTGCAGGGGAAGGGGAGTGTCTGCACATGTCTTGGACATTGTAGGACAGGCAGGCTGTGCTCCTACCACAGCCAGAAAACTGACCATGCTGGGATAAATGTGGTTCTTTGCCTAGCGTGGTCAGTTTAAAATAGGAAAGCAGAAGGACTGACAGTATCACCGGGTAATTCACATAAAGAAAGCAACACAAAGAGATTAGGATACTTTTTAACACAAGTATATGGAACAACATACACATAGCAGGAATATGAAATGTTGGGGTAACAAACACTTTAATCTTGAGACTAAACCTTGTCTCCACTTTATATTTGCTATGCTACGGTTCACACAGGGGCAACACGACTTTGAGCACAACTTTGCGAGGCAACTTGGACACGACTTGAGAGTGAACCACAGCGCGACTTGGAGCGACTTGAAGTCGCCTCCAGGACAGGCTGTCCCCTGTGTTTGGTATGAATCATGAGGGGGAACTCCACGCCAAGTAAAAAAAATGCATGGGTTCCCCTCCAAGAGCATACCAGGCCCTTAGGTCTGGTATGGATTTCAAGGGGAACCCCCTATGCTGAAAAAAACGGTGTGGGGGTCCCCCCAAAATTCATACCAGACCCTTATCAGAGCATGCAGCCCGGCCGGTCAGGAAGGTGGGTGGGGACGAGCGCCCCCCCCACCCCAAAGCACCTTGTCCCCATGTTGATGGGGGCAAGGGCCTCTTCCCGACAACCCTGGCGGTTGGTAGATAGCGGAGGTGCCCGGCAGAAGGCAGAAAGCACCGGAGAGCTGGAGAAGAACCGGAGAGCACAGAGAAGGCGCCGGAGAGTCAGAAGAGACCCCCGAAGTCGGTAGAAGACCCCGAAGTCAGTAGAAGACCCCCGGAGCTGCCGAATAAATTACTTTAAAAAGCTGTCTAGTGTGTTTTTTTTATTGACACTTTTCCCCAGGTGAATGGGTAGGGGTACGATGTACCCCATACTCATTCACATAGGGTGGGAGGCTGGGATCTGGGGGCCCCCTTATTAAAAGGGGCTTGCAGATTCTGATAAGCCCCCCGCCCGCAGACCCCGACAACCAACGGCCAGGGTTATCGGGAAGAGGCTCCTGCCCCAAAGCACCCACCCCCCCCCATGTTGAGGGCATGCGGCCTGGTACGGTTAAGGAGGGGGGGCGCTCGCTCGTCCCCACCCCCCTTCCTGACCGGCTGGGCTGCGTGCTCGGATAAGGGTCTGGATTTTGGGGGGGACCCCCACACCGATTTTTTGGGCGTAGGGGGTTCCCCTTCAAATCCTTACCAGACCTAAGGGCCTGGTATGCTCTTGGAGGGGAACCCATGCCATTTTTTTTTATTTTATTTGGCGTGGAGTTCTCCCTCATGATTCATACCAAATACCAGCTCTGTGGGAGGGGTTTGCCTTAGAGCCGGTTTACGCAGGGGCGACTTTCTGTAAAGTTACCTCACTGTGAACAAGGATCCGACTTGGAGAAAGGATTTGTTAATAAAGACAATATTGGATTTACCGTAAGCACACCCTGAAGAAAGCCTTCAATGTGCCCTAAAGGTAGATATTGACAGTAGCGTCTTTATGGGCTTCTAAGAACAATTGTAGCTTATCTGGGGTGTGGTCATTAGACTCTATCGGATCGAGCCATAGGGGGTGGATTTTCCACTTTGGCATTAAAGCTCTGCCAAATGGAAGGCTATATGTAGGGGTTTATATGCATTCCCATTGAACAAATTTATGTGTGGGGGGTATTGTGGAAACTATGCCACTGCAACCATGGCTTGTGGAGATATTTGACGCTATCTTTTACAAATTGTTTTAGCATTAGATTGTTGAATATGGGTTAATACTCGTGTAGCGCACCCACCTATCCCCCTCCTGCATTAAACTCAGCTCCTCACAGGGGGAGACAGGCACACCGCACCACAAGCCCATACCCTCCTGTGTTAAGAGGTTAGGCTGTGTTGTTTTTGGGCCTTGTCTGCAGCCAGAGTCTAAGGTCCTCCTGAGTATGATTCTCACCTCTACAGTGTGTAGATGCAAGTCCTTAACTTCCCCAGTAGGGATGAGCTGCACCAGAACCTGCGAACGGACCGAAAGTTCGCGCAAACGTTAGAACCCTATTAAATACAATGGACGCGAACGTTCGAAATCTAAAGTGCTAATTATAACGGCTAATATGCATGTTATTGTCCTAAAAATGGTTTGGGGACCCGGGCTCTACCCCAGGGGACATGTATCAATGCAAAAACAAGTTTTAAAAACGGCCGTTTTTTCGGGAGCAATCATTTTAATGATGCATAAAGTGAAAAAAAAAAGTGAAATATTCCTTTAAATATCATACCTGGGGGGTGTCTAAAGTATGCCTGTGAAGTGCACGTGTTTCCCATGTTTAGAACTGTCCCTGCACAAAATGACATTTCTAAAGGAAAAAAAGCCATTTAAAACTGCTTGCGACTTTAATGTCATGTCTTGTCCTGGCAATATGGATGAAAATCTTTGAGAAAAATGGCATGGCTACCCCATCACCCCCCCCCCCCCACCCCAGCCCATTACCAGCCCCTTTGAGTCTTGTAAAATTGGGCCTTTGGTGGTGGTGGTGTTGCCACAACACTGTAAGCCCTCACAGTTACTCTTGGTGAGCGCAGGAATGGGCCCTGCTGTGAATTATTAGATCAAGAATTGTAATTACATGCCCCTGTTGAACAGGGGCAGAAAAATTGGGCCTTAGGCACTGGTGCCACAACACTGCAACCCCTTACAGATACTGTACTTGGAGCACAGCAATGAGCCCTGTTGCAAAATATTGCATCAAAAATTGTAATTACAAGCCCCTGTTGAACAGGGGCAGAAAAATTGGGCCTTAGGCACTGGTGCTGGTGCCATGACACTGCAACCTCTCCCAGATACTCTAGTTGGAGTGCAGGAATGAGCCCTGCTGCAAAGCATTGCATAAACAATTGTAATTACATGCCCCTGTTAAACAGGGGCTGGAAAATTGGACCTTAGCCACTGGTGGTGGCACCCAGAAACAAAAATGTTCTTCCAAGCTATCATCAGGAATCGGATCATTGAGGAGGAGGAGGATAGTCAGTCAACATAACAGGACAGTCACTCAGCATCAGCACAGGCAGTCTTGAAGGGATGTGACATTTCAAAATAAATTATTCTGTTATATCAGCTTCAGGTGCTTGGTAGCTGGTGGTGATCCAAGACTGGTTCATCTTTATGAAGGTCAGTTGATCAACCGAGTCGGTGGACAGGTGCACCCTGTGATCCGTGACAAAGCCTCCAGCAGCACTGAATGTGCGTTCCGAAAGAACGTTGGATGCAGGACAGGCCAGTAGCTCAATTGCATACTGTGCAAGCTCTGACCAGTGATCCATCCTCAAGACCCAGTAAGCCAGAGGATTTTCAGTGGGAAAGGTGTCCAAGAATGACATTGCCCCTAGGTATTCCTGCACCATGTATATCAGACGCTGGCGATGGTTTCTGGAACCGATCATATTTTGGGGCCGCGGACTAAAAAATTGTCTGAACGCATCGGTCAGATGGCCACCTTCCCCACCGCTCCTTCTTTGATTGACCGAAGCCTTAGCAACTCGTTGTCCCGGACCAGGAGTTTTAACCTCCCAGTCTCTGGGAACGCGTTGCATAGACCTTTCTGCAAGGCCTCCCGGAGATGTCTCATCCTCTGCTCCCTCTGTGACGGTAAGATAAGGTACGCAACCTTACCCTTGTACCGTGTATCAAGGAGAGTGGCCAGCCAGTAATGGTCCCTCTCCTTGATCCGAAGAATACGAGGATCCTTCCGCAGACTTTGCAGAATCAGGGAGGCCATGCAGCGTAGGTTAGCTGAGGCATTCGGTCCGGAGTCCTCTGGGTCACTAAGGACGACATGATCCGCAGCCACCTCCTCCCAGTCACGTACAAGTCCACGGGTTTCTTGGGACTGTAAATCATCCCTAAAAGACTGCTGCTGTTGATGCTGAGTGCCAGGCTCCACCTCCATGCTGACACAATCCTCCTCCTCCTCCTCTTCCTGTGCGATGGGTGGGACAGAAGGAACACTGTCTGGGTAAAGGGGGCCTTGAGAGGCAAGGAAGTCCTCCTCTTCCTGCCTCTGTTCTGCCTCAAGTGCCCTGTCCATTATTCCACGCAGCGTATGCTCCAACAGGTGGACAAGAGGTACAGTGTCACTGATGCGTACACTGTCACTGCTCACCATCCTCGTGGCCTCCTCAAATGGTGCCAGGACAGTGCATGCATCCCTGATCATGCCCCACTGGCGTGGTGAAAAAAACCTGAGCTCCCCTGACCCTGTCCTGGTTTCGTAGTCGCACAGGTACTCATTGATGGCCCTCTGCTGCGTGTGCAGCCGCTGCAGCATGGCCAACGTTGAGTTCCACCTGGTGGGCATGTCACATATAAGGCGGTTCTTGGGCAGGTTCAACTCCTTTTGCAGCTCAGCCAGCCGAGCACTAGCATTATATGATCTGCGGAAATGCACACAGACTTTCCTGGCCTGCCTCAGGTCATCCTGTAAGCCCAGGTACCTGCCCAAGAACCGCTGCACCACCAGGTTAAGGACGTGAGCCACACAGGGCACATGGGTCAGTTGTCCCTGTCGGAGGGCAGAGAGGAGGTTGGTGCCATTGTCGCAAACCACCATTCCTGGCTTAAGCTGGTGTGGTGTCAACCACCTCTCGGCCTGCCCCTGCAGAGCTGACAGAACCTCTGCCCCAGTGTAACTCCTGTCCCCCAAACACACCAGCACAAGCACGGCATGGCATCTTTTTGCCTGCGTACTTGTGTAGCCCCTTGAACGCCTACGGAGCACCGCTGGTACCGAGGACAAAGCACAGGAAGAGGCCATGGAGGAAGAAGAAGAGGAGGGGGTGGAGGAGAGAGGTGTGTCACAACCAGTAGTTGCATTTTGGAGGCGTGGTGGCGGAACAACCTCCAACACTACTGCACCTTGTCCTGCATCCTTCCCAGCTGCCAGCAGAGTCATCCAATGCGCCGTGAAAGATAGGTAACGTCCCTGTCCATGCCTGCTGGACCATGAGTCAGCGGTAATATGCACCTTACCGCTGACCGCCCTGTCCAGCGAGGCCAAGACATTGCCTTCCACATGCTGGTAGAGAGCCAGAATCGCCTTCCGTGAGAAAAAGTGGTGTTTGGGAACCTGCCACTGAGGAACCGCACATTCCACAAACTCACGGAAGGGGGCCGAGTCTACCAACTGAAAAGGCAGCAGTTGAAGTGCTAGCAATTTAGCCAAGCTAGCATTCAATCGCTGGGCATGTGGATGGCTGGGAGTGAACTTTTGACGGTCCAGCAGCTGGGGCAGGGAAATTTGCCTGCTACAATCGGACGTCGGTGTACTGCTAGCAGAGTGCCCGCAAGTACTTGGCTGTGACACACATAATTCTACACCTTCATTCCTTCTCAGTGCAGGTTTCAGAGAGGACTGAAGGTATAGTGGGGTTGGAGATCCCAGCTGATGAGGAGCAAGGAGAGGTGCGCTTTGTTCTTTGGTGTGGGTCTTTAAGGTACGCTTGCCAACGAGCTGCATGGCAGGTCAACATATGTCTGGTCAAGCATGTGGTGCCCAAGAGGCTGATGTTTTGGCCACGCGAGATATGCTTGAGACATATGTTGCAAATAGCAGCAGTACGATCTGATGCACTCGACTCAAAAAAGGCCCACACCAAAGAACTTTTAAAATAACGAGCAGAGGCAGCGCCCTGCACAGGCAGAGCTCTGCGGTGTGATTCAGTCGGTGTGCTGCCCTTACTCTGGCCCCCGGTGGGCATCCTGCCTCGTTGGAGATGTGCCTCCTCCTCCTCCTCATCCTCTCTCCTATCAGGCACCCATGTGGAGTCAGTGACCTCATCACCCCCTCCCTCCTCATCACTGGAGCCAATCTGGCAGTATGCTGCAGCTGCTGGAACATGATTGCCAGATTGCTGTCCTTCTTGAGCATCCCCTCTCTCTGCGCTCACGCTACTGCTTTCCTCTAGCTGGGTATCATCATCAGACCCTTCAAAACGCTGAACATCCTCTTGGAGCATGTACCCAACACTGTGCTCAAACAGTTCGGGGGACTCCTCAGGAGGACATGGTGGGTCTAGGGAAGGAGTGACTGATGATGACATTGATACGAGGGAAGAGGACGCTTTGGCAGCTGCTTTGCCAGTACCCCGAGCCTGGGTGAGAGAGGATGAGGAGGGCTTGGTCATCCACTCTACCAAGTCTTTGGCATGATGCGGCTCAACACGTCCAGCTGCCGAAAATAAGGACAAGCGTGTCCCATGGCCACGTGCTGATGACGATGCACCGCGTCCACGACCAGCACTGTTGTCTCTAGACACAGAGCCTGCTTGCCCTCTTTTATTGGCTTCTGACTGTCTGCCTCTTCTTGTTGGCCTTCCAGACATAGTAATGGACTGCAGGGAGATTGGAAAACCAGGAATTGGAGTAGTGTATATTGTGCTGGAGGCACAAAACACCCACTAACTCCTGCAGATGCCTTTATTAGAGAACACCAGCAATAAAGGGTAGATACAGGTGTATACTGTGCTGTGCTGGAGGGACACAACACCCACTAACTCCTGCAGATGCCTTTCTTAGAGAACACCAGCAATAAAGGGTAGATACAGGTGTATACTGTGCTGTTCTGGAGGGACACAACACCCACTAACTCCTGCAGATGCCTTTATTAGAGAACACCAGCAATAAAGGGTAGATACAGGTGTATACTGTGCTGTGCTGGAGGGACACAACACCCACTAACTCCTGCAGATGCCTTTATTAGAGAACACCAGCAATAAAGGGTAGATACAGGTGTATACTGTGCTGGGGCACACAACACCCACTAACTCCTGCAGATGCCTGTATTATAGAACAGCAAAAAAGTGTAGATACAGGTGTATACTGTGCTGGCGGAACACAACACCCACTAACTCCTGCAGATGCCTTTATTAGAGAACACCAGCAATAAAGGGTAGATACAGGTGTATACTGTGCTGTGCTGGAGGGACACAACACTCACTAACTCCTGCAGATGCCTTTATTAGGGAACACCATCAATAAAGGGTAGATACAGGTGTATACTGTGCTGGAGGGACACAACACCCACTAACTCCTGCAGATGCCTTTATTAGAGAACACCAGCAATAAAGGGTAGATACAGGTGTATACTGTGCTGTGCTGGAGGGACACAACACCCACTAACTCCTGCAGATGCCTTTCTTAGAGAACACCAGCAATAAAGGGTAGATACAGGTGTATACTGTGCTGTGCTGGAGGGACACAACACCCACTAACTCCTGCAGATGCCTTTATTAGAGAACACCAGCAATAAAGGGTAGATACAGGTGTATACTGTGCTGTGCTGGAGGGACACAACACATACTAACTCCTGCAGATGCCTTTATTAGAGAACACCAGAAATAAAGGGTAGATACAGGTGTATACTGTGCTGGGGCACACAACACCCACTAACTCCTGCAGATGCCTGAGAAAAGAACACACTGTCCCTGCCTATCTAGCTTAGAGAACAGCAATAAAGGGTAGATACAGGTGTATACTGTGCTGGAGGCACACAACACCCACTAACTCCTGCAGATGCCTGAGAAAAGAACACACTGTCCCTGCCTGCCTATCTAGCTTAGAGAACAGCAATAAAGGGTAGATACAGGTGTATACTGCGCTGGAGGCACACAACACCCACTAACTCCTGCAGATGCCTGAGAAAAGAACACACTGTAGAACACACTGTCCCTGCCTATGTAGCTCTTTCCCTGCACGCCGGAACACACTACACAAGGCCGCCGCGCTGGCGGCCTTTTATAGTGTGGGGCGTGTACTAAACCCCCCTGAGCTACGATTGGCCACAGGCATCCTGCCTGTGGCCAATTATGACTCGCCTCGCTGCCGGCGCTGTGATTGGCCAAGCATGCGGGGTCACAGTGCATGCTTGGCCAATCACAGCGCCGGCAATGCAGTGCGATAACGCAGTGCATTGTGGGCCGTTCGCATCACACGAATTTGGCGCGAACAGCTCACATGCGTTTGACTCGAACACCGAGCTCATCCCTATTCCCCAGGAACGTGAATGTCCACACCAGCTGAAAGTCCAACTCAATATTTATTTTCACTTGCACAACACATAGTCTCTTGAATAGAAGAAAGGTTGGAGCAAAGACACAGGACAGCTTAAGGTGTGGAGGAGGTCCAGGCACAAACGTAGCTCAACTCTTCTGACTGTTCAGGTTTCTCAAACAGTTTTGGCGCACGGTCTCTGCCACAGACCATGAGGTTGGTCTCTGCCACAGACCTTGTGAACAAGGTCACTGCCACTGACCTGATGAACCTCGGTTCCTTCCTAGGACATAGCCCCTTTCAGGGAGAAGACGTCCCCCCCAGAGAGTCAACAGACCCCTTCCTTCACCGTGTCCACAGCACCGGTCCCTCGGAACAGATCCTCCCTTCTCTTAGGGTGCGGGTCCCCTCGCAAGGCGGCACCCTGGACTCCTCAATCCCTAGTGGACCCCAGCTGAAGGTTGCTGGACCCCGGGCCGTTGCTGCAGCTTCTGGGTCTCCATACCCAGGCAGTCAGAAACGGTGAGGTAGTACCTCACCCCAGGCTAAAGGTGCCTGAGTTGGAACTGGAACAAGGCCTCCGGGCCTAGGGCACCCGGAGATGACACACACATGCCCAGGCTGAAGGTGCCTGGGCGTCGACCGACCCACACACACACCCAGGCCGAAGGTGCCTGGGTGTGGACGAACCACACACACCCAGGCTGAAGGTGCCTGGGCGTGGACCGATGAACCCTTCTCAGAAGATGTCTGCCCCCTTTTATATCCCCTCCCGGCATGCACAGCAGGTTCCCGGCCCCACTGTACAGCTGCCAAGAGGGGTCACAAAAGGCACAACCCCGGCCCAGAATGGCAGCGCCACCCACCGGCCATAGGGAACACATCACCAGCATTAACCCCTGAGAACAAAAATGGTCCATAACTCCTAACAATTCAAAGTGTCTGAGCCTAGTTACCACTCAGACACTTCCCCTAAATGGAACACCCCTCTACACTTACCCCCTACTAATGGACACTGGTCCCCAGTGTCTGGAGCAAATCCATGCCTCCTGAACCCGAGTTAGCAAAGGCCTGGTCCAGAGACAAGAAAAAAAACAAAAAAAACTAATTTAAAACTGCTTGCTTGTGCCGGAACCTAACATGGGGAAAAGAGAATTAAAAGCAGAAATGAAAGAAGATCAGTAAAACATAATGTGCACATCACAGTCTCAAATGCCACATAAACATATTTTAATCATTACACTCCCTTCCTGTCTGCGCTAGTCAAAACCACCCCGTTCTCAGTGTCTTGATGGGTATCCACCTGCAGAGGGAGAAAGCACATACATATTCAACACATTCACAGTAGAAGTGAAAACATTCTCCCCGGAGGAACAATCCTTCCCTTCTAAAAGTAAAACACATTTTTTTTTCCCTCTTACTTAAAACCAGAGTATCTTCCTTTTGTTTTTAGACAATGCAACACCGCCACCTAGTGGGAGTGCCACCGTCAGAACACTCGTCCTGAAAGAAAACTTTACTTCTTTGGGTAAAACTTCCTCTTCTTCTTCTTTGGCCCTGCTCTGAACTATTCTACCCCAAAGTCCTTGTGTCTTTGCAGTGTGAAGAGAGAAAAAAAAAAACAACAACTGTTCCCACTCTTCCAATAAGTAGGATACCCTTTGTCAGGGCAAACAGTTCTGGGCTCCAGAGAGTGCACTCCAGAAACAAAAAGGCAAACAACAAGAGTCTAGTCTCTTCACAGATAATACTGTGGATTCAGCAACACCAACGGCTTCCAATGTTTATCAAAGGTGTCAATATGGTACTCAACATGATCTTTGTCCTTTCGGCAAATAACCACCTTGTCCGCATGCATGTGCCGACCGAGCATCCAGGCTTTCTTACAGTCCTTGTACCGCTTGGTAGCTGTAGCAGAACATGAATAGAACCTGTGGGCCTGGGGTACTTTGATATGTGTCCAAACAAAGTCCGCGTACCACCAGTGTCTATAGGCCTCTACCTCAAACAAAAGTTCCTTTGGCAGGTACGGGTACTCCCACCTGTATTCGCTGGCAACCTTCTGGTTAAATAACCTCTGCAAACGGGACAAAGGCGGCATGGTCAGACGATCTCCCATACCGGTCATGACTATGGCATCCAGGTGCCGAGGTACTTTCACTACCTCAGGACCAGACACAGGGGCCCGCAATGACACCCGCTCCATCCCAATAACGGATCCAGGTATCTCCAGCGGTGGAAGGGCAGACAATGGGACAGATCCCTCCTCAGGCTCTGGGGCCTCCACCCGGGGTGGGCTCTCCCCAGTGGACATGGGTGGGTCCCTATTTCTACGGGACAAGGACAGGGGCATCTTATCCCAACCCTTACGCTCAAACACTTCGTCAATGGCAGCGTCGTCTCTCGGGCCAGAGACTGACTCCAAGTCAGAGGTGTCACATTCCTCTGCAGGCAAGTAGCTCCGGGTAGAAGACGAGTCACCGCCTCTAACCAGTTCAAGGGCCCTGGGATCCCTGACCCAAGCATCCCCGACACTTCGGACTTCTGACAGAGTCTCTTTCCCCGGCTTTTAGCTGAGCCAGGACGTCCAGAACTTTTCCTTTCGGAGGCATCCGTTCCGAGTAAGCGCTGGAGCATAACTCCACCACGGCCGCAGGAAGCCTACACAAAGCCAATCTTCCTCTTGGGCGGTGGGAGCAAGGACTCTGTGGTGACCGAGGCAACATCCTCTGGTCTTTCCGATTCCGGTTCCTCAACTTCCGGAACATCTGTGCTCGCGACTTCCTCTAAAGTCTCAACAGTGCGCATAGGGGTGGCCACAAAAGCTCTGGCTCCTTCCTCCGAAGTAGTGGTGCCTGTAAGGCAGTTGAGGCGGAAAGCTTGAGGCTTCTCTGTGGGTTGCTCCACCTCACACAAGAACTCCCTACATTGCTCGCATCTGCCGAAGGGCTCGAGATGCACCACCAGTCCCGAGCAGCTGGGACAAACCACTCCGAGGGCCTCCACATCTCTGCAAACGTAGAGGGCAAAACGTCCCCGGGGCTTCAGCCGAATCCCTGTATCCGTCACGGAAGCAGCAAACAAGGTCATATTCATGGTGGTTGCGGCCGGAATCCATGAGGCATAAGACGCCATGTTGCTCGCTTGCTGTTCCATTGCGCACTGCCCCTTTGGTGCCAAAGTCCCCACGTGCAACTCTTCACATGGCCTCCTCCCATCTTCTGCACTGTTTGCGGGCTTTCTGTATAGGCACGTCCAAGAACTACGCAGTCAGGGTTCTCCTCGTGGTGCAGTTCTAAATATGGCCGACCTTCACGGAACTTCACTGGGGAATAAAGTTCAAACTCTGGGGGGGGGGGGGTCTTCACACTTTCCAACTGCAGACAAATCCCAGACTCGAGCCCCCACGTGTAGCGCACCCACCTACCCCCCTCCTGCATTAATCTCGGCTTCTCGCAGGGGGAGACAGGCACACCGCACCACAAGCCCGTACCCTCCTGTGTTAAGAGGTTAGGCGGTGTTGTTTTTGGGCCTTGTCTGCAGCCAGAGTCTAAAGTCCTCCTGAATATGATTCTCACTTCTACAGTGGATAGATGCAAGTCCTTAACTTCCCCAGGAACGTGAATGTCCACACCAGCTGAAAGTTCAACTCAATATTTATTTTCACTTGCACAACACATAGTCTCTTGAATAGAAGAAAGGTTGGAGCAAAGACACAGGACAGCTTAAGGTGTGGAGGAGGTCCAGGCACAAACGTAGCTCAACTCTTCTGACTGTTCAGGTTTCTCAAACAGTTTTGGCGCACGGTCTCTGCCACAGACCATGAGGTTGGTCTCTGCCACAGACCTTGTGAACAAGGTCACTGCCACTGACCTGATGAACCTCGGTTACTTCCTAGGACATAGCCCCTTTCAGGGGAGAGAAGACGTCCCCCCCAGAGAGTCAACAGACCCCTTCCTTCACTGTGTCCACAGCACCGGTCCCTCAGAACAGATCCTCCCTTCTCTTAGGGTGCGAGTCCCCTCGCAAGGCGGCACCCTGGACTCCTCGATCCCTAGTGGACCCCAGCCGAACGTTGCTGGACCCTGGGCCGTTGCTGCAGCTCCTGGGTCTCCATACCCAGGCAGTCAGAAACGGTGAGGTAGTACCTCACCCCAGGCTAAAGTCTAAAAGGTGCCTGAGGTGGAACTGGAACAAGGCCTCCGGGCCTAGGGCACCCGGAGATGACACACACACGCCCAGGCTGAAGGTGCCTGGGCGTCGACCGACCCACACACACACCCAGGCCGAAGGCGCCTGGGTGTGGACGAACCACACACACCCAGGCTGAAGGTGCCTGGGTGTGGACCGACAAACCCTTCTCAGAAGATGTCTGCCCCATTTATATCCCCTCCCAGCATGCACATCAGGTTCCCCGCCCCACTGTACAGCTGCCAAGAGAGGTCACAAAAGGCACAGCACTGCACTCGCGGTTCAACCCTGGCACCAGCCACAGGGAACACATCACCAGCATTAACCCCCGAGAACAAAAATGGTCCATAACTCCTAACAGTTCAAAGTGTCTGAGCCTAGTTACCACTCAGACACTTCCCCTAAAAGGAACACCCCGCTACACTAACATAATTTTTTGTAGGGTACCCATACCTCTAACATTCCAAAAGAGAAAACCAACGGTGTTATTTGCCATCTTTCAACCTGGTGATAATACATGAGAAGGTAGCCTGCGTACCTTTGAGTGAAAATCTCAGATGAGAGCTGTCGTAAAGGTTACCCAGCCTGGTAACTTTAGAGAAGAACATGAACAACAATAAACCAAACATTGGGGGTTATTTACGAAAGGCAAATCCACTTTGCAAAGTGCATTTGAAATTGTACTGAAAGTGCACTTGGAAGTGCAGTCCCTGTAAATCTGAGGGGGTCATGCAAGAAAAATAAAAAACAGCATTTTAGCTTGCACATGATTGGATAATAAAATCAGCAGAGCTTCCCCTCATTTCAGATCTACCCCTCAGATTTACAGCGACTGCACTTTCAAGTTCACTTTCAGTGCACTTGTATGGCTCGATCCGATAGAGTCTAATGACCACACCCCAGATGAGCTACAATTGTTCTTAGAAGCCCATAAAGACGCTACTGTCAATATCTACCTTTAGGGCACATTGAAGGCTTTCTTCAGGGTGTGCTTACGGTAAATCCAATATTGTCTTCATTAACAAATCCTCTCCCCAGGCCTATTAGGAACTAGCCAAGGCCTATGGTGATGCTGAATCTCTTTTGATAGCAAACCCCACAGAATTGGGCTTGGGAGAATGTGTAACAACTACATATGACCAAGCTACTTAGAATGCTAAGTGGAAACAGATCTTTGTTAAACAGAATTTTCTTAAGTGTGTCAACCACTGTAGCAAATTATTAGCTATATTGCTAAGCATCTGTAGGTGCTAAGTGTAAGGGGTTTGGTGTAAGCCGCCAGCGCAGGTAAATTTAAGAAGGTCTATGCTGTGAGCTAGGCCTGTTTGTTTTGATCTGGGGGCAGGGGAGTGGTTTAGTGTAGCTGGAGTGACATGGGGCACATGTGAGGAGATCTGACCAATCCCCAACTAGGATTGGCAGGGGACAGGCCACCTACATATACCCATTGATCTGGGGGCAGGGAAGTGGTTTAGTGTAGCTGGAGTGACATGGGGCACATGTGAGGAGATCTGACCCATACCCAACTAGTATTGGCAGGGGACAGGCCACCTACATATACCCATGGTCAGCCTGCTGGCAGAGGAGTTTTTGGCTGGGTGAACTGAATGATAGAGTGTTAGACTGTCGTGCCTGAGGGAACCTTCTTTCTGGGGGGGGGGTGTACCTCAGGCGGGGAGCTCGAGAGCCTCTCCTTACACGGTTATGGAGAGGTGTCCTGGAACAGGAGCTGGAGGAGACAGTTGGTCTGCACGTCCGGAGTAAAGTCATTCAGGAAGGATCCAGGGCAGATGTCAGTGAGGGGAAAGCACAGTGGAGAGATCTGGAAGAGACATGCCAGGGGTGCTGGATGTAGAGCTAGAGGGAGAGACTGTGGGAGTTTTGTATCAAATCGATGCAGCCATGAGGGTGGGCAGGATTTGCAAGTCGGACTTGCTGGGATCAGTAGGCCATCATCATTTATTCTTCTAAATCGGTTGCTGCCTACAAAAGGGTCATCAAATGGTCATCAAGTAAATACACTGGGACCTATCCAGAGTGAGGCGTAGTCATGTTCTGAATCGTACAGGGCACAAAAGCATTGAGCACCTTGAATTTGAGGCTGGGATGGCCAGACTGGTATAAAAACTCAGCTCTTTCACAAGAGGGCAACAAGTGGTGTTTACGCTTTTATTAAATTGTTTTAGGGTTATTAGGTTTGTATAAAACAAGTATTATCAATGTGCTACTGACATAGACTCTTTGGTCTCCAATTTTCACACTAGGCACACACTGTTGCATTGCAGTAACACATGGCATACATGTTATCCACATTGGTGCGCTGCAAAGCCATTTAGAATGAGATGGAGATTGTGATGTCACCACACTTCCTCTCCATCTTGTCCAATCAGAGAATGCTTTGTAAACCCCCTCTCCACTTTGTCCAATCAGAGAACAACCAAGACAAAGGGAATGCTTCCCTTTGCCCTGGGTACAGTGAACAGTTAACCATAAACTATGTAGGGGGTTCTTCACTGTAAGAGCGGCAAGGATGTGGCATTCTCTTCCACAGGCGGTGGTCTCAGCGGGGGGCATCGATGGTTTCAAGAAACTATTAGATAAGCACCTGAACGACCACAACATACAGGGATATACAAGGTATAAATAGGAAGGCTGGCGAAGCTAGCCTGAAGTTATGGGAGGAGTTCGAAGGGTACTTAAACAGACCGTCCACGACGGTCAGTGTCGGCTCTAGTGCGCGGAATTACGTCGTCACTGTCCGACGCTTCCCAACCCACAACGATCCGTGAAGTTTGAATCGAGGGTTCCAGGTCGCTCGCAGTCGTTCGTTGGTTCTCGTCGTCACTCGCTGTCGCAGGTAGGACCGGCGTTACCATTCGAACGAATCGTAGCGCCGGCATTCGTTTCTAGTTTGCGAAGTAGTTACCTGTTTCCGCATGTTGCAGTATTCGTTCCTGACAATCCACACTGATGCCCTACACCTCCTACGATACTCTCCCTTCACCCAACTGATGCCTCACACCTCCTACTACACACACCATACACCGAACAGTCCGGCCCGAAACTGGTCGCAGAAACAGCGGCACTACAGTTCGGACCCTCGGCAATCACAAGTCCCCTCACCTTCGAAACACCAGACAGTCGATCCGAGTCCAGCCGCAGCTCCGGTGACGTGATTCGGATCCCGGCGCATCAATAACCCCATAAACCACACCACATCTACACCATCCGAATCCAGTCGTAGCATCGGCTCCAAGATTCGGATCCTTGGTCGCAACAACCAATCCGTACGCAGTCGCATACCCGGCTCCAGCAGCTTCGACCCGCACCTCCAATACAACGACGAATATCTCAGAAGTCACGAACCAGCCGTAACATCGGCCACAGTGATTCGGACCAAGTCGCTACACACACGCCTTACCACCACTCCCGTTTCACTACGAATCGGCCATCCCCACACACTCGAAAGTCACAAACTCTTCTTCTTTCGCCTTCTTAAGGCATTTGTTCCTCGCAAGCGCTGCGAGCGTTCGACGAGTGGTTGCACACCAGCCACTCACCACCTCCAGTAGTCAACACGGCTACTCACCGATTTCTCTATCCCTTTCCCCCACGCAGGTCAGGTCAGATCGAGTTTCCACCCCGTCCACCCTGCAATCCAGGTCGGACGATATTTTCCACAGGTAAAAAAAAAAAAAAAAAAAATGGGGAAACGGGGTCTTACACACTTCTTCACCTGGGAGCTACCTACCGCTCCTTCAACTCCTCACACTTACCTAAAAAATAAAAAATAAATAAAAAATATATATATATAAATAAATAAATAATATACACACGTGTATCTATGTCACCCTCCTCACAGGTCCCGGTCGACCCCCGTCTCGACCTCAACCTAGACTTCAGCTACCAGGGCTCAAGACAGGTGCGTAAACGCAAGGCCCCTCCTTGCTTTCTCTCCGCACTCTTTCACAATATATTTGTCTTCACATACACAATTCGACCGCTCACCAGGCGCTAGCAACTGTCACATACCTCTACGCACGACACTCTGTTTTCGAAGCCAATCCGAGATCCTTCACTACGCAGACAAGGTCGCCAACATCACCTTGCTGGCAGTGCAGGAGTTGGCAGACCGACCACACGTCATTGAACTACAGATCGAAACATTCCTACTTAGTATACCAGACTCCAGCTACCCGCCCCAGTACGCCCTGGGGGCTCTGGTTCGTCAGTCCGTGCCAAGCACAGACGGCACCCGAGCTATCGGTTACCTAGCCAGTCACCTCCTGGCTCACCTCGGTTGCCACGCACTCTTTTGAGTTTTCTAAATTTCACTCAACAAGCGCTCGTACGCAAAACTTGGCTATCCTCTGCGCCTGTCATTCCTTACTCTGTCCATTCTCCCTTCCTTCTCTCTACCCACTTCGTACCTCCTCTATCCCCTCCATACCTGGCATCTCACTCTATAAACATACATTCCCCCCCCTCTTTTTCTTTCTCGTTTTTCTCCAGCCCCCAACATGTCGCAAATCGATGGTGATGACTTCACCTTCGTCCCTCCATCACCCCGTTCGGGTTCAGCGGACGACTCCACACAGTCCCTCAGGGCTTGGACCATCCCCAGGCTTACGGCCGAACTTCGCCGTAGGGATATCCCCTACCCGGCCACGGCCAGGAAAGCCGAACTCTTCCGCCTTCTGTTTCCAACACCACCAGCAACTCCTCCAGAACCCCAGGCGTCCCTGCAGTCTATATCATCTGCCATCACTCAGCTGCACGACATAGTGGCTACACTGGCTACTTCCATTACGGACGTCCAGTCCAGAGTAGGGGCGCTGGAAACACGCCCAGCCGTGCCACCAGCAACCCCAATCGCCACGCTCGTCGCCATACCCCCAACAACCTCAGGTATGCCCGACGCCACCACCCCCATCTTTCCCGCCCACTTCGTCCCAGCGGGCATTAGGAAGGACATCCTAGATGGTAAGGACGTAAACCTGGCGTCCTTACTCATCTCCGTCCACGATGGGGCAGAAAACAGGTCCTATTCTTGGGGGGACGTCTCCGTCATCCTGAAGGCCAAAGACCCTAGGCTTAACCGCAAACTTTCGATCGCGGAGTTCGTCTTGGCCTTCGGCCTGTTCAGAGACGTGGTGTGCTCAGCCAACCCCGACAGGAGGGAAGAACTGGACCTCTACCTCCACGCGCTAGTAGATCTAGGACACAAGTACGGCGGGTGCTCGTTCTACGATTACCATCGCTCCTTTTCGGCAAAAGCCGCAGCCAGGCTGGCCCAGTTCCAGCTCTCCACCAACTGGAGTGCTATGGACACCGAGCTGTTTTGCCGCCACTTTGCGGGCCTCCGCTCCCCTCTGTGTTCCACCTGCCAATCAGCCTCCCACACGGCAAATTGGTGCTCCGAGACTAGCGGCAGACGCCCCCCTACCTTCCCTTCCACCTCCTACACACCCCAGAATTGGCCAACAGCCATACAGTCGTCCCAGTCTGACAGGTTAGGACGTCCCGTCCGGGCGTTAGGGGGCGCAGCCATCTGCAACAATTTTAATACCAAAGGTTGCTTCTTCTCCCAATGCAGACTACTGCACATCTGCCTCCTATGCCAGAAGGCTCATCCGAAGACCACCTGCAACCTCAAACAACTGGGCCCGTCCTGACTAGGCCAGGTGCACGTCGGGTGGCTTGGCTTCTACCTTTCCACACACCCGACCCCATCCCTAGCAGCCTTCCTGGTACAAGGGTTCAGCACAGGGTTTCACACCGGACTTATCACGATACCCGACTCCACGTACGAGTGCAGAAACCTACTCTCGGCTGCCGCCGACGAGGAAGCCATCTCCTCCCTTCTGCAAATTGAGTTAGACCGCGGATATATGATCGGCCCCTTTTCACAGTCCCCATTTTCTGTATGGAGAGTCAGCCCTATTGGGCTTGTCAAGGGCAAATTCTCCAATAAACTTAGGTTGATCTATGACTTGTCCGCGCCTCATTCCTCCACCACACCCAGCCTAAACTCACTCATACCCTCAGAGGAGTTCTCCCTCAAATACTCCTCCGTCGACCTGGCTATCCAATCCATCATAAGAACAGGGGTTGGGGCCTGGCTTTCCAAAGCCGACATCTCCGATGCTTTCAAACTACTGCCCATTGAACCATACCTATGGAGGTGGCACGGGATAAAGTGGAAGGGTCTCTACTACTTCGCAACTAAACTGACCTTCGGCTCCAAAAGCAGCCCCTGGCTCTTCAACACGTTCGCCCAATCCCTATCCTGGATCCTCGTGCACCACGCACACTGCCAGGAAGTTATCCATTATTTAGATGACTTCCTACTCATTGAGTCACCCAGCAAGCCCCCCCGTAGACCTAGGAAGTCTAAGAGAGGTCTTCAAGAACCTCAATGTGCCCATAGCAGAGAGCAAAGTAGAAGGTCCGGCACAACTTATCACGTTCCTGGGTATCAACCTCGACACCCGCACCATGCAGGCTAGTCTGCCACTCGATAAATTGGACCGCATTAGGTCAGTCGTTCACACATTCACTATCACACAAGGGTGCACCAAAAGACAGCTGCAATCCCTGTTAGGGATGCTGAACTTCGCGATGAGGATCATCCCCCAAGGGCGTTCTTTCATTTCTTGTCTTCTAGTGTTCCTCTCCCAGGCACAAGATCCCGACCAACCCGTCAGACTTGACGCAGCCGCCATCGCAGATTTGAATATGTGGGACCAGTTCCTCGAGGACTGGAACGGCAGGTCCATGTTCATTCCCGCAGCGTCCCCTTCTTCCCCACAAGTAATCACTGACGCAGCAGCCTCCACAGGCTTCGCGGCTATTTTTGGCCATCACTGGTTTGCGGGACCATGGCCGCCGGAGATACTCGCCATCCCCGGGTTCAGCCAGTCCTCCTCTCTGTTCGAGATCTACCCCATACTTGCCGCAGCCCAAGTTTGGGGCAGCGCCTGGGCGGGTCAAACCGTCACCTTTGTCACCGACAATCAAGCCACGGCCGCTATTATCAACAAGGGTAGGTCCAAATCGTTGGCCATCATGTCCTTCCTCCGCAGGCTGGTGCTTCTCTCCCTTCACCATCAATTTAACGTTCTCTGTGTCCACATCCCCGGTCATTGCAATACTTCAGCCGACGCTCTGTCTCGATTTAATTTTCATACGTTCTTTTCGCAGGAGCCTGGAGCCGACCCGACCATGTCACACATCCCGCACTGGTCGCAGCTAACCCTGGGTTAAAACAGCACCTCCAGGGGGCTTCCGCCCTCATCAATTCATCTTTGGCTCCCAACACGCTAAAAGCCTACCGATCCGCCTGGAAAAGCTATAACAGATTTCTAGCCACCAACCCTGGGGCACTCCCAGGTAACCTCAGCCACGTCCTGGCCTTCGTTTCGCACTGCCACACCCATCTCAAACTGTCACCCAACACCATCAGGCTGTACCTAGCTGGTATCCAGCACTTCACGTCCCTGCAAGATCCTACCACACCATCCTTGTTCGCCGCCCATGCAGTCAAAGCAATTTTACGGGGCGTCCACAAGCAGCAACCGCATACCTGCACTAAGCGCTTACCTATTACCAGCGCCATGTTCCGGGGCATGTCTACTATCCTCGCACGTTCCCCTTTCGGTGTACGACCTAGCCTGGTTATCCAGGCAGCCATGTATTTAGCCTTCTACGGCTTCCTCCGCCCCAGCGAATTCACGGTCTCCGGCCCTAATGGCCAGGTTCTACGGAAGCACCACCTGACTCGCCACCAGAGTTATTTCGTCCTGCACCTAGCAGTATCGAAAACCCAACAAAGCGGTCCCGGGGTAGAGATTAAAATCTTCCAGACCCGTAATATCTGGTGCCCCGTGGACGTACTAGACCGTTTAGTATCAACACTATCCGGCCTACCCGGAGACAGCCCACTGTTACCTTTTCCCATCGAGCCCCTATCTGGGAACCAGTTCGTCAGTCACGTCAGGACACTTTTGAACACTTTAGGACATGACCCGGGAAGATACTCAGGGCATTCCTTTCGCATAGGAGCAGCCTCAGCTGCATCACGAAACGGCGTCCCGGACCACGTCATCAAAACCATGGGCAGGTGGAAATCTTCGTGCTTCGCACGATACGTGCCCGATCCACAGGCAGAAGTAGCACGAGCCTTTAACAGTCTCGCCATGTAATTATTTCTTGTCATAATAAAACTATTTCTCCCTAAACCTCGTGTGACTTTTGGCCCCTTCTTCGGCATACCATACAGCAGGCCAGGCCACACTTCAGGTCTATTTGTGTTGTTAGTCTTGTGGCGTGTTTATGTGATCCATATCTCTTCATACAGAGGGCTCCGACCATAAATAGGAAGGCTGGCGAAGCTAGCCTGAAGTTATGGGAGGAGTTCGAAGGGTACTTAAACAGACCGTCCACGACGGTCAGTGTCGGCTCTAGTGCGCGGAACCCTCCCACCCATATCCCCCTTTATAGGGCACTCCTCTACATACAATTCTCAACAGAATTCCCACAACCTCTATCTCAGGTATGGCCCCTTCTTCGGCATACCATACAGCAGGCCAGGCCACACTTCAGGTCTATTTGTGTTGTTAGTCTTGTGGCGTGTTTATGTGATCCATATCTCTTCATACAGAGGGCTCCGACCATAACTGACATATAAACACACGCATAGGTTGGACTTGATGGACTTGTGTCTTTTTTCAACCTCACCTACTATGTAACTACAGTATGTAACAGGTTGTAGCAGAAACCCTAAAACCTGTTCTACTGAAACAATGGCAAAACATTCTGTAATAGGTGGGAGTACCAAGCAAGTATTGGAGCATATGAGAGTGGGCCTAAATAGAATTAGGTTAGAGAGCTAGAGAGAATAGGATGGTTTTTTTCTTCTATTAATTGTTTTAATTGTCTTAAAGTGGTTGTAAAGGCAGAGGTTTTTTTTATCCTAATGGATTCTATGCATTGAGATAAAAAAACCTTCTGTGTCCAGCAGCCCCCCTCAGCACCCCTAATACTTAGATGAGCCCCCTCTCGATTCAGCGATGTCCATGAGTGCCTTGGCCATGGGACTATCCCTCCTGATTGGCTGAGACACAGCAGCTGTGCCATTTGCTCCCATTGCTGTCAATCAAAGTCAGTTAGCCAATGAGGAGAAAGAGGGGGCAAGGCAGAACCGTGGCTCCGTGTCTGAATGGATACACGAAGCTTGGCTCGGGTGCCAACATAGCAAGCTGCTTGCTGTGGGGGCACTCGACAGAAGGGAGGGGCCATGAGTGCCAGCGGGGGACCCGAGAAGAGGAGGATACAGTCTGCTCTGTGAAAACCATTACACAGAGCAGGTAAGTATAACATGTTTGTTATTTTTAGAGAGAAGAAAATGAGGAAATGCATGCAAATATAAAAGTAGGTGTGCATAATTAATTTTTAATTGTACATTTCGCATTCCACACTATCCCACCTATGTACTATATGTTTTATATTCTATATTTTCCTGTTTTGTACATGGTACTGTAAATTCTGCATTCCATGCTGTGTTTTACATTTTTCACAATCTCATTCTGTACGTTGTGCTTAGCATTTCCTATTCCATCGTACTTAATACCTGTTATATTCCATATCTTTTCACTCTACGTTGTGCTGTATACTTAAAATTCCATAGGCTTTGGCATGTTTGCACATGGGTAAAGCCCAGATATAGGTTGGAACTTCTGCGAAAGAAAGGGGGGGGGGGTGAATGGCAAATGTATGCTTGTGCCACATGCAGTATATTCTGCGAAAGAGCCATTTGGATGCACCCCAGGCTAAAAGATACCATTTCCCCCTACGATTAATGTAAGAAATTGCTGCATCTGAGCATAACACTCTGGCATAGTCTTATAGGTGGGAAAATGTCCACGTGAAAGAGAAGCCTGTCCCCATGCTCCCACTGCTGAACTTTGAGTTGAAAGTGTAATTTTGCTGGTAATCATTTTGATCCTCTGACTTCATTACTTTCTGAGTCACTGACCTGGAACACGGCAAATTAAGTTGAAATCCTAATTTGCACACTTGTTTTTGGTCAGTAAACCAGATAGTACTGAAGCTTAGGGTGACCACATTTCCAAACTACAATTCAGGGACACCCCCCTTCCCAAAAATCAGCTTGCGCTGTAACGAATCACAGCATAGTGATTGGACACAAAAGGCGGGATTTATGATTTCTCCAATCACAAGCAGGGGGCGGGGATTGTGCTCCTCCAGGCATTCCCGGCCAGGACAAGTACTTTCAGTGAGTAAAGCAGTGATGTGGCAGCCTTTTTTGGGGGCATCAGATTGGCACAGGGGGTGGCTGTGTCAGTTTCATTCGGGGACACTGTATTGTCCTGGAATGAAGGTGCCCGGGACAGACCTGCAAAATGTGGGACTGTCCCGGACAATCCGGGACACGTGGTCACCCTACTGAAGCTATTAATTTGCACGGCAGGCGACAGGCATTTAGAGAAAAAGACGCAATGGCAGCCTAAATATCGCTCTCAGTACATGTGTCCATTCAATACAAAGTATATAGCATGACTGTTACTGATTACTGATGCCTGCCTTGTCCTCACTGTTATAGTTATAGATGAGGAGGGGGGGGGGGGGGGTTATAGTCTGCAGACCAGTGTTGTTGCACTGCAGGAAAGGCTATCTGACAGGTTAATTTGCCCACATCTGTCAAATGACAACAGATATAGGACCCTAATCCCTCATATAACAACAGATTATCTTTATTGCTAAGCGATAAAGAGTCCGCAGATAAGAAATGCTTTACCTATTTACAGCACATTCTTTTTAAAGAGCACCCTGCATAACTAAACCTGACATACAGTACATAGAGTACAAACTGGTCATATATCTGCTATGACCTAATCAATCATCATCATGTGAATGTTCATCTGTAACATGTGTACTCACGTCCATTATGTTGGCTGTTTATCTGATTGTACTGCTCTGTAAACTCTGCTAAAGACTCTTCAATAGTTTCAGTTCGTGGAACAGAGAGCGAAAATCGCCTCTTGAAGTTCTTCACCTTGTTCATGGTGACAGAGGAAACCTACAAGTGCAGAAGAGAAAAAAGTATGAGAGAGACCAAAGAAAAGGAAAGAGGAATGAATACAGTATGTGAAACAGATGGATGTGAAGTAAAGGCATGGGGAAAAGATAAAGAAGAAAAATAAATAAAAAATGAAGTACATCCCATAAGAAATGAGCATAATTTTGCGAATCACGAATAATGGAGGAGTAGAGGTTTCCATGAAGGAACATGTTGCCATAAATAGAGACAGGTTGTATGTATAAAGACAGATTACATACATTAAAACAAATTAGCGCAGAAGGACAGGTGACAATGAATCAATATTTCAGAGGAGGATATCTGCAAGTAGAAGACTGAAATACAGGCTGGTTAAGAAAGGAGCAGAGTGAGAGAATGTGGGTGGACTACATCTGCTGCATCTCTTATCACCATCTTATAGATGTGAAGAAAGTGCTAAGATTCTTTCTTCTGTTAAACAGTGCTGTATACCTGATCTCAAATTCTTACCATCCTATTCATTTACAGCAGGGTCGGTTTAAAAATAACATTTTCCATCATACAGAGCCATTGCGAGTGTTAATGTTCCCTTTGCCTTCCCTTTAAGGTGCAGCTACTTCTGCTTTTTTTTAAATGCAATTTGTTCCCAGGGATATCTCGCCCAATCTGAGCAAACAAAACCCATCCTTCTGTTAAGATTGAAAACACTCATATGCTGCCCTTCCCTATAAATAGTGCGTTACCAGCTTACATGCAGTTTTCACTGCCAGGCCAACAAAATTAATATTATGGACAGTAATGCCTTGTACACACGATAGGAATTTCCGATGGAAAAAGTCAGACTGACTTTTTCCATTGGAAATTCCTACCGTATGTAGCCCCATCTGAGTTTTTTTATCGGAAATTCCAAGGAATTCCATCGGAGTGTAGATATATAACATGTTCTATTTTTCTCCGATGGAATTCTGTCGTAATTCTGATGTAATTTGGCCAGGCAAAAGCCTGATCGTGTGTACAAGGCATAAGACTAATCTAAAAAACAAGGTAACCTGTATCCAGCACGATTGCCCGTGATAGCATTGAGATTAGTGTTATCCAAACCTGTCTAACTATAATCTGTTTTATGTGTGATTTTAATAACAGGTATTTTTGTTATTAGAAACCATTTGAATAGAACCACAAGAACTGCCCAATGTGGAGAAAAGTAGAGCATTCTGGAGAAAAGCATTACTTTTCATTTTGTATTTACTTTGAAGCTGTAAGGTCTATATTTAAACCTACAGAAATAAATAGCACACCAAGGAAAATTATCTTTTTTCTAGGAACAGTGGCTTAAAATAAATGATCAACTGACAGTCTGAATATACAATCCCAATAGCGAGTGGATGTAAACCCTATTTTTGCATACATTGATTGACACACCTGCCTCAGGTCATTCCACACCTTACTAGCCATGTGGAACACAAGGTGGGGGGGTCACAGTCCCTGCAATATCCATGTAAAAAAAAGAAAAAGACTGCTAACTGTGTCCACTGAAGTTCCAAAAAATCAGATCATGTAAAGCTTTTCTACACTGCACCAATAATTTATCAGTGTATGTAGGGGTAGTAAACCCTAATCAAACCACATTTAATTTACTAAAGGGCTGCGTATCAAATAACTACTATTTTTCGTTTATCACTAAGAGCCCATTCACACAGGGGCAACACGACTTCCAGCGCGATTTTATGAGGCAACTCAGACACGACTTGAGAATGAATCACAGCAGGACCTGGAGCTGTTTACAAGGCAACTCCAAGTTGCCTGCAGGACAGGAGACATTCCAGTGGCCAATCAAACAAGAATCAGCTCTGTGGGAGGGAGGGGGAGGGAGAGGTTTGCCTGATAAATGTATGTTTTCTTCCTGGAGAGTTGCTCCTATTAAGACAGTGAGAGGCGACTCCCATTGAAATGAATGGTTACAGGTCGCCTAGGAGTCGGATTGAAGTAGTACAGGGACCTTTTATGAAGTCGGAGCGACTGCAGTAGTGTGCATAAGGACGGCTCCATTAACTTACATTGATTTCTTCAGCCAGCGCGACCTGAGGCGACTAGGGGCGACCTGGGGCGATTTGGAGTCGGATCCAAAGACGCCCCTGTGTGAATGGGCTCTAAAGTGCTTATTTAGTAAAACATGTGTTTTTATTCTTTTTTGTTTCAACAACCCACTACTGTTGATCCCCCATAGGCTATTGACAGCCACTACATGCATGCACTCCAAGTATGGTTGTATTGCATTTCTCATGCAGGTTTCCTGATGATGATAGCAGGACAATGACTGGGTAATGTGTGTGGTAACAGGCACCTGCAATCTCCATTGGAAAAACATATGTAAAGTTTACAATGCAGAAGCAAAACTAGGAGAAGGGGACAAAAAGTTGTTCTCTTATAAAAGGAAGTGGCAGAATGAGGACCTTCATGGCAAGACCACCAGATATTATTTTACTAAAAAATACATATGGTTACGTAATTGGTAAGGTTGAATAAAGACACTGGTCCATCAAGTTCAGTCCGTGTTGGTGTGTGTTTATGTCAATACCATTGCCCATATTCCTGTATATTGCGTTTGCTAAGATGCCATCTAAGAGTTTTTTTTAATTATCGACACTCCCTGCTGACACCACGAAGAAGGGAGTTTCACATCCTTATAGCTCTTAAAGTAAAAAGAACCCCTTACGCAGTTTAAGGTCAAACAGTTTCTTGTCCAAATTCATTGAGTGGTGACGTGTCTTTATCTCTCTTATATCATATCTCCTCTTGAGCGTTTCTTCTCATGGTAGAATATGTTTAATGCTTGTATTCGTTCCTCATAAGTGAAGTCCTCCAGTCCCTTTATCAGCTTTGTTCCCTTCTCTGGACTCTCCAGTTCCAGCACATCCTTCCTGAGAACTGGTGACCAGAACTGGACAGAATAATCAAAATGTAGCTGGACCAGAGTTTTATAAAGTGGCAGAATTTATAGTCTTATTTCCTGAGAAAATACCCTATTTTACATATGCTAATAGTCTAGTAGCTCTGCTTGCTGCAGCTTGGCATTGCTAGCTATTGCTGAGCCTGTTATCTACTAGGACACCCAGATCTTTTTCCATCCGAGATTGCCCCAAAGGTTCTCCCCTTAGCGATTAACTTGCATTGATATTTTTAGCCCCCCCAAGTTCTTTACAGTTTTCAACATTTAACCTCATTTGCCATGTGGTTGACAGTTTAGCTGTAGTTCATTTTATTGCAGCCTTCTCGTAAAGGTTCTATATTCTGCTGCAAAGTTACTGCCCTGCTTAGCTTTGTATCATCAGCCAACACTGAGATTGAACTATTTATACCAACCTTTATTTCATTTATGAATAAATTAAACAGAATTGGTCCCAGGACAGAGCCTTGGGGTACCATGCTCACAACAGAATATTCTGAGTATACGCTATCTATCACCACTCTTTGAATGCACCTGCATAACCAGTTTTATATAGTCCAGATACACCACATCCATGGGCATTTCTCTATTTAGATGACAGCTCACTTCCTCATAGAATGTTAGCAGATTGGTCTGGCAAGAACAAACTTTCATAAATCCAGGCTGATTACTAGTGATGAGCTGAACACCCCCGGGTTCGGTTCGCACCAGAACCCGCGAACGGACCGAAAGTTCGCACGAACTTTAGAACCCTATTAAATACAATGGATGCGAACGTTCGAAATCTAAAGTGCTAATTATAACGACTATTATGCATGTTATTGTCCTAAAAAGGCTTTGGGAACCCGGGTTCTGCACCATGGGACATGTATCAATGCAAAAATACGTTTTAAAAACGGCCGTTTTTCTGGAGCAGTCATTTTAATGATGCATAAAGTGAAAAAAAAAGTCAAATATTCCTTTAAAGGAGCACTAAAGCTTTTTTTTTTTTTGCTTAAAAATAACAAACATGTTATACTTACCTCCACTGTGCAGCTCGTTTTGCACACAGTGGCCCCGATCCTGATCTTCTGGGGTCCCTCGGCGGCTGTCTTGGCTCCTCCCCGCAAGGACTCCACACCTTAATGCGAGTGAGCTCGCATGGTGTGGAGTGATTGCGGGCGCGCTCCCGTGATACAGCGGCGGCCATAGCCGCCGACTGTATCACTCGGCCCCGCCCCCCGGCGTGCCGCGTCATTGGATGTGATTGACAGCAGCGCCAGCCAATGGCTGCGCTGCTTTCAATCCATCCAGTGTAGCCAATCGGCGGCCAGGCTGAAAAACGAAGAGGATGACGGGGACGAGCATGGGACTTTCGAGGGGCCAGGTAAGAAAAACGGGGGCTCGGGGGGGGGCGGTATTGTCGAATGTTTTTTCACCTTAATGCATAGGATGCATTAAGGTGAAAAAACATGTAACTTTACTACTCCTTTAAATATCGTACCTGGGGGGTGTCTAAAGTATGCCTGTGAAGTGCCACGTGTTTCCCGTGTTTAGAACTGTCCCTGCACAAAATTACATTTCTAAAGGAAAAAAAGCCATTTAAAACTGCTTGCGGCTTTAATGTAATGTCTGGTCCCGGTAATATGGATGAAAATCTTTAAGAAAAATGGCATAGCTACCCCATCACACACCCCCCCCCCCCACCCCAGCCCATTACCAGCCCCTTTGGGTCTTGTATGGATATTAAGGGGAACCCAGCACACAAAATAAAAAAGGCCCTATATACTCTGAACAGCCGTATACAGGCGGTGCATACAAGACAGGGACTGTAGGTTTGTTCTTTTTTTATTTTATTTTTTATTTCTTTATTTATCTATTTTATCCAACATACAGGGGAAGTAATCAAATAGCATATTTTACTGTTTCAGTTTAAACCAATAAATGCCCCACGGGCCCAAACCATATATCAGATTTTATGATCTTAAATAGAACATAAATCTAATTCTATTGGAATATTCCTGTTCCTTTGATTCTTCCCCTCCTAAGATCCCAGACCCCTCCTATTACCCTCCACCTTCTAAAAAACTTTGGTTACCTCACCTTAACCAAAAAAAAGAAAATTCCCTATATAAATGATCTCGGGTCGGACAGGGAGGTAGAAGGAGCCCTAGCTCCCCCCTCCTCTTCTTGGGTTACAGAAAAGGGTCTTCCCTTCTTCTGAGTATTTAAATATGTTCCATTGTGCCCAGGTTTTAGAATAAGTCTCATGACGGTTTTGACGTGAGTGTGTCAAGTCCTCCATCTTATTTACTTCTTCAATTCTATTAAACCATAGAAAGATTGTTGGGGGATTCGTATCTCTCCACTGCCGGGCAATACATGCTCTAGCTCCGTTAATAAGATGACGTACAATTGATTTACTGTATATTTCCCCTGGTATTTCAGGAACATGCAACAAGAATAAAGCCGGGTCTTCTGGTATATTATAATCAGTACATTTTTGTGCTATCTGACGTACCTCCCTCCAGAAATGTACTAACTTTGAGCATGACCAAAACACGTGAAGCAATGTCCCTCTTTCTTCTTGGCATCTCCAACATTCATCTGGGATCTCCGGCCAATATTTATTAAGCAGTGATGGTGTTTGGTACCATCTCGTCATGATTTTAAAGTTCGTTTCTTGGGCCCTCGTACATATGGATGATTTTAGCGCCAACTTTATAACATGCTTATGTTGTACCTGCGTAAATGTCCTGTCCAATGTTGTTTCCCACTTCCTTATATATGGGGGGACATAGTCTTCTGGAGGGGCAATCAATAATCCATAGATTTTCGAAAGTGTATGGTAACAAGGGCCTGTTTCTTCACACAACTTTTCTAAGGGAGTCAATGGTCTTAGGAAACCCTCCAGGGGTGGTAGGGTATTAAAAAAATGTCTGTTGGACTCCACTCCAGAAATCGAGGCCAAAGCGATCGTTAGATGAAGTTAATTCCATAAATGAGGGCCAATTACTCGTCATTCCTTGCGCGAAATGCGAAGCCTGAAATATCTGTAAGTCTAAGAGTCTTCTCCATGGTCCCTCCTGTAGTCCCATAGGGAAACGTGGGTTCCCCACGATGGGGTACAGGGGGGAGTTGACTGATGATAGTCCGGTGGTGGTGCATATTTGAGAGCAAATCCGCAGGGTAGGGCCCAAGGTTGGGTGCTTTTTGAGATCAGAACTAAGGTCTCCAAAGCACCAAACCGCTCGACGCAGTGGGACTCTGCACTGTGATTGCTCAATCTTTGACCATATTTTAAGACTTGTATGCCTACACCAGTCTATTAATCTCACCATGTGGGCCGCTTGATAGTATTTCTGAATGTCAGGAACTGCTACCCCCCCAAATTGTTTAGGCATAGTCAGTATTCGACGTTGTAATCTTGGCCTCTTATGCCCCCAAACAAAATCTACTATCAGAGCATTCGTCCGTTTAAAAAATTCTACAGGTACATGGATTGGCAGTGTTTGAAATAAGTATATTAATTTAGGCATGATTGACATTTTAATTATGTTACATCTGCCAAACCACGAGAAGGTACCCTTGTCCCATTTAGCCAATAAGGTTTTGACTTTACTTAATAGGGGTAAAAAATTCAATTCAAAAATTTGATCTAATTTGGGTGGCATATAGGTGCCCAGATATTTAATGGCCGTCGAGGACCATCTAAATTTAAAATTTGTTTTCAAGGTACTAGTTTCTAATACTGACATAGATACCCCCATTGCTTCTGATTTTATCATATTAATTTTGAAATTAGATATGCTGCCATATCGATCCAATTCTCCCATCAAATTTGGCATTGATATTGTTGGTTTCGCATAAGCGGAGACCTTATAGTCCGTATCTCCAGTTCTTACCCCCGATATATCAGGGTTTTGCCTTACTCTACAAAGTAGGGGTTCAAGCGATAGCGCGAAAAGGAGGGGTGATAAGGGGCATCCCTGTCGGGTGCCATTAGAAATAGAAAAGGGATCAGATATGAATCCATTTACTTTAATTTGTGCCTCTAATCTTGTATATAAACTCGATATCCATCCCACCATCCTCTCCCCCATCCCAACATATCGTAGCACTGAGAACACAAAAAGCCAACTAACCCGATCAAATGCCTTTTCGGCATCTGTTCCTACGAACACAGTGGGCATGTTTGAGAGGTTGGCTACATGGATAAGGTTCAAGGTTTTAATAGTATTATCTCGAGCCTGTCGACTTGGTATAAAACCTGCCTGATCTGGATGTATTAAATCTGTTCGGTGTGGTTGGATACGCATGGCCAGTATTTTAGTGAAAATTTTTAGGTCTACATTAAGTAGAGAGATAGGGCGGTAACTGCCACATGCTGATGGATCTTTGTCCTCCTTCGGTATAAGAGTGATATGTGATTTCAACGTTTCTGGTGTAAACCTTGTCCCTTGTCCTATTGCATTAAATATTTGTACCATCTGCTTACCTAGGAGTGGAAAAAAATTCTGATAATATTTATATGTAAATCCATCTGGACCCGGGGCTTTACCTGGTTTAGCTGACTTAATGGCCTCCTGTAGTTCCTCTAATGTGATAGGCGCTTCCATGTCCTTTCTAGTCTGTTCTAATAATTGGGGGATACCTGACGATGTTATGTATTCCTCTATCTTGTTTTTATTATTTTGGGGTTGCATTGTAGTAGGCAGATTATATAGAGTCTGATAAAACTTACGAAAAGTCATAGCTATCTGAGTAGGGAGATATATCTTAGGTTTGTTCTTATGTAGAATCTGTTTGTAATTTTGAACAGGTACATTGTTTAAGTGTAGCTCCAGCCAAAAAATATATTTTTAAGCTTTTTGGAAAACATAGGGAAGGGTTATCACCCCTGTAACATTTGTTTTGCTGTCTGTGCAGTGTGCACCTGTTCAGAACAGTTCACCTCACTTTCCGTCCTAATGACAAATGTTTTTTTGAAAATTTGGGGTTTTTATTGAAACAAGAATTGGTGATAAAGAATCAGTGGAGAGGAGACACTTTTTTTCCCATATTAACTCTTACAGGAGAGAATTTGCCTTCCTAGGGGTAGATTTCCTCTCACTTCCTGTTGTATCCTTCCGTTTGCAAGGAGGAGTCGTTTGTAAGTTGGATGTTTGAAAGTAGGGGCCTGCCGTATATACTCAGCTGAAATTTGCCCCTTACATGTTGGTGTTGCCATAACACTGTGAGCCCTCACAGTTACTCTTGGTGGGTGCATGAATGGGCCCTGCTGTGAATTATTAGATCAAGAATTGTAATTGCATGCCCCTGTTGAACAGGGGCTGAAAAATTGGGCCTTTGGTGGTGGTGGTGGTGGTGGTGTTGACACAACACTGGAAGGCCTCACAGTTAGTCTTGGTGGGCGCAGGAATGGGCCCTGCTGTGAATTATTAGATCAAGAATTGTAATTACATGCCCCTGTTAAACAGGGGCAGAAAAATTGAGCCTTAGGCACTGGTGCCACAACACTGCAACCCCTCACAGATACTGTACTTGGAGCACAGCAATGAGCCCTGTTGCAAAGTATTGCATCAAAAATTGTAATTACACGCCCCTGTTAAACAGGGGCTGAAAAATTGGGTCTTAGCCACTGGTGCTGGTGCCATGACACTGCAACCACTCACAGATACTCTAGTTGGAGTGCAGGAATGAGCCCTGCTGCAAAGCATTGCATAAAAAATTGTAATAACACACCCCTGTTAAACAGGGACTGAAAAATTGGGCCTTAGCCACTGGTGGCGGCACCCAGAAACAAAAATGTTCTTCCAAGCTATCATCGTCAATTGGATCATTGAGGAGGAGGAGGATAGTCAGTCAACATACAGGACAGTCTCTCAGCATCAGCATCAGTCTTGAAGGGATGTGACATTTGAAAATAAATTAGTCTGTTATATCAGCTTCAGGTGTTTGGTAGCTGGTGGTGATCCAAGACTGGTTCATCTTTATGAAGGTCAGTCGATCAACAGAGTCGGTGGACAGGCGCACCCTGTGATCCGTGACAAATCCTCCAGCAGCACTGAATGTGCGTTCTGAAAGAACGCTGGATGCAGGACAGGCCAGTAGCTCAATTGCATACTGTGCAAGCTCTGGCCAGTGATCCATCCTCAAGACCCAGTAAGCCAGAGGATTTTCGGTGGGGAAGGTGTCCAAGTCTGACCTTGCCCCTAGGTATTCCTGCACCATGTATATCAGACGCTGGCGATGGTTGCTGGAACCGATCATACCTTGGGGCTGCGGACTAAAGAATTGTCTGAACGCTTCGGTCAGACGGTCACCTTCCCCACCGCTCCTTCTTTGACTGACCGAAGCCTCAGCAACTCGTTGTCCAGGACCAGGAGTTTGTAACCTCCCAGTCTCTGGGAACGCGTTGCACAGACCTTTCTGCAAGGCCTCCCGGAGTTGTCTCATCCTCTGCTCCCTCTGCGACGGTAAGATAAGGTCCGCAACCTTACCCTTGTACCGTGGATCAAGGAGAGTGGCCAGCCAGTAATGGTCCCTCTCCTTGATCCGAAGAATACGAGGATCCTTCCGCAGACTTTGCAGGATCAGGGAGGCCATGCAGCGTAGGTTAGCTGAGGCATTCAGTCCGGAGTCCTCTGGGTCACTAAGGACGACATGATCCGCAGCCACCTCCTCCCAGCCACGTACATGTCCACTGGTTTCTTGGGACTGTAAATCATCCCTAAAAGACTGCTGCTGATGATGCTGAGTGCCAGGCTCCACCTCCATGCTGACACAATCCTCCTCCTCCTCCTCCTCTTCTTCCTGTGCGATGGGTGGGACAGAAGGAACACTGTCTGGGTAAAGGGGGCCTTGAGAGGCAAGGAAGTCCTCCTCTTCCTGCCTCTGTTCTGCCTCAAGTGCCCTGTCCATTATTCCACGCAGCGTATGTTCCAACAGGTGGACAAGAGGTACAGTGTCACTGATGCATGCACTGTCACTGCTCACCATCCTCGTGGCCTCCTCAAATGGTGCCAGGACAGTGCATGCATCCCTGATCATGCCCCACTGGCGTGGTGAAAAAAAACCGAGCTCCCCTGACCCTGTTCTGGTGCCGTAGTCGCACAGGTACTCATTGATGGCCCTCTGCTGCGTGTGCAGCCGCTGCAGCATGGCCAACGTTGAGTTCCACCTGGTGGGCATGTCACATATAAGGCGGTTCTTGGGCAGGTTCAACTCCTTTTGCAGCTCAGCCAGCCGAGCACTGGCATTATAAGATCTGCGGAAATGCACACAGACTTTCCTGGCCTGCCTCAGGACATCCTGTAAGCCTGGGTACCTGCCCAAGAACCGCTGCACCACCAGGTTAAGGACGTGAGCCACACAGGGCACATGGGTCAGTTGTCCCTGTCGGAGAGCGGAGAGGAGGTTGGTGCCATTGTCGCAAACTACCATTTCTGGCTTAAGCTGGCGTGGCGTCAACCACCTCTCGGCCTGCCCCTGCAGAGCAGACAGAACCTCTGCCCCAGTGTGGCTCCTGTCCCCCAAACACACCAGCGCAAGCACGGCATGGCATCTTTTTGCCTGCATACTTGCGTAGCCCCTTGAACGCCTACGGAGCACCGCTGGTTCAGAGGACAAAGCACAGGAAGAGGCCACGGAGGAAGAAGAAGAGGAGGGGGTGGAGGACAGAGGTGTGTCACAACCAGTAGTAGCATTTTGGAGGCGTGGCGGTGGAACAACCTCCAACACTACTGCACCTTGTCCTGCATCCTTCCCAGCTGCCAAAAGAGTGACCCAATGGGCCGTGAAAGAAAGGTAACGTCCCTGTCCATGCCTGCTGGACCATGAGTCAGTGGTAATATGCACCTTACCGCTGACCGCCCTGTCCAGCGAGGCCATGACATTGCCTTCCACATGCCGGTAGAGAGCCGGAATCGGAATCGCCTTCCGTGAGAAAAAGTGGCGTTTGGGAACCTGCCACTGAGGAACCGCACATTGCACAAACTCACGGAAGGGGGCCGAGTCTACCAACTGAAAAGGCAGCAGTTGAAGCGCTAGCAATTTAGCCAAGCTAGCATTCAACCGCTGGGCATGTGGATGGCTGGGAGTGAACTTCTTTCGACGGTCCAGCAGCTCGGGCAGGGAAATTTGCCTGCTAGAATCGGACGTTGGTGTACTGCTAGCAGAGTGCCCGCAAGTACTTGGCTGTGACACACCTAATTCTACACCTTCATTCCTCTCAGAGCAGGTTTCAGAGAGGAGGTATAGTGGGGTTGGAGATCCCAGCTGATGCGGTGCAAGAAGAGGTCAGCTTTGTTCTTTGGTGTGGGTCTTTAAGGTAGGCTTGCCAACGAGCTGCATGGCAGGTCAACATATGTCTGGTCAAGCATGTGGTGCCCAAGCGGGTGATGTTTTGGCCACGCGATATACGCTTGAGACATATGTTGCAAACAGCAGCTGTGCGATCTGATGCACTCGACTCAAAAAAGGCCCACACCAAAGATCTTTTTGAATAATGGGCAGAGGCAGCGCCCTGCACAGGCGGAGCTCTGCGGTGTGATTCCGTCGGTGTGCTGCCCTTACGCTGGCCCCCCGAGGGCATCCTGCCTCGTTGGAGATGTGCCTCCTCCTCCTCCTCCTCCTCCTCTCTCCTATCAGGCACCCACGTGGAGTCAGTGACCTCATCATCCCCTACCTCCTCATCACTGGAGCCAATCTGGCAGTATGCTGCAGCTGCTGGAACATGACTGCCAGATTGGTGTCCTTCTTGAGCATTCCCTCTCTCTGCTCTCACGCTACTGCCTTCCTCTAGCTGGGTATCATCATCAGACCCTTCGAAACGCTGGGCATCCTCCTGGAGCATGTACCCAACACTGTGCTCAAACAGTTCGGGGGACTCCTCAGGAGGACATGGTTGGTCTAGGGAAGGAGTGACTGATGATGACATTGATACGAGGGAAGAGGACGCTTTGGCAGCTGCTTTGCCAGTACCCTGAGCCTGGGTGAGAGAGGATGAGGAGGATGAGGAGGGCTTGGTCATCCACTCTACCAAGTCTTCGGCATGATGCAGCGCAACACGTCCAGCTGCCGAAAAGAAGGACAAGCGTGTCCCATGGCCACGTGCTGATGGCGATGCACCGCGTCCACGACCAGCACTGTTGTCTCTAGACACAGAGCCTGCTTGCCCTCTTTTTTTGGCTCCTGACTGTCTGCCTCTCCTTGTTTGCCTTCCAGACATTCTAATGGCCTGCAGGGAAATGGGAAAAGCAGCAATACAGGCTAAGTTAAGGTGTAATATGGTCAGGAGGCACACTCCGCCCGCTGTAAGTGCCGCAAAATCCTGTTGGTGTAACACACCAGGAAAAAGCAGCAATACAGGCTAAGTTAAGGTGTAATATGGTCAGGAGGCACACTCCGCCCGCTGTAAGTGCCGCAAAATCCTGTTTGTGTAACACACCAGGAAAAAGCAGCAATACAGGCTAAGTTAAGGTGTAATATGGTCAGGAGGCACACTCCGCCCGCTGTAAGTGCCGCAAAATCCTGTTTGTGTAACACACCAGGAAAAAGCAGCAATACAGGCTAAGTTAAGGTGTAATATGGTCAGGAGGCACACTCCGCCCGCTGTAAGTGCCACAAAATCCTGTTGGTGTAACACACCAGGAAAAAGCAGCAATACAGGCTAAGTTAAGGTGTAATATGGTCAAGAGGCACACTCCGCCCGCTGTAAGTGCCACAGAATCCTGTTTGTGTAACACACCAGGAAAAAGCAGCAATACAGGCTAAGTTAAGGTGTAATATGGTCAGGAGGTACACTCCGCCCGCTGTAAGTGCCGCAAAATCCTGTTGGTGTAACACACCAGGAAAAAGCAGCAATACGGGCTAACTTCAGGTGTATAATGTGCAGGAGGCTTAGCAACAATGACACTGACACTGTCCCCTGCCTATCCTTCTCTCTCTCTGCACACAAGGTTTATCAAAGTATATGACACTGACACTCTCCCTGCCTATCCTTCTCTATCCCTACACACAAGGTTTAGCAAAGAATAGATTTGACACGATTTGACACTGTCCCTGCCTATCCTTCACTTTCCCTGCTCCGGAACACACTACACAAGGCCGCCGCGCTGGCGGCCTTTTATAGTGTGGGGCGTGTACTAAACCCCCTCAGCTATAATTGGCCACAGGCATCCTGCCTGTGGCCAATCATTGCTCTCCTCGCTGCCGGCGCTGTGATTGGCCAAGCATGCAGGGTCACAGTGCATGCTTGGCCAATCACAGCGCCAGGATTACACTGCGATGGCGCAGTGTATTGTGGGCCGCTCGCGTCACTCGAATTTGGCGCGAACGGCCCAAATCGTTCGTTGTTCGCCGAACGCGCGAACAGCCGATGTTCGAGTCGAACCTATGTTCGACTCGAACACCGAGCTCATCCCTACTGATTACTACTAATGATACTGTTTATATCAGCAAATTCTTCGATATAGTCCTGTGACGGATCTCAGATACCCCAGGTGGGCACATCCGCCAGACTTGGGTCTCCTGTCCTCCAAACACACCCGCAGCGTGCAGATTCGCCATAACCAGCCCTTAACCCCTCAATCACAAGACAAGCCACACAGGTGTTGAGGGTTAAACATGCAGAGCATAAAAACAAGTTTATTAAATACAAAACATACACTTTTACACACAGTTAGGGACACTCCCCTTAGCCTTGTCATAGAGGGGGGGTAGGGGACAAGGAAGAACCAATGGGAACTGAACACTTGTACATTGAAACAGAGACTACAGATAAACATAAAGGGATTATGGTAAGCAGGCAGCCCCTCAATACACATCCCCTGCGGAGAGATGTCTGCAGTCCAGACCATTGTCTATGTGCCATGACTCAACACAGCTAAACACAGCAACAAGAGGGGGGGTGGGGGGAGAAGGGATGTAGCATTACATTACATTATCTCAATGCCAGCTTCTCCCCAAGTCTCAGTCTCTTCTGGGCCATAATCTGTGGGTAGGAGGCCCGCCCACAGTCCCTTCCAAAGCACACAGTGACGGTGGGTTCTGTCACATTTCTCCCCTTTTAAAAACAGACTAACCAGGTTCCTGACCCCCAACTGGTCTGGACCTGCGTTAGTCACAAACTTCCACCCCAGGCAACCAGAAAAGGGAAAAGTATGTCTCTGCCGCAGGGGAGCAAAATCGCACATACGGTCTCCCGTGAATAAAAACAGCCGCTGCAGAGTGGGAACAGCTGTCCACACTCCCGTGATCCGGGGCTGGGTTGCAGATATTGAGGGGAGCTGAATTATCCTTTGCCCCAATGCCAGCGCTTCAGCTTGTAGGGAACATAGGCTGGCAGTGCTATGCAGTTGGGGAGGAAAAGGTTCTTGCTTTTCTCCTGGAGTAGTTACCAGCCACTGGAGGAGGTATCTTGCAGGGACTATCTCCCAGACTCTCCATCTCTTTTTCTGATGCTGGGCAGAGGCCAACAGCGCTCTGCTCCGTAGCCAGCGATTCTGCTAGGGGGACATATACAACGGTAGAGTTCAGGAGCTGGAGAGGGGGAAGGGTTTTTCCCCCTCCTGGTTCTGTGACCAGCTGCTGAGGCGACTTCTGACAGGGACTGTCTCCCAAACCCTCCAAAGACATACTGAGGGCTGGGCAGGGGCCCGTGGCACTCTGCCCCGTAGCCAGCGCTTCTGCGGGGGGGATGAACACTGGGGTAGTGTCCAAGTGCTGGGGAAACAGCTCACTGAGGTCATCCCTCGGACTCCCTGGATCCAACTCTAAGGGTGGGCAGAGGCCAGCGGCACTCTGCCCTGCAGCCAGCGCTTCTGCTGGGGGGATGAACATTGGGGTACTGTCCAATTGCTGGGGAGGGAGAATTGCTTCTTCCACTCCCGTTGGGGATATCTGCTGTTGGGGAAACGGCTCACGAAGAGCATCTCTCAGACACTCCGGGTCCATTTCTTTTTCTGATGCTGGGCAGAGGCCAGCGGCACTCTGCCCTGTAGCCAGCGCTTCTGCTGGGGCACCGGATTCAATACTCTGGACTTGCTGCTGATCACCATTTACCAGCCTTCCAGCGCCCGTCTCAACTTCCCATTCTGAGACCTTTATGCTTTTATCTGGTCTTGCTGCCTGGGAAACCTCTGGTGCATTCTGGCATTCTAGCACTCGCAGTGCCCTCTGTATCATCGCCGCTTCTTCCATTGCGGTTAGGACGGGAAAACGTAGGGGCACTCCTGGCCCCATTTGCTCTGCATCTTCGCGACTGTCCGCTATTTCCCCAGGACAGTCCCAGGCAACGGGAGCCATGCCAGGCTGCTGATCACCGTCAAACAGCCGCTTGTAGGCAATCTCAAGCTCCCATTCCTGCTCAATCAGGAACTCCAATTCCTCCAGGCCACACGCCTCTTCGGGAAGGTCCAGCACCTCATCTCGGAAGTCCAGGATGTCTTCCAGCCGCCACTCTTCGTCGCTCCCAAAGTCTGGGTCTCCGTACATTTTTTGATGGAGCAGCCCCACGCTGCCGTAGCCAACGCCTTCTGTCGGGCTGCCATCTGCTGTACTTGGCCACAGTTGAGCCGCGAACCACCGGAGGGCTCTGTAGCTGGCGTCCAGCCTCATCTCCTCCTGGACCAATCTTCCGAGCTCCATCTTACACTCATCTCGCGGTCGTTCCCTCAGGAACACCTCTCGCGCACGGTACTGCGTCCAGTACATCTCTGTGGAGGAGGGAAGGATCTTCTCCTGATGGTGCCGCTCGTGGCTTAGTGTCTCATGCCAGAGTTGCCGGCGGATCACATCCTCCCAGCCGAGCATGGTGCGCTCTGTCGCTGGTCCCCGATGTTGCTTCCGCATGCCTTGCAGCCTCCTCCCATACTCCGCTCTCATGCTGGCCGGTCCCCGTATCGCTCCTCGGCGGCTGCCCAGATCTTGAATCCTGGTGGTGGTTTGGATGTCCAGGACTGCAGGAGACACCCCACTGCTGCCAACACTGTGACGGATCTCAGATACCCCAGGTGGGCACATCCGCCAGACTTGGGTCTCCTGTCCTCCAAACGCACCCGCAGCCTGCAGATTCGCCATAACCAGCCCTTAACCCCTCAATCACGAGAAAAGCCACACAGGTGTTGAGGGTTAAACATGCAGAGCATAAAAACAAGTTTATTAAATACAAAACATACACTTTTACACACAGTTAGGGACACTCCCCTTAGCCTTGCCATAGAGGGGGGGTAGGGGACAAGGAAGAACCAAATGGGAACTGAACACTTGTACATTGAAACAGAGACTCCAGATAAACATAAAGGGATTATGGTAAGCAGGCAGCCCCCTCAATACACATCCCCTGCGGAGAGATGTCTGCAGTCCAGACCATTGTCTATGTGCCATGAACCAACACAATTAAGCACAGCAACAAGAGGGGGGGTGGGGGAGAAGGGATGTAGCATTACATTACATTATCTCAATGCCAGCTTCTCCCCGAGTCTCAGTCTCTTCTGGGCCATAATCTGTGGGTAGGAGGCCCACCCACAGTCCCTTCCAAAGCACACAGTGACGGTGGGTTCTGTCACAAGTCCCTTATTGTCCCCTCCAATAGGTCACATAATATTGATGTTGGACTGACTGGTCTGTTGTTTCCAGGTATATATCTTGGCCCTTTTTTAAATATTGGTACTGCGTTGGCTTTTTTGACAATCAGCTAGTATCATTATAGTCACTAAGCTGTCCTTAAAATTTAATACTGGCATGGCTATAACCTGGCTAAGTTTTTTGAGGACTTTTGGGTGTAAGCCGGTCCTAGTGATTTATTTATGTTAGATTTTCAAGGCTTTTTTAGACACTGGCTTCTGTTGGCCACATTGGTATATTCCGTATTGTGTTATTAACAATACAGTCTTGATTATTATACTCCTCCTTTTCCTCTGTAAAAACTGAGAAGAATGCATTTAGTATAGTCACCTTCTCCTTGTCATTTGTAACCAAGTTCCTCTGATCATCCTTTATGGGGCCAATATGCTATGATCGCATTTTCTTACTATTAATATATTTTCAAAATTTGGAGGGGTTTTTTTTATCACTCTTTTCCGCTATGTGTTTCTTGTGATCTACTTTAGCTGCCCTGATTGCAGTCTTACATTTCTTATTGCCTTGTAGGGTTGGAATGCAGACGATTAAAAATCGGCCTTATATTTTTTAAGGCAATTTTTTCTCTTTTATATGCCTTTGTATTCTAAAGTTCAGCCACTCAGATTTACCCTTAGATATTTTATATTTGTTACCCATTGGAATACACTGGCTAATGTCATTATTTAATATGTTCCTAAAGCACTCAAATTTTTTCTCAGTGTTCATTGTTTCTAGAATTTGATCCCATTTAATGTCTTTTTGCTATCTGTGTCACGTTAGGCCTCATGTACACTGCTGCTGGTAAAAGGACGTTTAGGAGCAGTTGGGCGTTTTTTTTCAGCTGCCCCTGAACTCTCCTTCATGTTATCTTATCAGTACATGTACACAGGGTCGTTTATAGTCGTTTCTGGGCAGTTGAGTTTAGAAGCATTGTGTGGAAAGAAAAAGAATGCATTCAGGATGGATATTCAGAGTCATTTGAAATGCCAAATGCCTGTTACAGCTTGTAAGCGTGGTAACTGACGATTAGTCGCGTTTCGTTTACAGGCGTTTTTCATTTTTGACTATTTAATCTTAAAAGCGCTTCTAAAAACACAAATGTGGCAAAACGCTGTTAAATGCGGCAAAGTGGACATTTTTAAATGTCGGTTACTATCTGTCAAGTTGAATTAAATCGTTCAGGAGAGGTTGTAAAACGTCCCGTGTACATGAAGCCTTAGGGAGATTTACCTTCACTTCCTGTCCCATAACCGAAACAGGAAGGGGAGAGGAAATTCATGCAAATTAAGGAAATGTCCCCATTGGAAGATTTTCACTGAAAGACTTTTCCTGGAACAACCCAAAATTTAGGACTATCTTTTGCTTTTTACTTTCAACGATAATGGTAAACAGAACAAATAGAGAGGGTGAATCTCCCAAACGGGTGCACAGACAGGGATAAAAACTGACAGATGTTCTAATCCCTCTACACTCTTATTGCCACACTGTATTTGCGCAGCGGTCTTTCAAACGCAATTTTTATTTTTTTGAAAAGGGAAAACTAATGCAGACTAGTAATTGCTCAGAAAACATCTCAAGTCAAAATCTTTGTTTAATCCACCAGGCCACAAAGATCCCAACTGGTGTATCCACCATAATTCTCGTTTACTTAGGTAATTTTAGGTAATGCTTGTCAAAGCCTTTCCTGATGTTCCTAACATGTTCCTCCATGCGATCCTCGAGCGCCCTTTTAGTTCTACTGACATAAATCAGGTCGCATGGACACTTAATTGCATACACCACACCCACTGTATCACATGAGATAAAATCTTTAAATCGTATGAGTTTTCTTAGATTGAGGGTTAAAAAATAGGATTTTTTTGTACTCACCGTAAAATCCTTTTCTCTGTCGTCCATGGACGGGCACAGCTTCCTTAAATCTTGACAAAGTGGGTTATGTTCCGTCTATTAGGAGAGAAGTAGGCAGACATGTTAGATATTTAAATACATGTAACTTTAACAGAGTTGAACAGCCCCGCCCAGGGAGCGGTCCCTCGGGTCATAACCCCTCACCCTGCAGCTCAGTTCGTCAAAAAGCAGTACAAAAACGTAAAAAGGAGGGGTGGGTGCTGTGTCCATCCATGGACAACAGAGAAAAGGATTTTACGGTGAGTACAAAAAAATCCTATTTTCTCTTTTCGTCCATGGACGGACACAGCTTCCTTAAATCTTGACAAAGTGGGACATCCCCAAGCAGTGTCAAAAAAACGAGGGGTGGGAACAGCAATCAAAAACTAACTTCACCCCAAACAAACAGAGCTCCTCAACGGAGGAGTTGCAACCTCAAACAGCCGCCTGCAAAACCTTGCGGCCAAGGCAAGCATCCGAAGATGCACTCGCATCAACCTTGTAAAATTTGGAGAAAGAGGGAACGGACGACCAGGTCGCCGCTTAACACACCTGTCAGACAGACGCTTGATGTCTGAAAACCCAGGAGGCACCAACTGCCCTGGTCAAAAGTGCCGTGACAGGAAAGGGAGGCGCCCGCCCCTAAGGGCATAGGCCTGGATGACCTTCTGCCTGATCCACTGAGAAGTGGTGGAAGACGAGACCGCCAGGCCCTACTGTGGACCAGTCACCGACATGAACAGAGAGTCTGACCTCCGGAACGGAGCCGTAGAAGACAGGTACACCCGCAGAGCACGTACCATGTCTAAAGTATGTAGCGCAGCCTCTCTGGGATGCGACGGCCGAGGACACAAGAATGGAAGTACAGTGTCCTCATTTAGGTGAAAGGCCGAAACTACCTCCGGAAGGAAGAAAGGCTGCGGGCGTAGCACCGCTTTAGCCTTATGGAGGACCAAGTATGGTGACTTGCAAGACAAGGCCGCCAATTCAGAAACTCTTCTGACCGATGTAATGGCAACTAGAAACGCAACTTTCTGAGAGAGCGTCAAGAAAGGGATCACCCCGATGTTCTCAAAAAGGGAGGTTCCCGAAGTACTGAGAGCACCATATTCAATTCCCACGGAGGAAGTGGTGGTCTAATCAGGGGAACCACTTGTTGGACCCCTTGCACAAACGTACTTACCAGTGAATGAGCCGCCAGGGGTCGTTGGAAGAAAACAGCCAAGGCTGAAATACGTCCCTTAATAGTGCTTAAGGCAAGTTTCTGATCATCTCCACGCTGTAAGAACAGCAGGATCCGAGAAGCTGAATATGCCCGCGGGCGCCAATCCATCTCTACACACATAGAGATGTAGGCCTTCCAAGTGCGATGGTAGATCTTCCAGGAAGATGACTTCCTGGCCCTCAAGATGGTGGATTACAGAATCCGACAGACCACGGTCCCTTAGAACCTGGCTTTCAATAGTCATGCCGTTAAAGCCAGCGACTCTAAATCAGGATGAAGTATAGAACCTAGTGACAGAAGGTCCTCCCGCATTGGAAGAAGCCAGGGAGCATCCGCCACCAGGTGCACAAGTGAGGCGTACCCGGGACGCCGGGGCCAGTCTTGGGCAATTAGGATCACCGGAAACCCCTCAGCCTCCACTCTGCGGAGCAGAGGTGGAAGCTACTTCAGTGGGGGAAAGGCATAAATTAGCTGATACTGACCCCATGGAGCCACCAACGCGTCCGACGCGTCTGCCCAGGAATCCCTGGACCTTGCCACAAACCTTGCCACAAACCTCGACACCATGCGATTGAGTCGAGAAGCCAGGAGATCCACATCTGGTGTGCCCCATCTCTGGCAAAGAAGTTGAAACACCTCCGAGTGTAGCGACCATTCCTCTTGGTCCAGCATCTGGCGACTTGGATAGTCCGCCTTCCAGTTTTCTACGCCCGGAATGTAAACAGCCGATAGTGCCGGCACGCTCCTTTCGGCCCACCTTAGGATTTGAGTGACCTCCAACACTGCAGCCGAGCTCCATGTACCTCCTTGAAAGTTGACATATGCCACCGCCGTGGCGTTGTCCGACTGGATCCTTATTGATAGCCCCGTAGCCTCTGTGACCCATGGAGAAGCACAGCCTGATCACAGTCTAGAGAAAAGGAAGGAACGACTTCTCGGACTGAAGGGCCAGTGAACTCAGAGAGGCCCTGACCAGGTGGCTGACCAGAATCTGATGATCCAGAGCCAATGGAGATGTGTTCCATTTGGACAGAATCTCCTTCAGCAAGACAGGAGTGGGGAATTGGGCATACGGTAGTGCCTCAAGGGAGGCTACCATGCGGCCTAGGACTCGCATTCAGAAAGGGAGAGACGACCATTTGCGGGATGTTACAATCTCACCGCAGCCTGGAGCGTCTGTAACTTTTCCAGAGGAAGAAAAAACTCTTGCCAAGGACACCAGAAAATCTCCCGGATGGAGTGCATCGACCACCGAGTGAACCGATTCCATCCAGAATTTCCGAACCGTCACAAAGGCATTGAGGGCCTTGAGGGCTAGGATTGGACGAAGACCATCCTTTTTTGGGACCACGAACATATTTGAGTAGAATCCCTGAAACCTTTCTTGAAGCGATACAGGTATGATTACCCCGCACCTCATGAAGTCCTGTACTGCCCCCATTAGGGCAGTCCGACGAGCCGGAAGGAGAGGAAGATTTTGAGGAAGAATCTGTTTAGTGGACAAGAAAGAAACTCGATCTTGTACCTCGAAGTGACCACTTCGCAAACCCACTGGTCGGAAAGCAGGGAGGTCCGCCGAGCAGCAAACCCGCAAAGACGTCCCCCCACCCAAGGGTCTGGGGGGCAAAACCTCATGCGGTAGCAGACTTGTTTGCGGGCTTGGTTTGCTTGCGCACCCAGGGATGCTTCAGTGCCCCAGTTGGACCTTTTTTGGCTTGGGAGGGTCTGCCAGCAGGCCCCGACAGTCGAAAATACAGCATTTGTGCGGGAAAGGAGGGCCCGGCTTACGGCACGGCTCCTTACCTTAAATGGACTGAGGGAGAAGTGTGCTCTTACCTCCAGTGACATCCTTAATAATGTTGTCCAGGGAGGCACCAAAGAATCTCCCACCTTTGAAATGCAAAGTCGTCAGAACTTTCTTGGAAGCTTGGTCCTCGGACCAGCATTTTAGCCATATCAGGCGGCGCAAAACCACCGCAGATACAGAGGCCCTGGAGATTAAAGGGGTCGCATCAAGGGTTGCATCACAGATGTACACAAGGCCCTGCACCAGCTGGTCAGCCAGTGTCATGCATTCTGGGGGGAGCAGATGCTCCTCCACTGCCTGGTGCAACATTTTTGCTCACTCAGTGAGGGTCAGAGGCACCAAAGTTGCAGCCATTATTGGCCGCAATACTGACCCCAGCATGGTGAACATGGAACGGCTCACCGTTTCGGACCTCCTATCAGTAGGATCCTTACAAACAGGGGACCCCTCCCGCGGGATAGTGGCTATACCGGGGGGGAAGAAGCCCATTTTTCCAAAAGGCACTCTTCAAATGGGTAACGGACCGCCATGCGCTGAGGAAGCACAAAGGACCTCTGCGGCCGTTCCCATTCCTTATCTATGAACTTGTTAAAATAAGATACATAAGGAAAAACCTTGAGAGCGGGTCGGTTTGTGAGACCCAAAAGGGACTGACACCTAAGCGGATGTCCCAGCTGTATCCTCCAGCTTAAGGGTGACCCTCACTGCTGTGATAAGTGCTACCACAAGTGCTCTATCCTGCGCTGACCCAGACAAGGAGTCTTCCTCACTGCCCGGACGGTCTTCGCATCCTCTGACACTTCAGAACAGGCATCCTGTGCCGCAGCCAGTCCCGAGTCTGAGTCGGAGCATTCCCCAGGAGATGGCGGGGGAAGGGGCACTTTTTTACCCCCCCCTTATGCCCGCCCTTGGCAACAAATGACTCCAGGACTGTCCATAGGCACTGCAGGTGCAGGGGCACCGGTTGCTGCCACTGGAATGTCTGGGGAAGAAGTGCCCAGCTTCTGACTCCATGCCCACCCACTGACAGTCTATAGGGACTTAAGTCAAGGTAATGGCACCGAAAAATGTCCAATCTCCTTGCTGCTCTGACTGGGGGGTTACCCAGGGAACTCACCATCCAAGTAAGAGGCTGCCCAGCGTCGCTGTCCGCTCTCCCTCCGCACACAGCATGTGTCTGAGGTGTTCTGTGATGTGAACAGCGCTATTCGCACCGTTCAGGAAGCCTGTCCAGCACTAGAGGCCACATCGATAAGAAAAAAACACCCTCAAAATGGCCGCCGAACGTTTCAGAGAAACAGGGCACGGACTACAGGAAAATGGCCACCCGCAATGAAGACCCGCGTCACAGCGCGGCCACGACAAAATGGCTGCCAATGGAGATTTCAATGCTAACTACAGGCCCCAAGAAAATGGCGCCTAAGCACCTGAGGTGGACGAGAAGGCCATAGAGATGCCTAATGGAGACTTCCCAGAGGCAGACCACCCCCCACAGAGAGCAGACCCGGACACCCCCAAAACGGGATACGGAATCCCCCTCAGGTATACCCCGGCCGATGCAGCAGGCCCCGCAAGGCGAGGAGGAAAAAAGGGGAGGACAGAGGGAGAGGTAAGGGGGGACGGGAGACCCCCTAACCGACCCCCCGGGAATGCCCAGCTGTTCCATCCTGTCGAAACAGGAGGAACTTAACTTACCCGTCCATGCGAGGACCTGCTGGTGCGTTCCAGACAGATCCACAGCCGAGCAGTACAGAGTGGCTGTCCACGGTCCACTGTGACTGAGACAGCAAGCAGCCCGGTCATATGTGGACCCCGGAACAATAGCTCACCGGCCAACCCTGGAGCCATGGGGTATGTCATGGCCGACTGTAGCTAAGGCCTGCTCACGCTCGATGGCCGGACTGGGGAGACTACAAGGATCTATATTATCCAGCCTGTCGCCCAGCCGGCAGTTGATAGTAGATCTCAGGATCAAAAAATAAAATAAAAAAACAATAAAAAGTAAAAACTTCTTCCGGACCCTGGGCCAAAGGGAGCCAAGTCCTTCTCCTCTACTAGGCAGAAAAAACTGAGCTGCTGGCTGCAGGGTGAGGGGTTATGACCGGAGGGGGCGGGGCTGTTTAACTCTGTTAAAGTTACATGTATTTAAATATCTAACATGTCTGCCTAGTCCTCTCCTGATAGACGGAACATAACCCACTTTGTCAAGATTTAAGGAAGCTGTGTCCGTCCATGGACGAAAATAGAAAATGCTTTTACTTTTTTGACATTCCAATATTTCCGGATAATATTTTCTTCTTTGTTTTGCATATTGAAATCCAGAACAATACATGTCCCCATGTCGTTACTGGTTTTATCAGTAATGGTATTATCCTTCAATAAATCCTCCCTAGCCATTTTTCTAATCTTATCCTTCTCGGTATCCAGGAAAGTTTCGCTATACCCTTTATCTTTAAACATCCCAGTTAGCAGTTCTGATTGGAACTCAAAATCAGTGTCTTGCGTGAATGTTTTAAAGCAGGATGTGCACCTAAAGGGATGCTTACCAGAGAAACCAAGAATAGTATACAGACAGGCTGGTACACAAAGTGGTGGAACCACCCACAGCCAAAGCCAAAATGTTTTGGGATATGAAAGGTTTCTTTGGGTGTGGACGATGTTATAGTTGTGTGCGGGTTCCGAACAATGTCAAAAAAGTAAAAGCATTTTTTAACCCCCAATCTAAGCAAACTCATACGATTAAAGATTTTATCTCATGTGATACAGTGGGTGTGGTGTATGCAATTAAGTGTCCATGCGACCTGATTTATGTCGGTAGAACTAAAAGGGCTCTCAAGGATCGCATGGAGGAACATGTTAGGAACATCAGGAAAGGCTTTGACAAGCATTACCTATCGGTTCACTTCAGGGATGTGCACAACAAAAGCACAAGGGGAATGGAATTTTGGGGAATTGAGGCCCCCAAACACCACTGGAGAGGCTGAAACTACATTAGGGAAATAAGTAAACAAGAATCATGGTGGATACACCAGTTGGGATCTTTGTGGCCTGGTGGATTAAACAAAGATTTTGACTTGAGATGTTTTCTGAGCAATTACTAGTCTGCATTAGTTTTCCCTTTTCACCTGGCAGTGGCCATTTATAGTATATATCTCCACCCTTGTTACATATATATATATATATATATATATATATATATATATATATATATTTAATAACAATTCACCCCTATCTTATTGGCGTAAATTAGTATATGGTTATTCCCTGGTATTTAATACCACAGTTGTATTTGATATGTGGGTTTTACAAGGAGTTCTATTTTTAAATATTTTCTAAAAATTCTAGACTAGTATAATTGATTTTGAGATTAAATAGTTTTTATAAGCATTAAATCAATGATCCTGATAGTCTTTAATAATATATCTATATTTCTATATTATTTTTATTTATACATTTTAAACATTATCTATTATATTTGTATATAGGTTATCTGCACGTATCGGCTTTGATAGCAATAGGAATACCCTAGAATATGCCAATTTAATTTATTCATCTGCATATTATCGTATATACTCGAGTATAAGCCGAGATTTTCAGCCCTTTTTTTGGGCTGAAAGTCCCCCCCTCGGCTTATACTCGAGTCAGCGAAATTGAACATTGTAAATTGTACCTGAAAAAAAAATTGAGAGGCTGCGGCGTCCATCGTTTAAATCTCGCGGTCTCTTCCTGGTCCCTTCCGTGATAGGCGGAACTGTGTCTGCTGAGAATCACCTATCACAAACGTTCTCTCATCCTCACCCATCCCAGCAGACACTGTGTTCAGTGTTCCGCCAATCACGGACGTCTGCTGGGAAATGGAGGATGAGAGAACGTTCGTGATAGGCGGAACTGTGTCTGCTTAGAAAACGCCCATCACGGAAGGGAAGAGGAAGAGACCGCAAGTTTTAAACGATGGATGCCGCAGCCTCTCAATTTTTTTTCAGGTACAATTTACAATGTTCAATTTAAATTTTAGGGGAACAGTGAGGATGGGAACAGTGAGGATGGGAACAGTGAGGATGGGAACAATGAGGATGGGCACAGTGAGGATGGGAACAGTGAGGATGGGCACAGTAAGGTGGCAATGGGCAGTGACAATTGGCTTAGTGAAGTTGCAATGGGCACAGTGAGGCGTGCAAATGGGCATTGTTGACCCTCGGCTTATACTCGAGTCAGTAAGTTTTCCCAGTTTTTTGTGGTAACATTAGCTACCTCGGCTTATACTCGGTCGGCTTTTACTCAAGTATATACGGTATATGTTTTTAAATTTTTTGTTGTATACTTGTATACATATTTTAGGCGTTATTTATTTATTGGGTTGTGCGAGGTATGATGTAGCAGGTTGCACAGTTATGTACATGCTTGCATCTAGGGCTCTGGTGTGATATTCCTCTACTGCCGTCCTGTTTAAATTCCTTACCGAAATTGCGGCAGCCTTTATGGGTCAACTAGGACTCCGTAGGGCCTTGGCATAACGTAGTAAGTAAATATAGATGCAATAGCTGTTTGTCTGCATTTGTATCCAAATCGTTTTTCCCTATGCAGTACACTCATTGCAGACCATTACCCAGCACTAGAGTGTCCGCGGTAGTCGGCAAAATGGCCGCCGGCACATATATTAGATAGACACACTTACCGTCCAATCAAATTTTCCCCCTGAAGAAGATACGACGCCCCCTGTATCGGCACGCGTAGGAGAGGGGACAGGACGGCAAGAGAGTCTGTGTGAGGCTGTGAGGACTGTTTACCATATCCCGATCTGTACATCTCACTACGAGCCTGTTAAAGAGTGGTGCACTGTCGCACCTGCAGTATGTGAGTACCCCGGCAAGGGATCGCTCTTTTTATTTAAATAAATATTGTTAAAACGTTACTTGCACCATCCAGGTTTTTTTGATCTGGAGCTGCCTGCCAAGGTACCAGGAACCCAGGATTATAAATTAGAACCCAGGTGTGGTTCATAAGCGTGCACAGACCAAGCTTAGTTGCAAGGTCGCACGCTCTAAGGTGAGCGACCATTACCATAGGGGAGCACCTGTGTGACTACAACTTGGCATGACTTTTGGATCACTCACTGGGCCATGTGTTGTTGTATGAACTGTATTATACATGACCCTTGGATTGCTGCTACTGATTACATGCACTAAAGCACTGTGGAATTTTTAATTCATTTTTATCCACACTGAAGCACCTTAGAATACTTTTATATGTACTTGTGTGTCATTTTTAAGGATTGGACTGTTTACCACTATTATTTACTATGCATGTTTATGCACTTATGCACCTTAGTGTGATGCAATTTTTTTTTAATCATTATTTATACATATATGTACTATTTGTTTGCATATATCTACATCACTTACCGGACACATATCCCCCTTATCTTGTATAGTGGTGTGTGCACCATCATTTCATTAGCGCTGCGGTTTGTTCATTTTATTTAATAAAAACATTGTACCAGAAAAAATTGAAAAAAAAAAAAAAGAAGAAGAGGTACATCTAGGTATGTAGGCATCCGGGGTAAAGCTGTCCACATCCCCCCCGGCTCTCACCGCTGTCAGTCTGCAATCGTGACCAGGAAGACTACCCTGCAGTAGAGCGATCTAAAAGCATGGCTTGAACCGCTCGTGGAGCGCAGCATGGAAGGGACGACGTTGATGGTGGTGCAGAGGATGGTCTACTCTATGTGGACAGCTTTACCCCAGATGTCTGCATACTTAGATGTGCCCGTTTTAGTCATCAACCATGTGAGTTGCTTAATGTTGTACCTTCAATAAATGTAACCATATTGCTCCACTTAGAGGCACCTCTCTTCTCTTTTATACTCAGTTGTGACATGACGCTACTTGTATATCAAGTCGAAAAAAACAATTCAATTTTGCTTGTCTTGCAAAACGTTCTCAAACCAAGTTACTCTCAAACCAAGGTTTTACTGTACTAACAATTTACTAGGAAGTGATGCCAGGATCAAGGCAAAAATGCTCATAATGGGTCTATGGAACTGAAAACCCTAAACTTAGATTTTACCATCAGGAGAACTTGGTTTGAAAATACACTATATTACCAAAAGTATTGGGACGTCTGCCTTTACACGCATGTGAACTAATAGCATCCCAGTCTGATGCCTCGTACACACGGCCGAGTTTCTCATCCAAAACCGGCAAGAAAAGTGCAGCGAGAGCTTTATTGTCGAGAAAACCGTTCGTGTGTATGGTTTTACGACGAGAAAACTGCCATGAATCTCGACGAGAAAATAGAGAACCTGCTCTCTATTTTCTCGTCAGGATTCAAGATTTCCTCGCCGTGTTTCTCGTCGGCCTGTTTTGTGACGAGAAAATGGTTCGTGTGTACAGTATGCTTTTACGACTCTTCCAAAAGCGCGCATGCTCAGAATCAATTATGAGACAGGAGCGCATCTTCTGCTAAATCAAGCCTTCGTAATGGAGATAGCACATTCGTCACGCTGTAAATTATTGCATCGTTTAAATGTTGTGCATTGAAATCTTCTTTAGAATGTTACATTAATCTAAACGAATGAACTTGTTTTGCTGCTGATATTCACACAGAGTTATGACTATCTTTTTTAAAGCTTTTTCATGCTGCTCTTAATTAGATTTCGGTGTGTTATATCGTGCAAGATCTTCTGAATATTTTAATGTTTTATATTTTTGAAACAGATGTTAATTGTAATTTGTCAATGTTTTGATAGTGATCTCCCATTGTATATTTGAATATTTTTTGTGTCAAGTTTACACCCTATATTTTTTAAAGAATTATTTTTTTTTTATTTGGGGTTGTTATCTGTCCCTTTTTTTTGGTGTCAAATGTATCTGCTTACTCCAAAGCTAAATTAAAAATTTGAAAAAATAAACTTAGTCAAGTATGAACTTAAACCAAAAAAACATTTATTCATGTTTTTACCAAAATAAAGAGAAGGCAGCGCTGGAGAACCTGCTGCCATTTGTGCATCCCAGGGACCCCAGAGCACACATCAACCCTGTGTGGACACTAAAATTGGGAGCTTGAGCAGGCCAACAGTTCTGAGCACAATCTAAAGCTGGCCTCCCAGAGGTCAGGAACAGCAGCAGGTGATATATATGTCCCAAGTGTGTGATACTACAACAGGCTGCCTTCTGTCCGACCACAATGAAGCAAGGCCATCACTTCCTCGTCTTCTTGGCAGCCTTCCCTGCAGCCTTCCCTGAAGCCTTCCCTGCAGCCTTCCTTCTTCGTGTGGCTGGAGGCTGGGCCACTGGAGGGGTACTCCTGTCAGGAGGAGGAGGAGGTGGAGGAGAAGGGGGTGGCGCAGAAGTAGAAGGTGGAGGAGGAGATGGAGAAGGGGGTGGGGCAGAAGAAGGTGGAGGAGGTGGAGGAGAAGGGGGTGGGGCAGAAGAAGAAGGTGGAGGTGGAGGAGGAGGTTGTGATAGCTGTGCCACCTCACATATGGCCGTATTGGGGGTAATTCTCTCCATCACCCCCTTGTTCAGCAAGGTGATGAGCAGGGGCTCGCATAGGAGGCGTTGCTCCATGCTCATCACCTTGAACTTTGCCTCAACTAGGCCGGCAATGGCCTCTTCAGGGGATGTGGGCTCCTGGAGGGTGGCATGTGCCTCTTTAATAAGGGCCATTGCTGCCTCACTAGTGGTCCTGTCCCTCCTGCTTCTTTTTGGAAGGGCGGATGGGAGGCACCTGAGATCTAGTGCTTCTCCTGGGTCCTGCCACCTCCTGGCTGCCACTGGGCCCTGCCACCTCCTGGCTGCCACTGGGCCCTGCCACCTCCTGGCTGCCACTGGGCCCTGCCACCTCCTGGCTGACAGTGGGCCCTGCCACCTCCTGGCTGACAGTGGGCCCTGCCACCTCCTGGCTGACAGTGGGCCCTGCCTCCTCCTGCCTGACAGTTTCCAGACCCTCCTCCTGGCTGATTTCATCCTGTGTATGAAAAAGGGACATAGTTTAATATTTTGTTTTATTATTTTCATACAACTTTCAGATCATGAATGTAGCAATTTGAATGTAAATCAAGAAAAAAACAATTTTTTTTTTAGGACTACATCAGATTGACTATTTAGCACCCAATTTAGGGCAGACTAATGTCTTGAGATCTTGATTTCACTTTTGGAACCCCAAATAGTTTATGATTTTCATCTTGACTTTTTTTTCCATCATTAAGTTTATCCCAATACATTTGCAATAAATACTATACCTGGCTCCAGATGGCCAAATCAGGTTCATCCAGGATGGCTGCCTCCTCTTGCTCCAGAGAAGGCTCAGGTTGGCTGCAGGGAAGTCTGGGGGGAAGAGTGGACAGTGATGGCCTTGCCTCAATGTGGTCATCCAGAAAGGACATCCTGCTGTAGTACCACAAATTGGGGACATACACATCATCTGCTGCTGCTCCTGACCTCTGAGAAGCCAGGACCTTAAAGCGTTCAGTCCTGTATGTGCCTCTCAAGCTCCCAATTTTAGTGTCCACCTGTTTTGCTGTGGCTGTGGGCACCTTGGTCTGCACAAATGGGAGCAGGCTCTCCAGCGCTGCTTTTCGTACCCCTTTTTTTTTTATGGATGGGGTTTTTGGTTTCCCACAGAGCGGACAGCTCCCTTACCCGGTCTATAAATTCCGCAAGGAATTCCTTGTCACTTATAAAGACATTCATTTTGGGTCTGCAAGTCAAAAAAAAATTAAATAAATAAATGTGAGGCACACAGTCTGACCTCCTTAAAATCTTATTCACCATATATATCCTCCAACATTCTCAAGACAGTATAGGCCACCAATTTATCAAAGTCACAAAATCACATACCTTCGTTCGCACGTCCGTCACTTGAACTCCTCTCTCCGCACACCGAACATAGTATAGTCACATGTGTGTTTGCTATATATACACCACGCATGCGTAAAACTACGCACACGTCACTCCGCACACGTCGCCCGCCCATGACGTTCTAACTAACATCTTTTCCCCACCCCTTCTCTTTCGGCGCGCAGACAGATATGGCGGATTCACAGCAGGTGTCTGATAATTCCTCAAATAACGAGGAGGAGACAAGCCCGGAGACTGAGGAAACGTCACGATCAAGGAGGAGATTCAAGGCATCTAATATGTCTTATGCGGAGATGGCAGAGATGGTGGACATATTGCTCAAGTCGGATTATGACGCAAAGCATGGGCCGTATAGCAAACCTAATCGAAGGAAGGCCAAAATCATGAAGAAAGTCGTGAAGAGTCTGAAGAAGAATTTCGGGGTGAAACGATCAAATGAGCAGCTCAGAAAGAGGTGGTCAGACCTCAAACTGAGGGAGCCGGAGTAGTTAAGGAGCATTATGAGAATGCTAGGAAAAAGTAAGTACTTTTTCCACATTTTTCCTATTATTGTATTTCACAACTTACATGGTGCTCCATGTTATTGCATTTTTCTATTGTACTACCTTACAAAATGTCATAGTTTGAACTTGGTTGGGCACAGTAATCGTTCGTTACAGACACATCGTTCGCCCACTATCCTCGTTTTTTGGAGATTTTACAGGGTTAAATTAAATTAGACATCTGACTGTTTTGATTCAATTGTTGTTCTTACATTGTTGGCTAGATGATGCGTTTGTAAAGAGAATGAAATATAAACTTTAATCAGTGTCAAGGAGAGGACACTCAGCAGCTGGTTCCACATCTGTACTTTTGAGCACTATAGTGTGGGCCAACAGAACCGGGTGTCCCACACAGGTGCATCAGTGAATTTTTGTGGTGCCTCCATGTCTCAAAGTTGACAGCCAAAGGTGAATACTAAACATATTTTTGGGAAGAAATAATGTCTTCATGTGAAAATTCCACACAAACACACACTTGTACCCCACTTCCAAGCAATTTAGCCTGTTTTTAGTTTTCATAGAGAATTTCAGTGTGATAACTAGACCTTTTGTTTGATTCTCATAGGGGAGAGAAGACTGGGAGGAGAACACTCCAGGGAGCACAGGAACCCCACAGCTTCGAAACAACCCCAACCTCACAAAGACCCACAACCTGAGGGTGTTGAGGAAGTTGAAGAGGTGGAGGAAGGAGAAGTGCAGGAAGGAGAAGTGGATGACGTGGTGGAACTGGTCACCACAACAGGTCAGTATCTGTCACCACAGCTTCAGGCAGGGCCGATCCGATACGGGGTGCAGAGGGTGCAGTGCACCGAGGCGCCAGAGGGGAGGGGGGCGCCAAAGTTTCAGGAGCATCGTTGGTCCCGAGTGTGTTGCCAACTAGTCTGGCGCCGGTTGTTTTGTCCTAGACGAGTCACGAGCGCATGTCAGCGAGGGCGCCGTGACCTCCTCGTTCATTGCCCCCTACCTCCGCCGCCCACTGACCCGCCCGCCGGCAACAGTGTCCACACCCCCCGCCCAGCGCCCGCTGTATCCATACTAAGGAGGGAAGAGGAGGTAAGTTAGGTCCGCCCCACCTCCTCCCCATGTCCCCCCCTGTGCCCGCCCACAACCCCTTGTGCGGCCAATCTGTGCCTGGAAAGGGGTGTGGGCGGGAGATTTCAAAGCAGCAAGATGCAGCAAGATGCCAGTGACACCACGCTGCGCTGGACACCGTCTCCTCCAGCCAGAGGCGCCGCGGCTGTCAACACAGAGAGAGAGAGAGAGAGAGAGAGACGCACCTGGGGGATGATTACCGCTGCACTGCTCTCCTATCACCGAGATCTGTCAGTGTCCACTGACATGGAGGTGGCTCAGGATTCAGGAAGAGGAAGACATACTCCGCTGCTCTGCATGTTTCCCCCGCCCGCAGCCTTAGCCTTCACACATGGATGAGCAGGGAGTCCCGAGAGCACTACTACAGGACATGAGTGAGTAACTTCAGCAGAACTGGAGCTTCCTTTTACTTCAGGTTCTGCACTGTACACTATGCAGCCTGGGACATTGATCCATCTTTCACTCCTCCTCTTCCCCCTCCTCCTCTTCCTCTCCCCCCTCCTCCTCTTCCTCTCCCCCCCTCCTCTTCCTCTCCTTCCTCTCCCCCCTCCTCTTCCTCCCCCTCCTCCTCTTCTTCCCCCCTCCTCCTCTTCCCCCCCTCCTCCTCCTCCTCCCCCATCCCCCTCCTCCTCTCCCCCCATCTCCTCCTCTCCCCCCCCTCCTCCTCCTCTCCCCCCCCTCCTCCTCCTCTCTCC